>CM062805.1:662618450-663818450 GCA_031772625.1 Pinus tabuliformis | reverse complement strand
TGGGCCATGGCTAACTACAAAGGGTTTAAAAGCTTGAAGCTACCACCTAGGTCAAACATTGTTATAATAGAACAAATAATTTTCTCATATGATGGGTCACCTTTGGTGAAGAAATATGAGATACGCTAAAGTGAAATTGAGGTGTAACACTTATTGGTCATGTGCATACTAAGGGAATAGCAGGTGTAACACCTATCATGGATGACCAAGCTTTTGTGGTCATATGCTCACTAGGGGAATAACAGGTGAACCACCTATCATGGGTGCCCAAGCTTTTATGGTCACGTGTTCACTAGGGGAATAACATATTGTCATGCCATGTTGGTATAATTGGCATGCACTCCTTTGGGCATGCATGTGAATATGATAAGCTATTATTTTATTAATATCTGGCATGAGAAATGGGGTACACCTACTTGTTCACTAACAACCTTCATCATTCTTTTGTGGATGCATGTGTTGACTATTTGACCAAATGATAGTTATTAAAACATTTGACCAACATATTTGACTTGGAAAAGGTGCTAAATAGCTAAAAGTAGAAACTGGACTAGCTATTGCATCCACTTTGGTACAACAAATGACAATTGGCATCCACTCTTTCACTTTCTCTTCTATCAAGGAGACACTTGGCAGCTCGATTGCATGAGATTACTTATATATTTTGCTCACATGTGCCAAAGAAGATGTAATTTTCTATTTTCGATGTGGTTATAATTCTCTCATGGTTGATTTACCTCATAAATTTGTTAGAAAATAACTGTTATATCTATATGGAACCACCATCAATATTTTATTGTTTTTTTCATATTTAGTTAGGAAAATATTCCTATTTTCTTTCAAGAGGGTTTGGCTCTTTTGCTATATAATGAGACCCATCTCATTTGTAAGGGTTTTTAGAGGACTGAGAAAAGAACTCATATTACTATTGTCTATTAGCTATTTCTTTTTGAACATTGTGGATGATTAAATGAAGAATTATTTTTGAGGATTTAGCTACAAGCCATTGCATGTCAATACTCATGAGATGTTGCGATCACTAGCAAGGACAAGCTATAAACTAGTTGATATCATATTTTATTTTGGTGTATATTATTGGAATTTCTAGTTTAGAAAAATGTTATTATACTCTTGATTACATTATATGGAAAGAAAATGTTGAACAACACTGGAATTCTTTGCTAGCTCGAAGTTATCTATGTTAGTAACTTAGTGGTTTCATTCTTCATCTTCAAAAATTTTTAAAAGTAAGGGTTTGTCGAGATATACACCTATATTCAATGGTTTAAAATTGGAAATATCCAGGTTTTGCTCTGATTCGACCCCATATACCCAACAAAATACATATGCATTGGTTCACCTTTCCAACCAGATTTAAAATAGTCATTAAAAATCATATAGGTACAAAGGATAGATCTGGAAAGAAAATTTTGAAAGGCACTAGAATTCTTTACTAACTAGAAGCTATATATGTTAGTAACTTAGTGGTTTCATTATTCATCTTCAAAAATTCATAACAACATGGGTTTGTCGAGATATACACCTATATTCAATTGATTAAATCTAGAAAGATCCTTGTGTTTTCTATCATTAACCCCCATATTCCTAATAGAATACATAGGTATTGGTTTACCATTACAACCAGCTTTAAAATTTTCATTAAAACTCATATTGGTATAAAGGACAAATCTGAAAATTACCATATTGTTAGATATCTGTTCCACATCTTCAATTCATATGTTCCATTAATAAAATAAATGCAGGTGAATTGGAGTATGTTTAGAGACCTATAAAAGAGTCATCCTAACTACCTCAAACCCACCTTACCTTAACCATATACAAGGCTGGGAATGATCCTCAAAGGAAGAGTAAGAAAAACCCTTTAATTTTCCATATTGTATTGTCTTGTTCAAATCTTTCTTGGTGGGATATTGAACAGGTTTGAAAATTATTCGATAGGTATGATCAATGTTGTAGAAGACAAATTTGAATGCCATTTGTGATTATATTCATTTCTAGCCTTGCACACAGAACAATAACACAACCTTCCTTGTATAAAACTCAACCTAAGACCTTCAATGTCTTTCTTAATCAGCCCATTGAGCTTACAAACATATGAACACTATTGGTAAATGGTTTCACTTGCCATGAAACACTTGAGGTTTGGTAATTTAGAAGAAAATTAGTACTATGGCGAAGCTCCCCAGGAGATGGTAATTGATCATCCAAAATGTTGGAGGAGGAAACCAAGGTGACTAGTGAATCCTTCAAGTTCCATATATTTGTCACCAAGTGAAGACCTTGCAACAGTAAGTGGAAAATTTTGTGATAGCAGAACTTTTAGTAGTTTTATTGAACCTTTTATCCTCTATCTTATTTAACTTTTAAGCATGCTTTGGTGGATTTGTAAGCTCCTCTGATTTCCCTTTGCATTGCTTCTATGTTCTTGGCTTACTGTTTTTTGATGAGATAAGTACATAAATACTCAATCTCTATTTCAGGGTTGGCTATGTGAAGTTTCAAAGGTTTGTGAACATGCATAATGTCAATACTCCCATCCACTTTGAGGGACACATTCCTCAAAATTGAATGTAGCTTGTCATTTACTCAAGGTTCAGACTATTGTACCATAGTTTATCCCTAACAGAAAACCAAAAGTAGCAGGATGCTTTGCAGGTGAAGTTCATTAGAACTGTGTAAAATATTCTATGTTCTTCGTATACTTTTTTTTATCAGATAAGTGTACAAATTCTCAATATCTATTTCATGGGTTGGATATGTGATTGAAAAGGGTTGTGAACATGCATAGTGTCAATACTATCACCCACCTTGAGGGACTCATTCCTTAAAATTTAATGTAGCTTGTAATTTTTTTCATGCTAGGAATGTGAAGTCACTGATAGTACATTTTACATGATTTAATAAGCATATTGTAAATTTATTATACTTGTTCTCCCTTGCTTAGGCTAAATTCTTATAGATAGGGGAGACTATAGAGATTAAAGGGGTTCTGCAGGACAAAGGATATAAGAACTATGAAATACAAATAATGCATGTTTTGGATGACCCAAATATTGTCTCCCTAAAGCGTTGTTTTTTTTCAACCACCGATAAGGATGAGCTTTATCTCAATCTCATGTTGGAGTATGTACCAAAGACAATTTATCGTGTAGAAAAGCACTACAGTAGGATGAATCAATGAATTCCTCTTTTTTATGGGCAAAAATATATAGTATTTAGAAGATTTTTGTAGAATGAAATAATCACAATAAAATAAAATAAGTAAAAATTCATTATGAGGATTTGATGGGTAAAAGAGGACAAGGAGACCAAATTTGAGCATCGATCATTGACAATGCACAAATACCTAGATCAATATCAGAGGAAATAGGTAGGTTTTCCATCTCATATAGGAGTTTTAATTTTTTACAGAAATGTCACAAATTTTGTTAGGAGGGAGGGGTATCAAAACTATTATGACCTGTCAATTTGAGGATTTTGTACTAACAGAAAATGAGAGTACGGATTGTAATGATTAGGAGTATGGTGTACCTACCTATCATTACTCTCTGGAGTATTTCTATCAGTACCTTGTTGTGTGAATCACTTTATTTCGAAATTGAATGTGTGTGCATGTTTTAGACATCCAAAATTATCTTTGTGCCACTTCTTCTCAAGTTTTAATAGCACTGTCTTTGTGTGAATGAACTCATGAACGTTTCACTGTATAACTCAGGCATTGATGAACTTACACCCTTTTTTATTGGGGATAATGGTCAAGGGAAAGGGGCTTCAATGAATGTAGGCTTTCACAGCTTGAAGAACTACGCATAAAATTATTGGATTTGAGCTATGTTAAAATTTTAGCCAAGCACCGAAATTTTGGGTAATACCATTGCCCACCATCAATGCGAGAAAGAATGTGCCAATGCAATACTAAAATTTTAATTGAGTTTAAATCATAAAAGATCATAGATGGAAAGGAACTTACCTTCATAAAAAGGATTAGACATTAAAGGTCTTATCTTAAGCTCTTCCAGCGTCCCTGGCATGACAACTGAACGAGGTCTTGGTCAACCCTTGGTCTTGAATGCCAACACTGGAGTAGACAGGTATGCTTTTTTCCTTTTGACATTTTTTTATGCCTTGATACACTTTTTTTTCTCCAATGAAAATAACCTTGAGGGGAAATAACAACTCTTGCTAATTAGTTTGTAAGAAATCATATCTAAGAGACACCAATAGTTAAGAGTTTGTAAGAATAGCTAATAGAGTTCAAAGAATATATGTAGGAATGTAAGATAAGTATGTCCTTAAAATGACTAAGGAATCCCCCAAAAGGGAAGGTTTTTATGAAATCAAACATGACACTTCTTGTGCACAAAAATCCAATATCTTTGCTTCCTGCATGGATCACAAGAAGTTTCTAACAACCACATTCTGATGCACATGACAGAGGCATAGAGACATGAACCATCCTAGAAGAAGTGACCTTACATGGAAATTTTAGAAAGCAAGGCAAAAAGATGAGAAAATGGCTAAAATTTGATTGCAAACTACACTAGAATTCAAAAAATGTAGTAAAGCGGACCCCAGATGGCCTAATTTAGGATGCATGAACACACAAATCTGAAGTGGGAAACAAGGACTAAAAGGTAAACTAATAAGGTGGAACCCCACCAGAATTCCCTATGATTTGAACCGTACTTGGTCCACGTGTATGTATCCAATTTCAATTGTGATTGCATAAAAAAATCTAGGTTTCTCGATTTGAACAACCACATGCTTCTAGAGATATTCCAGAATAAATACTTGCACAATATAGTGTATATGAATTTTCATTTCTATTTTCCAAGGAGTGATAGCCTGACCACCAACTCAAATATCATCCCACTCAGTAATGTTAAAAAATTTCACCAACAGTTCATTTGGGCATTGCTAAGGATTGGGATGTCCATTCCCACTACTGAATTCTTCTATCAGTATTATATGAGTTTAGAAAGAACAAAAGCTTCATATGGTTCTAGCTGCTAGCAAACATAATGGTCATTGAGTAACAACTAGCAAACATATTATGCACATTGTTGATAAGTGAGGAAACAATCCAGGGGGCTTCTCTAGGAACTACTAGTTTTTGCCCTTCCTCAAGGTAGTATATTGACAATTTCCTTTGTGACAACTATGCAAGAACGATGTAAAGAAAAAATTAATAAATTCAACTAACTATAGAAATACAATATCAATTTTCATAGTGGGGATACTGTGTGATAAGAGCATGCATTCCTTACCTTTAAGCATCATCCATGACATAAAACTGAAATTCATGAGCACATTTCATCAAGTCCCTGCAGAGGAATAAAAAAATTGTTTCTCATGGATGACACTTTGGTCTCTCTATATAAGGACCAGTTATCTGAACATGTATAGAAATTTAGTTATCCCCAGTACCAGCCAAAAAGGATGGTTCCAAAAAGGCCATACATCATAAATTTCCATTAGATAAAATAATATCTTTAGCTCCTTTTGTGCATAATAGGAACCTTCTAGGCATTGACATATGCAGATTTATTGGTAACCTGGATTTATGCCGGCTACAAGTTGAAAAGCTTTGTAAGAATATGCTTGCGTTTCCCTACATTAGTACCCAAGTCTGATGATGATGACAATGTCATGGGTATTTAACAAGGTGAATATCCAAAATAATATTCTTAAGTGATACTTTATGCATGTATTTCATTTATGTGCTTTGAATTTTGCATTCTTTTTATTAATCCAATAAAATCTTCAAAATTAAAGGGAGGAAGAAATGTTGTATAAGAAGTATGTTTATAAATAGACTTTAATATTGATTATATGGATTTATTTCATTTAGGTATTTTGAATTCTATATTCTTTCTACTAATATAATAAAACCTTCATAATGCAAGGAAGGAATACATTTTGTAAAAACATTATGTTTATGAATGAACTTTAACACTGATAGTATTGGACCCATTGGATTTCTACAGAGAATGTGAGGACATTGGCACTATACTTGAATGGGCTCCTGATTGGAGCAATGGTTACAATGGGAGTGGTTATTTCTGTGCTCCTTGTGTTCTTGTGGATCTAATTTTTATCTAAGAAATGAGTTAAAGAGGAAAAGGAATATAAAAAGATGGAGCAACTGTCCAAGAACCAAACAAGTATTCACTTTGAAAATTTGAAATGATATATATATAGATATATCAACAAAATTTTTCTCTTTGATCATTTTTTATGTTCTAGGAAAGCTTTAAGGAGTGATATTCACAAACCGTTTACTTCTCTGGCAATTTTCCAAACACTAGATTGTGATAGATGAAAATGCCTCTTTCAAAATGTAGCTTGTTACATTGCATGGAGATTTTCCATACACATTCGAGGATATTATAAAAAAGATAGAGATGCTTGATGACACTGACATCATTGATTCTGGGGGATTTGGAACTGTGTACAAGCTGGTGATGGACAATAACAACTTATTTGTAGTGAATAAAATTGAGAAGTGTGGTGTAGCATCCAATCGGATATTTGAGAGGGAGTTGGAGATTTTGGGAAGCATTAAACATAGGAATATTGTTAATTTGTAGGGTTATTGTAAATCTCCATCAACTAAAATTCTTATCTATGATTTCTTACTCATGGGAAGCTTAGATGAATTTATCCATGGTTAGTACTTTGAAAATTAGATGAATATTTTTATTGATGCCATAGTTTGCAACCATGATGTATGCATGCTTATAAGGTTTCTGATTTTGTTCAGACTGCAAACCACCTACTCCACATTTAAATTAGATGGCCTAATTAAATATAGAACTTGGAGCAGTTCAAGGCCTAGCTTACTTGCATCATTATTTTTACCCTCAAATTGTCTACTGTGAGATAAAGTCTAGCAATATACTCATTGATGAAAGGCTGGAGGCACATGTATCAGACTGAGGTCTTACAAAGCGCTTGGAAGATGGAAAAACACATGTAACCACCATTCTTGCAAGCACACTTGGATACTTAGCTCTAGGTATTTTGGCCTTCCTTCTACACATGAGTTTGAGTTTATTCATATTCATTATATGCATTAGAACATTGATTTTTATCCTCTAATGCCAACATAGAGTACTTGCAAAGTGGGAGAGAAGCATAGAAATAAGATTTAAGACACGCCAATAGTCAAGAGTTTGTAAGAATAGCTAATAGAGTTCAAAGGATATATGTAAGAACATAAGAGAAGTATGTCCTTAAAATGACTAAGGAATCCCACAAAAGGGAACATTTTTATGAAATCAAACATGACACTTCTTGTGTGCAAAAATCCAATATCTTTGTTGCTTGCATGAATCACAAGAAGATGCTAGCAACCACACTCTGATGCACATGACAGAGGCATAGAGACATGAACCATCCTGGAAGAGGTGAATTTATAGGGAAATGCCAAAAAACAAGGCAAAAATATGAGAAAAGGGGCTAAAATTTGATTGCAAACTGCACTAGAATTCCGAAAATGTAATAAAGTGGACTCCATAAGGCCTAATTTAGCATGCACGAACACATAACCCTGAAGTCAGAAGAAAGGACTAAAAGGTAAAATAATAAGGTGGAACCCCACCAGAATTCCTTGTGATTTGAAGCATACATGGTCCATGTGTATGTATCCAATCTCAATTGTGATTACATGAAACAATCTAGGTTTCTCCATTTGACCAATCACCCGCTTCTAGAGATTTCCTAGAATAAATACTTGCAAAATATAGTGTATAGGAATTTTCATTTCTATTTTCCAAGGAGTGATAGCCTGACCACCAAAAAAATATCATCCCACTCAATAATGTTAAAAAATTTCACCGACATTTCATTTGGGAATTGCTAAGGATTCAAGCATCCATTCCCACTACTGAATTCTTCTATCAATATTATTTTGAGCTTAAAAAGAACAAAAGATTCATATGGTTCTAGCTGCTAGCAAACATAATGGTCATTGAGTAACATCTGGCAAACATATTCTGCACATTGTTGATAAATGAGGAAACAATCCAAGGGGTTTCTCTAGGAACTACCACTTTTGGCCCTTCCTCAGGGTAGTATATTGACTATTTCCTTTATGACAACATTGCAATAACGATCTAAAGCAAACATCAATAAATTCAACTAACTATAGAAATATAATATAAATTTTGATAGTGGGGATACTGTGTGATAAGAGCATGCATTCCTTCCATTGGTTAGTGGAGGTCCTGCATAACGGTTTTGGGCAAAAGGCCTAGAAATTAGGATTAAATTATTGTAAAAGCTCCGAAAGTATGCGGAGAGCGAAGTGTAAAAGGTCGAGTCAAAGGGTTGTCTGCCCAAGAAATAATGTAAAATAATAGGAAGTAAGTCAGTCTGTGGACCATAGGAAGGTATAAATAGAGCGCGGCTCTATGAAGGATAAGAAATTATTTTGGGATATGATTTTGGGTCTGAAATGTAATGGGTTGTTGAGGAGAATAGTGAGAAAGCATTTGTAAGTCCAAGTCAAGGGTTTGGGTAGGGGATAGAGGCTCTGCAGCTGTGTGCGTAGAGGCCTGGAAGAGTCCGCAGCTATGTGCGCTGACCCCTGCAACTGAGTGCGCAGGGCGGATCTGGATGTATTGGTGATAAGTGAAAATAAAGATAAGTTTCTTCTGCAAATTCTGTGTTACAATCTGAGTTATCATGAATCTGACTGTATGAATGATTAATATAATTGTTTAATTTATGTGCATATGATTATGTGGAAAATACATGTGGATCTAAGTTTATTTTGCGTGAACTAGTTAGATATGTTAAATTTTTGCTTAAAGGCCCTTCTTAGTAGATCTGAGTTACACAGGTTAGATCTGAATACTGTGTGATCATAGAAAGTTAACATCTTCCCGGGTCTGGATCTGTGCAAATATAGAGTAGCGCGAAGCTGCAGAATGGCCTGCGATACCTATAGACCACATCCAGACATCCCGAGGGTGCATAAACCTGGTTCCAACACCCTCCCCTACTACCTCGGGTGAGACCTCAGTCCACGCTCCGTGGTTTGTTGCCAAAAGGGCTGGTAGTTGTGGGATTTTTGCTTGGGTAAATAATTCTTCTGAACCTGGGTTAGGCCCATATAAGCCAACAAATGGTTCCGTTGCCAGGACAAGGATCTGCCAAGGGGTGTCTGGTGTGAAATGCAGGGACGTTATAAGAAGAACGTTGAAGGATCAAAGGGATCAGGAATGGTAGTAGATCAAGGGTAACTATGGCAACCGCGATTCATTTGCCAGTATTCAAAGGAGCAGGGGGCGAAGACCCAGAACAATTCTGGTTCGTATTAACATCAGTATGGAACATGCAACAAATTGTGGATAATAATATCAGGAAAGCTACCTTAGTCAGTGCGCTTTAGGACCGAGTGCTGACATGGTACATGAAGTATTCAAGCAGTAACCCAACAGCGGGGATAGTGGAAATCCAAACCGAATTAAAAAAATGAATTTAGCTGGCTGAAGTCAGAAACGCAGTCAATCATAAGGTTCAAAGAGATCACGATGATGCTTGGGGAAACCCCATGGGATTTGGATCAGAGGTTGAAAAGCACCATCCGTGAGGCCAACATAACCCTAACGAATGCACAACACCGTTCTTGGTTTGTCGCATCATTAACGCCATATCTAAAGTTGGTTTTGTCACAACAAAAGATCTCAACCCAAGATGAAGCGTTGGAGGTAGCAATGCGACTGCATGAAACCCAAATACATGACCTAGGGTTGGGAGTTTAGCAAACCCAAGCACAGATCCAAAAATTGTGCTTAGAAATGAAGAAGTTAAAACAAGAATAGGCACCGCGCCCAGAGGTTTGAGAGGAAGTATGGTGTATAAAGTGCATGAGCTAGGGACACGATAAAGATCACTATCCGATCTCGGTGAATTTTGTGGTAATGGGGGGGACTGACACCATTGTGACCAGAGGTACCAGCAGGGCCAAGCACAACCACCCCGCTCTGGTGCACAATCTATTAGGTGGGAGGAAAGCACAACACTGATAACAATCATCTATTGCCAAAATACAACCAGAACCCCCAGCAGCTCTTTTGTGGCTTTTGTAGATCAGTGGGCCATGAAGAAAGGGATTATCGTAGCTATCAAATGTTGATGGATCAGTCATCTGCATATAGAATGTAGACTGAGGCGCGAGGCAAAGATCCAGTTGCGACGATTGCGTGCGGTGGGTTCCAAGGACGCGGTCAAGGATAGGGAGGAATGGGACTAGGAAGGGGTCGCGGGCAGCTAATATGTTACAACTGTGGAGGACCATGAAATTACGTGCAGGAGTGCACCAATCCAACCTAAATATCATGCCCTTATTGTGAGAAATTCGATCATGATTTGATAGATTGCCCCATACTGATAGCACAGATTCGCGAAAAGAGGGCAGCGCAACCAACTACGACCCAAAATGTGCAGATGATGAGGTCCGAGCCACGCGAGGAAGATCCCAAAGTCAACATGGTACTGAGAAATGGCATGGCCATGGGAGCGGATGAGAGGAACTTAGGGATTGGTAAGGAGACAAATCTAGAATCTTAGGGGAGCTTTGCGGAGGTCTCTACCCTAGGTAGTAGGGATCAGCCGGAGGTAGACAAAGGTCCCTCGATGATAACTACCTTTTTATTGACATGTATAAAATTGCTTCTGACAACAAGGCAGTTAAAGGCTTGCAGGAATTAATAAATAGATGTGCAGGATGGAGTGAACTTTGCGTCATTCGAAAGTTGGGAAGACATGCATCACAGACCAAGAGGGAAATGCGACTAACTGCGCAAATCGGCAAGTATGAAATGGATTAGGTCATTCTAGATCTAGTATTAGATGACAATGTACTGCCTAAACAGACTTGGGAGCGCATGGGTAAGCATACACTACAATGGTCCCCTATCCAACTGCGGATGGCAAATCAGTAGAAGGTACTACCCATGGGAAGGTTGTAAGGAGTTATGGTAGACCTTGACGGCACAAGTACTCAGATGGAATTTGAAGTTATTGAGCTCATGGATGAAAGTATGCCCTATCCTTCATTTTTAGGAATAGACTGGGCCACCAACATGAATGGGATTATTAATTTGAAGAGGCGGACGATGGTGCTTGAAGCAAAGTCGTTCCGTGTGGTCATTCTGCTAGATTCAGCTGAAGGACCACATTACATTGAACCTGTGTGCAATAGGGAAAATGACGATGATGTAGATTGTTGTTACAGAATGGCTACACAAAGGCGAGAATGGGTCAAGACAGTGGAAGATAGAAGAATATCACAAGGCTATGCAGAATCCTGCACTTCCGAGTCAGATGAGGAAGACAAGTGATGGTGCAACAGGTTGAATGGAGTGACCACGCTACATTGCAACATGGTGACTAAATCTCTGTACTGCGTGAAGGCCCAAGATTGTGAAATGCCAACTTACGATGGGCTGCCAATAATAGATGAATTCCTGACCCAATTTGAAGTCGTCATACCAGAGCACCAACGGTTTGATGCAATGACGTTGGCGTTGCATGCGGTGCCTGCACGATGGTGGGGAACACATGAAGGGACTTTTGAAGATTGGTGTGCCTGCAGGTGTATGATGAAGATCAGATTTGGGAAGCTGGAATTAAGCCTAACAGAGAAATATGATGGACGTGATGACCTGCACATGCACCTTACCAGATGGATCAAAGCTTACGGAGAAGAAAATCATCCATAATGGGTGCACTTATTTTATCCCACTTTGGATGTCATTCCCAGAAGCTGGTGTACTAAAGCAGAGCTCCGGCATTACACAATTGAGTGGGATATCTTGCACGAAGGATTTCTATCAACATTTCTCTTTTTGAAGACCAATGGATGGATACCATGGATGACGCATTGCAACTCATCAAGGCCGCCATTTTCAAAACACCGCTCAAACCCAAAGAAGTCGTGCAGCCAGACTGGTCATGATAGTTGAGCCAGGGCTTAAAATGCTACGATGTACAAGTAGAAGATGATGAGGATGACCCACGCAACATTGATATTCCAGAAACGAAAGGAAGTCGCGAAGTGTGCGGCCTCGAAATAGAAGATCTGGATATCACGGCACCATTAAAAACATTGGAACGAATGAAGAGCCGAAGTATGCTATGGTTGGGGATTATTGGGATGATGCAATGGTGGAAAAGGTCGTCGAGTTACTCTGTGAATACCGAGACTTATTCCCAACGAAGATTATGGAACTGAAAGGAATTCTAGGAGACTTAGCAGTAATGAAGATAAAGTTGAAGCCAGATGCAAAGCCAGTTGAGCAATGACCTTACTGATTGAATCCCAAATACAAAGCCAAGGTCCGTGAAGAGTTGGATAAGATGATAGCAGCAGGAATTATTGAACCAGCCGAGGACTCTTATTGGGTAAGCCCTATGGTGGTGCAGGAAAAGAAGCAGAAGGGTGAGACCCGCATCTACTTAGATCTCGAGAAGCTTAATGATGCTTGTGTTAATGACCCGTTCCCCACCCCCTTTACAGATGAGGTATTGGAAAATGTGGCAGGGCAAGAGGCGTACTCCTTCACGGACGGATTCTCTGGGTATCACCAAATTAAGATCGCCCCAGAAGACAGGAGAAAAACAATGTTTGCTATTGAATGGGGTGTTTTCAATATACGGTGATGCCATTTGGGTTAAAGAATGCGCTGGCGATATTTTCCAGCATTGTGGTAGGTGCCTTTAAGGAATTCATCCATAAGTTCTTAGAGGTCTATCTAGATGACTGGACTGTATTCGGCTTATTAAAGAAGCATATCACGAGCCTAAGGTTAATGCTGGATACTTTCCATCGATACCAGATTGTGTTGAACCTGAAGAAGTGTACTTTCCTTGTCCCTTTCCAGAACTTGCTGGGTCATGTGATTTGTAAGCAAGTACTGATGGTGGATCTAGCAAAAATCGCTGTCATACTAAATCTGCAAGTTCCATAAAGTGTAAAATAGCTACGTGCCACATTAGGACATAGGCTACTGCCGAAAGTTCATAAAATGCTACGCCCAGATCACATCCCTAATGGAACAGTTGCTGAAGAAGGATGCTACGTATTGTTGGAATGAGGAATGCAACAAAAGCATGGAGGAAAATATGACATCTGCCCCTATCTTGATCTTTCTGAAATGGGATATAGAATTTCATGTGCATGTCGATGCATCATGTATCGCATTTGGGGCCATACTTACTCAGCCAGGTGCGGAGGGTATTGATCGCCCGATTGCGTTTGCAAGCTACTGGTTGTCCAAAGCTGAGAAGAATTATTCCACTATTGAGCGAGAAGGACTAGCGATGGTATACATACTCCAAAAGTACCATCACTATCTTCTTGGAGGACAATTTAAGATGTACATTGATCACTCTGCACTAAAATACCTAGTGAATAAGCCTGTGCTGGGGGGGCACATCTATCACTGGTTGCTGTTATTTCAAGAATATGACTTTGAGGTCGTTATAAAGCCGAGACGTCTGAACGCAAGACCAGATCACTTGTCCTGAATTGAGACCGATGAAGAACCAACGAGTTTAGAGGAAGTACGCCCAGTTGTATGTAGTACGCATCGCAGATGGCCACTTTGAGGATATAGTCCACTTTTTAACTACAGAAACTACGCCATAGAGGTATTCTGTTTAAAAAAAGAAGGAATTAGTGATACGCACAACATATTTTACCGTAATTGTAGGCCACCTCTATAAGATGGGAAACGATGAAATATTACCTAGATATGTCCCAGAGTTCGAGCGAGGATAGATCCTGGCCGAAGCACATGGGGGGGTTGCTGGCGGACATTATTCGAGTCGCGCCATAGCCTAGAAGATTCTTTGCACAAGGTTATGGTGGCCCACTCTGCATCAAGATTCAAAAGCATACTGTCGTGCCTGCGATGTATGTTAATGGATGGGGAAACCATTGTGGAGGGGTGAAATGTCGCTCTAGCCGCAGATGATGCTACAACCATTTCAGAAATGGGAAATTGACTTCATCAAGCCTATTGAACTACGGGGAAAGATGGGCATGCGCTATATCATCACCGCGACCGAATATTTAACTTGATGGACAGAGGCACAGCCGGTAAAGGATTGTACAAATACGATAGCAACGAATTTCTTGTTCGAGAATGTACTGACCAGATTTGGATATCCCAAAATCCTCTTGAGTGATAGGGGAACACATTTTCTAAATGAAACAATCAGTGCATGTTGTAAATAATACTGAGAGGGGGGTGAATCAGTATTATCAGGTCAATTTTTTTCATTTCACAATCAGATTTTTATATGCTACTTCATTTAGTAAATACCGCGTATGTACGCAACTTCAGTTATGGAAACAAGTGTATATCAACAGACTTGTAATTTAAATTATCCTTCAGATGTTGATCATTAATCTGTGCATCAAACCATATAAACAATAACCAGGAACAGTGAAACAGAATCACACATAAGAACACAAGATATAAGGTGGAAACCCAATGTGGGTGAAAACCACCTGCTGCAATTCGTCTCTATCTTCTTTTAATTAGAAACTTCTTTTTACAATGTTTCTGTACTGGTGCATTCTTATACTAGTACGCAGGCTACTACCTATAGAATGCTACAACCTTCTCTCCTTCTCTAGCTTCTCCTAGAAGGGAGCTACAATCCCCTTAGCTTCTTGTACTAGTTGAGGTACTAGCACATAGGTGCTGACCTACAGAAGGCTACAACCTTCTCTTCTCTTCGAGGGACCACATTTCATAAACTTTCAGACTGGATCCATGAATAAAAACATCAAGTATATCAGCATCAACCAACCTCCTTTGCACCAAACAAACTGAATCAAAAAATTACTTCTCTGAATGTTGTACCCAGAAAATAGTAACAGTAACCAGACACCAATTTTGAACCTAGAATACTGCAGCAATAAACAGAAGTAGCTAAAACATATTTCAATACACGTACGCTACTTCAATGTGTACAGCCTGCATGCATACGCTTCTGAATTAAGGCCAACCATCGTATATGCTGTTTTGATTTACTAAACCAGCGTGTATACGTGCCTCTGATGTGTTGAACCTGTGTACAGATCTATAAAAGATAATTCACTCTTTCAAATATTCAGACATCAGTTATACCCAGATTATTGGATTTATAGATCAAGTCATGCGCCAAATATAACAGATCAAAATCACACAAAGATACTACTATTCAAGACTTGAGTTTTGATCCATCAATAGAACTTATCCATATTCTTGCGCTCAGGTTCCTCCTTGATTTAGATTCAGCTATGCACCATAAACCAATCACCAGAATTCCAGATCTTACTCTTCATAAGATATTCAATACTTCAGTCGATACTCTTGCCAAATGATCTCCTTCCCTTTTTATAGTCTTAGGCCTTACTCAAACCATGGTCCAAAACCATATGTTCAAATATGTCAGACTAAATACCATGGACAAACATAAGATTTCCCACATGTACGCACTTTTCTTTGCATGAAAGTGTGAGCATACGTATACGCTCATTTTGGTTGATAATCCCGCGTGTATACGTGATTTTGTTAAGAGGAACCTGTGTCTACCTCATTTTCTTCCATTCTAAGAGCTTGAACTGTGATCTGCCATCTGAGTGAGTTGCCATCAAGGACAACACCTGTGCCATAGTGCCAAACCTGTGTCATAATTCCAACAATCTCCCCCTTTGGACTTGATCGCAACTCCAAATCATTCAAAGTCATTCTCATCCTTTGACATCAAGGGAAAAGGGTTATGCTCCCCCTGAGTACATGCTGAAATCTCTGCTCTGTTGTGCTATCCATGCTCCCCCTGACTGTAGGTAGGGTCTGCAGAAAAATAATCTATAAGAAAGACCATGACTCTATACATCATAAGCGACCTTCCTATCACCAAAGACTCATACATACATACATTTCCCAACCAAGTGGGATGTACCAATATTGACTCTTCCACCCAACCAAGTGGGGATACACCACAAGATAAACCATTACATCATCCATCCTAGGCATAGTGGGGAAACCAAAATAGGCTGTTACATGACCTTGATATGAAAAGAAATACATGACATAGAGACGAAATATCTATAACCAGACTATGATAGTTATCAAAAAAACTATCATCAACAACATCTGTCAATCATCATCCAGCAACCATGTTCTCCTTCTGTACTTGTTCCCCCTGAAACCAAAACACTATGATCTTGAACTAAGATCTTCTTGGATAATGCCAACAATGCATTATTAGAAGAATATATATGCTCCCCTTGAACCTGTGCCAGATGGTCTCTGTCAGACCCATATCAGACTCCTTTCATCCTGAGCCTGGCCCACGGTTTGTATTCAAACTAACATATACGCGACTGTACCCACATAAACCAGCGTATGTACACGTATCCTCCTCATGAAACTCACGTACACCCACTTTTCTCAGACAATTTTCAACAGCAAGATGATGCATTGACTACTCCTAGCTTCTGTCTGAGGTATTCAAATGTTTCCTGGGGTAGTGGTTTGGTGAGTATATCAGCAACTTGTTCCTTGGAGGGAACAGACTCTAATTTGACCTTTTGTTCAAGCACTTGTTCCCGGAGAAAATGATATTTAATAGGTATGTGCTTGGTCTTTGAATGCATGATGGGATTCTTTGAAATACTGATTGCACTTGTATTATCACAAAAAATGGAAATAGGTGGAGTACAAGTGATTTGCATGTCTTGCAATGTTTGCATCATCCAAAGGAGTTGAGTGCGGCAAGATGCAGTAGCTAGATATTCTACTTCAGCTGTAGATAATGCAATTGAACTCTGTTTCTTGCTGAACCAAGATACTAATCTAGGACCCATGAAGAATGCACTACCACTAGTGCTTTTTCTGTCATCCACGCTTCCTGCCTAATCTGCATCTGTATATGCATGAAGTGTGAGATCTATACCTCTAGGATACCAGAAGCCATACCTTTGAGTTCCTTGAAGATACTTGAAAATTCTCTTAACTACCTGAAGATGAGTTTCCTTTGGATTTGCTTGAAACCTTCCAACTATTCCCACTACATGCACAATGTCTGGTCAGGTACCTGTTAGATAGAGAAGACTACCAATCATGGATCTATAGGTTGGTTGATGTACTACTGCTGATTCATCATTTGCGCTGAGGCTGCATCCTATTATCATAGGGGTACATACTGGTTTCGAATACTCCATCCCACATTTCTTCAAGATCTTCTTGAAATACTTGGTTTGTGATAGAAAAATACCGTCTTTGTTTTGTTGGACTTGTAAACTAAGAAAATATGTGAGCTCACCAAGCAGGGACATTTCAAATTCTTTTTGCATCACCAAGGCAAAGTTTTGACTCATGTCTTCTTCATTGCTACCAAAGATGATATCATCAACATACACAACAAGTATTAGCAACTTGTCATTGTCAATTTTTATATATAGATTGCTATCTGTTGATCCTTTTGTAAAACCTTGTTGATGGAGGCACTTATCCAACCGATTATACCAAGCCCTTGGAGCCTGTTTAAGGCCATAGAGAGCTTTTTTGAGTCTGCATACAAGTTTTGGATCATTTCCAAGAATAAACCCATTTGGTTGCTCAATATACACTTCTTCATCCAAGTCTCTATTCAAAAATGCAGATTTCACATCCATTTGAAATACTTTGAACTTCTGAAAGCTAGAAAGAGCAAGGAACATTCTTATGGCCTCAAGTCTAGCAACTGGTGCAAAAGTTTCTTCAAAATCTATGCCTTCTTGTTGAGCATACCCTTTACAAACAAGTCTAGCCTTGTTTCTAATAACATCTCCATTTTCATTCAGCTTGTTTTTGAATATCCATTTTGTTCCTATGACATTCTTATCTTTTGGTCTAGGAACCAACTCCTAAGTGTTATTCTTTTCAATCTGTTCAAGTTCTTCCTCCATGGCCTTGACCCATTATTCATCTTTGCATGCCTCTCTTACATTTTGCGGTTCAGTAGAGGAGAGAAATGCTAGATAGCTTGAAGCTTCTGAAATGGTTCTCCTTGTTTGTACACCTACTTCTTTCTGCCCCAAAATTTGAGTTTCTAGATGATTCTTTTGAACGTACCTGAATAGAGTCTTTTCTTCTATCCTTATCTATTCTTCTGGTGCCTCATGGGTTTCTTCTCCATCATGAATTTGATTTGATGTTGAAGGATAGTGCTCATAATCTTCGAAATATTCATATTTTACTTGCCTAGGAGTGTTTCCTTCTGTTGGCATTATGATTCTGGTATGGCTCTATGTTACAGGTGTTGTACTTGATGGCAACTCTCTTATGTGGCAATGCTCTGTTTAGGCTCTCAAAATGTTGGAAAATAAGAGGTACGTAGGTACACCGTACAAAAGCTGCGGACCCGCAGGAATATCGCAGATAAAGTGCGTACATACCCGCAGGTTACCCGTTCATGAGGTGCGGACCCCCAGTTCACTCACTTCAAGGCAAAGAAGTGCACTCACGTGGGGTTTCTTATGCTTGGCCCGTGGTATTTAGCCCGCCGTTCTTTATTCTATGGTTTTGGCCCGTGGTATAGGATCTAATTTAGCCCCGGTTTGGATCCCTTGTATTGGTTATTGATGGTTTTGTCCCATGGTGTGGATAAGGGCTTGACTATAAATAGAGAAGGAGATCACTTGGCCAAAGTATCTTTTCAAATAGTATATCTTAAGATCTGAAATATTAGGTTATCAGTTTAAAAGCTTGATCTATATAAAAGAGAAATTGAAAGTGAATCTATGAAGTGTGATCTCTCGGGCGCATGATCAGATCTCGACATTTGACTATCTATGGCACACTGGTGGATTGCCAATTCGGCCCTAATCAGAGGTTCGCAGGTGATTAACGGTGCAAGTGCGTGGGTACGCACAACAGAAGAAGGCGAGTGCGTGGGTACGCATAGCAGAAGAAGGCGCAGTGCGTGGGTACGCACAGCAGAAGAAGGCGCAGTGCATGGGTACGCACAGCAGAAGAAGGCGCAGTGCGTGGGTACGCAGCACAACAGAGGTTCAGGTGCGGAGGCACAGTGAAAGTACGCGGCGCTATAGAAGACGCAGGTGCGTAGGTACGCGGCGCGATAGCATCTGAGAGTGCGTGGCCACAATAATAGTACGCGGCGTGATTGAAGAAACAGTGCGTGGGTACGCGCTGTAGTGGAAGGCTCTCTGCGGGGATATGCAGAGACACAGAAGGTGAAGTGCGAAGCCACGCAATCCAGATAAAGAAAAATTGCGTATCTGTCTTAAGGCATTTATTTGACTGACTTTTCTCTGTTGATAAGGTGTTCTGGGTTTAGTTTGCTGTTACTATTGATCTGGTTACTGAAGTTGACTGGGTGACTTTCTTGTACTTGATGATCATTTGATGTTCATGGATCCAGTTTGAAAATTTATGAAAAGTGGTCCTTGAAAGAAAAGAAGTAGGGGGTTGTAGCTCCCTTCCAGGAGAGACTGGAAAACGAGAGAGAGTTGTAGCTCTCTGCAGGTTGCAGCCTGCGTACTGGTAAAGGACTGCACTAGTACAAAATCATTGTAAAAGGAGTTTCTAATTGAAAGAAGATAGAGACATATTGCAGCAGGTGGTTTTCACCCACATTGGGTTTCCACCTTATATCATGGTGTTCATGTGTGTGGCTTATGTGTGATGATCTGTTCTATTTTACTGCACCTTTTTACTGTTAATATGGTTAATAATGTTCTAATGCACTCATTAAGGATCAACTAACTGAATCATAAGAAGTTGTGGAAGTAGCATATATGAATCTGAATATGGAAATGAAAAAGTTTTATTGATGTGATAATACTAATTCACCCCTCCCTCTCAGTATTATTTCCAACACCTTCTTCATCAACCACTACATCAATACTTTCAACAATTTTTCCAAGTCTTTTATTGTAACACTTATATGCTTTGCTGTGGGGAGAGTAACCAAGGAGAATGCCTTCATCTGCTCCAGGTTCAAACTTGCCAAGGTTTTCATGAGTCTTTTTGATGTAGCATTTTCTTCCAAACATTTTGAAGTATTTTACCGTGGGAGTCTTACCATACCAAAGTTCATGAGGAGTCCAAGTGTTGTTTACCCGGACGTTTGTCTTGTTGAGAATAGTAACTGCAGCAAATGCGGCTTCACCCCAAAATGTTGCGGGAGTTCCAAACTCATCAAGCATAGCACGAGCCATTTGTTGAACCGTTCTGTTCATCCTTTCCACTACTCCATTTTGCTGAGGAGTCCTTGCAGTAGAGAATTCCCTTCTTATTCCATGTTCTTCACAAAAATTGAAAAATTCATCCGAGGTAAATTCCCCACCTCTATCAGACCTGAGGCATTTGATTCTGCGATCTGATTCATTTTCAACCAAGGCTTTGAATGCTTTGAAATTTTCGAAAGCTTCGTCTTTATGCTTCATAAGTCCTAACCAACACATCTTGGAAAAGTCGTCAATGAACAATATAAAGTATTCTTCTCCTCGAGGTGACCTTTTCCTAGATGGACCACATACATCAATATGGACAAGTTCAAGTGGCCTGCTAGCTGATCCTTCCTTCTCAGGGAAATTAGTTCTGGTTTGCTTACCAAACTGACATGATTTGCATATTGTATTGTCTGTAATTCTGAGTCTAGGGAGATCACAAACTGCCTGATATTTACATGCTTTTCTTATCTGAGAGAAGCTTAGATGCCCCAATCTTCCATGCCATAGCCAGTGTTCATCATTCTTTGGTAAGATAGCATTGCTGTTGTCCTCCCTTGAGTATGTATAAATTATTTGGAGTTATTATGCCTTTGATAACTGTTTCTCTTGTATCAAGCTCACGAAAAATACATCCATTTGATCGAAATATTACCTCATTTCCTTGATCACACATTTGACTGACACTTAATAGATTATGCTTTAAGCCATCAACATACATAACATTCCCAGCTTTGACCTTTTCTTTCAAAAGAACATAACCTTTACCTTTTATGAATGCAGGGGTGTCATTTCCAAATGAGACCTTCTTTTCCTTTTCTAAGGTGCTATATGATTGAAGTTTTTCTTTATCACCTGTCATATGTTTCGAGCATCCACTATCGATGTACCACTGATTTTCCTGCCCTTCCGCATATAAGGCTATGCCACATATTTCTGGTTGCGGTTCTTTCTTCCTCCATGTTTTGGGGCTGAATGAAGCTTGCTCCTTCTGAGTTGTTTGCCGAAACCTACTCCTACACTCAGAATCTTCATGACGAAAGTTGTTACAGATAGAACATTCTATTTTATTTTCAAGAGCAGAAAAGTTATTGTAGGTTCTTTTCGTGATTCTAGTCACACTCCTTTGATTTCGTGCTTCTTTGGTCATGATGGTCTTGTAGGCAACACATTGAGCTACTTTATGTCCAAAGTTATGACAAGAGAAACATTGGCCATTGAAGAAATTACTGCGATCATCAAACCTTCCATTGTATTAGATATTCATTCTTGAGGTAAATTGAGAATGATTTACCTGTGGTTGGTTGTAGCTTTTGTTCATCCTTGAAGTAGATTGCCCTCATTTACTTGGTGATTTTTGTTCATTCTTGAAGTAAATTGTCCCTGATTTACTTGGTGATCTTCATTGTGCCTTTGCTGTCGATTGTCAACCTGTTCACTTCTCCTTGCAGCTTCAAGATAACTTTTGGAGGTAGATGGCTTCTGTGCTTGAGATGTTTCTTTAGTATACCCTAGACCTGTCTTGATTAGAGGGGAACACTGGACTTTGATAATCTCATCTAAAGTTTCAGATCCTTTAGCAAATCTAAGATTAAGGGCTTTCGTTTTCTTAATGTCCTTTCTAAGTCCCACAATTTCACATTCTAACTTTTCATTGTGTTTCTCCATTTCAGCAAGTTGGAATGTCAGAGTATCTATAATCATATTCTTTTCTTCTAAGCAAATTTTGAGTTTAAAAATTTCTGCATAAAGACCTTCTTCATCTATAGCATCCAAGAAATCATCATCTTCAAAAGCCATCAAAAGTCTATAATCATTACCTTGTTCATCTTCATCACTATTTGAAAGTCCATCACTGTCTTCATGTGTGTAAGAGCTCTTCTTACTTACATTATGTTTTCTGTTCCATCTAACTGGTTCCTTACCTTTGTCAAGCTTATCTTTATGAGGACACTTGGAAGCATAGTGACCGACTCTTCCACAAGAAAAACATTTGTAAGGTAGCTTGCCTCTGAATCCTCCAGAACCCCATTGAAGGTTGTTGACAAAATTTGATTCTTCCTCTTCTTCCAACATATGTCCTGAGTCATTGTAGTCTCCTTTTCTTGAGGTTTTGAATGTGGCTTCTATCTTGTCTGATTGTCCCCTTTTTCTCATTTCGTAAGCGGTTAGGATTCCGTGTAGCTATGACATGGTAAGGCTCTGTAGATTCTGTTTTTCTTCTATGGCGGAAACTTTTGATTCAAACTTAGAAGACAAAGATCTTAGAACCTTTTCAACCAAAACAACTTCTTTTATTTCTTCACCCAAATTTTTCATACAATTAACAATCTCATCTATATGTAGGAAATAGTTAGCCACACTTTCATCATTGTACATTATGAGATTTTCATATTGAATTCTGATAGTTTGTAGTTTTGCTCATTTTAGTTGATCATCTCTTTCATAGCTCAGAACGATCTTGTCCCATATTTATTTTTCGGTTTTGAGCTGCATAGCCTTGACGAATTCTGATTGAGATAGACTCCCTAATAGAGTATTGACAGCCTTTGTATTTGTTTCATATTGCTTCTTACCAGTCGTATCTATAGGAGTTTTTGATGGAAATGTGTATCCTGTTTCTACGATATCCCAGACTTCTGTACCAAGAGATTCAAGATACGCTATGATTCTTACCTTCCAATAGACGAAGTTGCTCCCATCAAAAATTGGTAGCTTGATCGATGCTTCTTTCTCGTAATTGATCATGATGATGGATCTTCCTTCAAGTGATCAAGCTTCTTCTGAAGGACTTGCTCTTATACCAATTGTTGGAAATAATACTGAGGGGGGGTGAATCATTATTATGAGGTCAATTATTTTTAATTTCACAATCAGATTTGTATACGCTACTTTAGCTAGTAAATACCGCGTATGTATGCAACTTTAGTTAAGGAAACAAGCGTATATCAAAAGACTTGTAATTTAAATTATTATTCAGATGTTGATCATTAATCTGTGCATCAAACCATATAAACAGTAACCAGGAACAGTGAAACAAAATCACACATAAGAACACAAGATATAAGGTGGAAACCCAATGTGGGTGAAAACCACTTGTTACAATTCATCTCTATCTTCTTTTAATTAGAAACTTCTTTTTACAATGTTTCTGTACTGGTGCAGTCTTATACCAGTACGCAGGTTGCTACCTGCAGAAGGCTACAACCTTATCTTGTTCTCCAGCTTCTCCTGGAAGGGAGATACAACCCCCTTAGCTTCTTGTACTAGCTGAGGTACTAGTACGTAGTTGCTGACCTACAGAAGGCTACAACCTTCTCTTCTCTTCCAGGGACCATGTTTCATAAATTTTTAGACTGGATCCATGAATAAAAACGTCAAGTATATTTGCATCAACCAACCTCCTTTGCACCAAACAAATTGAATCGAAAAATTACTTCTCTGAATGTTGTACCCAGAAAACAATAATAGTAACCAGACACCAATTCTAAACCCAGAATACTGCAGCAATAAACAGAAGTAGCTAAAACATATTTCAATAGACGTACGCTACTTCAATGTGTACAACCTACGTGCATACGCTTCTGAATTAAGGCCAACCAGCATATACGTTGTTTTGATTTACTAAACTAGCGTGTATATGCACCTCTGATGTGTTGAACCTGCGTATAGATCTATAAAAGATAATTCACTCTTTCAAATATTTAGACATCAGTTATACCCAGATTATTAGTTTTATAGATCAAGTCATGCGCCAAATATAATAGATCAAAATCATTTAAAGATACTACTATTCAAGACCTGAGTTTTGACCCATCAATAGAACTTATCCATCTTCTTGTGCTCAGGTTCCTCCTTGATTCAAATTCAGCTATGCACCATAAACCAATCACTAGAATTCCAAATCTTACTCTTCATAAGATATTCAATACTTCAGTCGATACTCTTGCCAAATGATCTCCTTCTCTTTTTATAGTCTTAGGCCTTACTCAAACCATGGTCCAAAACCATAGGTTCAAATATGTTAGACTAAATACCATGGACAAACATAAGATTTCCCACATGTACGCACTTTTCTTTGCATGAAAGTGCATGCATACGTATACGCTCCTTTTGGTCGATAATCCTGTGTGTATACGCGATTTTGTTAAGAGGAACCTATGTATACCTCATTTTTTTTCATTATGAGAGCTTGAACTGTGATCTGCCATCTGAGTGAGTTTCCATCAAGGACAACACTTGTGCCATAGTGCCAAACCTATGTCATAATGCCAACAGCGCACTCACTAAGGAATTCTAGATATATCACCAACAGAGTATGCCATACCACTCGTAAGAAAATGGGACCGTTGAGGCATTCAACAAAATTTTGGAGACCGCATTGACTAAGGTTTATAATGCGTGACGCAATGACTAGGACTTGTGCATCCCTACTGTGCTATGGGCATACCGAACCACATGTAAGAAGTTGACAGGCCAGATACCTTTTTGGTTAGTCTATGGCAAGGAGGCCATTATGCCAATGGAATATATTGTTCGAGAAATTCCCGGGCAAAATCTGCATGCATTGGTTGGGACCCTATGTCGTTAAAGAAGTTACCGATGGGGGCAAAGTTCAGCTTGCCAAACTCAATGGAGATCCCTTCCCGGGAAGAGTGAATGGTAATCGCCTGAAGCTCTACACAGGCGGGCTGACCACCTGACTAACCGTTTAGAGGGTAGTCTCACCGCTCCGACTAGTTGAAAGAGAGTACGAGACAATAAAGCAGTCTGGGGGCCTAACGCGCAAGTACCACAATGCACGTCCACTTGACCAAACACGAGGATCACAGTTGCGCAAGACAGATCACACGGATGTGTTGATAAGAGGAACGATAACTCTAGATATCACTATTCATGACAAGATGTTTGCGTTATGGCAAAAAGGAACGGGCGACAGGTAATTAAGACGAATACCTCAAGCTTACACCACCAAACTAGACTAGATTGATGTTAGCCTTTGACATCAAAGCAGGCAAGATGTAGGTGTCATTTTTGCAGCCCATTGTTTAGCAACCAAAGACCTTTGCTGCCTATAAAAAGACAAATTTTGAGGTATTGGCTAGGGATGTTCATCCCATTGATCAAATAGAGTTCCATAAGCAGGTTGGCGAAATGATTTACTCCACCCTTAGAGGAAAGGCCATGGTTGCCCACGAGCTACAGGATTCATTAGATAATGTGACAACCCAATACAAACTAGAAAAGGCCTCCTCACAGGCCAAAGGTAACAAGATAAAATCATTGGAGGACTTGGTCACTGAACTCGGACATGATCCAAGTGATATTAACGCTACTGAGCAATTAATCAAGAAGAAGAATGAGGACATAGAAGCCATTAAGAAATAGCTTAAGTTGCCTCATTCACAGCACCCACAAAAAAAAGAGGTCCTGGAAAGTCAGAGCAATCATGAAGAAATTATGGACCTAGTGCTGCAACTGAATAATCAGTTGAAGGAGATGGAGAAAGAGCAGGATAGCTTGATGTAGCTTAAACAAACTAATCTTGATGATGCTCCTGCTACTATCATTCCAACAGTTACCACTGTTGTACCTTCTACTTTGGCAACATCCTTAGCTCCCACTGCTCCAATGGCCACTGCACTACTGGCATCTATACCAACTACATCAACAACAGGATCAACAACAATAGTCTCTATAGGTGATGAAGCAAATAGGTTGGTCAATGCAATGGAAGAAATGTCCATTCAGACCACAGAGATGAACATACTTAAGGAAAAAATCACCACCCTAGAAACATATTATAAATTGGCCCAAATCATGCATAGGGAAGAACAACAGAAGGCTACAAGGATGACTGAAAGAATCAAAAGCCTGGAGAAAGAATTGGCACTGAATGAACCTTTAGTTGAGGCTAAGGAACAACCATGGGCCAATATCATTGACTCTGTTAATGATATTTGGCCATCCATTCAGGTTATTTTTGAACAGATTGATTTGATAAAGCAGGATACAGAAGTCATTCAAAGAGTTAAAGCAGAACTTGGAGATATGCTAGAGGAGGCTACAAGAATCATCCATTTCCTCAACTCCAAGAACAAGTATGATCTGCAAGAGCTAGAGATACCTGATAGGATAGGTACAATTTTGTAAGTCAAAATAGTCCTCACTAAGAGGAATTTGATGTTGAACTTAGAGGACAAGTGTCAAACCATGCAACTGGCCATTGAGAGGTTCATGGTTAAGTTCGAACATTTGAGGCAAAAGGGATTACCAAATCCCTTAGTTATAAATAATAAGCTAATGACACATGAAGATTACAATAAGAAGATTAGGCAAGTGGCCAAAGATCAGGTAAACAATTCATCCATGAGGGGCATACCAACAGGCTAAGTATTATACCAAACTTTTGAAAACTTGTTTTACCTCCACCATGAGGTAAAGCACCTTTTTGTCAATAGGACTACTTTTGCCAAATAGATAGAGGCAGATGAGATATACCAAAAAGTTCTCATTATCCAATTACCAGATGTTGAAACATGGGAAAAACTCAATGATTTGTTGTAGGAAATACAAAGTAAAAATATAAATGTATAGTAAAAAGTAAAAGAGCACAGTAAAAGGATATTGACAGGACAGCAAGGTCAAAGAGTATCATATGAAAGGTCATAAGTAAATATGACATTCAATGTGAAGACCAAACAACCGAGCAGCTTAAAGGGAAAAAAATAGAATGCTAAAAGACAACAGAACCTAAATAACAGGGACAACAAACAACAGTTCAATAGCTGTCTCTATCTTCTTGCATGAAGATATTTCCTTTTACTAGATTAGTTCTCAATGCAACTTGAGATATTTTGTAAAATTTTTTTTTATAAATACTTCATAATTCTAAGTATTTAGTGTGGATTGATATAATTTGTAAAGTCATTTTTATCTTAAACCTAGGGGAGCTTGTACCAATTTTCAAGTCAATAGACTGGAGAAAGTAATAAAAAGATTGCACTATAGGATTCATGAGGTGAGCTATTTGCAGTGAAGTATCTTCTTTGTCTGATTTTGTTACTTTCTTAATCATTTCATAAACTTAAATGTTATTAAAATTTGAATGAATTAACTGGAAATATAACTCAAAACTTGTTTAAGTACACTCTTTTTTGTACAATTATTCATTTATATGTTTTCCTAATATTCGGGTTTGAGAAGCCTTAATTGCTCTCCCATCCCGGTTGACCTCTTTCATTCTCTCCATAATCTGGCCTAAGGAACCTTTAACTTCTCCCTGGATCCGATTATAAACCATTTCACCATCCAGCCTCTGAGATGTGTAATAACTCACCTATCTTGCCCTGTAGACATTTTCTTTAAAGCTTGATCCAGTCCATTTTGTTAGACATTCGATCCCATAGCCCAATGGGAAAAGCCAATCCTTTTCATCTAAGTAAGTGATCCCACCACCCAAATTCAAATAAAAAACCCCATCACAATCATAACTAGCCTAAAAGAAATTAACTAAAACAAAGTTAAATCATAAAGAGAGAGCCCTCTTTGAGATCAGGAAGGCTAGATCCTTATCTCCAAAGTTGGTTTGTGGTTACCTATATCATTTCTTTTTCTGAACAACTTATAATAAATTTTGGAGTGATAACATTGTGCACCAATACTACTAAAGCAAAGAAAGAACTTTGACTAGGTTGAATTATACTAGCCTCTAGCATTTCTGCAACCATACGTTCAATTTCACTCTTTTAGGCATAGACATATCTGTAAGGCCTGATGTTTGGAGGAACACTTTGTGGAATGAAATGAATAGAATGATCATGATCACAAATAGGTGGGAGGCTTTGGGAGTCTCAAATGCCTTGGAATGATTGTCCAATACTTTTTGGAGATCTGGAGAAATAGATGATTTCGACATGGGAACCTCTAACGAACATAATTTTGCAATCATGTCTCATTGTTATTTATTAATAATCTTTGTCATTCCGTTAGAGCCAATTATCTTTCCCAGTTTTCCTGTGATACCCCTTAATTCAACTTACTTTCCTTCCAAACAAAATTTCATGAAAAATTCTCGAAAACGAAAAGCTATTGTACCCAAGGATTGTAGCCATTGGACTCCTTGTACAACATCAGCACCACCCATTAGAATGGAAAGAATTGGGTTATTTAATAAATATTCTCCCATGGATAGCTTGATATTATGACACTTTCCAAAGCAATTTATGGTTCCTCAACTTTCAACCATCACTTGACACTCTAGTCCTCGATATACAGAGAAATTCAATTCCTTGGCTATATCACAATGAATAAAATTATGGGTACTGATCGAATCAATCAAACACTATTACCTTCTCTTGTTGATATGTCCTTCTATCTTGATAGCTTGAGGAGTGGTAATTCCAGCCAATGCATTACAGGATATGGTCGGATTCATTTACTCTTTCTATAGGATTTTTTCCTAGTGTATATCTTCTTCTTTTGATGTTACTTGTTCCTTTTCTTCCTCCTCTTCACAATCTATGTAAAATAATTTCTTCTCAACACACTAATGACCTTTAGTGTATTTGATATCACAACTATAACAAATCCCTTTTTCTCCTTTTTCTTCCAATTGTTTTGGTGTTAACCATGTAGGTTATGTAAGGACAGGGGCAACAACACTTCCATCTTTATGGTTGTGAGTGGTAGTTTTCTTGGTTTGCCATAGTTTTTCTTTCCATTTTTGTTTCCAACCTGAATGCCTTCTCCAATGAATCAGGTTCCCAAAGGTGAACGTCATGTCGTATGTTATCCTTTAAAGTCCCTATGAACACATCAATCCTATGCTCCTCTGGAATATCTTTTACCCTTATATTCAATTTTTGGAAGTCCTCACTGTTCTCCATCAGTGAACCCTTTTGTTTGATGTTGGGCATGGAATCCCCCCAAGGCATGTTTTGGGGATCAAAGTCCAAGTTTTGACCCGATATTATTTTAAAGACTCCGCGAATTGCGAGCGCATAGTGCAAAATGTATGATAGAGTCACAGGGTTTTCCACCCTAGTTTTGTAATGTAATGTCAGCCTACACATGCTCCAAAAACCATGCGATTGTATAAATAGAGCGAGGCTCTAGGTGAAAAAGAGAGAGAAGTAGTAGAGAGAAGAGCAAGAGTGTAAGTGACTAGGTGAAGTGTGTCTTTGGGTCGTAGAGTAGGAGAAGGCTCTGCAGCTGAATGCGCAGAGGCCAAGTAGTCCGCAGTTGAGTGCGCAGGGCGGAGTCGAGTCTGTAACTGAAGAAGGGATTAATAAAGAGAAGTTTGATATTAATTTGTGTATTTGTTCTTGGATTAATATAAATTTCAAATCTACTATTTATTTATTGCGCACACCTATATGAATGATTTATGTTGTTAAGTATAACTTAAAGCACGCAAGTAGGCTAAAATAATCAACTAACAATTGAATACTAGTAAGGACTTGGGTAATAACAGCGTTCATCCCTTAAGTAGGGATGCGCGAAGGCAACATCTCAGGCTGCGAGGTACGGGAAATTGCACGTAGAGATGTGTGCGCAGGGTCGAACTGTGGACCACTTGAACTCATCAAACATCTCCACGGTGTGGAAACCTGGTTCTAGAAGCATCCCATACTACTTTGGGTGAGACCTCAGTCCACGCTCCACGGACTATTTCCGAAAGGGCCAGTAGTACTGGGATTTGTTTGGCTAACTTAACTCTAAACCTAGGTCAGGCCCCAATAAGCCAATAAGCCAACAAATGGTTCTATTTTTGGGACCGGGATCTTTAAGAGATGTCTAATGTCGTGTCACTGGAATTTGACAAAGAAAGAAATTGAAGAGTGGTTGGACAGGAAAATTCACAAGTTCGCGGCGCAGGAAAATAGGAATCTGTGAGTATCGAAGGAAGAGTGGTTAGAGCGAAACTTATATGTGGAAATCCATGAAATTTTATTTGCATCCTTCCCCTCTGAGTTGTACGAGTGGATCGCGAAGCTAGTAAACAGTCAAGGAGGGTGTGCAGACTGGAAGCCTATTATGTGGACTCTAGAGTAGGTGTGCAGATTAGAAGCAACGGAAGATAAGATTGCGTGTGCTATGGACCATTGGCTTGATCAGATTATAGGAGGGTTTATCATCGAGTTTGCGGTAGATAATTTAGTCAGTTACAGTGAGGTGGAACAATGCTTCCTCAAAGGACCACGAGGTAAGTACGTTAAATATTTGAACACTTAGATTAAGATGCTACTGTGTGAAAAGTAAGTTATGCGAATAAATTGATGTTTAGGGATACGAGAAGTGAGAAGATATACAGAAGCAAAGGTAGCGCAAAATTAGAGACTAGCCCCTTGATTTCAACTCCATGAGAAAACGAGGAAGAGCTCGTGAAAGTTTCACCAAGAAGTGTGATCAATTTGATAAGGCAGTGAATTTTGTGCATACCACCCACACCTACACCACCACTAATTTCACCATCTTCACCCCCATCTTCACCCACGCCACCTCCGCCACGACCACAGTTCAATATGGTGAGCGCAATAAAGTTTCCCATGTTCAAAGCAGTAGGGAATGAAGATCCAGACCAATTTTGGTTTGTGGTAAAGGTTGTATGAGAAGCATAGGGAGTCACGGATGACAATGTAAAGAAAGCCACACTGGTTAGCACCCTATAGGATTGCGCACTGATGTGGTACATTAAGCATTCCAATGACAATCCAAACGTAGGGATCGTGAATATCCAAGCTGCGCTAAACAGGTAATTTAGTAAGACAACATAAGAGACACAGTCGATTATTGGATTTAAGGAGATTGTGATGATTCCAGGCGAGACCCCTTGGGAGCTATATCAAACACTGAAGTGTATGATTCGTGAAGCCAACATGGCCTTGACAGATGGGAAACATCGTGCATGGTTTGTAGCTTCACTAACGTCGAATCTAAGGAACGCGTTGTCATAGCAGAAGCTATCCAATCAGGCCAAGGCCTTGGAAATCACAATGAGACTGCATGAAACCCCGATACAAGATCTTAACCTGGGCTTCCAACAGATGCATGTGTAGTTGAAAAAATTATGTCTTGAGATGCAGAGCTTGAAACAAGAAAGGACAACTTGCACAGAAGTGCATGAGGAGGTATGGTGCATAAAGTGCAAAGGCCAGGGACATGACAAGGACCATTGTCCAGTCTTCGTGAACTACCTAGCAAGAGGAGGGCCAATGCCATTGAGACTAGATGCACAAGCAGGACCGACCGTAGTGCTTGCATTATGGTGCGCGATTTGTCAAATAGGAGGGAAGCATGCTACAAATAACTGCCATCTATTATAGAGTATACGCAGACATCCCAACAGTTGTTCTGTAATTTTGCAGGTTAGTAGGCCATGATGAATGTACCTGTAGAAGTTATGAACTGATGATGGATCAGACTCCTACCTAAAGAGTTCAGACTAAAACACGAGCCATTGATCAAAATCCAGTGATGGCACGTACTGGATTTTAGGGGCACGAATGAGGTTTAGGTGGAATGGGGCCAGGAAGGGGTTGCGGATAGCCGATTTGTCACAATTGTGGAGGGCCAGGGCATTATGCCTGCAATTAAACAAATCCGATGAGAGAATCATGATGATATTGTACCCAGTTTGATCATGGGACAGAGAACTACCCCACACTGATAGTGAGGTTGAGTGATAAAGGAACACTCCAACCTCCCTCGACTCAAAGCCTGCAAATGATGAGGTCTGAGCCACATGAGGAGGACCCGAATGTAAACATCATGCTCCGAAGCGATATCACGACAGGAGATGACAAGGGCAAGCAACCCGAGGAGAGTTCCTGGGTTTGCAAGGCTAAAACAAAGGAACTAGAATTTGATTTGGAGCATGCTAAGGAGACATTCATGGAAGCTAAGAAGAGATTCACGGAGGCCTCCACTTTAGGTAGTAAAGACAAACTAGAACCAGAGATCGACCCATCAATGCTCAATACCTTTCTGAAGACATGCATGAAGCTGTCGTGTGACATCAAAGCAGTGAAGGGGCTGCAGGAACTCATCACTAGATGTGCTAGACCAGGAAAACTACACGTAGTCCGGAAGCTTGGAAAGCACACAACGCGAAACAGGAAGGGAGATGAGATTCACTGGGCAAATTGAAGAATATGATATGTATCAAGTGATTTTGGATCTAGGATCAGACGCGAACGTCTTGTCAAAGTAGACGTGGGAGCACATGGGCAGGCCCGCATTGCAGTGGTCTCCTATTCAATTGTGAATGGCAAACTAGGAAAAGATTCTACTGATGGGAAGATTATAGGGAATAATGGTAGATATTGAAGGTGCAAGCGCGCTTGCAGATTTTGAAGTGATAGAGATTTTTGATGACAACAATCTCTATCCCATGCTATTGGGAATAGATTGGGCCACTAACATGAATGGAATGATAAATCTAAAGAAGCACAAGATGATTTTTGAGAAGAAGTCACTACGTGTAGTGGTACCTTTAGACCCCGTAGAAGGATCACGCTACACAGCGCCAGTGTGCGATTGCGACAACGAAGACCATCTAGACTGTATCTACAAGATAACCACGTGGGAGCAGGACTGGGTGAATCCAACAACGGATGGCAGGATTTCGTGGGAGCGCAAAAGCTCCTGCACCTCAAATTTAGATGAAGAGATAGAATAATGGCAGAACCAATTACACGAGGTAACCACACTCAACTGTAACATGATGATAAGGTCACTACGCTGCATGACAAAAGAGGTAAGATATCTACCTATGTATGACAGGATGATAGTGGTGGATGATTTCTTGAACAAATTTGAAAGAGAAGTGCCAAAAAAAAAGCGTTTCGACAATCTGAAATGGACACTGTGCGCAACACCCACAAGATGGTGGGGTACCCATCAAAGAAGTTTTGGGATTGGTGCGAATGCAAAAGGATGATGCTCATGCAATTTGGAAAGCCTTAGATGCAAATGAAAGCTAGGTATGATGGACAAAGCAGCCTAAGCACCCACCTCTCTACATGGGTAGAGGCGTATGGTACGCAACCTACATGAATGCACACTATCCTCGTGATAGGAAACAAGACCAACAAGCAGGAGCGGACAAGATGATAGTGCGAATGATGAAGTATGATAAGATAAAGCATGTCGCAGATTATCCACGTGGAAGATTTTGACAAGGTATGCGAAGTACTGAACACGGTCTACCATGTGAGATGCATTGATTGGAACTGCACGTACCAGCGGTTCTATGGGCTTATAGGACCATGTGCAAAACCCTGACTGCGTAGGCACTTCCGATGCTGAAGTATGAAGCGGATGTTGTAATCCCTATCAAGCATGCAAAGCCTAGTCTGCGCATGGGAACACCCATAGATACGACGATTTGCAAAGCTCAGAAAGAACGAATCACACAACTAAAAGAGACAGAACACATGGGACTTGAGGAAGAAATCCAAAGGGGAAACCTTAGACTATGCGAACTTGAAAAAGAAAGGGTATGATTAAGGAAGAAAAGTGCTTTGATGGACGCAAAGGTTAAGAAGTTGGAGGACAAGATAAAGGAAGAGTTTCTCACTGAAAAAACTAGGATGTTAAGGCAAGGTGCGCACGGTCATACTGACAAGTTTGAGAACTATCGCTGTGAATTGGTTAGTCCGATGCCTTGGCTTGGACCGCATATCGCCAAGCGTAGTGACCAGGGTAGTGTGTTGCAAATGGTGAAGTGCACGATGTAAACCACAATAAAATAAGGTGGGGATTCTCTAAGAACCCTGATGGAGGACAGGATGGAGCTCTACACGGGTGGTGTGACCACCTAACTAGCCAGGGGAAGGACAGTTTCAACACTCCAGGCAGTTGGAAGGGAGTGCGGGACTATAAATTATTCTACCTGGAGCTCCGCGATATTGGAGATGCGCGCAGAAGTAGAGAGTCACAAGGTCCGCGACCATGCACGGAGGGATGCGTTGCTATGCAAGTTGGCCAAAAAGTGACCATTGAAGTCACTATTCACGATGGGATGCTCAACTTAAGGCCAAATGGAGTGGGTGGTAGGCATTTAAGACACGATTTATGGGCAAGATTTGGGAAAATTTTCCACCAAGAAATTATTAATGAACTGGAATTGGGGGGAACGGTCGAATTGGAATTCAAAAAGCGCTATAAAACACAAAGAGCTACCCAACAAGCAACACTTGGTCATTTGCGAATCGAGCGATTGAGCAGAGCCCTGAGCATGGTGATTCGAGCATTGATTGAGCCCCTGAATTCGCGAGTGATAGATTACAACCTAGATACAATGACAACAACTAAGGATGGTCTGGGAATATAAGAGGTAACCATCAGTGAGGCCGCGCAGGCCCTAACTGTGGAGGATGTTCTAGAAGGTGCTGAGGTTGTGGCAGAGATCCCCAAATCACTGCGTACGCCAAGACCCAAGAAGGATAAACAAGCAATGGCTCCCGTACGTGTGTCCCCGAGGAACCCACTACGTAGCAAACTATTGATGGAAGAAAAGGGGAAAGTTGTCACGATAGAAACAGATGATGAAGAAGAAGATTTGTAGGCCCTTATCATCATAGAGGAAGAAGACGAAGGCATGGAGATGGATACTCATCCTAGGCACTTTGCGACAAAACTACCTGCCTATGTCCCTCTGTGGAAAGGGAAGGCCAAATTACCCAAAGACATGGACAAGACCAAGAGTTCACTCTAGACCCCGCTCCTCCTAGATGGCATTACATTTGAAGGCATGCACCTGGGCTGCGTGCTGAATACGAAAGTTGAAGATTGGGACCTCGCTGACCGCGAGAAGTTCCCTCACTTGGAGATGAGAAACCTCATGAAGCATAAAACCAAAGGGGTGGTAACAACATTGGAGCCACAGAAATGGTTGCGTGGTGTGGAAAAGGCCAGGTTGCTGAACCTACTTTGGGTGCCACATTTCCACCGCCCCCCAATAACCATTTTTTTCATCAGGCAGCTACTCTGCCTGGTGCATGATGGGTATCTATGGCTGGAGGAGCCCATCCCCATCATGGTAGACCTAATTCATCGCATTTCCTAGCTTCCATATAAAGGAAAGGACCCCGTGACCATATTGGAAGGAAAGGATAGTGATTTGGCCCTCGCGGAGGCCATGAAGACGAAGTACAAGCTGGAAAAGTAGAAAAGGGGTTACACCATCTCCAACATCAAGGATAAAGGGTATGCGTGGCAACCCAGATTCTGGCAAGAAAAGTTATGCGGAAGTGCCATGCAGAGGAGGTACCTGCACCGGTGGTCGCACTAGCCGAGCAATACGCAGAGGGGGTCCAGATTAACTGGTCTGAATTCCTCTGCATGAAAGTCTTAGAGAATTGTCACGAAGCCCAGGAGAAGGGTAAAACAGTCCATTATGCGTGGTTGTTGCTATCCATAGTGCTCATAGCAGGGGAATTGCCGGAGGACAGTCAATTCCCCACAATTGACAGAGATTTACTAGAGGCCGCGAAGTATGCTTCACTCTGGGCCACGAAGGATGTGATAAGGATAAGCAACACCAAAATCTTCTGGGTGCTCATGGAGATGACCATCCGAATGTGGATCAACCGTAAGCCATGGTTGTTGCCCATGGTGTACAACAGTCTGTAGAGTTTTGCAGAATTTAAGGCAGACATGCACAACATATTTATCAGGGCATGCAAGGATCCAACAAAGCAGTGGATGAAGCTAGCTTTTTGTAGCCACTGACAATGCCATTTTCACTATCTTAGAGGCATGGCCTCCAGAATGGTGCGCCCCAGATCTTACAGAACTCGAGAGGGAAACAATGCAGAAGAAGAAAGATGATGCCAAGCTGTGCATCACATAGATGGCTGAGAAAAGGTGGAAGGAAATAGCAACAATTGGTGTATGGGCAGCATGGGAAGCAGCACCGCAAGATGCCAAGTAGAAAAAGGTTGTCGAAGCAGCAAAAGAAGCAACTGTGAAGGTGGGCGAGGGCCAACCAACGCCCTCATAGGGGCAGGAGGCAGAGGAAGTAGAAATAGAAGAAGGAGGCGTGGACCCACTAACCGCATCCATACAGTTGAAGCACCCACACACGGTAAAGCGAGCAAGATCGAGGAAGAAGGTCAAGGCCTCAAAATTGGCCACTGACCCGATCACCCTAACTTAGGGTGATCTGCATGACATTAGCAAGATAGTGTGTGATGTCACCAATGAGTCTCTTCAGGATTTTATGGAGGAGCACTAGACTGTGTTGGGGGCGCTCGGAGCATAGTTCTAGGAGTTTTAGGCGTTCCCCCCTTAGGTTGGTACCCTTTCAACCAACCTCGTAGTCGGATCCATGACAACAGAGCAGATGTTGCGCATGCGGATGAAGAACACAGTCATGTTGTTGGAAGGGGCTCTAGCGGCATCAAATGAGGATGAGGGGCTGTCAATTAGCACGATGACAATTCTCAAGGTTAATCTAGCTGCCCTTCCACATGAGACATTATATCTATTATAGTATGGGATAACAGAAGAGCTGCATGCTAGGGAGATCCACGCGATCCAAGTCCTCAACGAGCAAAAGATAAATATGGAACAACTCAGCTTGCAGCACGAGGAATTGGTGTTGTAAAATCAATAATTGGTGCAGGTGGTAAATGACGCTTGTTGAAGCGTCCCAGAGCTGGCCATCCCAGCAGGCCTACCAATGGAGGTGTGGATCCACAGGTTAGCAATAGGAGTCCGTGAGGCTAGGGAAGAAATGACAAAGGTTTAGCTGGAGCTGAATCTTCATATCACCGAGCTGTGGTTAAAGGCGCAACCATCCACTCCCCCGGAAGTCAGAAAACATCGTGCTAGCGCTATCATAGTGGGACTGGAAGAAATTGGAGGTGCAGTGAGAGACTGTACCAGCATGTTGGAAAGAACTTGAGGTCCTCACAACTCTGCAGGAGGACCCCAACATCTAGTGCTTTGAGACAGAGGTGCAAGAACTCCAATAGCAATATGACAATGTCTAAGGAACTGCACAGATAATGGTCTACACCCAACGGCTTGTGAGGATGCAGTAAGCTAAAGCACTAAAGGAGCAAGTGGACGCGGCACAACATAAGGAGGCAGTTCTAAAAGTGCGCGTCTAGCCTTGGATCGATGAGGCCTTCACTATCACATCAAACATCGAAGGAAAGCTCACACACATACAAGGGATGCACACATTAATACAAACAAGCACCCCAGACACATAGGTCTCAGAACAACGAATGCAACAGATCCAGTAAGCAGCAACTCAGTGTGCTGCTGACCTCACCATAGTTCAAGAATAGTTGGAGGGACTCCATGCAAATATCATCACGCTGATAGAGTGACTTGAGGGCAAGTTACGATGTTTGTGTTGGGGGCCTATTGGGCATGGAATACCCCCAAGGCATGTTTTGGGGCTCAAAGACCAAGTTTTGACTCGATATTGTTGTAAAGACTCCGTGAATTGCAGGCACGGAGCAAGAAATTTATGATATAGTCATAGGATTGTCCGCCCTAGTTTTGTAATGTAATGTCGACATACCGAGACTCTAAGAGAAAAAGAGAGAGAAGCAGTAGAGAGAAGAGAAAGAGTCTAAGTGACTAGGTGAAGTGTGTCTTTGGGTCGTAGAGTAGGAGAAGGCTCTACAGCTAAGTGCGCAGAGGCCTAGTAGTATGCAGCTGAGTGCGCGGACCCATGCAACTGTGTGTGCAGGGTGGAGTTGAGTCTGTAACCGAAGAAGGGATTAATAAAGAGAATTTTGATATCAATTTGTGTATTTATTCTTGGATTAATATAAATTGCAAATACACTGTTTATTTACTGCGTGCACTTGTATGAATGATTTATGTTGTTAAGTATAACTTAAAGAACGCAAGAAGGCTAAAATAATCAACTAACAATGGAATACTAGTAAGGACTTGGGTAATAATAGTGTTCAGCCCCCGAGTAGGGCTGTGCAAAGGCAACATCTTAGGCTGCGAGGTACGGGAAAGTGCACGTAGCAACGTGCGCGCAGGGTCGAACCGCAAACCACTTGAACTCATCAGACATATCCACGGTGCGGAAACTTGGTTCTAGCACCCTCCCATACTACTTCGTGTGAGACCTCAGTCTGTGCTCCACAGATTGTTGCCGAAAGGGCCAATAGTACCGGGATTTGTTTGTCTAACTTAACTCTGAACCTAGGTCAGGCCCCAATAAGCCAACATTTGAGATTTATCAATTCGCTAAAAAGGGTGTTGCTTTTTGTATCCTCATAATGTGCTATCATTTCTTCCGTAAAAATTGGCCAAGTGACAATTAGTTTACAAGAGCAAGGCCATCAATACCATACAAATTGATTTGGTTCCAAATATAAAGTTGCAATGCATACATTTTGTGTGTTTTGCACATTATGGAGATCGAAATATTTCTCCATCTGTAGTATCCATGTTAGGGGATCCTTGCCATCAAACTTCCTGATATCGATCTTTGGAACATGGTGGGTCTTAAATCCAACATTAGAGTCTATGAAATAATGATTAAGATTTCTTTTGCTTTCATCATGAGTTTCCTTTACTATCCTTTCACCATTAGTAAACATTTCTTGTCACATTTTTTTCAAATCTATGTTCAAATATTCCATTTTTCCTTCCACCTTAGCTTCCACATCATTCATCTTATCTTCCACGACTTTCCTTAAACCACCCATATTAGCTTCCATGTCATTCATCTTAGCCTCCATGCCTTTTTTTAAACCATTCATCATATCTTTCATGCCTTTCTTTAAACCATCCATCTTAGCTTTTATTACTTTTTGTGAGAGTGAATTTTGCTGCACTTGGTCTCATAATTATGATATATCATGTTGCATTTTCCCCTTCTTCATGAGTCATGGTAGAGATTTCAGGTTTCCTAATAGGTGTTTCCATTTTCCTTCTTTGGGGCATTAATTAATGGTAATTATGTTTCACTATGCCCTTTGAATTCCTCCAAACTAATTTTTCAAACTAAACTTATGCAAAATTTAAAACAAAACTACACACATTTTTTCACTTTGTAAGAGATTGATATTGAATCTGATGTATATTTGAAATTTCGGATCTCCAAGGTTTGACTTTGTGAACTGTGGTATTCCTCTGAGTCCTCTTTCCAATGGCACTAGTCTCATCAAAATTGGATTCTCCAAGGAAGAGTTATGCCAAATCTCCCAAGATGACCCGATTATATACATTTTCAGTAGAGTGAACTTTTGCAAAGTGCCACATGTCATTGTTTCAACCTTCGGATATGAAAACAACGCATATAAAACTACCATCTTTCCGATTTCTGTAACTTCTGACGAAATTTTAATCTGATACTCAGAGCCAAAGTTATGATGATTTTCCCAAGGTCACCTGTTTGGGATGTAATTCGAGAGCCTACAAAAACCCTAACTTACTTAGATCATATCTCGAAAACTATAGCGAGCCAAGATTTAAATTTGGACCTGAGGATCATATAATTTTTTGTTTTCTCTTCTGAAACATCGCAGAAAAAACATTACAGTAGAAATGCCACAATGACTTGTTTGGAGTAGCAAAACCCTAGAATCCAAAGCTCTGATACCAAATGTTATGCAACCAGCTCAGAAAATAGAAGAAACGATAGATCAACACCTTCAAAATCAACCTATTTGAGGGGGAACCCTCCTTTACATTACACAAATGAACAATTCTTGGATGATACAAATGACTAAACCTCCTTTCTATATATAGGACTCTAAGGGGTCACAATATAATAAAAGTTGACATAACAATAATAATATAAGGGCACAACAATAACAATAGTGGGCCTCTATGGAGCACACTAATAATAATATGGAGACAATAGGGGCACAATAATAACAATAAGGGCTAAAATGACAATAGTAATGGGGGAATCACCAGTATTATAGGGACATAACATCACACTATTAAACATGTATCCAAATTATCAACCACTTCTAATATATAAAAATTTAAGAGTCAATATTGATAAGATCATCATCATATAACTAAAAAAATTGAAATTCACATATATTAGTAAATCAATAACATGTAAAAATAATACATATCTAACAATCGACATAAGTCAAAATGATACATCATGTACAAATTATATAAATAAAAATGATAAATTATGTAAGAGAAAATGATACAAGTCAATATGATACATCATTTCTAAATGATATAAGTCAAAATGATACATGTAAAAAAGATACAACTCAACAATATGGTACTAGAGGTTGTGAAAATGATACAATGATAGTAACCATGAAAATCGACATCATAATAATATATAAAAAAAAATGACCCATGATGCAGGGTATATGATCATGAATGTCACTGGCTACTACCAACAACTTCCGCCTCATCATCATTACCATTGTCATCAAGATCATATCATGATCATCTGTATCAACATCAACCTCACTATCATCGATATCTGTGTCATCATGAGCATCATCTATGATATCATCATCAAACCCAACGTGATTTGGATCTATGTGATGAGGATCATGCACATCTTCTGGAAGATGCTTGTTCTACAAAAAAAAAATTAGAATGAAAAGTATTATTTATTCATGCAATAATTAATTTCTCTGCTATATATCTAATATTTCAATATATGAAATGAAATGGTAATCATATTACATCATATCAAAGTGAACATACGATAATAAAATTTCACATAGGTTACAACTAAGATGTCATTCCAATGATGTAAAACATTCAACAATTCTAATAAACATTAGTAAAAATTCCAACTTAGTGAGTTGGATAGAACAACACTAGAATCCATTTCTAGGATATACACTACATTTCCACACTCAAGTGAAGGGATGGTCAATGTTTCCTTTCAATGTTGAGTAGCTAGATGTAGTAAAGGTGTTGAAGATGAAATGATTATTAGGCTTTTTTCCACAAAAAATTTGGTGAACAAAAAGGGATGATGTTGAGGAACATTGGTCATTATTATTCTATTAATAGTTGTTATTAAACTATAACCTAATGCATGTGCACTCAATCCTTTTTAAGATACGTTGCCTTTCCGTTTTTATTTTCTTTGTATCAATTTTGAGGACATAAAGGAAAGTGTAGTTTATGCAATGATTTGACTAGTTGAAGTTAAGACAAAATCCATGGTTTTAGAATATGATGTATCAATGTCACTAGAGGTGCGGCTTTGCAGCATCGTTAAACCAAGGCACGAAAGGGTACCCTGCTCTTTGAATACAATTGATACATTTTCTTATGATTTGTGTATTTGGGTTGCAAATTATGGTAAATGAAGGAAGAAGTAAATAGAAATCCATTCGAGGAGAGATGAAAAAAAGTTCAAATCGAACACAGAGATTGAGACAGAGTGTTTTACGATTGGTGAACTGTAACATTGTATGGTAGGTAATCATTCATAAATTTACCGTGTAGTTTTAATGGTTGGGTAAGTTTTTACACGCTTATAGTTTAGCTTAAAAGGTCGATTTTAGAGCCTATGGTGAACCTAAGGTGGTACTGATTTTAAGGGCAAGGTCAGATTACACAGAAATTCATAAAAGACACTACCAGATCATAAATAAAAGTTTTGAGTGACCTTGTATATTCAAGCTAAACAGATTTAGATTCCAGGCGGAGGATTCATGCAAAAGAATCAGGAGCAAAGCCAAGAAGGATGACAGAGAAGTCATTGTAGGTATGATTATATCATGGGCATAAAAGGGTCTCACTGTGAGAGCGTAAGAATTGTAGCCTTGTGGAGGGAATTGAATTTCATGAATATGAGTAGATCATTGAGCATTGAAGGTGCTTTTAAATCCATTTAACATAGATAAAGACCATATCGAGAAGGCACTGCCAAATCTTTTGATAGCGCAAAAGAAGCAATGGTTTGAGAAAACACTAGAAAATCAATTGCAATGTAAGAGTGAAATTTTTTTGAGAAGCATTTCCAAATAAATTGGGAGCATAAAAGACATATTTTTTTTATAGAGAACTATTGACTTATCTAACATAGCTAAAAGAGGTACATTGGAGGTGAGTCTTCGCGATTCACCATGCATAATTTTTGGTATTAGAGATTCGTAATATGTTCAATCAATCTCTTGTTTTTCCTTTTCAAATCTCATTGTTCGCTCCTCAAAATTTGAAGGATTGTGTCTTGGCATAGTCACACGTGTGGATTGCAACAAATTTGAATGTTTGTTCCTGTAACAATTCGAGTGTTGTTACAAAGTGAAGTGGATTGAAGAAATAATTTATTTGGAAATTCACCCTCTTTTTGGTTGATGCTAATCAAGATGAATACCTAACACCCCACTTCCTTGAATCTATTTAACTCATGTTGTATCACTTTGCAGAACCACGAAGGGATGTGTCAACATCCTCTGATTGAAGTTTCCATAGTTAAATCGTAGTTCAACTTATGCACTCTCGGTCCTTTTAAAACTTGGTACACCTCATATTTTATTTCGATTTCCATTGTATATATTCAAAGTTGTGAGTGGATGTATTGTTGATTTTTGCATAAAACTATCTGTGTGAGTAAATTTGTAGTGACTACGTGTTTTGGTGTTTTGCGTACGCGTGTTTTTTCCCTTTTTATACTTTCAATATACCTTTCAATTTTTTCTAGATCGCTGGTCAAAGTATGAAGGAATGCAACCATGTCTTGAAGTAGTCAATGTTGGGGTTTTATGCGGTTTTAGAATGATATTCAAGTTGATACATACCCCTTGTTCTAGAATGTGATCAAGGCCTTTTGAATGGATCCATTTGAAGTGGGTTTAGAAATTCCGTTGAAAGAAGGCTCAGAATCAGTTTTAGAAGAGCAGAGATTTTAGGAGAGCACTACCAAATTCTCTAGAAGCACAAGAGCTCAAAAGTTTGTAAAAGGTGCTACCAATTCCTTGCAAATCGTAAGAGCATAGTGATCCTAAAAGAAGCACTGCCAAATATTTTGATAATGCAGCAAAAGCAGTGGTTTGAGAATGCACTACCAAATCAATTGGCAGCATAAGTGTGTTGATTTTTTGAGAAGCTTCTCCAAATAAATTTATAGTGCAGAAGACAAAGAAAGGATATTAGAGCTTCAGATCAATTTTGGGAAGACCTATTACAGATCTATAATATCCTTTCCATTATTTTTCAAATAATTTACAATGTCCTACACAACGTTTAAGTTAAATTCCATTCTATACCCTCAATAATATATTCTCTAAAATAATATTTAACTATGGGCAAAAACAAAGTTTCTTTGACTACAAGTCTCTATTTAGTTGCACATTTTATTTTCAACAACATATAGGTTCAATTTTTATGCTCTAATGGCTAGTTTGTCTAACATAGCGTAAAATGATAGCCAAAAGTTTACTATTTTTTAGCATAGGCATTTGGATCAACTTGTGTTGGGTAAAGAAACACGACCAAAAACTATCTGAAATAATCAAACCAAGTTTGATGGGCAGAATAAAAAAGTGAAATGCTCGCCAAAGTGCAGGCCAAAGGTGATACTGTAGATATTTGGAAGCAACTAAAGGATTTACATGAAACTTCAAAGAAAGGTAGAGCCCTCTCCCTTAAAAATTTATTGTTTTCCAATAGGTGGATGAAAGTGCATCTTTACAACATCATTTGTTGAAGATAAAAGTCCTTGGAGAATAGTGGAATGTTGTGGGGCAAAAAATGCAAAAATAGATGGTAATATTCACTCTCAAGAGTTTAACAAACTCATTTGAGTATTTTATTGAAACCATTAGTAATACTTTTACAAATGTTGAGCTAAAGTTTGATGATTTGAGCACCAAACTCTAATAGCAAGACAACTAGAAAAAATAGTTTTGAAATAACAATGGGAATGAAGGTTCAAAAATATCTTTTGTAGGGAACTTCAAGTCCAAGGAAATATCGTTAAGCATCATTATGGTAGTAGGACTAATGAATCAAGTGATCACTAAGACTTGTAAGTGTCCTTATTGTGGAAAAGTGGGCCATAACAAAAATTTGAAAAAAGATTATATGATGAGAAGAATATGCAAGCACCAGTCAAGAAGGCCAATTTTCCAAAACATAATAGGAATAACTCATTGTTTATATAGAATGGGATAGTACATGTTATCACATTCAAAGTTTTGAGGTCAACTCAATTGGGGTCCTAAAGTCTAGGTTCTACCAAATTTTTATGAACATTGCCTTTTAATTTGGCAATGCTAATTCTAACACTATAAGATGAAGGTGCTGCCAAAATAGAAGGAAGCAAATGATATATAATATTATAAGGGAGAAATGCCAAATCAACAGACAACATGTGAGACATGTCATTCAACAAGTAGAGATACCAAAATAAAATCCATAAGCTATAATGATTTCAATTGGCCAAATTAAAACTACCAACAAAGAGTATTGAAGATTGAATTTGAAGTGGGATATGATGAATGCGTGAGGGAATATATTGGTTTTATGCTTTCAATTTTCACATAAAAAAATGATATTTTTACGGCCAAGGAGTGACACACGAATGTGAAGTGACAGAGCAAAAAAGTTCCTAGAATTTTTCCATAACGCTATGTTTTTTCCATGTTTTAGTTACTATCTTCAAGCAGAGTTTCCAAGCAATTGGAAATTAATTCTTGAAAACCAAAAGAGGTTTTCGTTGTAAACAATGCCATTTAAAAATTTTGTCTCCATTTTTACACAACTATCATATTTTGGGAGATACAAAGGAATATTTTCAGCCCATTTTTGCAGAGTTAAATATTAAATGATTTCCTATTTTAGTCATTAACTTTGAGCATGGTTTTCGAGAAGATGAAACTGATTTTTTCCAATTTGAAAATGGATTTTTTTTTGTAACAATCTTATTTACAAAAACATCTTTAAATTTTTCAATAGGTGTCATGGTTTGGAATATTCAAATGGATCTTTAAACTCTATTTTTCAGGAATTCACAAGATATAATGTTTTCTATTTTTACAATCTTTCCCAGATTTTAAGGCATCACTTGAAGGGAAATTGATGTATTCTTTGGTACCAAATTAACTGCATATACACAAAATATCAAATCCAAAATTTAGGGTTTGTTTCCTTATTGTGATAAGGAAACATGTAGCCCAAATAAAGAACCTACAACAGTCCTATCTTGCAGACTTCTTATCCACCAAAATAGAAATTTGGATGAAACAAAATCTTCAAACATGCATGAGGGTGTGTCTAGTACAATATCATGTAATTTGTGGCTAATATTAATTAAGAAAGAAAAAAATAATGACATTTTACAACAATAAACACAAATTCAAAGGGGGAATGAACCCCAATTAAATTCTTCTAACTAGAAACAAGGTTACCTAGATTATATCCCTTCATGAATGCATTTGATGCAAGAAATTATAGAATATATATTCAACACTATTGAACCAAAAACATTGTACCTCATAATAGAAATCCTCAACTTACATTAAATTCAAGATAATCAGCAAAGCTCAAGGGAAAATCCTCAATCTCAACCATGAATAGCAATGAGGAGAGTTACTCTTGAAATAGACTTATAGCTCTATCTCTTGATAAAAGAATAATAATATTATTCTCTAGATACACTTTTTCCTCCTAACCAACTCCTAAACATTTGCTAATCTACTAATCAACTTCTAGTAGACAAGTCAAACAATAAATAGTAAACATGAAGTAGGTGGAAGTTATGCCATGTCTATCCATAAGTGAAAGACATCCCTTCTAGGAAGGTTGCACCCTTTTCATGTTTCTTTGACCAAGTAAGAGTGGTCTAAGGGTCAACATGAATCTTATTCAAGATAAATTCTCCATAATAGTATGAGTAAAAATGATAATTTGTAACCATATGCTAAAAAATCTCCAGTGACTAGAAATTCCTCCTCCAAACTCTCCAATCACCCCCTCAAATGTGTAACAAACCTTAATAGGTGCTCCAATGAGTAGATCAATATGATAGGTTGTCATGTTAGCATATATCCTTCTGAATTTTTTTTTATAACTTATAATAAGCTATATGCCGAAGAAAAGAGGATGGCTCCATGAAATATGTGATGTGCAAGAGTAAAGACTCAACATGTGTGCCATCATTTAGGGATTGGTGGATATATGCTAGTGTAGATTGTCTTATCAACCTATGATGTTGTGACCATGGATATGGGCTCCTTGAAATGCCTTAATTGGGAAGAAATGATTGTAGATGAATGGAAGTGCCTTAAAACTTTCAAAAAATTTCCAACATATGGAGAAACTACCTTCTATTTTTTTTTTGACTTGTGCTTTTCCATGAGAAATTGAAGGATAATTCTCTTGATGTTTCTCATCTTCTAGCAACCCTCGACATTGAAAAACAATGTCAACATATTGATGATTTTGAAGAAAAAGAACAACATGACAGTAGTAACCATATTGGTTATTAAAGAATAAGTTGTCAAAGTACATTATATATGAGTTAAAATCATATCCTAAATTTCAAAGAGTAATGGGTTCATTTAAACCTAGAATATATACAAGTGGTGTTACCAAATTATGAACTGAAAACATGATCACTGAGTTCTAACTGAGTTTCACAAAGAAATTGTGTTTCACATGGATGTTATCCCACCACCTTGTTGTTATTTGTATTCATATCTCTTTATTTATATTATGACCATGGAACCTTTATGGCCAACCCTCAGCTTAGAATTTGGGAACTTGGGCCCCAAAGTTAGATCTCTGCAAATAGCTACAAAGAGTAGATTATATTAAGTGTTGGAGTAATAAACCACTATCATATATAGTTGATGCTTCGAGTAATAGTTGGTGGCCACTTCCATTCATGTTCTTCGTACAAAGTGCACTTGATGGTTCAATGTTTTCTTTGGGATCAGTGGCCTATTTATTTGAATTCTTTTTCTTTCATAAAACTAGAAAAATAAATTAAAATAGAATAGAAACTCGAAATTTCAAGTGATCTGAAATAGGAACTGAGCTAAATTACAATTTTCTAAGTTTGAAACAATAAACATTTGACAGTGGAAAAAATAAAAACAAACTAATATTGGTGCATGCATGCCTTCACCATGCATGTGCACTTTACTCCTCTTAATTATGCTTCCCTAACACTCTATTGCACTATTTCACATGAGTCACAGATAGAGTGTTGTGTTTATTTTATAGTGGTATCCCAAATATGACAAAAAAATGTGCAACAAAATGCCACATCCATGCATCTATGATGCAACAAGAAATCATCCATGACCATGGATTTGTTATGCTAGAATCAAGAATGATAGGCATAATTTTCCCACTAACAAGAGTGGAAATTTAAGATGGATATGAGGGTAGATATGCTCATATGTATAATCACATAATTGTAAGAATCTATGCATGATTCACAATAATATATTTGAAACATGGCTTGCAGTGCTAGATCTTCAACATGATTGACTTCGAGGCCATTTCATTGTTGGAATGACAATGGTGTCTTATTGGAATATGCATCCACAGTGGAGAGTGACGAGGGTGATATTAATTTGGTGATGAAAATCCAAGGAGAGAGGTCTATCAAAGAGACCAATAGAATTTTGGAATCTACAAGGAAGAGCATATGCACCATGGTATATCATAAACAAATTTAACCAACTCTGTAGTAGAGGCAACAATACAAGCCAAACCCAAAAAAACATTGATATCCATAGGTTGGGAAGAGTCCATGGTTGAAAGTGAATAGTGCCACCATCACAAAGCTAAAGTAAGTATATTTTAAATAATTTTTCAAACAATATTCTCCCGGGAAGCGAAATATGTCTTTAAGAGAAATCAAAAGGTTCATTTTTAGTTAAAATATTATAAATGAGAAATGGTTGCAAATTAGAGATTGCAAGTCAAAGTTGGGCTTATATAATCCATAAATTAAAAACAAATAACAAAACTAAATTGTCAAGGTTGAATCAGAACATTATATTTACCATTCTTATTATTCAAGATTGATAAGAGTAAAGTGCAAAGCTCTATAAATACCTCTTCTTTCATATCACCTATAGGTGGGTCAAGGCCAAGACCTTGTGGTACCTTTTTCAAGTGGATAGTGAAGTTCTTAACATGGTGCATATAATGGTTAACTCATCAGTCTAATTGGTGTACACAATAATCTTTAATATGGTAAGAAATCAAACACACAAATTCAAATGACCATGCCCTCAATATGTGAATAAATAACAATTTCACATGCAACAATTAAAAATATTTGAATTTCTCTCAAATTTGCAATCTTTGCACGTTTGGAAACAACTTCATACCCAAATTGCCAAATTCCAATAAATAGCATTTATGCAAACCAAACTATGAGTATGAATTCCAAGTGCGAGAATTTCTCCATCTATAGACAAATTGTTTGATAAGACACTAGAACGACACATATTTCTATGGAATACAATGATTAGAGTGAGTAACATGAGTGGGTTGTATGATGAGCTTCTATCACTCCATAACCAAATGTAATTGGCATGTAGGGAACTTGACAATTGTACATTTCCTTGCACCTTGACGGCATGCACTAAACCACCACCACTATAGGATGGAAAGAGAATATATTGTCACATAATAAGGTTATGCTTAGAATGGATGTGTTAGTAAGACATTTTAACTGTTTTCTCCAATGGAATTTTTCTGTAAAAAGTTAGATATGGTAACAATTACAAGTGTCCTTCCAGAATGTGCTCACCCAGAAGCCTTGTAGTAAGGAAAATATATCCATGCCAAATAAAAAGAAAAGGGGTTTGAATTTTATGTATTTGTGAATAATGATTTTATAGGGATGCATTTAAAGTGTTCTTAAATGGGACATATGGTATGGGAGGGAGCTCTGCAACTTAAAAAAGGTTTGAAGTCGGCGCCAAGTATATTTTTAGGGTTCTATGGCGGGTCGTGCAAGGGGGAGCGTCACTCCCTCCTATAGTCAAGCCGGCACGGAGGGAGGCAAGGTAGCAGAAGGGAAGCAGTTCAAAATACCAATGGAAAAGAGATCATAAGAAAGAGGCAAGGAAACAGTGGGAACTAATGAGATCCAAAATAAGGAAGAAAAACAATGGATAGCGAATCAAGAAAGGGAGAAGGAAGGTAGTAGCAGGAAAATGCCTCACACGGAAAATATGGGAGTCTGCAAACCCAAATCGAGCATCATCCCCAGGGTCATATTAAGTGATCCAATGATTCAACTGCATAGGGACCATATGAAAGAACATGCGATCATCTGCAAGTTTATGGGGTTATGGCCAACAGAGAAAGCTCTATACATCTGGATCAGGAGCCATTGGAAGCCCAAGGGAGAAACACATTTGCATCTGGGTTCTAAGGGATTCTTCACAGTGGTGTTTGCGAGCCTAGAGGACAAAGATAGAGTGTTTGAAGGGGGACCCTACTTCTACATTGTGGCAGGACTCTACATGTGCCCATGGACGATGAACTTCATTCCGGAATGTGAAACATTCACATCTGTACCGGTTTGGATTAGACTATACTCATTACCTCTAGACTACTGGCTACTAGAGTCCTTGAAAACTATCGGAAACAAGCTGGGGCATTTTTTGAAAATATCAGAGGCAACTCTCGAAGGTAAATATTCCTCCTTCGCCCGAATATGTGTGGAAATGGATCTATTTGGAGCCCTCCCGGAAGCAATAATCTTAGAAGTTTATGATGAGTAATGGGTGCAAACGATAGAATATTAGCACATATCATTCAGATGCTACAAATGTCATGAACATGGACATCTATTCAGAGACTATCCCAGAAACAAGGCAGAAAGCAATGGGAAAACCTTTGTGGACAAAGATCATGAGGGTTTCACCAAGGTTGGGAGTAAAGGGAAAGGGGGTAAAAGATCGCATAAGAAAACGAGTGAAGACAGATAGACAAAACACAATAGTTTCAAAATCTTAGAGGATATGGAGGAGAGCATGGAGATAGCCCAGGATAAGGAGAATGTCCCCAAGGAGCAAGATATGGAAACTGAAATGGAGGACATCCCAGTAAACAACCAGCAGACAGAGGAGATACAAAACTACATGGAGATCAACAAGGACCATGAGATGACCCCAAGTGAGGCAGGTACGGAGGATCATGAACTGCAAGGGATTCTAGATAGGGAAAACCTGGATCTAGAACAATTTCTAGAGCAAGGAAAAAAAAATGAGTAAACTAATTGCCAAAAGAAGACTATGATCGAGTGCAACAATTCTATCTATGGAGGGCACAATTGAAGGGAAATGGGGTCAAAAGAAACCACGAAATCCAAGAGCAGAGTGGGATCAAAATGATGGAGAACCAACAGACACTATCTCCAAGAAACTCAGGAACGAAAAGAAAAAGGAGAAGACAGAATGAACTGCTAACCAAATGTGGGAAACTATTGATTAACTTAGGTAAGATGAAAGATCTTAACAACTATTCTTTTACCAAAATTTCTTCATGAAGCTTACAACCTGGAATATTAGAGGTTTAGGTAGTAGAAGGAAACAGAGAAATCTCAGTAATAGAATAAAACAAGTAAAACCAAATATGGTATTTATTCAGGAGACAAAATGTTCAATGGAGAAAATAAGAGAAATTCACAATAAATAATTAACCAAGTATGATTATTTGGAGGTTAAAGATGATAACTCTGTAGGAGGGATTCTCATGTTTTGGGATCCATAGAAATTGGGGATACTGGATGCAGAAGCGTCCATGAACTATCTTTCTTTGGTGTGTAGTCCTGTAGGTGACAAGGAGACTTACATGGTAACTAATGTATATGGCCCTCAACAGCAAGCAGATAAACTCAAGTTTATCACCTCCTTTGAAGGGCTTAGTGCGCATTACCCCAATATACCCTGGATTCTAGCAGGGGATTTCAATATGATAAGATCTCTTTCGGAAAAAAAAGGAGGCACAAGACAGCTTGGTAGGGACTCTGAAGCCTTCCAAGATTTCCTCATGAACATGGGATTGGTGGACATGGAGACTATAAATGGAACCTTCACTTGGAACAACAAAAGAGGAGGGGTTTCCCAAGTGGCTTCAAAACTGGATAGGTTTATTGTTTCTGAGGATCTCATACTCACAGAATCAGCAATCACAGCATCCATTCTACCCTTTGGAGGCTCGGATCATTGGCCTGTATAGCTAGAGGCATCCTTTATGGGCACTCTGAGAAATAGGCCATTCAGATTCGAAAATGCCTGGCTCTCTCACCCCAATTTCACCAGTAACATCGCCACTTGGTGGAAGGAGGATTTGAATATTCAGGGTACCAAGATGTACATGCTCTAGTAGAGACTGAAACATATCAAATCCAAACTTAAGGATTGGAACAAAAAAGAATTTTGGGATATCATCAAGTCCAGAAAGAGTACGGAACAGAAACTCTAGGAAATCAATCAGATCAACATCACAAAGGGCTTCAATGAGGAAAGACAAAACCTAACTAATTCTCTGCAGAAAGAGTGGGAAGAGCATTTCCTACAAGAGGAAACATTTTGGAGACAAAAATCCAGAATTCAATGGATCAAAGAGGGAGAAAGGAATACCAAGTTCTTCCACAAATCCACTATGGCCCACAAGGCACACAACAGAATCACAAAGCTAAAGGATTCTCAAGGCATTGAGCTTGTCACTCACAAGGACATGGAATTGACCCTAGTACAACACTTCTCTGACATTGCAAAGGAGCCAATGGAAGATAGAACTAGGTTCATCGATAATATTACTCAGCACATTCCCAAGTTGGTCATAAGGGAGGACAACCATAATCTCAACAGGCTGATCTCGGAAGAGAAGGTCAGTGAGGTGATCGAGGATATGCAGAATGGAAAAGCACCAGGCCCAGATGGTTTCAATGTTGGTTTCTTCAAAGCCTGTTGGGATACATTCAAACAGGATATCCTTGAGGTGGTGGAAGACTCAAGACAACACAAAAAGGTTATGAAAGCTCTGAATGCGACCTTTATAGCTTTGATCCCCCAAAACGAGAATGCTATGACTCTGGAGGGATTTAGGCCCATCGCCTTATGTAATGTGGTGTATAAAATTATCTCTAATGTGATAGCCAACAGACTCAAGCAACTGCTACCTTTGCTCATCTCAGAAGAGCAAACAGGCTATGTGGAAGGAAGACAGATTCTTAACAACATCATCCAAGCACACACGGTGGTTCACTCTCTCAAAAGCAATAAGAAATCAGGTATGATCATTCAATTGGACCTAGCGAAGGCCTATGACAAACTCAACTAGTCTTACATAAGCGCTATTCTAAAAGCCTTTGGCTTTAACCAAAATTGGATAAGATGGGTCATGGCACTAGTCACCTTAACTAGTTTCTCCATTCTGCTTAATGGAGCTCCCTCTACTAATTTTATACCTTCTAGAGGGCTCAAATAAGGTGATCTGCTTTCTCCCTTCCTCTTTGTCCTCATGATGGAAGGGCTGGGCAGGGCAATCAAAATGGCAAATGTTGAAGGTAGAATTCAGGGAATCAAGCTCACCCCAGATGGGGAGGCAAACACTCATCAACAATTTGTGGATGATACTATGCTGCAGGGTGTACCAATAGTTAAGGAGGCAAGGGCAATCAAAGAGATCTTAAATGACTTCAATATGGCGGCAGGCACTGAGGTAAGCCAAAACAAGTCCAAAGTTTTCTTCTTTAACACTAATATTGCTATACAGAGAAACATCACTAGGATTCTTGGTTTTCAAAGGGATCAGTTGCCCTCCAAATATCTGGGCATACCTCTTACTGACAAACCTCTATGTAAGAAAATATGGGAACCGATTTTAAACAAACTTCAGGACAAGATCAGCAATTGGACTTTCCGGGCTTTAAACTTCACAAGGCAACTGGTGCTCACTCAGATGGTTTTGTAGGCCATTCCCATCTTTATGTTTGCAGCTATCCCTGCTCCACAAGGCATTAAAAAGAAAATAAGAAGCATTCAAAGAAAATTCCTGTGGGGTAGAGGGGAAAAGAAAAATAAGTGGGCTCTTGTTGCCTGGGACAAGCTCTGCAAGCCCAAAAGCCATGGTGGTTTGGGGCTAGAGGATTCGGAAAATCTAAGTCAAGCTTCGGGAGCCAAACTCTGGTGGCGTTGGATCAAAGAGCCAAGAGCACCTTGGGCCAAGCTTTGGACACAAATGTATGCCAGGAACTGGCAGGAATAGGATCATATTAGAATGACAAGACAAATCAGAGGTTCACACATCTGGAACCTTGCATGGGAGAACAGAAGTATTGTTCAACAACATTGTTTTTGGGAAATTAGAGCAGGGGACTGGGCTCACTTCTGGGAGGACAGCTGGCAATAGGAACCCATCTTGATCAGGAATGAATTGATAGCACTCAAGAGCGATAGAGAAAGCAAAGGGATTTCACTAGTAAAAGATTTTTGGAATCAAGGGAGGGACAAGGATAAATGGAGGAAATGGAAGAACCTAAGTTATACTGAGGAGAGTCCTTTGAAGGCCATGAGAGAGGTTCTAGCCAAGGATTTAGAGCAAAGAAGAATTCTAGTCTCCTCCTTACCTGACCAATTAAGATGGGGAAAGAATAATGAAGGTAACTATAATCTCAAAGAGGCCAAACAAACAATCACAGGATTGAGCTCTATAAATGCTGAGAAAGTTTGGCAAGAATTGTGGCAAACTCCTCAGTGGATGAAAGTCAAACTATTTATCTGGCTAGTTCATCAAAGGAAAATTCTCACATGGGATAACCTTCTCAAGAAAGGTTTCATTGGACCCTCTATATGTCACCTTTATGGCTCAGACGAGGAAACGATCAAACACCTTCTAAATCTTTGCTATTTTTCTGCTAAAATTTTGGATTAGGTAGCCTCTAGCTTCAGATAGAATGACAGGGATAGGCTCAGAATTTCCAACACTTTAACGAACTGGAGAAAGAACTTCTCAGACAATGAAATCATCAACAAGGCCTAGATGCTTGCACTTGGCTTTGTCATCTGGAATATTTGGAAAGAACTGAACATGTGGATCTTCAAAGATAAAGCCAAAGAACCCTTGCTTATTATCAATCAGATTTTAAAACAGCTCAAGGGAATAGCTAGAAGCATTCTTAGTACAAACCCTTCAAACCCTCCTCTACCTCATGAGGTGCAAATTCTTACCAATCTGAATCTTCAATCCCTCAATCCTAAAGAAATAAAGAAGAATGTGAGAAATATTAACACTGGGGATCGGGGTTGGCAGCCCCCCCCCCCCCAACAAGGCTTCTTCAAAGTTAATATTGATGGAGCTTCCAAGGGCAATCCCGGGGAAGCTGGCTTCAGGGGTGCCATAAGGGATTTAGAGGGGCTGATAAAATACATTTTCCATAGCCACCTGGAAAGGGGTACCAATAACATGGCTGAGCTTTTGGCACTAGATCAATGTATGGAGATCCTAGTGGAAACAAATTTACAGAATGCTATAAATGAAGTAGATTCAAAATTGGCCATCAAAGTAGCCAAGAATATTCAAAATGGAGCCTTGCCAGACAAAGTGTCAAAGCACTAGAAGCTGCTGCAGGTGTTTTACCATATCCAATCGCACTTATGAATCCTTAAAATGATAAGATTTTTCCATGTTAGGAGGAAGGCTAATATGCTTGCAAATAAGTTGGCCAACGAAGGCATGGCCAATGGAGACACATATTCGTGGTATCCATGGGATTCACTTCTAGGAGGGAAGCTGCAGGAGGACTGTATCACCATGGCAAATGCAGATTGGGGTTTGTGGATGGATAGGGCTGACACTGGGGACAAGGGGCAGTGAAGACATCGCATAACTTGACTTTGGGTTTCGATCAGAGGGATGATGGATGCAGAATTTGAGTCGATCAGTGACACAATTGGACTGCCATTGCTCTCTTGGCTCAGTGGGTCTTTGATGGAGACTCCCTTTAGTCAGCTCGGTTTGGCCGGACACAGATTAGCCGGTGGGATTGCTCGGATGATCCTCTTTTGGTGAGTTCGTGATCGCGAGACCACAAGTGGTTTTTCACGCAAGCTCTGTATCGTTTCTGGTTTAGAGGATGGGGCTTGCGATTCCACTCAGGTTATGACACATGGCATCAAGATGAGAGAGAAAACTGCTCTCATCGCGCGGTTAACCCCCATGCATCTCGGTTGTGTGATATCATCGAGGAGCGTGGGATCAGGTCGCCTCTCTCAATGGTTAGGTTTTTTCGTGCAAGTTACTCAAAGGTTTTGTACCCATTCTATGGGCCCAGTACTCCACCTCTCCTCGAGCATGGATCCCTTACCTTTGACTGGTCAATGCTCATGGTTCCTTTCAGGGGTTGACATGTGGTGCTTTGAGAAGAGGGGTAACCACACTCTTGCTATTTCCACGCTGACCTTTGGATCGGTTTCTTGTCCTCCTCGGCGGGGTTTGCTTGTGCAATTTGTTTGCTACCCTCTGTTCGGGGACTCTCGTTCTATTGTTGTTGTGCATGTTTGAGAGGCTAGAGTTAGCACTTCGGTGGACTAGAGGCTTTTGTTCTTTTTGGGATCCTTGTCGCCCTGCCTTCTGTAGCTTTCTGTATATTATGTAACTTACTTTGATTAATAGAAGGTCCATCTCTTACTTATCAAAAAAAGAAAGTGTTCTTAAATGGAAAATGCACATATAATTCTAGAACAATTGCTGAAGGAGATATATTTCATGGACTGCTAGTATTTCAGGATTTGCACAAAATAGAGATCCCTGATGTTTTTTTTACAAATGCAATTTGCAGTCATGAGCCTAAATACATTTATTTTTTCTAGTGTTCTTAAAGCATGTCCCAACCTACAAATTGAAATGTAGGTCCATTCTTTTGTTATCCAAAGTGCGCTTGATTCATATAACCTTATTGGAAATGCAATTGTTGACATGTATGTAAAGTCTGGAAGTTTGGGAAATGCACAAGAAATATTTTATGGAAAGAAAAATGTGATGTTTCCTTATAGAATTCCATGGTGGGTATGCTCAAAATGAAGCATATCTAAACTCTAGAACATGATTAATATGTCTAGACTAGCAAAGATGCTATAAAGAACACTACTCATCCTACTCATTGATGTAAACTTCTAGAAAAAATTAGTAGCGAGATTGAAGCATAAAATACAAAGTAAATTTCACACATGGACATCATACACTTACATGCAAGGTGATGTTGAGCGAGTTTTCTAATGGCTTTCATCACTTTCTTGTGATAATGGCCCAATATGAGTTGCATAGATTTAGGTAAGAAAAGTTTTGTGATGAAATTTGAATGTATAAATCACTTGGTATAAGAGGGATGAAAAAATAAATTGAAGAGTAAAGAGTTCCTTTCAATCCATATAATTTTCATCATTTCTTATAAGACCTTTTCAGGAAATATAATGCAAGAAATGATCTATATTTTGTTGATAGTCGTATTTTCTATAGCGCTATGCTTTTTCGCTATTTTAGTTATTGTCTTCAATAAAAGTTCCCAAACAAATGGAAATTAATTTTTAAAATAAAAGAGTTTTTGTTTTAAACAGGCTCATTTAAAAAAACCTCTCTCATTTTTTACACAAATATCACGGTTTGGTAGATACAAAGGAATGTTTTCATTCCATTTTTCTATATTTAAATATTAAATGATTTCCTACTTTAGTCATTAACTTTGAGCACGTATTTAGATAATATGAAATCAAATTTTCAAATATAAAAGAGATTTTGTCGAGAATGAGATGATTTACAAAAGCCTCTTTTAGTTTTTCAATAGGTGTCATGGTTTGGAATATTCAAATGGCTCGTTAAAGCCCATTTTTCAAAGTTTTGCGAGATTTATTTTTTTCTATTTTGACAATATTTCCCAGATTTTAAGGAAACACCTGAAGGGTCATTCACATATTCTTTGGCGCCAAATCATCTCCATATCAGAAGAAGAAAAAAAAATTAGATCCAAAATTCAAGGGTATAAAAATTAGAAAAATAAGAAGCAGAGAATAAAATACAATCTTGCTAATGATAGTGATAATTGAAACTTGATACTGTTGTTGGTTTCCAAAATGTGCAAGTCCATAGATGGTGTTATTGAAGGCTTTAAAACAAGAAATTCTAATATTATGGGACATACATTAGGATAAATGTAAACAAAATCATCTTTCACATCATTCATATGATGTAAGTATCCTATTAATCTGACACCAACTTTGTTTGGTAGGATATGATATCTCCTTTTAATCATGGAGGAAAACCAAGTTCCTAAAATCAAAATATTTCCTTCTCTCAAAGGAAAATGTTGTATACTTGCCAGGGTTTGAAATAAATACATGTATGCGATGTGAAGCCCTGATCATAGATAGATAGATCATCTAACTATCTTTAGTACATACAAAAATGTAAGATAATAAACGAGAGTAGCATGAGGGAAATATTGATTCCGTTAGAATGGGGCTCATTATCTAAACAACACATCAAACAAAATCCTTTTGAATAATACCAAAAGAAAGAAAAATTGGGAAAAAACTGGAAAAATTCCCCATTCTTGTTGTAATAAATCATCAAACGTATAAAAACTTCTATCTCAGACCTTCATATATGACAAGAATCATCTTACCCAGTTTCATATAAAACCCAAATTCACACCCAAAAAAAGGAGGGGGTGATCATAAATTACATGTAATTCTCTGATAGAAGATGTGGCAGAAGAGAGAAGGGATTAGATTTTCCTTTACTCTTAGCTGGGAATGCAGGTATAACATCTCTCCTGCTCGTAATGACTAGAAACCCCAACTAGAATAAAGAGGAAAAATCTAGATCAGAAGGTCAACCAATATGGTAGAAATTGCAACAAGATAACGAATTTGGCCCAGGGGTTGGCTTAAATATGTTAATATCGGGTTTTAATTGAATTCTCTTAGTCTCCAAATGATGTGATTTTTTTTATAGCTCTCGAATCACTGATTTAAGCTCAGACGTTTAGTGCGAGTGGGTATGCTCCAACCATTCTTGCCTCTAACTATGAAACCATCCACGTCTCCATTTCAAACCTCAATAGAAAACATAGATCCAAGACACATAAATCCCATCCATTGCTAGATCTTCCACTAAAGAAACCCATTTCCGCTATGACTGCAACAAGGGTCTCCATTGAATCACTAGCAACAATAAAAGCAAAGAAAACTTCTAAGCACAAAACTAAGCAACAAAATACAAGGGAAATGAAGATATTTAGGACATCATCCATTAGAATGATGAATGGGAAAAATTTTCCAATGCACAAATTCAATTTTTATTTAAAGGTAATTTGAATTTAAACAAATTGGTGCCAAATACTCAATCTCTTTCTCCCTAGAAATCAACTTTCTTGAGCTTCTATTTCATCTCTTTTGAATTTTTACAATTTTTTTTTTACATGTGATTTATTAATTTGTAATATTAACTTGTAAATAAGGTGGTTCGTGTGGAGTTTACTTTTTATCAAGTCTTTAATTCTAATCTCATTGGAAGGTTGATGTGGGAGCTAATTATGGGAGTTATAGTATCAAGGGGGTGTCGAGGCTTGATTGAGTCTTACAAAATCTTAGTGACAACATTCCACATAAGGGTAGATTATATTTGCATCCAATATGTGAGCGCCCCACCCTAAGCACAACCTAATAGTGGGGAAAAATTGTCATTTTGGTGATTTTATCATGACAAAAATTGGGTGTGAATCTTGTCGAGTTGTATTTAAGGTTAAGATGAGGTTTATTATGATGGAAACTTCCTATTGGCTATGAATTGAGGTTTTCAATGATGAGACTCTATTGTCTAGGCTAGAAAATTTGAAGTTGAGGAGGCACAATTGAAGAAATGTCAATTTCTTAAAGGTGCCAAAAGGAATATAAAGTCATCAAGATTCATTAATCTAGTGAAGATTTAACTTATGTTGTTGTTGTATGAAATTTGATGACAAATGGATACTTCTCACATATCAAGTCACTACAATGTAAGTTGAGAAGTGCTTAATGCACACTATAATCACGATAATACGCATATCAAAAACTCCTCCCCAGCTAGAAAATAGTCCATGTTATGAATTTTTGTTTGTTGATTTGTCAACTATGTAATGTCAAGATAAGTTGAATAAATCAAGTTGGATTTGGTCAAAATCCCAATGTAAAAGGAATAATAATCCCCCCTCTTTATGAATAATGGTCTCATTCTTACTTCTTGCTACAGTCAAGGACATCACACCCTCTTCTAGTACATGGTGTGTTTTTTAACATAATGTGAGAATTATATGGTCTTCATGATTCTAAAAATTTCATTACTAATGTTCCTAATGTGTTTCACTCATCGATTAATGATGATATGAATCAAAGTTAGAGTGAGGTACCCTAGATCAAGATACATTGACATTGGACATAAGATGCATTCCTAAATACAATGGTAAGTATGAAAGAATTTTCTCTTACTACCGAGATGGTCAAGAAAGATCTCATTATCAAGTTTTAGTATAGTTATGGAAATTATATCTTTGTATGGTATGTGGAATGCCACATATCCTGAGGTGAGTGTTATCCAACCTTCATGATTTTGGACACACAAATCTTAATCTTCTTGGCTAGTTTCACTTGTCAACTTTTAGACACAAAATCTTAACCCCTATAATCACTAACCACTATATACCTACTAATTAACCCCTCAACTTTACTAACCCTTAATTTAATATAATATTTAACCAATAACTTGTTTATGCATAAACCCCCTTGCCATTAACTTATGTAACCCATAAACTCTATAACTACTCACCCCCACTTTGTAACACTTAATCCCTATAATTCCCAATCACTTATATGTGTCATATTTAATGCTTATTATATATAATTTTCAACCTTTAAAACCCCTATGACCCTTAATCCCCATCCAATTATTATAAGACCCAATAACCCATAACTTTTATACACCAAATCCATATAACTTTGGTGCCTATCTTCCAACTAGTATAACCTATGACCCCTATAACCCTTAAACCCCAATCCCCAATGATCCTATTTAAAAAATAACTTAACGTCTAGAAATAATAACCCATAACCATTTTACTCCTGTTAGTGTTGGTATCTTCATCCCTCCATCAGTGATCAAATTTCTCTTTTTGCATGCATATTAGGTGTCTCATTCGATCAGTTGCATTCCATTAGGTCATGGATCAACTGATGGTAGTGATTCTTTGTCAATTTCACTCATGCCTATCATCTGCTAGCCTATTTTCACATGTACAGGTCATCTGCTGTCATTTTTATTTCATTGCATTTGCAAAAGTGATTTAAGGGCTTTTACATCTCATTAGGTCTAGGGTTTGCCACCATGGTCTTCAAAAACTCAATAAGAGGTCAACAGTCACATAAGGATGTCAAATAAGTTCATAAAATCACAAATTTCACTGATGATTTGCTCCATAAAGGGTTTTTACCTCAAAACTCTGTTTTGAGGTGAAAACAAAGTTTTTCTATTTCATGTAGAAATTTTATGTAATTTTAATGTTTTCACATGTAATAAAACTTCAGCTACAGCCCTTGGTCACCTTACCAACTCCAGCACTCCAGCTACAGCAAAACAAACAAAAACATCCAAGCATCATGTTCATCAAATGACAAAAAGAGCCAAACTACAAAAAACATGGTTTTAAAGCAAAGTGAAAAGGAACTTTAGAAAAATGGGTTTTTCAAATGAAAAATTAAAGTCAAGATGATATAAAGTTCTCTTTGGTGTTTGGAAGATCTCATTTTGTCCAAGTAAGAGAGAGCAAGAGGTAAAATAGCACTTTGAGGACAAATAAGGGAATCTGTAGCAAAATTTCCAGTTTTCACCGGCACGACGCACCTGGGCCCTAGTGCGACGCACCTGACTGGCACTATGCATCGGGCGTAGGTTTTGAACTGCAAATTAAACGGGCGCTACGCACAGAAAGTGCGCTACACACCTGGGTGTTGGCGCGGCGCATCTGTCAGCTATGTTTAAAAATCATCCCATCGATTTTCCAAGCCTCCAAAATTTGCAAATATCATCTCTCCAGGTAATTACATTCTCCCATTTGCCATAGCAAGAGCTTTTGTCATCCTTGATAATGATTTGAGTGGTGAAAAATCAAACCCTAGTTTCTCTCAAAGTTGTCTTGCAAAAAAGTCTAGGGTTTTTGTGATTCTTTCTGTTTTCACTCCCTTGTATGATTTTCCCACATCCCATCCCCCTGCACTAAATTTCCCTAATTCCCTTCCCCTTTCCCTCTCCCATTGACACTCACCTTACACCCTATCACCAAACCCTAAGCCCTATACATAATTCCCACTACTTCCTAAACCCTAATTCTCATTTCCCAAACCCTATCATTCCCTAAAACTCTGCTGCCATCATCAAAACCCTTATTGACAGTTCCACTATCAGTCATCCTCTCAATTCCTAAAAAGAAGACAGCAGTCACCTATATTTCAAGAAAATATCTTAATACTCATCATTCTACGCTCCACATTTGCAAGTATGGAAATATATTCAGCTTATGAAAAGGATGAGGAAAGTGTGAGTGATTCTTCCCAAAAGATTCATGCACCAAGAAAACCACATAAGGGAGGAAAACACACCCGGGAAGAGCCCACCACTCTCACAAAGTTATTAGCTTTCCCTCTTGCAGTAACATGTTTTAAACATCAGTCTTGCTGCCAATTTTATGAGATGGTGGAGAGGGTGAAATACCACCATGAACTTGCTAGAGTATTTGTCCTTCATCTTCACAATGGCCAAGTGAACTTAGCTGGTGTATCTTTCACTTTGACACCTGAAACTATTGTTGCAGCAATAGGTATTCCTAATGTGGGTGAATAGTGGAACAAAGGACAACATGTGGGCAAAGAGAATTATGAGCCTTACATCAAGGCTACTTATCAAAGGAAAATCAGTAGGGTCTTTCATTTTAGATACCTACAAGACACTTATGCTCCACTCATGAAACTCATTATCAAATATTTCACCTGTGAGGGGAGGTTTTCTCGTTTGTATACTTATCATGTTAGATTGCTGATGCATTTCACTAGAGTGAGGATGATGAACCTCCCCTATTTCATATGTAGAAATATTGAGAAGATGGCTACATTGGTGCAAAGGAAACCTCTTCCTCAGTAGTTCTTTATCATTTTCATTTTTCATTGATCAAAATTGTTGTTTTGCATCAGCTGAGCTTACTGAATTTTTCATGGGATACCTTCATTTCACATGAGGTGTTCAAAAGCCCTCAGGTGACCACATCAGTGTTTCAAGAGGAAGGATGGCCTTCAAATCAGCCAGAGGTTCATGAGACTCAAACTACAGGTGTGCCAGTGTTTGTCACTTATGAAAAGGGCACAAGGAGACTATTTGCAGCTGCCAAATGAGTATTATCTCCACCTGGGGTGGAAGGGGTCTCGTTTCCTTCACCAGACCACAGGCAAATGCTATCTTCACCTGGGGTGAAAGGGGATTTTCCTTCTTCTTCAGTAGTACAGGTACCTGATAAATGAAAGAAAGCATTGCTTGATGAAGGGCCTTTTGAAAGTCATGATAGAGATTTTGTTTTGATTCAGGAGGAGGATACTGATTTGATCTCCTAGAACTCAAGACTCAAGGAGGTCTTTAGAGAGAAAGAAGCTGACATTCATGCCTTATCACTTAACCTTGAGAGGCTAAGTGGATCATTAACTACCTTTAGCAATAGAATAAGCAATTGGAGGATAAATAAACAATCATGGAGCTACAAACCATAAGGGAAAACATGCTAGCAGCAAAAAGAAGGAAAGTCAAATTGACACCTCTTGAACAGGAAATTGAGGCTGACTGGGAATCATGGCTAGAGAGGGTAAATATTCACTTGGAGAAGCTACTTGAGAAAGAAAACAAGGAGAAAAATATGTTGTGCCACATGGCTTATCACTATTTGGCACGAAACAAAATTTGTAAAACAAGGATAAGAAGCCTAAAAGCCAAATTAAGGAGAACTTTGAGGAGAAAGAAAGAGCAAGATAAGCTCAATATCTTGGCTAAAGCTTCATTGGCCTAGCATATCACTTGAAATAGATCACTCATGTCAAATTTCAAGAAATTTGGTGAAATTTTTGGCATTTTTGAATTTTTCATGGAAGCAACGGGTTTTTCCGGTAGGTGTGTAGCGCCACCGGCGCTCGCTTTTGATGGGGACTTCCATTTGAAAAACACTTTGCATTTTTGGATTCAACATGGAAAAACATGTTTTCTCAGGAATTACTAGGAAATTTTGACAAGTTTTGGGCCTCCAAAAGGGTCAAAGACACCCAAACAAATGCCCTCTCTGCTACTTTTTGGCCACACAGGAAGCAGTCTTGGGAGATTGCACTTTTGGAGGGGAAAATGGACTCCAAATCAAAAAATTCAAGTTGTTCTATAAATTAGACTCATAGAGTTTTCCAACGAGCTATCTTGCACTTGATTTGGACCTCAGGAAGCCTTCCAAAAGTAGCTTGGAAAAAAGAACTACGCACAGAAAAAATGGCGCTATGCAGAGAATGAAAAGTGCTAATTTTGCCTGTTTGCCCAAAATTTCGCCTAGTTTTCTTCCAGTTTCAATTTTTCTCTATTATGGTCAAATTCATGATGTGATATGATGTAAATTCATGTACTATGATGTAAAAATGATAAAAATTGACTCATGGAGGTAGATACATTAGTTGTAGGTGGTTTTGAGTTGAATGAATCAGTTTCCTAAGTTTTAGAGGCAAGTTGTTCCACTACCTATTTTTGTGTTCCTAGTTTAGATATGGTTGAAACCACTCCTCTTCTCATGGATTCGAACCTTGATGGATAGCAGAGGTGGTTTAGAGGTCTATATCATGTGTTTTTCTGTCATTTGTCAAGGTTGGACTCTTGTGAATGCTTTGAGCACTATTGTACATCATCTCTGCAGTTTGGCAAGGAAATAAACCAGGGTTTGCAGCATTTCATGGGATTCTTGTGGCAAGGTGATTTAGTATTGTTTTCTCCTCTATGAATCAGGTTGTCATATGTTTATGTGTGCCATTATCTCTCTCTTTTCTTCTTAACTAAATGAATCAAGTATAAAAGTGGAAATCATTGATGTTGCAGTGCTATACCTTAGGGTTTATTTAGCTTTACATGTTTTCTACTGCTTGAAGAGGATTCAAGACACTTCCATGCCCTCTCCAACTCCTCACTCATCTCAAGACTCATCATTACACCTAATCTAAAGTACTAAAGCACTTGCCTACCTCGCCCCATAGAAACCTCTACAAAACTGAGTTCATTCCTCGGACCCAAGAACTACCTTTCACATCTGATCTAGAAAACTACCATAAAATTCAATCAAACTCCTCTGAGAATATACCTAGCCTAAAATTAGTCTTTACATCAGTCATCTTAAGCCTCACTTGCTATATTTTCCTAATATTGACAAGGAGAGAGCTCTCTCCTGACCCGGTAGGGCTAGCTACCAGGTTAAGCGTGGTTTGATGTTACCCTAGACTTGCCATTCTTAGCCTGAGGTAGATTTAGGCAATAACATATTGGCAACCATACTGGGGCAAGAAAAGTTTGTTGTTTGCTTTATAAACTACAGACGAAGCCTGAAGTTAGCCATGTAGCCTTCAAACTGCTCTTTCTCTCCAAGTGCATAGTAGATGAATGTTGCTTCAGTCAATCTCCGGTTTAGTTTATGAACTGAACATCTTGTTTTCATGCATTCTATTTCCCAGTACATTAAACAATTCTAGACTTTAGGATGATGAGTTTAGAACTAGATAGGCTGAGATCATTCATCTAGCGACTCTAGATCAGTTTCGAGATCAGATCCAAGGACTCCACTAGAGGATGAACCTAACCAGCAGAAACATGAAAGGACAATACGGAAAGATCAGGTATTCAAGTTGGAATTTCATCCAAGACATTTTGTTATTTGTTATAAATTATTTCTTCTATTTTCTTGAGAATTTCAAAAAGGCTTTGCAAAGTATATTGTATTTGAGAAAAGATCCTCGACCTGCATTTGATTCTTTCCCTTTGAATATTGCAAATACCAAATATTCGCACACCTTTGATCTTGATCAAGACCCTTCTTCTAAATGTTGTGATGACCGTCTTCAAATTGATGCGGTTCAAGAGACCAAGACTGGTTCTACACCTTTTTTACATACCCCTATACCTTGTAAAATTCCAGATCGATAAAAGCCACTAATTTTACCTCCTATATCCCATGCTTTCCCTAAAAATCATGACCTATTTCTACCAAGATTTGATGGTGAATGTAATGACATCACTGCTGAGAGACATGTATTGAATTTTGAGTCTTTTCTTGACCTTTTTGAATTTGATGAAGAGGATGTCAGTATTAGGCTTTTTGTGCTTTATTTGCAAGGAAAAGTCAAGAGTTGGTTCAAAACCCTACCTAATGCGAGCATCTCAAATTTCCAGTAGTTCATCAAAGTTTTCCTTGATAGGTGGGTGGTCAGACAGAACCCTTTCTTGATTATAGAAGAGTATAACCAACTGAAAACACTGCCAGGGGAGATAGTACAACAGTTTTCTGCTAGATGTAATCAAGTCTACTTTTTGATGCCGGTTAATATAAGACCTCCTCCTAGATCCACTCTCTTGCACTACCCGAAAGCCTTTGATCTAGAAATGGAGTTTCAGTTGAGAGAAAGGAATTTTGCAACACTTTAAGAGATGTAGAACAGTGTAGTAGATGTAGAGGCTAATCTGCTGATCAGAAGGGCAAAGTTGAAGGAAGAAGAGATGAAGAACATAGACTCAACAGAATCGACATCTTTAGAAGTAAAGCTCGACATTTTGGTAAGCGCAGTGGAAGAGATGATGCAAAAGATAACCATAAGAAATGAGTATGATGTTTAAGACCATGGCCCACTGATTGAAGAGGAACAAGTTGCTGATCCAAAACATCTTCTTTCTTATCCCAATTGTCATAGATCTGATAATGATTGTTTTATAGATCATCTTGGAGAAGAGAGATCTATTGATATGACATCTATGCTTGATGATTTGTTTTATACTGATGATTTTCTTAAGTTTGATCAGTATGATGATGATTATGTTCTCCAAATAGAAGCTAGTCTTGTAGACAATTCAACAGCTAGTTTGTGGAAGGAGGAAGTTCACTTTCAACAACTTGAATATAGTGATCAACTGATGCATATCAGCTATGGCAATGACGAGGAAAGTGAAGTAAATTTTGAAGTAAGTGAAGGATTTTTGCCTCTTCTTTTTGCTTCGTTTCAGTTCGTCAGAGACAACTTTCATGCAATCAAAAATCAACTGTCGACAAGTCTTGATCTGTACCATCTTGAGTACAATGAAAACCTGGTTCAAGACTATTCATATCCAGAGTTGTAGCCTCTGAATGCCATTTATTTTCAAGTTGCAAATCAAGACGTGGAAGTTGGACCATATGATCAAATGATGCAAGATGATTCCATACCATTTTGTTTTGAATCATTTCAGTTTTTGAAGGGAAAATTGCATAGTAAATCTTCAAATGAGCAGCCTGTAGGAAATCATGTAATCTCATCGAAACTAATAGAAAATGGATTGCAACAGCCTTTTCAAGTTTTTCACAATCCAATAGCTGATGTGTTGGATGATGTCTACAGTTAAAGTCCTCCTCCTATCTGTGAGCTTGAAAAAAGTATTGATACCAGTTTGATCTGGTAGCTGGTTTCTTTGTCATTTTCAGCAGGAGTCTCATCACAAAGCTTAGATGAAAGTTTGCATTCATGGTATGAGGAGAAGAAAAGTAATCCATGGGATGAGCTAAGTCCTAGTGCACCTGAATTTCAAGATCCTTATGCAATGTTTCTAGAGTTAGATAGAGAATCCATATTATTCAATGGATCTATTTACAAATCTTCATGGGAGTTGCCTTTCAGTAGTCCTCTCTTGTTGTTCATAAGCAAGCACTTGCGGAGAATTCAAACAAAAACCAGAATACTCACTTGGTTGCATTGGTTTTTTCATTTCACTTGATTAGGTGATGAATGGAACAGTTAGACTAGGTTTTATTGAATAAGCTCCATTTTGAGCATATTTTATAGTTTGTTAGTTGTGTTTTAGTATTGAGTCTGATTTGAGTCAGTTTTCAGTCTTTATAATTGAGTTAGTTTTGAGTCAACATATTGGTTTTAGTTTGCGGAAGTTATTGACTCCATTGCCCAATGGAAGAAGGCACTGGTCTACTTTCCAAAGATCTATGGTTCTTGGCACCTCCCAGGAGCTACCATCCCCATTGGAGCTAATGTTAGTGTCGGTATCTTCATCCCTCCATCAGTGATCAAATTTCTCTTTTTGCATGCATATTAGGCATCTCATCTGATCAGCTGCATTCCATTGGGTCATGGATCAACTAATGGTAGTGGTTTTTTGTCAATTTCCCTCATTCCTATCATCTGCTGGCCTATTTTCACATGAACAGGTCATTTGTTGTCATTTTTATTTCATTCCATTTGCAAAAGTCATTTTAGGGTTTTTAGGTCTCATTAGGTCTAGGGTTTGCCACCATGGTATTCAAAAAATCAATAAGAGGTTAGCAGTTGCATGAGGATGTCAAATAAGTTCATAAAATCACAAATTTCACTGATGATTTGCTCCATAAAGGGTTTTTACCTCAAAACTCTATTTTGAGGTGAAAAGAGAGTTTTTCTATTTCATGTACAAATTTTATGTAATTTTAATGTTTTCACATGTAATAAAACTTCAGCTACAGCGCTTGGTCATCTTGCCAACTCCAACACTCTAGCTACTGCAAAAGAAACAAAAACATCCAAGAAACATGTTCATCAAATGACGAAAAGATCCAAACTGCAAAATACAGGGTTTTAAAGCAAATTGAAAAGGAACTTTAGAAAAATGGGGTTTTCAAATGAAAAATTAGAGTCAACATGATATAAAGTTCTCTTTGGTGTTTGGAAGACCTCATTTTGTGCAAGTAAGAGAGAGCAAGAGGTAAAATCGCACTTTGAGGAGAAATAAGGGAAACTGCACTAAAATTTCTAGTTTTCACTGGCGCGATGCACCTGGGCGTTGGCGCAATGCACCTGACCAGTGCTATGCATCGGGCATAGGTTTTGAACTGCAAATTAAACATGCACTACAAACTTGGGTGTTAGCGTGGAGCATCTATCAACTAAGTTCAAAAATCATCCCATCGATTTTCCAAGCCTCCAAAATTTGCAAATATCATCTCTCCAATTAATTACATCCTCCCATTTTCCATAGCAAGAGCTTTTTTCATCCTTGATAGTGATTTAAATGGTGAAAAATCTTGCTTTCAAAGTTGCCTTGCAAAACTATCTAGGGTTTTTGTTATTCTTACTGTTTTCACTCCCTTGTATGATTTTCCCACATCCCATCCCCCTGCACTAAATTTCCCTAATTCCCTTCCCCTTTCCCTCTCCCATTGACATTCACCTTAACCCCTATCACTAAACGCTAAGCCCTATACATAATTCCCACTACTCCGTAAATCCTAATTCTTATTTCCCAAACCCTATCATTCCCTAAAACTCTGTTGTTGTCATCAAAACCCTTATTCACAGTTCCACTATCAGTCATCCTCTCAATTCCTAAAAAGAAAACAACAGTCACCTATATTTCAAGAAAATCTCTTCATACTCATCATTCTACACTCCACATTTGCAAGTATGGAAACAGATTCAGCTTATGAAAGGGATGAGGGAACTGTGAGTGATTCTTCCCAAGAGATTCATGCAACAAGAAAACCACATAAGGGAGGAAAACACATCTGGGAAGAGCCCACCACTCTCATAGAGTTATTAGCTTTCCATTTTGCAGGAACATGCCTTAAACATCAGTCTTGCTACGAGTTTTGTGACATGGTGGAGAGGGTGAAATACCACCATGAACTTGCTAGACTATTTGTCCTTTATCTTCACAACGGCTAGGTGAACTTAGCTGGTGTATCTTTCACTTTGACACCTGAAACTATTGCTGCAGCAACAAGTATTCCTAATGTGGGTGAACAGTGAAACAAAGGAGAGCATGTGGGCAAAGAGCATTATGAGCCTTACATCAAGGCTAGTTATCAAAAGCAAATCAGTAGGGTCTTTCCTTTCAGATACCTACAAGACAGTTATGCTCCACTCATGAAACTCATTATCAAATATTTCACCTGTGAGGGGAGGTTTTCTCATTTGTATACTTATCATGTTAGATTGTTGATGCATTTCACTAGAGTGAGGATGATGAACCTCCCATACTTCATATGTATAAATATTGAGAAGATGGCTACATTGGTGCAAAGGAAACCTCTTCCTCAGCAGTTCAGTAGCATTTATCATTTTTTATTGATCAAAATTGTTGTTTTGCATCAACTGAGCTTATTTAATTTTTCATGGGATACCCTCATTTCACATGAGGTGTTCAAAAGTCCTCAGGTGACCCCATCAGTGTTTCAAGAGGAAGGAGGGCCTTCAAATCAGCCAAAGGTTCATGAGACTCAATCTACAGGTGTGCTAGTGTTTTTCACTTATGAAAATGGCACAAGGAGACTATTTGCAGCTGTCAAACGAGTATTATCTCCACCTGGGGTGGAAGGGGTCTCGTTTCCTTCACCAGACCATAGGCAAATGATATCTTCACCTAGGGTGAAAGGGGCTTTTCCTTCTTCCTCAGCAGTACAGGTACTGGATAAAGGAAAGCAACCATTGCTTGATGAAGGGCCTTTTGAAATTCAGGATAGAGATTTTGTTTTGATTCAGGAGGAGGATACTGATTTGATCTTTTAGAACTCAAGACTCAAGGAGGTCATTAGAGAGAAAGAAGTTGACATTCATGCCTTATCACTTAACCTTGAGAGGGCTAAGTGGATCATTAACTACATTGAGCAATAGAATAAGCAATTGGAGGATAAAAAAACAATCATGGAGCTACAAACCATAAGGGAAAATAGGCCAGCAACAAAAAGAAGGAAAGTCAAATTGACACCTCTTGAGCAAGAAATTGAGGGTGACTGGGAATCATGGTTAGAGAGGGTAAATATTCACTTGGAGAAGCTCCTTGAGAAATCCAACAAGGAGAAAAATATGTTGTGCCACATGGCTTATCACTATTTGGCACGAAACAAAATTTGAAAAACAAGGATAAGAAGTCTAAAAGCCAAATTAAGGAGAACTTTGAGGAGCAAGAAAGAGCAAGATAAGCTCAAGATCTTGGTTGAAGCTTCATTGGTCTAGCATAGCACTTGACATAGATCACTCATGCCAAATTTCAAGAAATTTGGTGAACTTTTTGGCATTTTTGAATTTTTCATGGAAAAAACAGGTTTTTCCAACAGGTGCATAGCGCCACCGGCGCTCGCTTTTGATGGGGACTTACATTTGAAAAAAAAAATTCATTTTTGGATTCAACATGGAAAAATATGTTTGCTCAAAAATTTCTAGGAAATTTTGACAAGTTTTGGGCCCCCAAAACTTGTCAAAAACACCCAAAAAATGCCTTCTCTACCACTTTTTGACCACAAAGGAAGCAGTCTTGGGAGATTGCAATTTTGGAGGGGCAAATGGACTTCAAATCAAAAAATTCAAGTTGTTCCAAAAAGAAAACTCATAGGGCTTTCCAACGAGCTATCCTACACCTGATTTGGACCTCGGGAAGCCTTCCAAAAGCAGTTTGGAAAAAGCACTATGCACAAAAAATGGCGCTACGCACAGGATGAAATAGTGCCAATTTTGCCTATTTGCCCAAAATTTCTCCTAGTTTTCTTCCAGTTTGACTTTTTCTCTCTTATGGTCAAATTCATGATGTGATATGATGTAAATTCATGTACTTTGATGTAAAAATGATAAAAATTGACTCACGGAGGTAGATACATCAGTTGTAGGTGGTTTTGAGTTGAATGAATCAGTTTCCTAAGTTTTACAGGCAAGCTGTTCCACTGCCTATTTTTGTGTTCCTAGTTTAGATATGGTTGAAACCACTCATCTTCTCATGAATTCGACCCCTGATGGATAGCACGGGTGGTTTAGAGATCTATATCATGTGTTTTTTCAGTCATTTGTCAAGGTTGGGCTCTTGTGAATGCTTTGAGCACTATTGTACATCATCTCTGCAATTTGGTAAGGAAATAGACCAAGGTTTGTAGCATTTTATGTTATTGTTGTGGCAAGGTGATTTAGCATTGTTTTCTCCTCTGTGAATCAGGTTATCATATGTTTATGTTTGTCATTCTCTCTCTTTTCTGCTTAACTAAATGAATCAAGTATAAAGATGGAAATCATTGATGTTGCAGTGCTCTACCTTAGGATTTATTTAGCTTTACATGTTTTCTACTGTTTGAAGAGGATTCATGACACTTCCATGCCCTATCCAACTCCTCACCAATCTCAAGACTCATCATTACACCTAATCTAAAGTACTAAAGCACTTGCCTACCTCGCCCCATAGAAACCTCTGCAAAACTGAGTTCATTCCCCAGACCCAAAAACTGCCTTTCACATTTGATCCAGAAAACCACCATAAAATTCAATCAAACTCCTCTGAGCATATACCCAACTAAAATTAGTCTTTACATCAGTCATCTCAAGCCTCACTTGCTATATTTTCCTGAGATTGACAAGGAGAGAGCCCTCTCCCAACCTGGTAGGGCTAGCTACCAGGTTAAGCATGGTTTGATGTTAACCTAGACCTGCCTTTCTCAGCCTGAGGTAGATTTAGGTAATACCAACTCCCGCAATTCTAAAATATCTAACCTTTAACCCTTAATCATTATAATCTCTTATCCATATATATCATACCTAATTAACCCTTATTTCCCTTAATCCCTAATAGGAAGCCAAACTAGAATATAAAAATATATAAAAATATAAACTATATGCTAATTAACATGATGGAAATGAAAACCATGATGATGGAAATGATGATGAGAATGATTTACCTAAGTATTAAAACCCTCTCATACTATCAATTCATGTGCCTCATCTAACCATGTCAAATTTCAACACATACAAGAACAATTCGAAGAAATTTAAACATTGGCCACATTCACTACTCATCAAGCAGCGTTAGTGGATGACATTGGTGATGGGCATGTTGGAAGACATTCCATGACATTTAAAGAGAGTTTAAACGAAAAACCCATAGATGGGAATGAGGAATGATGAGAATGAGACTCCACAATGAACTTTGATGCAAATGTTGACAATCTCAAAGAATATGTGGGGATGTCAGGCATTCTTAAGTCTTAAAACCCTCTCATACCATCAATGCATGCACCTAGTCGAACCATGTAAAATTTTGACACATACAAGAGAAACTTGAAGAAATTTCAATGTTGGTCCCATTCACTACTCACCAAGTAGCATCAATGGATGACATTGGTGATGGGCATGTTAGAAGACATTCCATGACATTTCAAGAGAGTTTTGACAAATGTTCCATAGATGGGAATGAGGAATGATGATAATGAGATTGCATGCTGAACATTGATGCAAACGTCGATGATCTCAAAGATTTTGTAGGGATGTGAGACATCCTTGAGTATTGAAACCCTAGCATACCATTAAGGCATGTTCCTAGTCAAACCATGTCAAATTTTAATGCATATATAAAAGAATAGTTTGAAGAAATTTCAACATTGGCCCAATTCACTACTCACTGTGCAACATCGGTGGATGACATTGGTGATGGGTGTGTTGGAAGACATTCCATGACATTTGAAGAGAGTTTCAAAAAATATTCCATAGATGGAAATGAGACTGCATGATGAATGTTGATGAAAATGTGGACGATATCAAAGATTATGCGAGGATGTCACACATCCTTGAGTCTTGAAATCCTTGCATACCATTAAGACTTGTGTCTACTCTAACTCTGTAAAATTTTGATGCATACATGAATAATTTGAAGAAATTTCAACATTGGCCCCATTCACTTCTCACTGTGCAACATTGATAGATGACATTAGTGATGGTTGTGTTAGAAGACATTCCATGATAGTTCAAGAAAGTTTCGATTGACAAAGATTCCATATATGGGAATGATGAATGATGACAATGAGACTCCATGATGAATTTTGATGCAAACGTGGATAGTCTCAAAGATTATGCGAGAGAATCAAACATCCTTGAGTCTCAAAACCCTCGCATATTAACAAGGCATGTCTTTGACCATGTCAAATTTTGAGGCATACAAGAATAGTTTGAAAAAATTCAACATTAGTCCCATTCACTTCTCACCATATTGCATTGGTGGATGACATTGGTGATGGGCATTGGAAGAAGTTCCATGACATTTTAAGAGAGTTTTGATAAATACCTAAATCCCCTAACCCCTAAGCCTTCATTAACCTTTAAATGCTTAAGCCCTAAAGTACCCTCAATCCCTCAAACTATTTAATCACTAATCCCTTAACACAAAATCCCTAAATCCCCTAACTACTAGGCCATCAACCACTAAAAACTTAAGCTCTAATATCTGATCCCTTAATCCATAAATCCCTATGCCCTAATAACTTAAACATTAATTCCATAACCCATAATCCCTAATCCATTAACCATTAAACTACATAACCCATAAACGCAAAATCCCTTAGCTCTTGACCCTTAAACCATTAAACCCTAACCCATAATCCCTTAACCCTTAATCCTTGTACCCAAAATCCCTATACACCATAATCCTCAAAAACCTTATCCACTTAACCCCCAACACCTCAATTAATTAACTATGCACTTCTAGCACTAAAAAGGGAGCTAAGTCTGACATTATTTCTGATGCTATCTCTGGCACCATTTCTTACACCATTTCTGGCGCTATTAGTGACTAATTTAGTGCCTAGATGTTTTGAACGGTGCAAACAACACAAAAAATAATTCCATCCAAATAAATAACACTAATTTTTTAAAACATTGGAGAAAAATACACTAAAAGAGTCGTTGGAAGTAAAAAATCGATCAAAACAGGGAGCTAATCATAAGGATTTGTTGTAGTGGAAGCAAAAATATGTCACACTCAGCACTGAATAAGAAAAGTATATTGTAGCGAGTGAAACTTATCCTGAAGCAATAGGGCTTCACTAACTATTTGTAGGAATGTTTGTTCAGGTGTAGATGACAACATGATAGATTGAGGCACCTTGATATCTAGTACCAAGACATGGTACAAGAAGAGAGCAATATGGCTCCAATATTATCAACCAGATTTTCTTTGGACAAGCTTGGAGTGATAAATCATGTTGTTAAATTTCCATGACACTTGAGAATCTAGGTTTGAGTCTTACAATCTATAGCACAACCAACTCAAATGCCGCAACAAGAATACTTTACAAAATGGAGTAAACATAAGAGTAAATCAACTAGTGCACAATAAGGAAATTTTTACCTTTTCAACCCAACTTCGTTATAATAACAATCCTTAATATAACTATCTAAGGATACCATACCAAATATCATGACCCTCATACAATTACCGATACAAGAATAAAATATGTTTTGGTGTTAGTCCTTTGGCAACCAATTTACCTCGAACAAGATACAACTAACTTATTTGGTGATGTAGTCAATTTGTTAGCTCCTTTCAGTCCATGTACCCTGAACACAGTTGATGGTACTATATCTCCAAATCTACAACTGCTCAACTCTACCTCTATCAATAATCGCAAGTCCTTTAGGCAATTGAACATGGCTCCAAATATTATTTCCCTCTAGTTGATCATTAGTCTATGAAGAATGCAACACATAGGGACTTCTTTTAGTTGTTCACAACTCCATTTATGAACAACTCTTGGCTGCCCACTTGTGCCTTCCTTTGTTTCTATAATGAAGATAAGTCAAGGGCACAAAGGCTGCCAAGTCTAAATGAAGATGTCCTTCTCTTACACAGTGAACTAGGGCTGATTTCTAACCCTCTTTGGTTGCCACTTCTTCACTTCAAGCGATCAACCACTAGGACAAACTTCCTACCACTCCTAGCATTCTTGAATTCCTTCTTAAGTTTGCACTTAGGGCTCTTTTGGAACCTAATTTCAACCCTCCAATCTCTTCCTTAAGATGGAATCTTACAACTGATCAAGATCTCTTAACTTCAAGGATGCATACATAATTGCATATAAAAGAACATGCACCCAAGTAACTTAAATACACGAAAAAGAAGTGAAAATCACAAAGAAACCATAAGATCAAAGGCACACAAATGATTTGATTATGAAGTTCACCCAAAGTGGGCTACGCCTCTAGGCCTTGCTCAAAGTGGGGAGGCATATTTCATTAAATGGAAGCAAAAATGAATTACAATCAACTTTACATAAATGAGCCTTATACCTCCAATTTCTATCACAGACGAAAAATGCAAATCTCAGATGTAGAAACATACATCACCATTGGATTCATGGCATAAAATCATGTCAAATGAATATACACTTGACCACTTTCTGGCAGTGGCACTCATGGACCCTAAAGGAATTTTATCAACATAAAAAAGATAACCTTCTCAGGGTTTCGCCCTCATGTACCGCTCCTGGTTTTGCTCTCAAGCCTCTGCTCTGCTCTCTGCTGCCTGAATGAAATAAATTTTGGGTTTAAATAAAAAATGTTGGACGGACCTACCAAAGTTAGGTATTTGTGTTGTTCGTGGTAGTATTTGAGTTAAGTATTACATTTGGTGGGAGGTCTCGGGGTCCAATCCCACAAGACTCCCTGTTATGCGCATGTGCGTCACAATTTTAGAGTGTTCAGTTTGAAATAATGGCATGCATCTTTTAAATTGTTCGAAAACATATAAAGTTTGGGGTCGAACATTGGTGGGCTAGCCCACTTGTGCTTGGCGGGGTCGACCACCGTCGGCTCCCTATTGGGTAGTTGTTACATAGTTGGGAGGGGTCCACGTCACCCACGACCCCAAAAAATAATATTGTATGGTATTATATATAATTAAATCAATGACATTGGGGGGTTGGGGGGGTTGGTGGCCTGCAACCCCAATTTTATTTATTTATTTTTTACTTTTTAAACCAAATGATTAAAATTTTGGATCTGATTTTGAAGGGTCACTAGGAAAATTAAAGAGACAAAAAATTCACCCTTTCTAGTCACCATTTTTTGTGCGTTGTCCCTTCACCAAATTGCTGCCTCATTAGTGATTATCACATGGCCTAGTTTGACCAAAACTTTAACCGGCTATATCTTGAGCATACAAACTCATATTTGAGTGTCGTTCACACTGTTGGAATTAGAATGACAAGCACTATGAAATGGTCCTAGTTTCACTTTAATATGATGAATTTTATTTTTGAGCTTTTTTTAAGGCCACTTCTATTTTTGGAGCCACCTGGATTATTCCTCCCCACTAATGAACTTTTGGGCCACCAAAATATTTATCAATCAATTGGAAAGTGAGGGTATTTCTCCCTCACTTTCTCCTTTTCAATCCATCAAGCCTTACGTGGATTCATTCACTTGAAACCAATATGAAGGTACTCGATGTCTCCTTGTCATGAAGTCTTGGTATTCCTATTAAGAATGATGTCATTCAGTAGATTTTCCAAGTATTCGAGTGGAAAATCGTCCACTATAGGAACCTGTCCAACCTCTTCAATGTCCATGATCAAAGGAGGCTCATAAAGCTTCAAGTTTTCAACGTTCATGACTGAGTAAATATGCATGTATGTTAGCAAATCGAAATGAAAAGCATTGTCTCCAATCTTCTCTAATATGGTGAATGGGCCATATTCGATTGGTCTCAATTTCTTTCCTGCACCTTTCATTCTGTCTTTGTTGAAGAGGAGCCACACTTTGTCTCCAACCTGGAATTGGTGATCGACTTGGTGCTTTTCATGTCAAGCTTTGCATTGAGCTTGAATTTTCTCCAACTGATCCTACACTACCTGGTGAATCGTTTGAATTCACTGAATGGAATTTCATGTTATTTCCTTGTCATATTTACCACTGGAATATTCATATCTCCCAAAGACCATGTCTAAGAGATCCTTTGGAAAATATCCAAATCATGTCTCGAACAGTGAGCTCTGAGTGGATGAATGCACTACCCGGTTGTATGCATGTTGTACATAAGGAAGATGCTTATCCCACAACTTGGGATGCTTACCACAATGGCCTCAGAGTAAGTCTATCAGTATGTAGTTAACAACTTTTGCTTGTCAGTTGGTCTGTGGATGAAATGTCATGATCCTATTTAGCTTGGTGTCCATCATTCTCCACAAACTCATCCAAAACTCTCCAAGAAAATAGAGTCTCGATCAAACACAATGAATGTGGGGAGCCAAAAGTGGACCCATATAAATTGGAAGAAGAGATGAGCAGTCTGTTTGAAAGTGACCTTCTTTTTACAAAGCAATAAGACACACATTTTTCTAAATCGATCCACAATGACACGCAAATTGTGATGACCTCTCCTAGATAAAGGAAAACCGCCTACAAAGTCCATTGACACACTTTCCCATGGATGAATTGAAACATGGAGTGGTGTGTGGAGCCCCAATTTTCTACTAGTGAGTTTGCTAACTGAACACAACATGCATCCCTTTACATATAAAGTCACAATATTTTTCATGTGAGGCCAATAAAATAACCTATGCAAATGACAAAAAGTTTTCCCTACACCAAAATAACCTGACACAAGAGAGGCATGTGCCTCTCTAATTGCACGTATTCTCTCACTAGTGGGGATACACAGTTTTCCAAGGTGATACAACAATTTATGTACAAATGGTAACTATCGACTTGTGATCAATGAGTCGGATTTGTATAAATCTCCTTAAAATCACCATGATCAACATATTGTTCAACATAAATTTAAAAATATAAAAAATAATTTTGCAAAACTATAGATGCATAATTATGAGGGCGAGAAAGCATATCTACCACTTTGTTGTTGGTGCCCTTCTTGTATTTTATTACCAAGTGAAACTGCTGGAGGAATCCCATCCATCTGAAATGACATGTTTGTTGAAGCTTGGTTTGCAACTGGAGATACTGCAAGGGCTGGTGATCTATGTGCATGATGGTCTCCTTTCTGATCAAATAGTGCTTCCACTTCTTCACGCTTTGAATGAAGGCATACAACTCATTTTTGTATATGGGATAGTTCACAACATCTTGGGAGAATGTCTCCAAATGGTAACATACATGTTTCCTCTACTGCATCAATATTTCTCCCATGGCCTATCCACTCTATCTATCTCGATCTCAAAAGGCTGCTAGAGGTTAGGTACGGCTAAAATCGGCGCGATAATTATCTTCTCTTTTAGTGTATCGAAGGATTTCTACTGCTTTCCTCCCCATTGAATGGTTTTTGTCACACACGTCAATACATGTAAAAGGGATGCAATGATGAAGAGGTTGGAAACAAATCTTCTCCAGTATTGTACTACACCCAAAAAGCTACAAAACTCTGTAACATTAGTGGTTTTATGCCACTATACAATCACATAAATTTTATAAGGACATACTTTTAATTGTTCAGCTCCTAAAATTTGACCCAAGTAAACCAAATAGGCCTTACAAAATTTACACTTAGGCATCTTGACATAAAAAAATTATTTTTGCAAAGCATGAAGCACCTTTTTAAGAATGTCATCTAGATATACTAGTACAAAATGATCAAGAAAAGGTCTAAAAATATCATTCATCACCCTCATGAATATGATTGGAGCATTGCATAGTCTGAATGACATCACCAACCATTCAAACAACCCCTATTGTTTCTTGAATGCAGTCTTCCATATATCTCATTCTGCAATCATGACCTGATGATAGGCACTGCACAATTCCAGTTTTGTGAAATAGATAACAATTTTCAATTGATCTAATAAATCATCAATGTGAGGGAGAGGTCACCTATTCTTCACCATTATTTTGTTGAGTGATCTATAGTCAGTGCACATCCTCCATGTGCCATCCTTCTTTGGCACCAACATGATGGGTGAGCCACATGGAGAAGAGCTTGGCCTTATGACCCCTTAGTTCAACATTTCTTGCACCTGCTTCATTATCTCCTCCATCTCAATGGATGGAAACCTGTACATACCAATGTTGGGTAAAGGAGCACCCTGCTGCAAGTGAATCTCATGTTGGATCTCACGCTTTGGAGGCAACCCACTTGGTGCCTAAAAAATCCCATCATAGTTAGAAACAAGTTCATACAATTCCTTTTATGACTCGAACCACAACCATGGAAAGCTTCAAATGTCTCTGCATATTTTTCTCTCACAACCACGAGCATACACCCTTTGTTGGAAATGATCAATCCCTTCATCTCACCTGCACCTACAACATTGGCATGGATTTTGGCGCGATGAGCCTTAACAATGTATTCCACCTGATCTTTTGTGAGATGATACTTGTTTTCATGGAAAAATAAAATTTATTTCTTGTCATATAAATATGGACTCCCTAATACAATACCATAGATATCCAAGGGTACAACATCAAGATAAACCTCATCTACTAGTTTCGATGAAATTACAAATCTAGCTCTACACTGCTTGGTTACATGTAATTTGGCTTTATCACACACCCATCCAAGAAGCTAGGGTTTTCGATGAGGCTTGGTCTCTAATCCTAACTTTGTAACCAAGGATTCTGAAATCAAATTTGCTTGTGAGCCCAGATCAAACAAGGTTTCCACTTTAGTATGTTTCATTATAAATCTAATGCGAACAATTATGTCCTCTTTCGTTCATTAAAAACAAACTCATTTGAAGAGCTTATACTTGCATGTAATTTATAATTTTCATTAGCATGAAGAGAACGAGTACCTTGTATGCCCATTGATGTGATCTGTGTTTCATCACTAGAAATGGGTCCAAGGTCCCGTGGCATGGTTTCCACCATACTTTTCTTTTTCTTCCCACCAAATATCTTCGATTTCAACTATGAATGAAACTTCCAACAATGTTCATCATTATGGCCTTCCTTCTTGCAATGTGTGAAATATGGTTTTGCTCCTTCCTCCTCCTTGATTGTAGCTTCCTTCTTGTCCTTTTCCTTGACTTTTCCTTTGAACTTACCATGATAAGGTTTGAAAGGTGATTTCTTTGGTTGCTATTCTTTATCATTCTTTCCCATGCTTTCAAGGTGAATGGACTTCACACTAGTCGCATTAATAGTAGTAGGCTCAAATAACAACAAAGAATTCATGATGTAACTATGTAAAGCATGGTTACACAATATTTTTTCACACCTCCTGTTCACCTCTTGTTCCATATCCCGAAGTGCAAAAATGTTGACAATTGTGAAGTATATCCATCATGATACATAGATAAAAGCATCCCTGAAAAACCAAAGGAAAACTACCCTGAGTCAATTCTAAAGAAGGTTAGCTAAAGCCCTAATTTTTAGGGCCAGCACACCTTGCTTCACTACCTGCCCATGCTGATGGAAAGTTGCACTGACTTACCCAAGTGCTACCAATGTGGGTTTTGATATGAAATCCCACATTGAACCTCTTCTGGGAGGTTATCCAAAAATCGGGGAGAAGCATCATATGCTAGAAACTTCGAGAACAATGAGTTAGATATTGGTTGATGTAGATATGGTCAAGCTCTCCCATTTGTAGCTCTTGATCTTATCATTATTGACCTTCCCCTTGATATGTGGACCTTCCTCCCTCTTTTGTGGATCCCTAACTCCCTCTCCCTTCCATCCCCAAATGGTTGGCCATTGATTTCTCCATTCCTATGCTGAGATTATGCTTACATGTTTCCCATTTTAACTTGGAGAAGGAGTGCTTGAAGAGTCTTTGCTTGGACTTGGAAATCCACCTAAAGGAGGTCTCCAACATCAAGGCATAGGTTGTATGCTTCCTTTTTTATCTTATTAATATATCTATCTGATGTTCACTTTCCATAATTATGTAAATATTTATTCTTTTAGCATAATACTCCTTGATCTATTAAGAAGTTGCGTATGCTAAAATCTTCAAGAAAAATGAGCTGGATATTGGTTGTTGTAGATATGGTCGAGCTCTCCCATTTTTATCTCTTAATATTATCATTATGGGCCTTCCCCTTGAAATGTGGACCTTCATCCCTCTTTTGTGGGTCCCTAACTCTCTCTCCCTTCCTATAAATCAACTCCCTTCCATCCCCAAATGGTTGGCCATTGATTGCTACATTCCTATGCTGAGGTTATGCTGACATGCTACCCATTCTATGTTAGAGAAGGAGTGGTTGAAGAATCTTTTCTTGGACATGTACATCCACAAAAAGGAGGTCTCCAACATCAAGGTATAGTTTGTATGCTTCCCTTTTTAGCTTATTAATATATACATCTGATGTTCACTTTCCATAATTTTGTAAATGTTTATGCTTTTAGATTAATACTCCTTGATATATTAATTATTTTATGTTTGATGTATGCCATATATGCTCTTGTATCTTAAAAAGCTCTTTGATATTTCTTGTAGGTACTCGGACGTGAAGAACAAGTAAGGAATGAGGCCTAGAGTGAAAGAATCAAAGTCATATTCAAAAGGATTGAGCGATTAGCATCAGCGCAAGGTAGGTTTCTCCTTCTCTATGCATTTGTTAAACATAAACTATGAAAGTGTATGTTAGTTTGTTTGTTTTGTTGTTAGACCCACACATTGTTCTAGAGGGATCGCCTCTATCTCCAGAGGGGATTTACCTTCCAATGTTGATAGTTCTTTTACTATGTCAACCTCTTTAAAAAATGAAATAGGTCTCCATGAGCATAGTTCTTTTACTTCTGTCAAGCTTGTTAAAAAATGATGAAAGGTGTCATGAGCATGGTTATTTTTCTATGTTAAGCTCGTTAAAAATGAAAGAAATCCCATTCCAATTCGAGTCTTGGATTAGATCTCATAAAATCCTAGTCGCGTATATTACTTGATCTCGTAATTAAACCTTCATTCCATCCACATGTTAGTAACCAGTAGTCTACTTAGGTGAATGAAATGAATCTTGGGGGGCATGTACCTCAAATTGCGTCAGTATTTTGGGGCCATGAAACTTATCTCAAGCCTAGTTTATATTTTCTTCAAGCTTGTGTAAAAATGAAAGGAAAGCCAAAAATAATTTGTTTCCATTTCAAGCTTGTGAAAAAATGAAACCATCTTCAAGCATCCTCAAGCATATTTTCCCATGTTTCAAGCTTGTATAAAAATGAGACCATTCCCACTTTACCTCTCATGATTTCCATCTTTATCTGCCTATTTTTGATATATGAGCCTTGGTTTTTTCATTCCATTTTCACCATCTCTTTGGCTGATCATATGCTTTCACTTGGTTGTTTTACCTTTTCCTGAGAAACATCTGCGATGAGTGATCTTATTACCTAGCCTATTGACCTTTACATGTTTTGAGAAGTTTTTCCATGACCAGAACAAGTTGCTATACTTTTATACCACTCGTTCCTCTGGGAGGAGTCCTCTTTCAACTCTTTTCAGATTCCAGAAATATGAAAATATTGTCAAGAACTTGCCTTTTTCGAACTCTTAAAAAAAAATGAAAAGACATCTACTTTGTGTAAGTTTAACCCTTTTCCAGAATGAGATATACTAGCTATGAAAAAGGAATACATTAATTGAACATGGATAAGAGGTTGTCTTGAATATTGTTTTCTACCTCTTTAGATTCTAGAGACTATATATGAAAAGGGACCTCTGGAGCTTCCTTTTTGCCTATTTTTCAAACTCTCTAAACATGAAAACAATGTCAAGTTTCCCCTCCGTCGGACTCATAAAATTTAAGTGATGCAAGACATGTCACCATGATGAGACCGTGATACTCCTTCCTAGGGCTCATTAAACATAATAGGATGGATTCATCTAAAGGATGAACTTATATGACAAGCATATGGTATCCTCTTCAAGATTGTGTAAAAATAAATAGGTAATCACTAGAAATGGTGGAGGTAAAAGTGAAAGCGATCATCTCTTTTATTTTGTAAAGGTAGCATGTCAGTCTTGAACATGACACTCATCCATTTTTCGTGTCAGGTTTGGGACATCCTCACTTAGTGACTTGCCTTCCTGGGTTTGGGAAATTCATTTTCCTCTCATCTGATTATACCACTTCGTCATTAAGACCTCTAATCCTATGTTGAGTCAAATGCTTCCGAACTCTGGAGTCACGTTTCCAATATGTTTAAGAGAAGTCCTATCTGTAGTTCTTTACCACTTATACATTGTCTGACTTTTATGCAAGAATCCCGAATCACTCCTACCATTTTGAGATATCCTATGTCTTGTGTCAATGATGTGGGAAACATTATGGCCCTCCTTTGATGGATCACTTCCAGCCAACTTCACTTCATTATCCAAGAAGATGATTTAGAAATGCCCTTTCAATACCTTAGATCTTGCATTCCTCAATGGAAAGTTCTTTGTGTTCACTGACAGGATTACATCATTAGCATTCGATCGAATAATTCTACAAGTGTTCAACTTCAACTCACCTATTCACACTTGTAAATTGTGTTGGTGTACCTTGAGAGCCATTATCATTATTGGTGGTTTCTCTCGTGCCTATTAATGGTTCACATCATTGATCAATAATCAAGTCGTTTCTACCATGTCTCACTTCAACACATCTATTCACATGGATAGATTCATACATTGGCCAGGATAGAGATGAAGACACTGGATCTCATCTGATAAAATACAGGATGTGAGGAGTCATTTATTATTCAGGATTGTATACATAATCCTTTTCATACGAATGGTTGCATCCATGTCATGGATCCATACATATGATCCTTACTAGTTAGATGGTTGCACCCATGACGTGGATTCATGTATAGTTAGATTCCTATTCCAAGATTTATAGTTAGGAATATTTGTATAAGATATGTCAGATATGTACATTGTATCATGCTTGATTTGCAAGTCTCTTGATGGTGTTTTTCTAGTCCTTACCTTGTAAAATATTTCATCCATCACTCCCTGTTCTACCTTCATGCTTTAGGGAGCATCTGTTACATAGTATTTTTTCACACCTCCTATTCACTTCTTGTTCCATATCCTGAAGTTACAAAATGTTGACATATGTTAAGCATATCCATCATGATACATAGACAAAAACATCCCTCAAAAACAGAAGGAAAATTTCCCTGAGTCAATTTTGAAGAAGGTTAGCTAAAACCCTAATTTTTAGGGCGAGTGATCTTTGCTCCAATGCCTGCTCGTGCTGATGGCATGTTGCACTATTTTACCCTAGTGCTCTTAGGGCGGGTTTTGATATGAAAACTAGCGCTAAACCTCTTCTAGTAGGTTTTCCCAAAATGGGGGAGAAGCTTCGTATGCTAGAATCTTCGAGAACAACGAGCTGGATATCGGTTGTTGTAGATGTGGTCAAGCTCTCCCATTTGGATATATTGATATTATAATTATGGGGCTTCCCCTTGATATGTGGACCTTCCTCCCTCTTTTGTGGATCCCTAACTTCCTCTCCCTTCCTATAAATCAACTCCCTTCCATCCCCAAATGCTTGGTCATTGATTGCAGCATTCTTATGTGGAGATTATGCTTACATGATGCCCATTCAAACTTGGAGAAGAAGTTATTGAAGAGTCTTTGCTTGGACATGGACATCCACAAAAAGGAGGTCTCCAACATTAAGGCATAGGTTGTATGCTTCCCTTTTTAGCTTATTAATATATACATCTAATGTTGACTTTCCATAATTGTGTAAATGTTTATTCTTTTAGCTTAATACTCATTGATCAATAAAGTAGTTTATGTTTGATGTATGCCATATATGCTCTTTTATCTTGAATATCTCTTTCATATTTCTTGCAAGTACTCAGACATGAATAAAAACTAAGGAGTGAGGCATGGAGCGAAAGAATCAAAGTCATATTCAAAACGATTGAGAGATTAACATTAGAGCGAGGTAGGTTTCTCCTTCTCTTTTCATTTGTTAAACATAAACTAGGAAAGTGTATGTTATTTTGTTTAGCTTGTTGCTAGACCAACTCATTGGGCTAGAGGGATCACCTTTGTCTAGAGGGGATTTACCTTCACAACAAACACCAATATACTTTGTTACATTTTCGTGTGAATAAAGTGAAATGCCAAAATTCAATGCTTTTTTTCTAAACTCTTCTGTGAAGCTTTTTTGATTTTGAAACTTTCCTTGCCTTAAATATTAGCATTGCATTAAAGCCTTTTGTCAATAACCCAAAGGATAAAACTCATATTTTAATGTAGGAACAAAATTGGACAAAGAAGAAAGGAGATTACCCAAGTTTTTGTTGCCTTTATACAACTTTCTCTCCCACCAAATGAGAGCGGTGCCACTTAGTGGAAGAGATGCTAATTGGATCTTGGCCTCGTCCTCCTTGATATGTCTAATCCTAATTTTTAGATCCTCTACATTACATTCTCCATTATATGCTAGCATATCAAACTTTACATCTAGCTTAAAAGATGGCTTCTTATATGTATTCATATGATGCTTGTTAGAGTGATGAGAAGAAGAAGAAGAAGAAGAAGAAGAAGAATTGTCACTAGAGGATGGAGAGGGCGGTTGAAGAGGCTCTCCTCTTCCACCTTCATGATTTATCGATGCATGGTCATTTGGTTCTTTGTTCTCACGTATGATTTTCTTCTCATATTCTACAAACAACTTGTCAACTGTCTCTGCCATGGTGAAGAAGATCTTGCGATTATTTTTCTCTTCCTCCATTCCAGTTTCTTCATCTGAAATGTTCCGTCTTCATGGTGCACACCCCACTTTGGGATCAAAAGATTTAAGTTTTCCTTCTCCTCTCTGGAGCTTGTTCCTTGTTAGAATTTAGTCATGCAACTCTCATTAAGAAGATCTGCTCTGATACCAAACTTGATCCAGATCTTTTAACTTCAAGGATGCTTACGTAATTGCATATAAAAAATAATGTAACCAAGTAACTTGAATGCATGAAAAAGAAGTGGAAACCATGAAGAAACCATGAGATAAAAGGCACACAAATGATTTGATTATGGATTTCACCCAATGTGGGCTATGTCTCTAGGCCCTGCTCAAAGTGGGGAGGCCTCTTCCATTAAGTGGAAGAAAAAATGAATTACAATCAACTTTACATAAATTAACCTTATACCTCCAATTTCTTTCATCGATGAAAAATTAAAAGGTCATATGTAGAAGCAGACATCACCATTCGATTTGTGGCATGAAATTGTATAAAAAAACTATAAAATTGACCACTTTTTGACACTGACACTTCTGGACCCCAAAGGAAAATTCTCAGCATAAAAAATATACCCCTCTCAGGGTTCCGACCACCTGGACTACTCCTCTTTCCTCTCCCAGACCTCCACTCTACTCTCTGCTACTTGAATGAATGAATTTCTAGGTTGAAATAAAAAAGGTCAGGTGATCCTACTAAAGTTGGGTTGTTGGCCCATTGGTGGTAGTATTTGAGTTAAGTATTATGGTTGGGGGGAGGTCCTGGGTTCCAACCCAGAGGTACCCCTCGTTATGTCCCTCCACATTACAATTTTGGAGTGGTCGGTTTGAAATAATAGTATGTAGCTTTTAAACCATTCGTCGACATATAAAGTTTGGGTTGCCTATTGGCAGGCTAACCCACCTGGGCTGGGCAGGTTCGACCCCTACTGATTCTCTATTGGGTAGTCTTACACAATTGGGAGGGGTCTGCATCACCTGTGGCCCTGACCCATAATATTATATGGTTTTGTACATAATTAAATCAATGCTCTTGGGGAGTTGGTGAGATTGGTGGCCCGCCACCCCAAAATTCTATATTTTTTTATTTTCTAAACCATACGTTGAAATTTCGGTTCCGATTTTGAAGGGTCAATGGTTGAATTAAATAGGAGACTCACACTTTCCGACCATCATTTTCTGTGTGCCACCCCTTTTCCAGATTGTTGCCTTGTTAGTGACTACCACTTGGCCTAGTTTGACCAGAACTTTGACCTGCTATATCTTGAGCATACGAACTTGGATTTGAGTGTCATTCACACCATTGGAATCAGGATGATGAGAATACGATATGATCCTTGTTTCACTTCAATCTAATGAATTTTTATTTTTGAGCCTTTTTCAAGGCCATTTCTATTTCTGGGGCTACCTATATCAACAATTATTGAATCATGACTCCAATCTTGCACCCTTCTCCTTGAAGATCTCCTTTCGATCCCTCCAAAACATTGTTGGCTTTGTGGGCCCTAACCCAAGTTCAATGCTAGTTTGCCAAACAAATCCCTACACTGCTGGCCCTCTCGGCATCAGCCCACAGAGCGCAGACCAAAGTCTCACCCGAAGTAGTATGGGGGGATGCTGGAACCAAGTTTCTACACCCTAAGATGTTCATGATGCCGGTTTATACCCCTTGCTCCTTCCTTTGTGTAGGTCACTAAGCCTTAGGGCTTATCGTTCTACCCTTTATCCGACCCTTCAATACCTCCGCAAAGGGGTACAATTGACCTTCGTGCAGCCCTAACCTATGGTTCAGGTGCTTTCGTGCTCCTATGACGATGTATTGTATAGGTTCCCAAGTTATCTCAGGTGTTTTACTTATTCTACCAATCAATTACAGTTATCGTCGCGTAAACTAATATTCTTACTTGCGTTCAATTAACAAATATAATCACATAAATTTTCGCATCAAATAAACATTGTAATATAAACCCATATCATAAAGCAATATAATCAGATGCATTGACAGAGACTAAGTACACGGTAACTGCATAATACTTCTCTTTATTGATATCTTGAGTTTAATACAGACTCTATCCACCCTGCACACACAGCTGCAGGGGTCCGTACACTCAACTGTAGACTTCTACCCTAGGCCTCTGCACACTCAGCTACAAAGCCTCTACCTACGCTAAGACCTAAGAACACTTAGAAATTCTCCACACTACTCCTCTTTGCTTCTTACTTTTTCTTAACTACCTAGAGCTTACTTACTTAGCTCCTTTTTATACAATCCCATGGTCCGCGAACCATCGATAGATCTTTACAATTGACTTGACACTTTACGAAATAAAGGTGGACAACACTTTATGAATCTTGACACCTTCATGCCCCATGACCACGAAATGCGGAGACTTTACAACTTTATTACAAAATTGTCCCAAAACATGGGATTTTAGCCCCAAAACTTCTCTTGGGGGAACCCATTCCCAACAAGCCCCCAAGAAAAACATGGTGACTCACCCTCGGGTCACTCTATGGGCATGGAGATCTTGGCGCAAATACCTTTGAGTTTGATTTGTATGACTGCCACCTTGGTAGTGCACTACGTGGCTACCTGCATCACTTCTTTGACAAATTGCTCTGTTGTTGGTCCTCAACTATCAGCCTGAAGCTTCTACTGATTCGCTTGTAGACTAACAAGCTTGCCTTCAATGGAGTCCATGATCGAGTAAGCCTCGTCCAACCAAGGCTTCAATCGCGCCTTCAACACTACTTCTTCTTGTTGAGCTGCATCTACCCATTCCTTCATTGTTTTGGCCTTATGCAACTTCCCAAGTCTCTATGTGAGTGCGATAGTGCGCATTGATCCTTTCACCTCATCATAGCGTTGCTACAGTTCTCATGCCTCTATCTGCAGCCTATGTACATTAGGATCTTCTTGCAGACTAGTCAGTACCTGAAACGATTGTTCAAAAAGCCTTATACAGTCTGGTACTACACTGTCTACTACCGTTATCGCCTCTGTGATAGTAGTTGTGCGCTTCTCTTTTACTTTCAGCGGAGTTGAAATTTGGGCCTTCAACTGCAACTCTGCAATCTAGAGGTTTAGCTCTAGCTGAACCTTGGCCAACTCTATGTGAGCGTTAAGAACCCCCGTATCAAGTTTGCAATGCACACCTCTACCAGTTCTTCCTCGGGAATGGAAAACTCTGGGACCATTCAGTGTGCTTCCTCTACGACCTGACCTATGAGCTTATTTCGATCGGTTACTTTGTTCATGGAGGCAATGGCAGAGTCTCACTGTAGGGCCATCTGCACATTATTGATGTTTTTCTCACTGATCACCTAGAAAGCACGATGTTTGTGGGCCCTCAGCTACGTGATCACCCCATCCTGCAGTAGGTGGAGCACCTCACCAGAAATCGCTACCAAGTTCAGCCCTACTCCCTTGAGGGCACTAATAGCAGGCCTGTCAGCTTCGATTTCTGTGGCTAGTGCTCGCTTTAGCAGCATTATCACTCGGGAGTCCTTTGCATGTAGCATCTTGGTGGCTTCTGAAGTACCAATAGTGAGGCTAGTGGATGCCGCGCTGGTTTGTGATGCACGGATCTGCAACTCATGTAGAACTGTCTAGATGAACCCCAATACTTGTTGATGTTGTTGTTCGAATTATTGTAGTACCTCCACAGTGACATCTCGCACTATTACTCCAATGTCATTCAAATATCCCTCTATTAGGGTGATTGGGTCCAATGATGTCTTACTGGCCTTCGATTTATTTCACAGCCCAACGTTTTCCTGTCCTCTTGGAGGCTTGATACGAAATGACGATGTCTGTGGGTCCGCTCTGCACTGCTTTGTCAACTTGTCTGTTTCTTCCTCTATTTTGGGCGAGGGTGACCTCGAACCTTCATTAGAGTTGTGCTCTGCCCCACTTGTCTACTCTCCTGCCTGTTGTGCAGCATCACGCTCTGCCTAGGCCTTGTCATCGACCTCCTTCCTCCTCTTCTCAGCCAGCTACGCCATCTTGAGCTTGACCTCCTCCTTTTTACACAGCGCGGTGGACTTGATCGATCCCACTGCCGAGTCTGAGGTAGTATGCCATTCTGTTGGCTAATGATCAATAACTACATTGATCCCATCATTAGTTTCCAAGTAATGCAAGTCATGCCACTTCTGCTCAGGTTCCTTCCGTACCCTGATCGATACATGCTAAAAGTCTGCCTTGAACTCAATATACCCCTGCAGTTTGACAAACACAGTACATGACAATCGCGACTTGTGATTGATAGCCATGCGTATATTCATTTCCATCAAGATCCAAAAGATCTTTCTATCCTTGATGCGATGAGAATCCTTGGTCACCCACAACGAAGTATACTTCGCTACTTCTGGCAGGTCTGGCGCAACTGAGGGGAATTGACTGTCTTCAAGTAGCTCCCAGGTTACCAGCACAATGGATAGCAAGAGCCACACATAGTCGAAGGTCTTGCTGAGCTCCTATGCCTCATGGAAGTTTGTGAGGAACTCACCGCAGAGATAGAGTGCCAAATTAAACTAAACTCCTTCTGTGCATTGGGTTGCTAGAGCGACGACAGGTGCCATCACTTCATCTGTGTGACACTTTTGCATAAATTTCCCTGCCAAAATCTGCGTGGTCACCATGACTGCAGGATCATAGATACTTGACATGGCATAGCCTCACGGTTTCTTCACACGCTTAAATTTATCCTTTTCCATCAAACCTCATGGCCAGATTTTCCCCTGTATATGGTAGTCGTGTGATCCTATGTATCAACCTGTTGGTGATTGGTATCGGCTCCTACAGCCACAGACACCCATCATGCACCAAGCATAGCAACTACTTGATTACCAATAATGTAGTGGGTGTGCGATTGTAGTGTGTCACCCATAGTCAGTTGAGTAGACCTCCCTTGTCTACACCCGTGAGCCACTTCCATGGTTTTAATGAAGCTATCCCGGTGGTTGTATGAACAACGTGGTGCATTAGCTAGTCTGTTACCAAGTGAGGGAACTTCTTAGTGTTAGCTAAGTCCTAGTCTTCCAATTTCAATAGTGGAACTCGCCCTAACCGCGGTCCTTCGAAGACAATCTTGTCTGGCAATAGAGGTATATGCAAGGTGACCTTGCTTTTGTCAATGTCCTTTGGCACCTTGGTCTTGCCCTTGCACAAAGGGACATATTTGGGCAACATAGTAATAGGGTCAGAAGCCTCCACTTCAACGTCCTCCAATTCCACCCCCATATCCTCATCATCCATCAGGATGTCCTCAATCTCTTCCTCCTCTGGTTCCATTTTAATGGTTTTTCCCTTTTCCTGTGTAGTGGGCTTGTCCTTTTGTGGCTTTCTTCTAGGTGACGCGCACGGGTGTTGCAGCCTACTTTCCCTTCTTATCCTTTGCACTCTCCTTGGTTGGGGTACGCTTTGGTCTACGCATCTGTGGTGACTTGGGGACTTCAACCAGTACCTTTGAAACCTTCGAAGGAGCTCCCTCTGCCTCCATAACGACTTTCGGCACAACCCCCTTGGTTGTCACTACTTCGGCATCCATAGCTTTTGATCTTGGGATAATGTCATGGATGATATTGCAGTCGAACTCTGGAAATCGCTCAAATGTTGGCTAGACAAGCAATTCTTTAAAGAATGTGCAGTTCATGCATGTCTGAGAGCTCACCAACTCAATGCTCAAAATGCCAAGTGTTTTTTTTTGGGCAGCCACATGTAATTTATAGGCCATTTTGAATTTAAATCTGACCGTTTCCCCCAAATTCGGTTCATTAATGCTAGATTGGCAGTATATTTTCAAGGATCTTACCCATAAATTTCATCTTAAATTCCACCCGCCCGCTCCATTTACCCGCATTCTCATTGTCAAATCATGAATAGTGACTTTAACAATGACTTTCCGGCTGACCTCCATGGTTTTTCCCTAAGTAGCACAACTCTCTTCACGTTGTTGTGAGCCCTGTGACATCTCCTCGTTCTACGCAATCCCCTGATCACACAATTTCCCAACCTGGGTAGTGTATTTTATTGTCCCATGCCTCCTTTCAGTTGTCTGGAGTGCTAAGACTATGCTACCTTCATATAATCACCTGGCCGGATCACTCGTGTATCTCTTCAATCGGCTGCCATTCACCTTTCCTTGGAAGGGATATCTATTCAATTTAACCAACTGAACTACTCCACCATCTGTAATCTCTTTAATGACATAGGGCTTTAGCTAGTGCATCCTGAATTTCCCTGGAAATTTATCAACCTTTCTCTCATATAACAAAACCATATCATTTACCGTAAAGGTGCACAATTTAATGTGTTGATCATACCATTCCTTTTCACGTTGCTTTTGGACCTGTTGGTGAAATCTAACCAGAAACCTTTCTTCCTCAAGCTCAGCAAGCTACACAAACCTCTCTTCTAGGTTTCTGTGATCTGTCATACCCATGAGTGCTGCTATGTGCAAACTAGGCACAATGTATTCCATTGGCATCATTGCTTCAACACCATATACAAGCTAAAGGGTGTCTGTCAAGTCAACTTTTTTCACATCATTCGATAAGCCCATAGTACTACCGGTATGTGCAGGTCCCAATCATTTCACTTAGCATTACAAACCTTGGTCAGCGCATTCTCTAGTAACTTATTGAATGCTTCCACTGTCCCATTAGCGTATGGGTGATAAGGCGTGTTTTTCTGGTGATGTACATGACATTCCATCATCATCGCACTGATCATTTCGTTCAGAAAGTGCATATGTGATCACTTATAAAAATCTTTGGACACCAGAATTTCAGTACATACTCAAAGAGAAACTTCACATCAGTGGCATATGTGTAGTCCTTCACAGGTTGTACGTCTGCCATCAAGTCAAATACTCAGTCGTGGTGATAATGTACCGTGCACCCATCTTCTTTCCTTGAGGCTGAATGGGTCCCACAAAATCTATTGCCCATTTCTTGAAAGGTTGTAACGTCATTTGTGGGTTCAGAGGCAGATCATCTCTCTGCAATTTCCTGCTAGTCTTTTAACACACGCCGCACGCCCTATAGAAGGCTTTTGAGTCCTTATGGAGGGCTAGCCACCACAACCCTGTGCATAGAATCTTCTGCGCAGTCACCCTTCCTGTGTAATGCCCTCCCATGACACCCCATGAGCATCCATGAGGATACTACTTCTGTCAAACTCCAGTACATATCGTCATAGTACTTCATCATACCTCATTTTGAACAAATGTCCGGCAATGACAGAAAAGTTTGTTGTGCACACCACTAACTCCTTTTCCTATTAGGTGGTGTAGCCTTATGGGGCAGTTCCTATCGTTAAGAAGTGTATGATGTCTTCAAAGTGACCATCCGTGACGTGCACCACAAATAGCTCCACGTCAAGCAATCCATCCAAATTAGTGGGCTCTTCTCCCGTTTCGATGCACGACAGATGGTTTGGTCCTGCGTTCATTCATCCAAGCTTTATAAGAACTAAAAAACAATACTCCTGGAACAATAATGACCACCTTCAAATTCTCCCCCCCCAACAGAGGCTTATTGACCAGGTATTTCAACGCAGAATGATCCGTATACATCTTAAAATTTCCACCCAACAAATAGTGTCTAAACTTCTACAGCGCGTATACCATGACTAGTCCTTCACGGTCGGTGGTGGAATAGTTTTTCTCAGGCTTGGATAACCTCCTTCTTGTGAATGCTATAGGATGGTCCAATTCTCCTTCACCAGCCTATGTCAGTACTTCTGCCAGTTCGATACATGACGCATCTACATGTACATGAAACTCCTTCTTCCAATCCGGGAAGACTAAAATCAACGCGGTGACCATTTTTCCTTTCAGCACATCTGGGCATTTCTGACATTCCTCATTCTAATAGAACATGACATCCTTTTTCAACAACTTATCCATAGGCAGGGTGATCTGGGCATAGCCCTCGATAAACTTCCTATAGTCCCTAGTATGTCCCAATGTTGCGTGCAGCTGTTTCAGACTCCTCTACCCCTCCAGGTTAATTATCACTGCAATTTCGCGGGGTCTACCATCAATCCATGTCTACATACCACATGACCTAGCAAAGTCCCAAAAGGGACACAAAATAAACATTTCTTCAGATTGAGCACAATTTGGTTCCTTCGACAAGTGTTTAGCATTAAGCACAAACTTTCCACATGGTGTTTTACCAATCCAAACATAGTCCAGTCATCAAAGTACACCTCTAGAAACTTATGAATGATGTCTTTGATTGCAGCAATGACTACGCTTGAAATCTTTGGGATTATGGATGAAATCTTTTTACAAGCTCCATGCTCAACTCCACTGTATTACACAGAAACAATGAGATTAGAATGCCATCTTATCCCTAGCTCTGAAGCTCTCTGGATTTCTAGCTCTGGCTCTGGCTTTGGCCCTCGGCTCTGGCTCTAGTTCTGGCTCTAGCTCATGGCTCTGGATCTGGCTCTAGCTCTGGCTTTGGCTCTGGCTCTAGCTCTTGGCTATGGCTCGTGGCTCTCGGCTCTTTGGCTCTAGCTTCTCTGAGCTCTCTCTCTCAGCCTCTATGTGCCTCTGTAGTCCGCTTGACCTCCAAGCAACTCTTAGCAACTTTCAGCTCTCTGGTTTTTTGCTCGACCTCCAAGCGACTCCCTCAGCTGCTCTGCGCTATCTGTTCTTTGCGCTGCCTCTCAATTGTGCTTTCTAGCTTCTTTGAGGCATTCTTCTGGCTCTACAGCTCTTCCAGCTCTGTGGCTCTTCTGGCTCTATGGCTTTGCGTGTTACAAAAGCATCATTGTTTTAAAAACACCCGATGGTAGTGTGGTATAATGATCAAGGGCAGTTACAAAGGAATTGGGCTCTTTCTTCAAGAAAAACCCAAAAATGGAACAAAATTCCAATACACAGAGATTTACTGGAAATACACTATCGGGTGTGAAATCCAGACTTCAAATTATTTGAAATCACACTTATAAACCCTATTAGGTCCACCCTTTTATGGATGTCACAAGCCCACTATTGATCTGTGTGATCTCCCATCCAATGGTTGATAGTCCGTTTCAGGTCGCTTATGTGCACAGAGATTACCCATCCTGAAAGGCGGTTTTCTCTCTCCCGCGCCATGCCATGTGTCGGCCGGTGTATGGGTTTGGGCAGAGCCCGTCCAATACCACTTACTGCCTGAGGTCCGCCCGAAATCCTGCTTACCACGGAACTCAAATTCTATAGGGCTACATTTATAAACCTCTTAGGTACACCATTCTATTACAAATTGCTATCACATGGTGTGATGGCCAAAACCCCATTTACATAGGAAATACATTGAAAATCCAAATTTCTAGATTTCAAATATTATGCAATCGGGCTTTTCATTCCCATTAGGTCCAGCCCTTATCAGTTTATCACAAGTCACGTGCCCAACGACCCTTTGTTTCAGGGATCACTGATCCCCTGATCTCTGATCACCTTGATCAAAACATGACTGTTGATTTGTGCACCCGATCCAACGGTCCACGCGCAATTGCACATTGCAATCGCATTGTCGCATATCACCCAGTCGCATGTCATTATGTCTAGGGTCCTGACATCAGGCGAAGGCCTACCTCCGATCTGATATATCAGAGAGTGCTGATCAGGGTTCCTTCCGCCTTTGCGTTAAGTCCACCCCTTTGCACATTTCCGATGTGATTTCCTTAAGGAGCCTTTTAGGCCATTTTTAGAAGAAATGCCTCCTTTTTCAAAGGACAAAGCCAATATTCTTTCTACGATAACTTCTTCATCCAAAGTCCATTTTAGCCCATTCAAGTTGCAGTAGATTCAGAATGATAAGATCTATGCAATGGGACTTTTTCCAAGAGCATTCTTGGACTTTCATTTTCCTCTGTGAGGAACACTTTAGACTTGGAAGTCTATCTTAGATCCATTTTGGATAACACCTTCCCACTAAAAGAACTTTTGGTCTCCAAAAGACTGACATACTAATATGAACAGTAAATGAGAGTAACAACACCCTCTTCTTTCAGCCTCCATATACTTGCCTTGCATAGTGCCTCTGGACCAAAGCCTTTGACCACTCTCCTTCCAGGATGTGCTGGTCCACCTGGGAAGAACTGGTTTCCTTCTTGACTTCATGCAAAACTCCTATTGAGGTGGTCACAGAAGGTAGTTTGAACTTCTCTGCCTTGATCATTGATCCAAGGTGGCCCAAACACATGTGAAGTACATCTGCTCCACAAAATTTTCATTTGTAACTATTTGACAAGCTGTCAACAACAACTATTAACAAAACCAGAAATACAGACAACAATTGGATGGCATAAACTCCTGCTTCAACAAAAGAAACAGATTTTCACATCTTGTGAACACCTCCATGTCTTACATCTACATACAAATGATGGACTAGATAACAAGCCCACAAAACATGCCTTTAAAACAAATGACCCTTCAAGTCATGCATGTAGAAAAAGACCTTTAGGACTCTTTTTCAAAAGATGAAACACTTCATCATTATCTCCATCTTGGAGACCAAGTTACATTTTCCCAAGTAAACATTACATGCATGTTACAACAAAGAAACCAACCCTTCAAGTTAATTACACATGCATGTTCAAATACAAGGAAATCATTAGCATTCCGATGTTCATGCACATTAAGCTTATGCATGGATTTCATCCTCCAACTTTTGCTTAAGCACACTGTACTTTAGAAGTTGAAATGAACCTAATGTTGCAGCAACAAAGTGAGTCTCCTACTCAACTTTTCCATTCACCTTCTTGGTAAAACCCTGCAACTTGCATCTCATTAACAATTAAATGCAAATAGATGCATCAATAGACATGCAATCTCAATTGGATAAGAACTCTAAGCATCTCTTACCAATCCATTTCAAAGGTCTTTCCTTTGTCTGCATATCAGCATCAACATGTGAATCATCTTGAAACATATCATTCATGGAAACTTTCTTTCCATTCCTACCCTTTTCTCTTTCCACCTTCTTCAAGTTTCATGGAAGCATTGTTGGATTCAAAGTCCAACATCTTTCAGTAAGATACCCTTGCTTATGGCAGTAAGTGCAACACATGTGCATCCTCTTGACAACATGATTTGCCTTGTCCAATCGACCTTTGGCCTCTTGCTTCCTTTCCTTCAAAAGTTTCTTGTATGTGGCCATTCTCTTCCAACATCTAGAAACATTATGGTTATCCAAACCACAAAAGGAACATACAATTATTTTCCCATACTAATATGGAAATTTATCATGATTTACATAATCAAAAGGAAAATGTTTTGAACCAGAATTATACCTTTCTCTTTCACCTTTATTGCCTTCATGAGGAGGTGAATCAAATGAAGAAGTAGCTCCCTTTGGAACACCATCAATCTCTTCAACACTGTTAGAGTTTCCACAACTCTCTGGTTCAAGTGTGTGCTTCTGAACACCTGCATCCTGCAAATGTTGTTTCAAGCTATTACATTCCTACTGAATACAATCTTCACACTCTTGAGGTAGAAGACCTGCAATGCAACTCCTTCTTGGAGTTGTTTCAATGGCCTTCATGGCAGCTTTGGAACTTTCTCCATAAGACTGTCCATAGCCAGGACCCAAATACTTAGGCCTTTCCTCAACCATCATTGGCTCAACAATACCTTCTACATGTTTGCCCAAGCCCTTTCCTCCATAGCCCATCTTGGACATTAGCTTGGAACCTATGCCTCTAGTATGTTTTTCAAAAAAACTAATACAAGCATTATTAGAATAATTTGAAGACAAAAAGGCACTATTTACCTCTTCTTCAAGTTGATACTTGAGTAAAACTTCTTTGGCAACAAAGAGCTATAACTCCAACTCATGCATCCTTTTCAGGTTCATATTTTCAATATGAAGTTGCCTCTCCATTTCCTACAATTTATCAGGAAGCATCTGCTTCTCTTCCTCCACGAAGTTCAAATTCTCTCTAATTATGCTACTCTTCCTTCCATACTCATACATTTCTCTCACCATATCCATCATGGTGGACAAGTCTTGCTCCATGTCTTCATCAAAGACTCTTGTGAAGAAAGGATAATTTGAGGATTCACTTGTAGAAGTTGTCATTATGCCAATGAATAAAAGAACTTCACACAAGATTAATAAAGAGCTTATTTAGCAACCTTTTCTAACAAACCTCTTGTGCTTCAAGGATTGCCTTGAGGTCATTTGGGATAGAAGAATGCCTTCAGCCCTTCTTCCTTCTTGTCCTCTCCTGGACTGAGCTATCAATAGCTTTCCCTTCACCTCTGCAAACTCAAATGATAGTCAGTCTGCAACCAAGCATACAATCAATAAGACAATCAATCCTTGACTGCCCAAATACCTTTCAGACAAGGAATCTTTTCTCTGTTAATCAAGCATTCTGATATAACCTTCTTTGAAGGTGGGGTTAATCAATCTCAGGCTCTGATACCACCTGATCTGATAATGGGGCACTAAAGGCTTCTTTTCAAGCTTACAAGAACCTATTCCACTTCCAAATCTTAAATATTCCCAAGATGTTATGATTAACCAATTGCAGAATTAATAATGCTTGAAATAGGTGTATGCTTGTGTTTATTTTCAACTGTTTATGTGTTTTAAATTTATTTTCTTGAACTGATATAACAACATATAACAAAAAAATAAAGTAGAAATGCAATGCAACAACAAGAAAACACACATAACGACAATATAATATGGAGTTCACCCAAAACTCTTAGGCTACATCTCCTTGAGCTCTAGCCAACTAGACTAGACTCTCTGGGACTGTGGCTAAAATATTTTTACAAGCTTAACGCTCAACTCCATTGTATTACATAGAAACAATGGGCTTAGAATGCCATCTTATCCTTGGCTCTAAAGCTCTTTGGATTTCCAGATCTGGCTCTGGCTTTGGCTTTGGCTTTGGCTTTGGCTCGTGGCTTGTGGCTCTGGCTCTGGCTCTGGCTATAGCTTTGGCTCTGGCTCTAGCTCTGGCTCTTGGCCCTAACTCGTAGCTCTGGATCTCACTCTGGCTCTGGCTTCTATGAGCTCTCTCTCTCAGCCTCTATGTGCCTTTGTAGTCCGCTAGACCTCCAAGCGACTCTCAGCAACTTTCAACTCTCTAGTTTTTCACTCGACCTCCAAGTGACTCCCTCAGCTACTCTGCGTTGTCTATTCTTTGTGCTACCTCTCAATCCTGCTCTCTAGCTTCCCTGACACATTCTTCTGGCTCTATGGCTTCCCCAACCATTTCTCTGCGTGTAATCATTCCTCTGTCTCTTCAGCTGGCCCTTTGGCTTCGGGCTCTATGGCTTTGTGCATTACAAATGCATCATTATTTATAAAATGCCTGCTGGAAGCATGGCACAATGATTAGGAGCAGTTACAAAGGAATCGAGCCCTTTCTTCAGGCAAAACCTGAAAATGGAACAAAATTCCAATACATAGAGATTTATCCTAAATACACTATCGGGCATGAAATCTGAACTTCAAATTCTCTGGAATCGTGCTTATAAACCCTGTCAGGTCCGCCGTTTTATGGCTGTTGCAAGCCCACCATTGATTTGCGTGATCTCTGATCCAATGGCTGACAGTCTGTTTTGGGTGGCTTATGTTTGTAAATATTACCCACCCAAAAAGGCGGTTTTCTCTCTCACATGCCATGCCACCTGTCGACCAGTGTATGGGTTTGGGTGGAGCCCATCCAATACCACTTACTGCCTGAGGTCCACCTGAAATCCCGCTTACCATGAAACTCAAATTTTATAGGGCTGAATTTATAAACCTTTCAGGTCTACCATTCTATCACAAATCGCTATCACATCACGTAATGGAAAAAACCCCATTTACACGGGAAATACATTGAAAATTTGAATTTCCGGATTTCAAATATTATGCAATCGGGCTTTTGATTCCCATCGGGTCCGGCCCGTATTGGCTTATCGTAAGTCGTGTTCCCAATGGCCCTTTGTATTAGGGATCACCGATCACTCGATCTTCGATCACCCCAATCAAATCCCGACCGTTGATCTACGCACCCGATCCAACGATCCACGCACAATCGCACATGGCAATCGCATTGTCGCATATCGCCCAGTCGCATGTCGCTATGCGTGGGATCTCGATATCAGGCGAAGGCCTAACTTCGATCCAATATATCAGAGATCGCTAATCAAGGGTCCTTTCGCCTTTGCGTTATGTCCACCCCTTTGCACATTTGCGATGCGATTTCCTTAAGGAGCCTTTCAAGCCGTTTTTAGAAGAAATGCCTCCTTTTTCAAAGGAAAAAGGAAATCTTCTTTCTCTGATAACTTCTTCATCCAAAGTCCATTTTAGCCAATTCAAGTTGAAGTAGATTTAGAATGAGAAGATCTATGCAGTGGGACTATTTCCAAGAGCATCCTTGGATTTTCATTTTCCTTTGTGAGGAACACTTTAGACTTAGAAGACTATATTAGATCCATTTTGGATCATCAACCCTCATCATTTGCAGGTTCTAAGTCGACTGTGGAGGTAGCACCCCTTTGTTGCATATCCTTGCTATTAGGGTAGGATAGTCCTCAGTCTCATGATCAAACTGAGTACAATATTTACAAGAAAGATGTATTGGATTAGTGCATTCACATGTATAGTGTTCTGGTCCTCCACAATGTAACAGATCAGCTGTCCCCGACCTCTGCCAGGTTCTCCTCCACCTTGGCCTCGTCTGTGCCCCTGAAAGCCTGTTCACACCATCCCAACATCATGGTGAGGAGGCCACGTTTCTGCCTAAAATCTATAGGTGGGTGTTCTATCCATCAACAATTCATAACTTCGGAAAGTGCACTCATCATGCCCTACCGACCTGCAAAAGTTGCAGAATCATTGTTGAAGTGTTTGTACAATCTTCTGTAGCGCATGACAATTATCAGTCATGTGTTTCCCTGCTACCTAACATATAGCACACCACAACACAGGCCCCACACTTAGTCCTGCTTGGGCTTCTCTTCCAAAGGCATCCATCCTCATCGGTCCTCCTCCTGCAATATAGTTCGCAAAGACTAGGTAGTGGTATTTGTCATGCACCTTACCTTTACATTTCATGCACCATACTTCTTTGCGTGCCTCTGGCCGAACTGTATTATCTTCCTTCAAACTTTACATTATGAGGCAAATATTTTGCAACTACACATGGATTTGCTCAACCCCTAGATTCAAATCTTGCATCGGTGTTTCATGCAGTCGTATTGCAATCTCCAAGGCCTCTGCCTGAGTTGTAATCTTCTGTTGTGACAATCCAACCCTTAGGTGAGGCAGGAGCGAAGCCACAAACCATTCGCAATGTTACCCAATTGTTAAATTCATATTAGCTACGATTTCCTTGAACCCCACAATCGACTACACCTCAGATTTAGGCCTACTGAACTCTTTATTTAGCACGGTCTGGATCTCTGCCAACATAGTGTTTGGGTTATCATTAGAGTACTCGATGTACCAAGTTAGCGTGTGATCCTGCAAAGCACTAACCAACGTTTCCTTCTTCATGTGGTCGTTTGTAACTCCCTGAGTTTCCCATACAACTTTTATGAAGAACTAGAATAGGTCCGGGTCCTCGTTTCCCAAGCCCTTAAACAAAGGAAATGTTATCGGGAAATCTAGTGTCTATGCAGAGCTGCTAGTCCCACTAAGACTAGTAACTATCTTAGAAACAAACAAACTAAAACCACTTTTGTTTTCATTATGAGAAGTAGATAAGAGGGGAACAAAGGAGACCAACCTCTGTCTTGCGCTTGGTTCCTTGCTTGATTCCTCTCCCTTCTGATAGATCTTTGCCACTCGCTTCCTCGTCTACCCAGCTTCAAAGAGCACCTATGGAATCAAAGCATCATAACACTATCCAAGAACAGAGATCTACTATCACAAACAATATAGGACCATATATATATTGATCACACAAATGCATATATCATCAATCATACAAGAATGTGGAGGAAAACTTGAATAGCTTTATTAATATCAAGAATAGCAAAGAGGATTACAACCAATTGTTCTGACCCAGCATCATCCTCTCGGCAAGAAAGCCCTTCTTCACCTCATGAAAAGCTTAGATCACCCAACACTATGATGTTACACCAAGAAACCAGCAGCACTTCCTTACAAGATATAAAATTCTAGCCTCTGGATCTCTGGGATGAGGGATCCATATATAGATGATTGCAGGGAGGTGAGTCAGCTTCTGAGATTTGATTAGTGTCCTCTCTCTGATAGTTCTTGATTCCACTTGGAGATTCTCTTACTCATCCCTGGGCGAATGCAGAGAGGCAAGTGTCACATGAGAAGTTTCTAGAAGATTCCATGATCATCCACCTCACAAATTGACTCTGCCATTTGTCCACTCTCACCCATCGCACCCCATAGAAGGGATTTTCAGTATGCATCGCACCTCCCGTGTGCATTTATGTGGGATGCAGCGCACTTTTACCATGGAGTAGGTGAGATGGTCCACTTTTGACTAGTTCTTAGTAGTTTTTCATGGAGAACTTCTGGGAGATGATGTAATCAGCTGACCTTGTTATTTTAGGGGTTAGAACAACACTTTTAGGGACTTAGGATCCCTTGGTTTATGGACATGTTTTGATTGGGGTTGCAGTGCCCAAAAATGTCTATAACAGTTGCCCCCTAAAGCATGAGGTCATTAATATTTTGATGTCGGGTGAAATGCTTTATCATGGGGATCCGAAGTTTTTTCGAGCTGGAAGACGACCTGTAATAAGATACAATGCAATAAATTATATTCATAATATTTTCATGATCTAGCTGAGGCGGGCATTCCCATGCTCAGCTTTATAAATTCATTTTCATGTACATAAGACAAACAATCGTCTATGTGCACACTGATGATTCTGGTAGAGTCATCATCCCTCAGATTGGATGATTATCTGTGCAGCAATGATGTACATTTGATGTCTTTATTTTCCTGAATATATATCGCAGCTCGGATGGATGAAACTAGATCCAGGGTCTTCAATCTCATTCGATCTTCACTCAAAGTACAAGTCGATCCATGTGAGAGATGTTCTGGAGTCGAATATGGAAAGACATCACCTGATTACCAGCCAATGATGTAAGTTGTTAACAGGCGCAAGAGGAATCACTGATAATGATGATGACCCTCAAGGTACTATAGTACAATTCACGTGGTGTGAATAAGGGACTTGGCATTGAACACCATGCAAAATCTTTCGGTCGAAGGCCATTGATGTAAACTTGTCGCCGGAAGTGAGAAACTTGCCATTGAGGCATGCAAGCTTCAAAGTACTGAAAGGATTGTCCCTAAGTCGACTTCTTGGATAATGAGCTGATGTCAAAAAGAAGCGACCTACCGTAGGAGGGCCTTAATGAATCCCACATCTATGGCATGGAATGGAGTAAATGATTTTGGAGGTGAAAACAATTTGATGATATAAGGTTCAGGGTGGTGGTCATGAAAGAATGGAGCGTAAATGTATTGCAGTGGATGAGACACAGGTGAATTCTCTGAGCGACTTCTCTTGAACATACCGACGACACTGACATGATGGATTGGTAGCGTTAACCCAAAATATGGATGGTGTGATGGACCAATGGTCATATGACCAGTGAACGGAACAGCCCAACCCGACTCGGATGCGGAGTGAAAGTGTCATGTTTAGAGCGACTTGCTACCAGTAAAGTTTCTTCAAGTTTTCTTCCCAATTTTTCCCCAGTCATTGCTGACTAGTACCTCTTTATTTTTTTCAAGCTTGAGGAGGATAACATATGCTTTTTCAATAATTTTCCCTTCAGGCAAACCCATCGCTATGTTTTAATGAGCCTAGTGATAGTGAAACTCGTTCTTGTCTGTATGGAAAAGTTTGTCGCTATTCGGTTCTAACGAGTTTAACGACAAAGATAACTCGGTCCTTTTCAAATTTAGAGAGTCTGAAAGGGATGTAAAGAAAAATCCAACAATCCTTTTTCATCATATAATCCCTTAAGTCCGAAGTATAAAATAATACAGAAGGGATGAATTTTCGGTATTTTAACGAGCCGAACAAAAAAAGCGCTCGATCTTTTTGTGTAATAACCGCTCAGGTCCAAAAAGATTAAAATCTAAAGGAGGGATAGCAATTTTGGTCACTTTAACGAGCTGGAGAGGCCAATTACTCGACAATATTTTCATATTTTACGAGTCAGATGAAAAGAGCTTAAAGGAGACTCGTTTTTCGAGGAATGAGTGATAAATTCGGGTAGCAGCTAATTCCAGGTAAGGTTTGGAATTTTCCAATCATGGCAGTGTCACAAGGATGGCTAACAGGATCACTCTTCGCAGCTATTCCTCAAAAACGGAAAAAAATAAAATGGAGGTGAATGATCGGCCAATACAGAGTGGAGGTGATGATGAGAACACGCTAAGGCTTCAAACGCTGATGATAATGCATTCACGATGGTTATTTACCGGAAATTGGTTCATTTTTTAATGATTGAGCTTAAACTCTGGGGGAAACATTTGCTCACTGCTTATGTTTAATTTTTAACGAGATTGAACTCCACATAAAAACTGCTCGATCCAGTCATAAAATAAGGATGTCTCATCTAAGATGCCATTTGCACCTTACAAAGCTTTGCCCCGCATCCTTTCTTTATGCAAGTTAGGAAACGACCAATCCTACGAGTTTAAAGGGTTAGAGGACCTACAAATTTAAAAAATAAATGGTCGCTCTTCACTTGAATGCCAAAAGGTTTGCATGCCCTCAGGTATAGTGAAGTAGAGTTTCCCATGTTACCCCTCAATTTGCAGACAAAACATTTGTTTTATCGGGAAAGGCCTACCTTTTCCAGGTTACCCCTCAATTTGTAGACAAAACATTTGTTCTATCAGGAAAGGCCTACCTTCTGACAGAGGTATCTTATTCTGGTCTAATCCCACATTAAACTAGTCATATATCCTTCGCGGGAACCTACCCTATGCCCAAGGTTTTCCTGCCGAAGCAGACCAGGGTGCATGCTTCGTGGGTTTCAGTCATGTCCTCCTGAATCACTTGCGCCCATCAAGTGGACAGACTGGGGATTGATGAGATATTCCTTGCGTGAAAAGACCATTCAGGGATGGTATTTGACTATTTTCTATGTGTGAGCCGGGGAATGAAAGCTGGTCTACGAGCTTGACCACTCTTCCTTCATGCGGAAAACACATTACTCTAAAGAGTGAGGAGACAATGGCTCCCATGCAATAAATATAGTCGTGTCCAAGGAGTAGATTATAATCTAGGGGTACTTGGACTACCATTACGTTCATGTGAACAGTTTTCCTTCTCACTGTTATCGGCACATTGGGAAGGATCCCTAACGGTCGACTGGTTCCTTTATCAAAGCCTATTAGATTTCTCATTTCAGGCAAAAGCGATGGTGAACCAAGCACTTTCCAAGCAGTTGCGGAAATGATACTCATAGAAGCCCCTTCATCTATGATGGTACCAACCATGACCATTATGTATATTTGAGCAATGATTCGAAATGGTACACTAGCCGATAAATGGGGTCTGCCTAGTAGATTCCAATCGAAGGAAACAACTAGGTTGCTTGGAGGTGGGACCGAATAGACGGCCGGATATGACTCTGACGAACTTCCTTCCTGCGGTAAAGGAATGGGTAGACTGCCCCCATGTTCATCGGAGTCTTTGTTTATGAAGAGAATTTGAACGGTGTCGTTCTTGTTCTCTCCAGTGACTGTATCATCTGAAGATGGACCTTCTGAAGGCAAGACCGGGTCAACTGCCGCTTCGACCTTTTGACTTTCGTCTGGTGTGAATTCAGATGGTTTATCTTCAATGATAGATGCTTCGACCGACCACAATGGCGTGTTAGTCGGGTATTCAACTAGTGATGGACTTGCCAAGAGTTTCTTATATCCGGGGGGGAGCTGTAACGGTGAAACCGGACGATCATCCAAAACTCTTTTAACCTCGTCTAGGAAGGGACAACGATGGACGGTGTGATCACCTTCACACAGTTTACAGGGGAATTTACTTTTCCTTTTCTGTCCCAACATTTCGCTTTCACTAGTTGACGATGTACTTTCAACACGATCATCATAGGTTGGTTGACACCAGATTGTGCAAACGAGGAGACCAGCCCCTTAAGATTCGAGGGATGCAGGGACAATCTCGATGATAGTGATCTCCTTTGCAAATGACACATGGAGATTTAGGCTTTGACAGTACAGTGTGCGGATTTTCACTAGCTGATGCCTGGTTGCCCCGTGTCGTCTTTGGCTCCTTCTTCTTCTCTTTCTTCTTCTTCTCCTTCTTCTTCTTAGTTACTTGAATTTTGGCTTTACCAGCTTCATCAAGCGAAGAGGAAGGAGGAGAGGGAGAATCGGACGAAGTAGAAGGTTGGGGGTAGCTTTGGTATCGTCTAGTTGCTTGCTTTATTGCTCAAGAATCATGGTTTTCTGAACGACAGAGGTCGAGAAGAGCCATATAGGTAGGCTCATTGTCAATCCTGGAAGCGACAACATGGCCATATGGGGTGCACCAACATCTCCCCAAGAGGAGAAAGGACTAGGATTTCCTCCAAGGGGAAATCCTTGGTTGGCGGACTCCATTTTCCTCAACCTAAGACCAACGTAGGAAAGGTGATGTTTATTCCGATTAAAATAAATTTTAGACGCTTTGACACAACCCGTTTTTTCAATTTTTAAGAGTTGAGAAAAAACAAAAGATGACTCTAGTCGCCTTCGATTTTTAATGAGCTTGAAGTGACAAGTGCTCAGATGGACCTTTTCCTTTAAGGAGTCCGAAAGGGAATGAAGGAGACTACTTTGGAAATCTAGATAGAGGGATTACCAACCAATCGCAAAACTGCAGAATACTTTTTATGGTACGGCAGTCAAACTTCCCGAATGCTGTGTTCAGTGCATTGCGATCGATAGGGCGACAGACATGGCTTCCTATGGATAAAGGATATAGCCTATTGTGGTCTCCCAATATATACTCAACAGTAGATGGGAGCACAAGTCCGTACTGGCACTTGTCATCTCAAAGTGGAGGAGTCACCCACCCAGCAATGAAAACAACAGTTACCAGGCTTTACGACGCCGAAATACGTCTCTAGCCTAGACTTCTAAATGTTGTGCGTTAGGTTCCAAAGCGTTTTTAGATTCATTAAATTTATTTTACAGTTGATCTCGTTTAAGAAATTTGCCTTTCAGGTTCACCGCGTGATGTAGATATACAATTCCTAAAATGTAATCTAATATGATAAACAATCGTTTAATCTTCTTTTTGCAATGAAAATCCTAGCTACTAAAGAAAGAGAGATGATATTCTTTCAACATAGAGCAGAGAGCACACACTATATGCATTGTCCTAAATCAAACCAAAAAACAGTCTAAATGCAAATGCACATGCATGTATTTGTTTTCAGCCTTCTTAATGTGTGAATGATAAAAAGAAAGCTAAGCGCAAATCTAAATTATTTTTCAAAGCAACATTACTAACAAGCTTCTTTTCAAGACAAAATGAAGACAATGACAACACTTTGCGATTTGGAATTGAAAACTTGCTTTCAACACTTGAAAAACTACTAATTCAAATCAAATAAAAGACTAACAGTGTAATCGACTATCAAGAACAATCAAATTCTCTTATATGACTAAAAACGACACTTGTGACACTTCCAAATCAAGAAACGACAGTTCAATTATGCTACTTCTTTGTAAAAGAGAACTGAAAATGGCTCACAATACATAAGAACATTTACATTTCTTTGCACAATCGAGGTGGAATAATGGAAAGGAAGGGGGTTTCCACAGAGGTATAATGATTACAAATAGCAAAACTCCTTAATAAAGCTAAAAAGAGTGAAGAAAAACCAAAGTCTGGAGGCAAAATTAGCCTTCTCTGATCAGCGCACCTGTTACACAGGGATTCCAGTATGCATCCCACCTACAGCACAGGGAAGTGCGGTGCATACTAATATCCTTGAAGAGAGGGTGCGATGGTACAGTGCCAGACTTTTGATCCAGTTCTTGATCATAGTTTGCAGCACAGTTCAGTGATTTAGGCCGAGCAAGTGATAATTAGTAAATAAATCACAGGGGTAGATCTAAGGAGGTTACTAGAGCCACCACAAGGGAAATTAGAGAGTTTGTAAATCAATTGTTTAGTTCATAAACAAAACCCAGAGATAGACTGAAGCAACATTGATCTACTTTGCACTTGCATAGCAAATGCAGTTCGAAGGCTAGCTAGCTTGACTCCAGGCTCCGTCTGTAAATTTATAAAGCAAACAAATATAGACAAAAAACAATCTATTCGCTCCCCAGCGGAGTCGCCATTTTGTTATTGGGAAATCTAGTGTCTATGCAGAGTTGCTAGTCCCACTAAGACTGGTAGCTATCTTAGCAACAAACAAACTAAAACCACTTTCGTTTTCCTTTATGAGAAGTAGATAAGAGGGGAACAAAGGAGACCAACCTCTGTCTTACACTTGATTCCTTGCTTAATTCCTCTCCCTTCTAATAGATATTTTCCACTCGCTTCCTCGTCTACCCAGCTTCAAAGAGCACCTGTGGAATCAAAGCAGCATAACGCTATCCAAGAACAGAGATCTACTATCACAAACAATATAGGACCAGATATATATTGACCACACAAATGCATATAGCATCAATCATACAAGAATGTGGAGGAAAACTTGAATAGCTTTATTAATGTCAAGAATAGCAAAGAGGATTACAACCAATTTTTCTAACCCAGCGTCATCCTCTCAGCAAGAAAGCCCTTCTTCACCTCATGAAAAGCTTAGATCACCCAACACTATGATGTTACACCAAGAAACCAGCAGCACTTCCTTACAAGATACAAAATTTTAGCCTCTGGATCTCTGGGATGAGGGATCCATATATAAATGATTGCAGGGAGGTGAGTCAGCTTCTGAGATTTGATTAGTGTCCTCTCTCTGATAGTTCTTGATTCCACTTGGAGATTAATGATCTCTTACTCATCCCTGGGCGAATGCAGAGAGACAAGTGTCACAGGAGAAGTTTCTGGAAGATTCCATGATCATCCACCTCTCAAATTGACTCTGCCATTTGTCCACTCTCCCCCATCGCACCCCATAGAAGGGCTTTTCAGTATGCATCGCACCTCCCGTGTGCATTTAGGTGGGATGCAACGCACTTTGACCATGGAGCAGGTGAGATGGTCCAGTTTTGACCAGTTCTGAGTAGTTTTACATGGAGAACTTCTGGGAGATGATGTAATCAGCTGACCTTGTTCTTTTAGGGGTCGGAACAACACTTTTAGGGACTTAGGAGCCCTTGGTTTATGGACATGTTTTGATTGGGGTTGCAGTGCCCAAAAATGTCTATAACAGGCAACTTCACTCAATTTGCCATGTTGAACTGTGATGGCGGTGGTGGTGGTGTGGGTGAAGTCACAGGTGACGTTGGTGAAGGTGAGGGTGGTGTAGGTGGAGGTATTAGTCATGGGAACCCTTGTTTTATCAACTGAACTGCACTTGGCAGGGAAGCTTGCGCTACTCCCTCTTCATCAGTCAAAGGGGGTGAAATCAATGGGCTATATTCAGGACCGTTTATTCCTTTGTTCTTGTAATTTTTTCCACTTTTCGTAGCTCTGAACATCAAGGTAGCTACATAACCCAATTTTTGCACCTCGTAGACCTTTGAAAAAGAGTTACTTTTCCTTGCTGCAACTGACTAAGGTATTTACCGCGAATTTAGTCATAAACCCTCCTATGATATGATTGAGCCAATGATCGACAGTGCGGGCAATCTTATCCTCAGAGGCTTCCAGTTTCTGCACTAACTCTGCAGTCCAAACAATAGGACCATCAAGCCTCCACCTTCCTTAGCTATCCACTAGATTCGCGATCCATTCGTATAACTAAACTAGAAAGTAACATAAAAAGATATCGTGGATTTCTGTATACAGGTACCTGTCTGGCCACTGTTCCTTCATCAACCATGAATTTCTGTTCTCCTACGCCGTGAATTCATGGATCTTCCTATCCAACCAGCCTTCAATCTCTTTCTTAGTTGGATTCCAATGATATGAAATCAAATATCTCTCATGCAGATTCTAGTCCAGGAAACAAAACCATTTGTTGGCTTTGTGGGCCCTGACCCAGGTTCTGCGTTAGTCTGCGAAACAAATCCCTACACTATTGGCCCTTTCGGCACCAGCCCACAGAATGTAGACTGAATTCTCACCCGAAGTAGTATGGGGGGATGCTAGAACCAATTTTCCGCACCCTGAGATGGTCATGATGTCAGTTTAAACCCCCTGCTCCTACCTTCGTGCAGGTAGCTAAGACTTAGGGCTTATCATTCTACCCTTTATCTCACCCTAGTACCTTCATGAAGGGTTATGATTGACCTTCGCATAGCCCTAACCAGTGGTTCAAGTACTTTCGCGCTCCTATGACAATGTATTGTATAGGTTCCTAAGTTGTCTCAAGTGTTTTACTTATTCTACCAATCAGTTACAGTTATCATTGCGTACACTAATATTCTTACTTGCGTTCAGTTAACAAATATAATCACATAAATTCATGCATCAAATAAACATTTTAATATAAACCCAGATCGTAATGCAATATAATCAGATGCATTAATAAAGGCTAAATATATAGTAATTATAGAATACTTTTCTTTATTGATATCTCCAGTCTAGTACAAACTTTATCCACCCTGCATACATAGCTATAGGGGTCCGCACACTTAGTTGCAAAATTCTACCCTAGGCCTCTGCGCACTCAACTGCAGATCCTCTACCTACGCTAAGACCCTAGAACACTTAGAACTTCTCCACACTACTCCTCTTCGCTTCTTACTTTTTCCTAACTACCTAGAGCTTTCTTACTTAGCTCCTTTTTATACAATCCCATGGTCCACAAAACATGGGTATATCTTTAAATCCAACTTGACACTTTAAAAAATAAGGGATGAAAACCCTTTATGACTCTTGACACATTCGCGCTCTGCAACCACAAAATGCAGAGACTTTACAACTTTATTACAAAATTGTCCCAAAAAATCGGCTTTTAGCCTCAAACTACTCTTTGGGGAACCCGTTCCCAAAAAACACTTAAAATCTGGGCCTGCACTTCTGGACCCTGAGCTGATTAAAAAGGAAAGGCCCCTTCCACATCAAGTGGAGTAAACACTTGCCTATCAGCGGCAAACAACTTTCTAGCCCCTCTCTGATATGTTTTGTAGGTTTCTGGCTTCTCAGCAACTTTAGTCTCTTTAGCCCTCTCACTTTCTTTTACTTTGGCACTACTGGAAGGTTTTTCTGCTTCTTGGGGCACCGGTGGAGGAATTTGAGGACAATTGAAGATTTCATTGGCAATAAATGTATCCCTGGAGATGTTGAGGAGGTTAAGATAATATAGCACAATCATCTTAATCAAGGAATAGTGATAGATACTACTCATCTATTGGGGGTATTGCTTTCTCTATACAATGTAGGCCATATTCTAAATGTTCCTGAATAAGAAATATGGGATGTTCATCATTTTCACTCTTTTGAAGTGCATAAAAAGCCTAATATGATAGGTGTACAATTTGGAAAATCTATCCTCACATGTAAAGTACTTCATAATGATCCTCATTATAGGGGCATACTTGTCGTCAAGGAACTTCAAAGGAAAGGTCCTCCTCTTTTCATTCTTGTACCTGGGTTTAATGTATGGCTCCTAGTAGTGACCATCCAAATCTTATGATTTATACCATTTTTCCCCCACATTAAAAATCCTTGTAGCATCAGCAATGATGGAGGATGAAGCTGTAAATGTCACCCTGGCAAGAGTTACCTTGTCATTACAGAGATTGGCTACAAAACGCATGGTCAGCTCACGATGATGTTGAACTCTTTGTACCTGCTCACAAAACTCATAACACCCTAGATGCCTGAAACAAGAGACAATTATATGAGAAGCCTGCAACTCTCTAATGTTTGATGGTTCCTTTCTGATAATTCTGCCTCCCTTATGTGGTTTTCTGTGATGCTGAGGTTCATCTCCCATGCTTTCACTACGACTGTTTTCCTCCTCCTCATAATCTCTATCCTCTTTATCCATGTCTTTCAAATTTGAAATTTTGAAACCCTAGAGAAGGTAATCAAGAAGTGAGTTAAGGTGAATAGGTATAGGGGAAGGGGAGAGGAGTTTGTGTAATGTAGGATGAGATATGTATGATGTGAGAGTTAGGAGGGTACTTTTTGGTAGGGACTCTTTAGTAAATAGGGTTTTAAGGATTTTGTTTTGGGGATTATGGTATAGGGGATAAGTGTAGGGATCTTTTTTGGGGATTAGGGTATAGGGGATAAGTGTAGGGATTTTTTTTGGGGATTAGGGTATAGGGGATAGGTGGAGGGATTTGATAACAAAATGTGGGAATAAGGGATATGGTAAGCAGGGAGGGTTTTTTAAGTAACCTAGGGTTTGAAAATTTAAATAGAAAACAAACTTCAAAATCGTGACATGAGTGCTAGGAGGATATTTCTAGGAGAGTACTTACTTGTTTAGAGGCTCTAGATAGCAAAAAAGTGATTTATATGGTTGATAGGGTGGTCTTGGTGTTTTCCGGCCCTATGTGTAGCGCCTTGTACAAGTGCACAACGCTCTGGTTGGATGCATAGCGCCGTGCCAAAATGCACTGATAAATAGGCTCTATGCACAGCACTCTATCTATATGTGTTGTGCTCCCTCCTCTATGTGCAACCCCTCCACAATCTGCCCTGTGTGCAACACTCCTTGCTCTATGTGCAGCACCTCCTTCTCTATGTGCAGCGCCTCCTGCTCTATGCGCAACACCTCCTCTTTTCTCAGCCACCAATTGGTTTGAACTCCCTTCTCTCCTTCAACTCTCTTATTTCTCTTTGTCAAATGAATATGATGAATTTGAAAGGATTTTGAAATCTTGTGTAGAAGGTGATTTTGATTTTTATTTAGAAAAAACCCACTTTATAATGTTTTTTTGGAACTTTTACTTTGGCTTCAATTCTATGTTTAATTCTTTTCTTTCTTTGTCTATTTTTAGGTGGATGATGCTTTGATTGAACTAATTTCTTCAATGGAGTCATTTTCTTGCAGAATGGAGAAATTCTTGGGCAGCTTATGGGAACACTTATTATATAAAATGGTTTGAATTACATCAAAAAGTATGAATCAACTAAATACTCTGTTTTCATCTCAAAAACATGTTTTTGAGATGAAAATTACATCAGTGAAATAAGATATTTGTACAATAACCATGACTTTGCTCTTTGTTTATTGGTCTTCCTCATTCCTTTGTTTCCCTTTATTTAGACTTGAAACTATGCTTTGACCTTGGAAATTGACCCTAAGGCCTATTGGAAAGACCTTGGAAATGAACCCTAAGACCTAATGGAAACATAACTACCTTGACTCTAAAAATAACATAACTTAAACCATAAATGAATGTAACATGGAGACGGGTCAGCAAATGTACCTCATGAGGGAAAATCTGATTTTCTGAGAAGAAGACAACCATCAATGAACCATTTTGGCATGACCTAGTGGAATGATCAAAAATTCAGTATGAGACACCTAAAATGAAAATGAAAAGAGTAGATTTGATCCTTGATGCAAGTATGCATATGCTGACACTAACATTGGCCTTATTGGAGATCAAAGCTCCTTAGAGGTGTCAAGAACACCATAGATCAAATGCCTAGCTGATTGGGCCAATATGGTCAAACAAATGAAAGACTGAAAACTTTTGTAAAGTTTTGAAAAATGACTCAATACAAACTGAAAACTAACTCTAAACTGACTGAAAAACCAACTAAACATAGCACAAAGCAGTTAAGCTTTATAGCCTTCACTTCAAGCCCCAAGCTCAAATGACATTGTACTTCAAAACTTGCAAGGAAAGAAAACTGGTATATACAATGACAGTGAAGCAACTTCAGCAAACTACATTAGAAATAATAGTCTTTCAGGAGCCTACCATTCACTAGTCGTCCTAAGCATTCTTGAACATCCATTTCCTTTAATAAAAATGAATTCTGTCCTCGATAGGCTGAGATTTTATAAGGTCCTTTCCACAAATTGTCAAGCTTACCATGTTTTCCTTTTTCTTCATTTCGTTCATCCCATCACTGCAGTACATCTTCTAGATGAAACTTTTCTACCTTGGTTTTGCGATCATAAATTTTATTTATCTTCTCTTGCAGCTAGAAAGTTTTTTGAGAAACATCTTCCCTTTCTTGTTGAAGGTGAATCATTTGATTGATCCAATGCTGAATACCATCTTCTTCACTGCCGACTTCTTGCAATTTTCTCATGACAGGGACTGTGAGGGATGTAGGAAATGTTGTATCAATACCATAAACCAATTCAAAAGGTGACATACCTATTGATTTCTTATTGCTCACCTTGTCGGCCCACAAAGCATTGACAAGCTTTTGATGGAAATTCTTTTTATTTGCCTCCAACATCTTCTTAATAATCTTTACTAAGGATTTATTTGAACACCTAGCTAGTCCATTGCCTTGCGGATAGTATGTTGTGGAATGACCCAATCTGATGTTATATTTGTTGCAAAACTCGACCATTCTCTTTGACTTAAATGCTGCTACATTATTTGTGATATTCATGTGAGGGCAACCAAAATGAGACAAGATATTGGACTCTAAAAACTAAATGATTACTGTGTCCATAGCTTTCCTTCTCAGAATGGCTTCGATCCATTTGGTGAAGTGATCCGCTGCTGTCAAAATCCATCCATGTTGTGCTAATGATGTAGGATGAATTATTCCTATGAAATCAAGCCCCCACTATTGGAATGGTGTATTAACTACAACTAGTTTCAAAGGAAGAGGAAGAAGCTTCCTTTTTCCCTGAAAAACTTGACATTCATGGCAGCTCATGACTATCTTATATAAATCTAAAAATAAATATGGCCAATAATACCCTTCTCTCAAGATTTTATTATCTACTGTTTTCCAAAACAAGTGACCCCCACAATCTCCTCTATGAAAATCATTCATTACCCGCTGAGCTTCATTTTCAGCCAAACAATTAAGAAGAACCCCTCCTAGATCTTCCAATAGAGAGCGCTATCTAAAATGCAAAACTTTGTAGACTTCAGTTTTAGTGATCTTCCTTTACCTTTCGACATTCTAGGAGGAGGAGAAAGATGTTGAAGAACATATACTATATCGAAATTCCAAGGTAAGTTGAGAAACATCTCTAATACCTGAATGAGTGTGCCACCATCTTCGCCATCTGACATTGCTACAATAAGATTTATGTATAGAGCATGAAGATTCGACTGAGCCATGAGTTTTTCTAAGCCTTGACCTTTGATTAGTTTCGTGGGCTTAATCTCAAGATCATACTCTAACATCGTTGCTATCACTTACCTCCTCTTCATTCTGGATCATTTTTCATGAGGGCATCTTTGACAGCCACGTTAGGAACATATGCTATGGTATGCAAATGCAGAATGTAAACTCAAATCCTTCAATGCCTTTATAAGATCCAAATCTTGTTTCTTAATGATGTTATAGCATAGAGCAACATCTCTGATAGTTCAACTGAAAAATGCAATGGGTTGCTCCACTTGATCTTTCTTTTGTATCAACACCACAACAAAAGTGTGCTCATATGCAAATGAGAATATAATAAAGTCATGAGTATAATAGGGACTAATCAAAACAGGGGCTGGAATCAAAGAAAGCTTTACCAAGTTGAAATATTTCATGGCATCCTCGGTCCATTTCATAGTGTTGTCCTTCTTCAACATATTAGTTAACTCACGCAAATGCTCAGCCAAATTTGGTATAAATCTATATAAGAATTTCATCTTACCATTGAAGGCTTGGATCTCCTTTTTGTTGAGAGTAAAGTCTATTTGTTGAATTTCCTCCACCCTAGAAGGATCAATGTGAATACCATCTTTGGAAATTATATGACCAAGGAGTTTACCTTCCTCCATGGCAAAAAGACTCTTCTTTGGATTTAAAGAAATCTTGAACTTCCTGTATTTCTGAAAAATAATCCTTAGGTGGTGTAAATGCTCATCATCAGAACTAGAAAATACTATCAAGTCATCTAGATAAACCTCTAAGAAAACATCCTTCTCGTTAGTGAAATCTATATCCATAGCTAGTTGAAAAGTGGCCCCAACATTCTTCAGCCCAAATGGAATTTTGGCACACTGAAAAGTCCCCCATGGTGTTATGAAGGCAGTTTTGTCTTGTTATTTTTCGTGCACCAAAATTTGATTGTAACCTGAGTAGCCATCTAGTAGTGACATCCGTGATGCTCCAACTACTCTTTGCAAAATATGGTCCATCTTAGGAAGAGGATAATTGCCTTTCAGGGATACTTTATTTATGTTCCAGAAATCAATACACCACCTTATCTCTCTGGTCTTTTTTTGTACCGGGACCAAATTTGAAACCCAAGCAAAGAATCTAATTGGAACAATGATACCATCTTTCAGCAATCTATTTACCTCTTTCTCGATGGATGGCAACAGCTTTGGGTTGATCCTCCTCAACTTTTGTCTAAATGGTTTTTGATCCAGCTTGATAGGAATGGTGTGTTGAATGATGCTTTTGTCATATACTTTCAAATCTAAGTAATCCCATGCAAAAACATCAGAAAATTCAGAAAGAAACTTAACATACTTAGCCTTTGACTCAGGAGATAATGTTTTTGATAACTTAACAAGCTTGGGTAGGTCCGCTGTCCCAATGTTTACATCTTCAACTCATTTGTTAGTAGGAACCAAGGTTGGTTTTCTCGCCACATCATCTTGATCAAACAACTCCTCTAAAGGTATAAGACCTCTAGGAATAACATTATCCTTCATCTATAAAACATCCATCTGATTTACCTCAATGTCTTGTTAATAAGAATCACTAACAGCATCAATGAAAGCATTCTTAAACTTTCCTTCATTTCGCAAAAAGGAATTAATTTCATTGTCATCCCAGAAAACTTGCCAATATCTCAAATTATCAGGAACAGTAGGCCTATGTTTGACATGAATTTCAAATTTATTGCTAGAATTCATTGGAATTTTTAGATTTCTCGTTGTTGTAGAAAGTGAATTAGAAATGATGTTTTGACTTCTCGGCACCGCTATCAATGTGTATTCTAGAAACATTTTCAAGATATCTAGGACTGCATTCCTATAAGCTCTCATCTGCGCATGCTTCACTTGATATTATCCTTTGACTTGTTTAATCACTAGCTCTGAATCACCATAAACAGAAATCCTTTTCGTACCCAGATTCTTGAAAATATTTAGACCTGTGATCAATGCCTCATACTCCACTTCATTGTTATAGCAATCGAAAGATAATTTATAGGAACACACTCTAACATTACTCGGGACTTTGTTTGGCTGAAAAATAGGACTTCAAATCCAAATTCCAATACCCACACCATCTTTACCCAAAGCACCATCGAAGTCCATGCTCCAAAGGTTGTCTTCATCTTCCAAATGTTGGAATTCTACTTTTGTTTCAATATTATCTTTGTTGGTTGCTTCATTTTTCTATTCTTCACTGACTTTCTGCTCCTGTGGAGGTTGCTCAAAAGGAATTGCCACTTTTTTCTTTTCTTGGTTAATAACTGCTCTAAAACCTTAGGAAATTTCTGGTACATCATCTACTTCTACAAGCTAAATATCTACATCATTCAATCCACTATAAGTGTACAAAACAAAAGACTCTAAATTTGTATGTACAACATTTAGCAGATGATTTATGGGCTTTTCTTTACTAGTGATCATATATTTCATCTTCTTTTCTTGGTACAACTTCCTCAATTGAACGAAAATAGGGATTGTATCATAAGAGAAGTCAAGTTGTAAAGTGCCTTTTAGTTTGGCTCCCCACGATCTAGACAACAACATACCAAATCGAGGTGGTATATCAGCTACTACCACATCCATCAAAACATTCTTGGTTGGGATTTGATCTATGGAAACCACCGAAACTTTGATGAGACCAATGCAGTGAACTCTACTAGAATCAAATGAATACAAATCATGATATTTTTGGGTGATATCCAGGCCTAGCGTTTCCATGATAGCCTTGGGCATTAAATTGTGGGAAGCTCTAGAATCAAGCATAGCATTACGAAGAATATGCTCATGTAGTCTAAGACTCAAATAAAAGGGCAGGACTTCGCTATCTTCTAGCTGACCTTCTATAGCTAAACCAAAAATAAGTTCACGGTGATCGTCCTCAACGTTCACCATGTCGGACAAAGGATCAATTTGCAGTATTCTAGACACATGGTGTTTGTAATGGCTATTCTTAACAAGCTCGGTCAAAGTAATGGACACTTTCAATTTAGCAATTTCACTTTCTAAATTAAAAGATGTGACTTTTTCTACCTCTTTGACACTAATGTCCCTCTTATCAGTTTGCTCCATCGTTGCACTATATTTTTTCCGATTGTCTTTCTCTTTTGTAGTTGTACTTGTTGATGGTTGATTTACCTTGCTAGGGTTCTGATCGACATTCTCCTTTCATTTTTTCTGATTGTTTAAGATATCATTCTTTGATTGAACATCCTTCCTCTTCTTAATAGGACTGATCGGTACATCTCTGCTCCACAAAGGATATTGTCTTTGTTGCGTGCTCAAAGCATTCATGTAACCATGCTGATAATCATCATACTTGGCCTCCAAAACACCATCATTTGCTAAGATGTAGTCCTCATCCTTTAGAATGTCAAAAATTTCTACATACTCCTCATCTTCGGTTAGGAATATAGGCATATCATCTGCAGTGAAGAAGTGGTTTGTTTCAATTACAAGATCTTCCTCCTCTTCTTCTTCCACTCCTTGAACATAATTTTGTTGTAACGGGGTTCTAATCTGTTGTACTTGTTGCACTGGTTGTTCCAGTGCTTTTTGCTCTCTTTTCTTGATTCGGAATTGGGGCTGCTGCTGCCCTCTAAAGTTTGGTATCCAGATCTGCGGTTCAGGTCTGTTTGTGATGGAAAACCAGTCAACCATCCTTTCCATTGTTTGAATCAATGTATCCATTTTTACATCTGAGTAGATGCTTCTTCTTTCACTGTCACTCTTTTCTTTGATCTCATTCTTTCTCTTTTGGCCAGCAAAGTTCGCTTCTACGCTCACAACATTGTTTTGCATGTATTCTAGAGTTGTAGGATCACGCTCACGCAACTGATATGCCATATTGGCATCAAATCCATATGGAAACTTCAGCAAAGCCAATCCCTCTGGTGGTTTGATATTTGCAAGGGATAGCATTGTATACTGCGTTAAATCTCACACGATAGTCTTACACACTCTTGCCAACATTTATTTTGATGTTTTCATATTCAGACAAAATCTGAAGGGGATTCTTCTTCACCTACAACTGATCTAGAGACTGCCTCTAAAGCGCAGGTAGATTAGTGATAGAAGTTGATGGTAGGGTTCTGAACCATTTCCGAACTTCTCCTCCAAAACCTTGTACAAACAGCCTCATCATCACATCTTCAATTTCAACTTCATGGAGGTCAAAGAAATCATTCATCTTGTCCATGTGCTATTGAGCTCTAATATTTTGGGTGTTGTCGAAGAAAGGTATTTTGGTTTGGTAATTAGGGGGCATTGCACCAGGATTTTGAGGAAAAACAAGGGGTGCATATCGGGAAGCCATAACTAGAGGTGGGAGAAGTGGTGGATTTAAGACAAGGATTGGGATATTCGGTATACTCAAAGGGGGATTAATGATAGCTTGAGTGGTGTGAACAATCTGTGAAGAAGAAAGCGGAGGGTGAGAGATAGTTTGAGTGGTAGTAGATGCAATGGAAGTATTCCAAAAATCAAAAGATGGCTTATGAGTCTTGTTTTGCACTCAAGTGTTTATGCTTGAAGTGTTATAAAAATATTATATATTACACATAAATGCAAGACATATAATATGCGGAAAAAGACAAACACATAAAACCAGAGAGACACAAATATACGTGGTTCACCCAGTTTGGGCTACGTCCACCTCGAACAGTCAGTCCTTCCTTTCTATTATCGAGCAAAATGAAGAGACACAACCTACAACAGATCCACTATAATATCGTCTATTTTCTCTCACAGTCTCATCTCTTTATTTCTCACTCTGAGAATACACATATGTTTCACAACCTCAATATAATACCCTCATACAAAGAAAGGGGTTGCCTTCTAGGGAAAAAAACCTTAAATTAAACATAAATTTTACTGTCAGATCATCCGCCTAATGAACGGCCTAGATTGACTAGAAATTACTATACTTTTACAAGGCAATTTTACATCTGTTTTTAGCTTCGGGGGCGTTGCCCCCGAAACCCCCACCAAGGGACCGCTAGCCCCTGGATCCCCCAGCCGGGGGCGATGGCCCCCCCCCCGAACCCCCGTGGGGGGGACAAGTCCCCCCCATGTGGAGGGGTGTACAATCTTCCTGGGGTATACATCCGGTTCAAACAAAGACCTCTAAATTAGGATGATAATCATGCTCCACACCCAACATGAAGAGAGGTTCTGAAAATTATCAAGAGTATGAATAAGTTGTGACCCTGATTTATTGTGTGAAAACAAGTCTTCAACGGGGTTATGAAGAGATATAGAGGAATCAACAACTATTTGATCAATCCAACTTAACGGTTTACTGCGAAATAAAATTTGCTCAAAATTAATATCAAACTCAATGTCTTGTAAAGTGTCTAACCTTCCTGGCATTGAATTAACTCGAGGAATGAAATCCTCATTTGATTGTTCTCCAGCTAGACTAGATTTCTCTACAGCGTTCTTAGATTTTCACCCAATCATATGAGGATCATTGACAATGGTTGGAGGATTCGAATATGGATCAGATTTGGTGTACTTTAGGGAAGCCAGTATGTCTAATTTTGAAAATTAAGATATTTCTTTACAACTTTCCAATTCAGCCTATTAAACTCTAAAACTCATCATCCACAACCTTAAGAATTCAAATGAAACATCTTATTGGGGTGATTAATTTCTGATTGTTCTTCCCCACTATGGTCGCCACTATGTTATCACCTGGATTGAACCTCAGGTTGAAGGAAGGCAATGCCATGGTAACCACAAACCACGCTTAGCCAAGTAGCTATCCCTACTAAGCCAGGAGAGGGCTCTCTCCATAATGATCTCATCCAAGATGATTGGATCAAGAAAATGATATTAGGCTAGGTATAGTAGCATAAGGTTTGATTTGATTTTGAAGGGTTTTGCTGGATCAGGAGGAGCCAAACAATTAGGGCAAGGAAATTAGGTCAAAATTGCAGGGTGTTCGATGGGGCAAGGTAGGCACAAGGCTCAGCACTCTAGGGTTTGATGGGTGAGGTGATTCAAGATAGGTGAGGAGCTAGAAAGAGCATGTAAGCAACATGGATTCTTCTTAAACTGAAGAAAACATAGACTGTGAATATTTTCCCAAAACAGAGCATAAATATTATGGGTTCTGCCTATCAACTTGAAAACATCCACTTAAAAGCAATGAAATAATTGATGAAGTACAAAAAATATTTTAACATATGATCACAATAGAGAAAACTGAACTGAACATCATACCACATGGATCCCAAAGAAATAGCTGCAAGTTTTCATTAATCTCCTGCTGAAAACTGATACAAAATGATGTTTACTCAAAGCCTAAGCATCCAACTGAGTCCAACCCTTTAAAATGAGAAAGAAGAAGAAGATATAGACATTTATTCAACCTCCAACCATCCTCAAGGGTTGAATCCCTAAGATGAGGAACTAATCCATCAAAAACTAAACAAGAATCTAGGCAACCTAACAACTTGCCTCTAAAAGAGAGGAAACTGATTCATTTGTCCTCAAGATAACTTTTGATCTAATGAATCTACCCTCCAGTAACTACTATCCATCCTATTTACATGAATAGTCACCATTTACATCAGTAAAAACATCATCCATGAGAGAAAATCCAAAATTATATTCATGGCACAGTAAAGTGAAAATTTAGTACAAAATTGTCCTATGTGCAACGCCCAAGCTCTATGCATAACACTTTTCACGGGACCATTTTGGAGGTGTTCCCAGTGTCAAAATTGAGCTCATGATAGCTCATTCGAAAGCCTGTCCTGTGTACCTTCTAAATCTACCTTTAGTTTTCTATTTGGAGTTGATTAGACCCCTCAAAAATTGATTCTCCCCAGACTTATTCTGTGGCTCAAAAAGAGGGCAGAAAGGTCATTTTTTGGATGTTTTTTGACCTTTTGGTTCACCAGTTTTGCTCCAAAATCTTAGAAAATGCACAGGGTGCATATACTCATCATTTTGAATCAAAAAATTCTAACCATTTCCTGTTTGGATTCCCCTAGGAAATGCGCAGCACCAGTCGCGCTGCGTAGAGAGCCAATTTTTCTGAGTCAAAAATTGCAAAATTCTTCAAAAAGGAAAAATTTCTCAAAACCTACTCAAATTTTGTGTAGAACACCACCACCAAGTGTCTTGCTTAGTCAAGGAAGCTTCAGCAAGCAACATAAGCCTATCACCCTCCTTTTTGCATTTGAGTGCTTGTTTTAGCCTTGTTTTCATTTGCTTGACTCTTATGTTGCAAATCTTGTTCCAGGTCCTGTAATGGCGAGCAATGTGCCTAATGATTTGATTGTCCCTGTTGGCCCTTTCTAGCAGCTTCTCCAAATGAAAATTGACCCTATAAAGCCATGTTTCTCTATCCTCCTCAATCTCCTTTTCAAGCCCTTGTTTTGTAGTCAAGGGGTCTTCCTCTTGCATTACTGACTTGCCTTTGTCACCTTGCCTCTTTCCTTTGAGAAGTTCCAGCTCCATGAGGACTTGTTTGTCACTTAGTTGCTTGTTCTCTTGCTCAAGGTATGTAATGACATACTTAGCTCTCGCCAAGTTTTCCATCAGTGTTTGGATCCGTGCATCTTTTTCCCTTATGGTTATATTTTCATTTGTTGCCTCATCTTGAGCCTCCAAGTTGACTATCTCAATGCCATGATGAATGTGTGGCTGTTCTAGTCCATCATGTTCCATCAAATCAAATTCCCTTTCCTCTTCATCATTGAGGCTTTCCTCCAACATCTTTTCTTTCCCTTTATGCACCTATTACACCTGTTGTACCTATTGTGTTGATGAAGAAGGCAAAGCCCCTTCCACAGTTTGTGGAGCAAGCATTTGAATATGAGTTGATGAAGAAGGCAAGGCTCCTTGCACATCAAGTGGAGTAAAAACTTGCCTATCCGCTGCAAACAACTTTCTATCCCCTCTCTGATATGTTTTGTAGGTTTCTGGCTTCTCAACAACTTTAGTCTCTTTAGCCTTCTCACTTTTTTTTTACTTTGGCACTGTTGGAATCCCTTTTTTCTTCTTGGGGCACCAGTCGAGGAATCTGAGGACCATTGAAGATGTCATTGGAAATAAATGTATCACAGGAGATGTTGAGGAGGTTGAGATAATGTAGCACAATCATCTTAATCAAAGAATAACGATAGATACTACTCATCTATTGGGGGTATGGCTTTTTCTGTACAATGTAGGCAATCCTCTCAATGTTCTTGAATAAGAAATATGGGATATTCATTAGTTTCACTCTTGCGAAGTGCATAAGAAGCCTAATATGATAGGTGTACAATTTGGAAAATCTTCCCTCACATGTAAAATACTTCATAATGATCCTCATCATAGGGGCATACTTGCCATCAAAGAACCTAAAAGGAAAGGTCCTCTTCTTTTCATTCCTATACCTAGGCTTAATGTATGGCTCATAGTAGTGCTCATCCAAATCTTGTGCTTTATACCATTTTCCCCCCACATTTGGAATCCTTGTAGCATCACCAATGATGGAGGATGAAACTGTAAATGTCACCCCAGGAAGAGTTACCTTATTATCACGGAGATTGACTACAAAAAGCTTGGGCAACTGAGGATGATGTTGAACTCTTTGTAACTGCTGACAAAACTCATAACACCCTAGATGCCTGAAACAAGAGACAGTTATATGAGAAGCTTGTAACTCTCTGATGTTTAATGGTTCCTCTCTGATAATTCTACCTCTCTTATGTGGTTTTCTCTGATGTTGAGGTTCATCTCCCATGCTTTCACTGCCACTGTTTTCGTCCTCGTCATAATCTCTATCCTCTTTATCCATGTCTTTTGAATTTGAAATTTTGAGAGAAGGTAATCAAGAAGTGAGTTATGGTGAATAGGGATAGGGGAAGGGGAGAGGAGTTTGTGCGATGTATGATGAGATATGTATGATGTGAGAGTGAGAAGGAGGATATTTTTTGGTAGGGACTGTTTAGTAAATATGGGTTTAAGGATTTTTTTGGGGGATTAGGGTATAGGGGATAGGTGTAGGGATTTTGTTTGGGGGATTAGGGTATAGGGGATAGGTCGAGGGATTTGACAACAAAATCTAGGAATAAGGGATAAGGTAAGCAGGGAGGGGTTTTTAGGCAACATAGGGTTTGAAAATTTAAATAGCAAACAAACTTCCAAATCATGAAATGAGTGCCGGGAGGATAGCTCAAGGAGTGTACTTAATTATTTAGAGGCTCTAGATAGGAAAAGAGTGATTTATATGGTTGATAGGGTGGTCTTAGTGTTTGCCGACCCTATGCACAACACCTTGTACAGGTGCGTAGCGCTTCGGTTGTATGCACAACGTCATGCAAAAATGCACTGGAAAATAGGCTCTATGTTCAATAGTCTGTCTATATGTGCAACACTCCCTCCTCTATGCACAACACCTCCTCTTTTCTTAGCCCTGTGCACAACGCTCTTTGCTCTATGTGCAACGCCTCCTCTTTGCTCAGCCACCAACTGGCTTCAACTCCCTTCTCCCCTTCAACTCTCTTCTTTCTCTTTGTCAAATGAATATGATGAATTTGAATAAGGATTTTGAATTCTTATATAGAAGGTGATTTTGAGTTTTCTTTAGAAAAAAACCCACTTTATAATTTTTTTTTGGAACTTTTACTTTGGCTTCAAATTTGCGTTTAATGCTTTTCTTTCTTTGTCTCTCTTCAGTGGATGATGCTTTGGTTGAACTGATTTTTGCAATGGCTTCATTTTCTTGCAACAAGGAGAAATGCTTGGGCAGCTTATGGGAGCACTTATTACATGAAATGGTTTGAATTACATCAAAAAATATGAATCAACTAAAATACCATGTTTTCATCTCAAAAACATGTTTTTGAGATGAAAATTACATCAGTGAAATAAGATCTTTGTACAATAGCCATGACTTCACTCTTTTTTTATTGGTCTTCCTCATACCTTTGCTACCCTTTATTTACACTTGAAACTATGCTTTGACCTTGGAAATGGACCCTAAGACCTATTGGAAACACCTTGGAAATGAACCCTAAGACCTAATGGAAACATAACTTCCTTGACTCTAAAAATAACATAATTGAAACCATAACTGAATGCAACATGGAGATGGGTTAGCAAATGTACATCATGAGAGAAAATCTGATTTTCTGAGAAGAAGACAACCATCAGTAAACCATTTTGGCATGACCCAGTGGAATGATCAAAAATTCAGTATGAGACACCTAAAATGAAAATGAAAAGAGCATATTTGATCCTTGATGGAAGTATGCATATACTGACACTAACACCAAAAAAGGATATTGACAATATATGGAGTGGTTCATGAGCATGTTTGTAGGATGGAGATGTTCTCAAGGTTGGTTTTTGCTAGAGTAAATGAAATACAATCAATCAAACAGATTTTTGGTTTGGTTTTTGTTGGATGAGTGAGTAAAGTCCAATTTGATAGTAAGTTGTTGCAAGCTACATAAATGCACAACCATGTTTATTAATAAGGTTTTTGGTGATAATCACATCAAAATTCATTTGTCAACTCGTTTTGAACCAACAAGTGTGGTTCATCGTCACGATGAGAACCACACTTGTTGGTTCGAAAGACATCGACAAATGAATTTTGATGTGATTATCGCCGAAAACCTTCTTAATAAATTTGATATGGAACATAAGCCTAAATTCAATAAATACACAAGCATGCTTAGAGAATATTGTAATAAAAAAACGAAACTTAATTCTAAATTCCATGAGAACATAACACACATAATGTAATAAAAAAATAAACTGCAAATGAAAATGAAAAAAATGAGAGATTGAAAATATAAATCCTTTATTTCGAGTGAATTGAGAGAAAGTGGTCTATGAAAGATACGTAAAGGAGGATGCCAAATGTAATGAGCCTTCAACAATCGTCCAGTTGAAGGTCCAATTTTCTTCCTTTGCATAATAATTCCATTCCATAAATATCCAAAGTAATCAATATGAGAAAAAAATCTCATTTCTCACAGAAATTTGTGGAACCCTTTAAGTTGAGGAATCTTGGAAACAAATGGACATTAAAACCGACCAGACACAAAACCACATGCTCGAAATTAAAATATGAAGAAGCTCAAAAATGGGGAAGAAGGAAGTAGTAACTTTCATAATGATCCGGATTTAAACAGGAACACAACAGATTATAGAAATAACCATAAATACAGAGATGCAACAAAAATAATACTTCATTTAATTAATGTAAAATACTGAAATATCTTACAAACAGAAATGAAAATAAACCAGCTAGGGCAATGGTAGCTTATCTCTGAGTAGAGATGTGGCAGTTACATGCCTTTTCATTGTCTTACAATGAGGCTTGAAGGCCTATTTATTGTCGAGAAACAATGGAAAACCCTAAACATCCAAAAACCTAACCCTAGGAGATGAAACACCAAACTGTGGGCCCCGTTTCGTGTAAATTGGTACATCAACTTCCCGGGGTTGTAATCTTGGCATATGATCTCTCTTTGACACACACAATAGCTCTCTAGAAAGATATATCCGAGGATTACAGCTTCAGGAAGAGCAACATCAGTCCATCGACCTATGTTGCTCCTAGTTTCCCAAAAAACATCGTTTAGGGCCACAAAACAGCTTTGGAAGTTAAGGACCCGAAAAAATGCTAAAAATAGTAAATTATGCTATAATGTAGTAAACTAAAAAACTGAAAGAGATAGTTGTGGTGTTCCATGTGGGATAGGTGGGTGGCCACCAACATCGACTTGTATCATTCCTCCTCCATGAGATGAGGAAACTTCTGTTGAACTTGGTCCCCGATGCGCTATTCTGTAACCTCTGTTGTGTCCAGTGATGGTGCAAAGCATGGTCAACAATAGTCCACATTGAACACTTGGTGCAAGCGAAGGAATGGGGGAATGATGTGCTCCAAAGCATTGTTTCCCACAACCTTGGTAATGGTGTAAGGACCATATCGGAGTGGTAGGAGCTTCTGATGGGATCTTTTATGGCGTTCTTTCTATAGATGCAACTAGACTTTGTCACCCACCTGAAAATTTTGTTGATCATGTCACTGTTTGTACTTGGAATTTTCTAGAATGAAGTGGCGATAGATCGACTCATTGGGTAGAGGTGCTCTGGAAGTCATATCGGCTAAATGCTTGACTTGACAGTGCAACAGTACCCCTGTGGATGAGGAGAAGATGACTGTATCCCATTGTTGCCGCTGCTGCGTGGAGGAACCCTTCATGGGGGTCATGGATGTGGCAACGATCTTCCTTGTAATTTGGGAGCGAACTAGACAGAAAATAAATTTCCTAGTCTAGGAGATGAGCTTGCTACATTTCTTAGAAGTGATTAAAGAGGTGGCAGTAGGTGGGGCTACCTCCGGTATCTTGTATAATTAATTACCCAAAGTAATAATAACAACGCGAGGCCTTGACTCATACGCAGCATGTCGCTTTCATAAGTATGGTTGGCCTAATAGTACATCACAAAAATCAAGAGGTGCAACATCACAAAATACCTCATCTGTGTAGGGCTTGATGTTGTAGGGAAGGCAACACTAGTGGCGGACTCGTAGATCTCATCCTGGGTGAAGCCACCTGATATTGTACAACTGTGGGTGTGGTGTAGTTAGTAGGCCGAACTGCTTCACGACCTCTACTAAAATGAGGTTCTTTTGGCTCCCACTATCAACAATGAATTGCAGCGGTGAACCCTTCACCGACATCAGTGAGTGTAAAAGACACTCCCCATACTCTAGATCTTCAGGCTCATTCTTATAGACCTTGGCAATGGCAATAGTGATGCTGGGCTCTGCATCAAGATTTTCTTCCCTTTGTCATTCCCCTTGTTGGGTTCTAACTCAGGGTCGAAACATGCATCTCATTCTGAGGCCTTCAACTTGGCCACCAGTGACTGCTTGGTCTGACACTCACTTATGTTATGAGTGGAGCTCTTATGGAACTCACACCACTTTCCTATGTCCTTCTTTGAATTCGTGGTGTTGTTCTTTTCTTGTGGCTTAGACGAGTTCTCTTGGGTCACCCCGCCTTGGTGTTTTCCTTTGGTCTTCAGATTAGCAAATCCAAAGTCTCGCTTCTTTTTTTAAAACTTTTTCTTGATCTTGACAGCGTATCGGTATGCCTTGCCAAGCGAGGAGATGTCTAGGATCTCCATCTCATCCTTGATGTACCTGTGTAGGAAACTTCGGTATTTGAGTACCAAATGTAGCTCAGAATCCTTAATACCCAACATTGTGTGAAGGGTATGAAAAATATTGGTCAACTCTGGCATTTCTTCGTCCCTTCCATGCCGAATGATGTTCGCTTGATGTATTTGTCCTCATAGCTCTTGATAGGGTAGTACTGCTCCTTGATGGCATCCCAAAATGAATTACAAGTGGGTGCGGCTGAAAGCAGTGAGCACGTACTTTCATCCTTCTACTCGCAGTGCGTTTCCCACCAATCCTTGACGTGGGGGGCTACTTTGAGAAGAGCGAAAATAATATTTTCCTGAGTAGAAAAATCATGAACAGAAAAATACCCTTCTTGTAGATTTAACGATTTATCGATAGCATCTACCTCTATCTGACCCTCGAAGATTGGGATTTCAAAATTAACTTGTACCTTAACAAGTGTGGCATTTCTAGAGTAGTTGTTGGAAGCTGATGTGTCGCCTCTGGGCAGCCGCTGAAGGATCTAGGCAAAGTTGTCCATCATCACGTTCCTTTGTCACTTGAGGGCTTCTTCGAGCAAGATTTTGATAGGATCTCTTGGCCCCCTCGTCTTTCTTTACATCCGCCATGGGAGGCCATCGGGATTTACGAGGATGGACTTGCAAAGGTTCGACCAGTTTAATCCCTAACTCCTTATATCTCGACCTCGTTGGGAACATGCAAAGAAAAACAGAGAAAAAGCAAACCGCTTTGATACCACCGATCCAGATTTAAATAGGAATGCAACACATTATAGAAATAACCATAAATACAGAGATGCAATAGATATAGTACTTCATTTCATTAATGTAAAATATTGAAATATGCTTACAAACAGAAATGGAAATAAACCAGCGAGTGCGATGGTAGCTTATCTCTGAGAAGAGATGTGGTAGCTACATGCCTCTGAATTGTCTTACAATTACACTCGAAGGCTTACTTATTGTTTAGAAACAATGGAAAACCCTAAACATCCAAAAACCTAAACCTAGGAGATGAAACGCCGAAGTGTGGGCCCCGTTTCGGGTAAATTTGTACATCAACTCCTCGGGGTCATAACTTTGGCATACGATCTTCGTTTGACACACACAATAGCTCATTAAAAAGATCTATCCAAGGAATACAACTTTGGGAAGAGCAATATCGGTCCAAAGGCCCATGTTGCTCCCATTTTCCCAGAAAACGTCGTTTAGGGCCTGAAAAAGGCTCTGGATGTTGAGGACTCGAAAAACTACTAAAAATAGTCAATTGTGCTAGAATTTAGGAAACTGAACAATCGAAAGAGACAATTATGGGGGTCCATGTGGGATAGGTGGGTGGCCACCAACATCCACCTGGATCATTCCTCCCCCCTTAGGATGCAATGGTCCCAATTGTGTTGAGCTCCTCCATGAGATGAGGAAACTTCTGCTGAACTTGGTCCCCGGAGAGCTATTCTGCAACCTCTGTTGTGTCCAGTGATGGTGGAAATCATGGTCGACGACGATCCACATTGAACACTCTATGCAAGCAAAGGAATGGGGGAATGATGTGCTCTAAAGCATTGTTTCCCACAACCTTGGTAATGGTGTAAGGACCATATCAGAGTGGTTGGATCTTCTGATGAGCTCTTTTAAGCCGTTCTTTCTATAGATGCAACTAGAATTTGTCACCCACATAAAACTTGTGTTGATCATGTCACTATTTGTACTTGGAATTTTCCAGAATGAAGTGGCGATAGATCGACCCGTTGGGTAAAGGTGCTCTACAAGTCAGATCAACCAAATTCTTGATCTAACAGTGCAATGGTACCCATGTGGATGACGAGAAGATGACCCTATCCCTCTACTGCCACTACTGCCTAGAGGAACCTTCATGGGGGTCATGGCTGTGGTGATGATTTTCCCCTTACTTTGGGAGTGAATCAGACAAAAAATAAATTTTCTAGTCTCAAAGATGAGCTTGCTGCATTTCTTAGTGGTGATTAAAGAGGTGGTGGTAGGTGGGGCTACCTCTGGTATCCTGTATAATGAATTATCCAAAGTAATAATAACAGCATGAGGCCTTGAATCATACACAAGATGTCTCCTCCATAAGTATGATTGGCCTAATACTACAATACAAACATCAAAAGGTGCAACATCACAAAATACCTCATCTGTGAAGGTCTTGATGTTGTAGCGAAGGCGGCATTGGTGGCAGACTCAGAGATCTCATCCTTGGCGAAGCCACCCAACACTGTACAGATGCGGGTGTGGTGTAGTCAGTAGGCCCAACCACTTTGCGACCTTTGCTGAAATGAGGTTCTTTTGGCTCCCACTCTCAACAATGAATTGCAGCGGTGAACCCTTCACCCACATCTGTGAGTGGAAAAGGCGCTCCCCCTCCTCTGGATCTTCAAGTTCATTCTTCTGGATCTTGGTGGTGGCAACAGTGACATTGGGCTCTACATCAATGATTTGCTTCCCTTTTTCATTCCCCTCATTAGGTTCTAAGTCAAGGCCGAACATGGATCTCAATCTGAAGCCTTCAACTCTGCCACCAGTGATTGCTTGGTCCAACACTCACTTGTGTTTTGAGTGGGGCTCTTATGGAACTCACACCACTTTCATATGTCCTGCTTTGACTTTGTGGTGTTGTTATTTTCTTGTGGCTTCGACAGGTTGTCTTGGGTCACCGCGCCTTGGCTTTGTCCTTTGGCAGGGAAAATTTTAAGAACCCCCCCTAAATTTACATGTATAATAAATGGGCGAATCTCCATGGTATATAGGAAAAATGGAAGGCGATTTTATCAATAATATGATATGTATATATAATTTTTTGGCGAATCTCTCACTAGGCATGGTGAATATTTTACTCAATTATAAAATCTTGTTTTCATTGAATACACAAATGAAATCATTGCATTTCTTTAAAATATCTTTTGAAATCAAAATTACCGAAATTACATATCGATAACCTAGTGGGTGTAGGATAAAATTCACCCATGCCATTCACAGAAAGCATGAGAAAAAACCTAATACTATATATAAAACCAAGAAAAATTCAAATTCATCACTTCTAGGGACCTCGTAACCACCCTGCCAATACACAAGTATGTTCCTGTTTGCAATTAGAAAAATTACCCAAATTACAATCTGTTTACTCCACTTCTAGGGACCTCGTAACCACCCTGCCAATACACAAGTATGTTCCCGTTTGCAATTAGAAAAATTACCCAAATTACAATCTGTTTACTCTAGCATATGTTCGAAAGTTATAGAAGGATGACTAGTGCAATCAATCCATTCCTTTTAGCCCTGGATTTGTTTCAGTTTAAAACAGAAGTATACAAATATACTTGTCCAATGTCTATGCTTTAACCATTCACCTTAAGATGTTTTTACAATATAATTTCCTAAGTCTATTTAATATCTTCATTATCATAAAAACCAACCTATATCCATCTTAACTCCACATCTACCACTCTTAGGGGGATGAAATCTATTTATCCCTCTGAGCACTTGGTAGACCCAGAATTAAGATGGATCTAAGATAGAATTTCCCCTTTAAATAGTCTATGCTCACATGAATACCATGGGTCAATACCATGGGTTATCATAAACCTGGAGCTTAAAAATTACTATTAGTAATTTATAAAAATTAATAAAATTAATAGTTGATATTTATTTTATTTTTATTTTAACCAAGCTAAAATGTTTAACATACATTAAATTACAACATCCATTTTTACTCTTGATCGGATCAAATATTTTTTCACTCTATGCTAGTTTGCATATCACGATATTTGATACCTCTCGGGGGTTAGTAGATCTAGAGTAAAGATGGATCTATGCTGGTTTAATTCCCCCATTTAAATAGGCTACATTCCCAGTGAATACCATGGGTCAATACCATGTGCCATTTTGGTGAATACCATGGGTCAATACCATGTGCCATTTTGGTGAATACCATGGGTCGATACCATGTGCCATTTTTATTTTTATTAATACTAATATTAGGGTTAATAACGTTTTTTTTGCATGGTATTAATAACAATCTTCTCCATGGTATTTGTCCCATAGTATAAATATAAGGTGACTTAGTAAATATAAAAAAATGTTTTATTTGTTTACCATACCTCTCGTTTATTTATATTTTTATTAATTTACCATACCATTCATAAATACAAGGTGACTTATGGAGTAAATATAAAAAAATGTTTTATTTGTTTACCATACCTCTCGCTTATTTATATTTTTATTAATTTACCATACCTCTTTTACAAATATGGTATTTGGCCCATAGGATTCACTTAAATAAAACCTCTTTCTTGAGCCTTCATAAATAGAACGAGGGTTATGGACTAAATATAAAAAGAGGTTTTATTTATTTACCATGCGTCTAGTTTATTTATATTTTTATTTATTTACCATACCTTTTGAGTAAGTATAAAAAGACGTTTTATTTATTTACCATACCTCCACTTTACTTATATTTTTATTTGTTTACACCCTTGCATGTATATAAGGTGACTTATGGAGTAAATATAAACTAGCATTTGCACCAGATATTGCAAAGGAAACGCCGTAAGGCATAAAATGCAGAAATCCATTATCCATGTAGTGTGTGCATTATTGAAGAAGGTGGATATTTCTAAATTTGTTAATTTGTTGCTAACATTTATGTTGTTGCATTGCTAATTTATTTAGAATCTACTACTACCTCCTTGGAATATAATTGTAGATATGGGTCTCCTGATCTCTTGTAAACATTCTAATTTGATGATTGTTATAGCTATACATCCCATGAATACTATGGAGATTTTAATGCAAACCCTAAAGCATAATGAACAAAATTGATGCGGCTATGAATTTTTCAAACCTTCAGTCCTCTGATTGTGAACTCTAAGCCACATTTCAAGTTTACCAAAGCAAACCCCAAAGCATAATGAACAAAATTGATGCCGCTATGAATTTTTCCAACCTTCAGTCCTCATCTGATTTTGAACTTTGGCAAGAGACCTTTTAATAGTAGGCTAAAAGATTATTTTGAATGTCTTACAAGTCACAAGTGGGACAGGGGACTAGTTCGTTATGGTATATGGGATCCAAAGAATTATCAAAATGGATTTACAATGCGGAGAAAATATTTGCAGGAAGCTTGAAGCTTGAATTCAATGCTGAGGCCACATCATGTAAGAGAACGAAAGATATGTAATTGACAAGTTTAATATAATAGCCAATGAGGGGAGGTTCCCCTAGTTAACTTATGACACCAAATCAAAAGGTGAATTTAGTCGTTGTACTTCTACTTCATTGAAAAGCTTGTATGGAGATGAGATTGATGCATGATTAGGTTATTTTTCCTTCTCAACTTTGTATGTGGAATTGGGTTTTCTAGCTTTGAATAATGAGGCAAGGGAAGTTTTCATGAATTGTAGATTGTAGGTTATTTTAGGAATAAAGACATTTCTGTTTGGGAAATGGTTGTGTCATGTTTGATTGAATTACACATCATTGAGACTTTACTAAAACATCCAATAATATTAACATTTATTAGAATTTTGATGATTTGCCTTATTTTGAAGTGACTCCAAAATGCTACACATGATCATTGTTCACAGTGTATTGGACCATAGTCTTTGATAAAATTGTTTTACAACTCATGCAACTGCTACTGCCTCTTTAATTCTTTTCATTTGAAAATTGCACCATTTAAGCTCAGCCATATTCTGGTGATGGAACATATAAATTTCACTGTACAATCCTCCCTGCTACGATCTCTAAATCCTGCAAGTACTTAGCAAGGCTCCCCACACCCCACCATTTAAGCTTAGCCATATTCAGGTGATGGAACATATAAATTTTACTATACAATCCTCCTTGCTACCATCTCTGAATCCTCCATGCACTAAGCAAGGCTCCCCACACCCGAAAATCAATTTTCAAGGGAATATTTTTAATAACGGCATGTGCATCATCTAGTTGCCCTGCAAGACGAGAAGATCGACCATACAGGCATAATGATATAGCCCAAGTGTGATACAATAAGAACAAACTGGCAATATCGTTTCAGCTAAATTTGGTGAGCTCAGAGGTTTGTTTGCCTCTCAAGCCCAATTATTCATGCTTTAGAATCCGAATTGGGCAAAATTTACTGATCCAATGTTGTAAAGTTGATGATCGTTGAGAAAAGATCCATGAACATAAGAGCAAACTTCATGATTTGATGGGACCAAAATCCACATAGTCCAAGTAATTTATATATCATTCAAAAAGGATTTTTATTCAGATGACTGAACATTGTCCAAGTAAACTTATCATTATCATTCAAGAAGATTTTTTCAGAGAAGGGAAAGCGTTGCAAAACAAGTAATTCATTTTCAAGCCATTATAAATATGTTTGTCCAGAACAGTTGGTTAATCATGTTTTTTTTTTTTATCACACAAACACAAACAAACCATGTAAGAGCTTCTGCAGTGATATCCAAGATGCAGAAGAAGACCAGACATATTATAAACACCGCACATTTTTGAAATTTTAGCAAATAGGAAGAGTTATGAAGTTTTTCTTCATGACAGGATATATTATTCTATACATAGAAGGTACATCAAAAGTTAATTCAACAGTCAAAATACAAATTTGACTATAAGGGTAGTTCTTCAGTCAAGTAGTGGAAATTGGCTAGCTTTGAGGCAAAAACCATGCAGACATTGTGTGCTAGGCATGCTTTTGAAACTTTTGAAAGCCAAGTTTTAACACAAAAGGTAGATTTTCTTTCCAATGACAATAATCTTCACCATGCTTCTGCACTACACACCCTTTTTTCCATCAACACCTTCGGCAAGATGAACTACTAAAGCATAATAACTGCATGCTGCCATGTTTTCAGGTTTGACTATTTACATATATGTACACCCAATGCGGAAGGGCATAATTTTATAGCACAAGAATTTTGGATAACTAAACTGCAATAGAAAAACAAGAAAGTGCCTTCTCTCAAGAACACAGTCTCCTGTCAAGGGAAGTCACTTGGAAAGGGATCACTCACATTTGCATACAAAAGGAAAAGCATGAAAATAAAATGCTATACAACAAATGGCCATAATTGATGGATAAATTTTGCACAGTGCCTAAGAGGCCCATCTCAAGGACTATCAAGAATCAAATGATCCAATGGCAGCCATGTCATAAACTTGAAAGGGATTTGTTTCAACACCATATTCCATCAAAGTTCTGTCTTCCAGTTGATCATCATGGTCATACACAAAATCAGGAATCTCAATCTATCCCTTCCTAATGTAATCCCAGATAAATTCTAGATGATTTACATACTTCAGTTTCCAGTATAAACAGCATAACACATCAAAAACTGTATGAGCACATCTGCAACAATAGATCTAATGAATTATTTGAATCAAAATGCAAACTCAACTTAATACTCACCCTGAACTCAAGAAGAAAAAGCCAAGGGTTGCAAAAAACAGTCTTGACTGAAGCCCTAAATGTAGGAAATACACCACCTGAAGCCTTTCCTTAAAAGCCAGAGGAAGTTATTCCTAGATCAACCACAAAGTAGACACACCAGGGCAGTTTTCACTCCTTTGAACAGAGGTATGAATGTAAACAAGACAGTAAGGCCCTTCAAGTATTTCATTTGAGATCTTATTGTAAACATATTTTTGTAGCCTACAAGAGAAGCTGCAGACATAAATATAAACTTCATCTCTTAATGGAAGGCATGGATAATCTGAAAAGGGATATATATGGTAGAGTCCAAATTTTTATTGTTGATTTATTTAACATGCTTCAAAAACAATTCATAGTTTATATAAACGGAAAAAATCCCAATCTGAACTAAATTGAAATAGCAAACATGGAATGACAATAGGTTAATTGGAGCAATCAGTTTACAGACAGAACTCAACCACTAACAATCCACTTTGGAAACAAACCACCTTCACACAATAAACTAATTCAACTGAATTTTTATTGTGCCAACCAATTGGTAAAAAAAATTGAGCTACAAGAGGTGCCATTACCAGACAGCTTAATAAACTTATCAAACACAATAATCCTTTTGTAGTATCGATTAATAACCATAAAAACTAAAACCTTAAAAGTCTACTCTGGCAATTTCAAGATGGCTCAGGGGTCACTACAATATAGTTGTATCCTTGTGGTAAAATGGAAAATCGAATTGTTCATCGATTTCAAGATGGCTCAAGGGTCACTACAATATAGTTGTATCCTCATGGAAAAATGGAAAATGAAATTGTTCATCGATGGCATGGAATTGAAATAGTGTTGGCCTAGGTTGAAGATATGGCATAGTGCTTGGATATAGATACAAAGAAGAAAGAGGAAGAATATATTGCAAAAATGTTAAACAAGACCTTATATTATTATGCACGCAGAAAATGAAACCACAAGCATAACAATTCTAGGAGAATTTATGCAATGGCAACTACAATAGAAGTATAGATGAAGATACAAAGGGAGAAAGAGTGGAAGAGGAAAAACCAAATTCTATGTATTAGAGATGGAAGAAAACTCTTAGCCCAACACCAATAACTTCTTCACTCTACAAGCAATATGAACTCTTAAATATATTCTTATATCCAATATGATGTCTTAAATATATACTATTGTCTGAAGCATACTTTTCTTGGACAAAGTTGCTCACAAATTCGCTACCTAAACATTTATTATCATTATATGAATGTGTTTTGATAACATATTTCTATAGATATGGGTTGCATCTACTCTTTTCACAGTTTGTATATTAGTTTATATGCCTTCGTCTTACCTTTGGGCAGGCGCAACAGGCACAATATCAGTTCAAAAACATAGCTTAATAATGCAGCCAATCCAGTCATTCGGTAAGGTTGGGGCCTTATGCTTTTTAGTTTTCTGTGTTGGTTTAAACTAATACCAAGGAATTCAATTCTACAATTATATTATATGGGCAGACAGAAAGACCCATTAGCCCTGATTTTGCAGTATATGAAGCCCACATTTCTGGGCTATCTAATTACTAATGTAGGTGGACTTGGAATAGAGATGACTGCTAAAATCTAATTATCACTGTAGTTTGACTTGGACTGGCATTACTTTCCAAATGTTTGGAAACTTAGGCTATCTAATTACTAATGTAGTTGGACTTGGAATAGAGATGACTACCAAAATCTAATTATCACAGTAGTTTGACTTGGACTGGAATTACTTGCCAAATGTTTGGAAACTCAAAGGAGCAATCTGGTCGAATAGCAAGAGACTTTTTGGCAAGTTTTAGACTGAAGTTTGTTGTTTCACTTTCAACTACATTTCAGTGAATAATCGCTTGGTGAAATTCAGAACCGAAGGTCGATTACCAGTAAATAATGATCCTACCCAAGGTATTTTCAAGGTATTTGGGAAATCAGTAATTAGAACTCGCAATTATTGGTACCACTAAGATAAATGAGATAGCATAGCATCGTTGAAAAGAAAAATCCTTGATATGATAGCTCACAGACTATATTAGAGTAAAGCGAATAATGTAGGTGTGCCATTAATAAAACAAAAGACCAAGTAATTTCGACATGTTTAGAAAAGAAACCATATATGACACAGTTAACCAAAAGAAGTAAAGATTACAATGAAGATCAGGGCATCTTGCCTTCAAGGGAGTGTTTACTAAATTCTCAGGATTAAACATGTGGTCCTATGCTCACTCAGAATGGTCCTACTCCTATGCTAGCTGGCAGCAAGGTATGACCTGGTTTTTTATTATGGCAGACCACACCTAATACTGTTTGTAACTTTTTTTACAATATTAATACATAAGTAATTTAGATTTTTTAAAAAATTCAATGTTCTAGGGCATTACATTTAGACAAAGTTGCTCACAAATTCGCTACCTAAACATTCATTATCATTCTATGAATGTGTTCTGATAACATATTTCTATAGATATTTGTTGCATCTACTCTTTTCACGGTTTGTATATTAGTTTATGTGCCTTCGTCTTGCCTTTGGGCAGGCCCAACAGGCACAATATCAGTTCAAAAACAAAACTTAATAATGCAGCCAATCTAGTCATTCGGCAAGGTTGGGGCCTTATGCTTTTTATTTTTTGTGTTAGTTTAAACTAATACCAAGGAATTCAATTCTACAATTATATTATATGGGCAGACAGAAAGACCCATTAGCCCTGATTTTACAGTATATGAAGCCCACATTTCTGGGTTATCTAATTACTAATGTAGTTGGACTTGGAATAGAGATGACTGCTAAAATCTAATTATCACTGTAGTTTGACTTGGACTGGCATTACTTGCCAAATGTTTGGAAACTCAGGCTATCTAATTACTAATGTAGTTGGACTTGGAATAGAGATGACTGCAAAAATCTAATTATCACAATAGTTTTACTTGGACTGGCATTACTTGCCAAATGTTTGGAAACTCAAAGGCGTAATCTGGTCGAATAGCGAGAGACGTTTTGGCAAGTTTTAGACTGAAGTTTGTTGTTTCACTTTCAACTACATTTCAGTGAATAATCGCTCGGTGAAATTCAAAACCGAAGGTCGATTACCAGTAAATATTGATCCTACCAAAGGTATTTTCAAGGTATTTGGGAAATCGGTAATTAGAACTCGCAATTATTGGTACCACTAAGATAAATGAGATAGCATAGCATCGTTGAAAAGAAAAATCCTTGATATGATAGCTCAGACTATATTAGAGTAAAGCGAATAATGTAGGTGTGCCATTAACAAAACAAAAGACCAAGTAATTTCGACATGTTCAGAAAAGAAACCATATATGACACAGTTAACCAAAAGAAGTAAAGATTACAATGAAGATCAGGGCATCTTGCCTTCAAGGGAGTGTTTACTAAATTCTCAGGATTAAACATGTGGTCAGAGCTCAAACAGAAATATATCAGGAATAAGCCTGGGCCATGAGATTGAAAGTCTATAGACATCTACTCCCATCACAGACATTAGATCAATATCCTCCTTCAAAACCCACATGAAATTTTGCATCAGGTTGATACCCAAATCATCTAGGAGTTTAACTATTGATACACTAGTATGAAAACAACAATAATGGGGTTGGACATGCACATAAAGCTTGAGGATGGCTTACAAGTAGCCACTGCATATAGGTTGTCCTAGTGACATTTACTGTTCTTAGATTTGCAGATAATAATACCTTGTAATGATGGTATTGATCAACAACTACATCTGCATTACCTCCATCCACAGTAATCCCTGAAAATACAGTAAAAACAAACAATAGCTACTTCCAGCCTTGGCCTTCAAATTCCCAAAGTAAAGTAAGGAACTGAGTAGAATGCAAATGAAGGGATGAATGAAGATATGTGATGAAATGGACCTTCCCTTCCCTGTTAAGTTTACCGAGGCCATTCTCAGGGCGAGGACCTGTGAGAGTACCGTTACACTGCTTATCCAACAACCCCATTGCTCTTATTTCTCCCTCTATGTAAACAGATAGGGTTATTCAGGGTTAGTGATACTCAAATCCTAGCAACCAAAATGGGAGATACCGCTTACTTGAAATTTAATAGCATCATGATGGAGGGTTACGAAACCTTATCACTTCTATTGATCCTGAAATTGCCCACTAGGTCAACTGAAACTCTTGCCCCTGCCTCTGCCATTAGCCCTGCTGCATCCTCTGTCACTGCCTGTCTTAATGAAATTAGCCATGCCACTCGATCTACTAAATCTCTGTTTGTCACTAGTAGTGCTTAAAGAAGGGTTGTTGCTGGAACCGAGTAAACAGCTCCAAGTCCTGAGTAAAGAAGGTCTCAGAATCTGTTGCCCGATAGTCTCCACCTCTCACAGAAAAAAAACATACCAAACAGATGACAATGGACAAGACAACCACGTAGATAATGAAGAAATAGATTGAATTCGGCGGGAGGATGAGTACAATGTTGGATTTTTTGATGCCAAGGCCAGTTAACCAGCGGCAAGTGACTTTACGCTCTACCATAGTTGGCGAAATGTGGTGGTTTCCCCAGTGGCAGAGTCGATGAGGGCTATGCGGCCATTGTAGCGAAGCAAGGAGACGTAGGTGGGGAGATCCAGGAATTCGTCTTGGGAAAATCCATTGGTTTTCGATTGTTGTAATAAGTTTGGTTGGAGCTGCAATATCCGATGCGTACATCGATCTCGACCTTTGCTTCATATATTAAATTTAATATTTTAAAAATTAAAAATAGATTTTGAAAATTTTTAAATATAATTTTTTTTTTCCTATTGATTTGTATAAAGTGATTAATTTTATAAAATTATAAATAATAATTGTTATATATATATATATATATATATCCTATTTCTATTATAATAATACACATATTAATATCGATATTTACTTTCATGTCATTTCTAGCTGTTATATTTTAGCGGTTGAGTCATGGATTCCTGTCTATTTAATGTGCTAATTCGCCGAAGATTCTTCACAAAAAAATTGATATGGATCACAGAAGTCTCAGTTCAATAATCAATATTTACTATTTATCAAATTTCAATAATTCAAATCTCAATAATTATGAATAACTTCAATGATTATGAATATTTTATTTTTACTTATGAAAAAGTTTTTGGAAGTTTTTATTTAAAGTATTTGATGAAAAATAAACATAGAATGCTTGATGAGATATTCAAAGTACTTTCCAGGTGTTGTTAAGTTCAATATAAATGAGTGAAGTGTCCAATCAAAGTAGTTTCAATCAACTGTTGCCACTAAATCACCATTAAACCAAATATTAATAATAATTTACTCTCATGATATATATGATATTATATTATACAGTTTAAGTGAGCTTATGGTTAAAAGCATGTGTTTCCTCTTGAGAGATTAGAAAATCAAAACTAGAAAAAGTAGAGTATGTATGCCTTCTTAAACTTAGCACCAATAAAAGTGAGTCCCTTGTCCCACAAACAAAAAAAATCTCCCTTAACTTTCAATTACTTTTTACATTAAAAAAACATCAATTACTTTAATTGCAAAACCCCAAATTAAGGTTATATTTTATTTCATATTTCCTCAGTGGCACTTTTTCTTATGCTTCCTGCCACCACAACTACTTTCATGGTAGACATCATTTCTGGAAGGACGTTTTAGTCCTAAATCACAACTACTTTCATGGTAGACATGATTTCTGGAAGGACGCTTTAGTCCTAAATCATTTGATTTATAGAAAAAACTTTTTCTTATGCTTCCTGCCACCACAACTACTTTCATGGTAGACATCATTTCTGGAAGGACGTTTTAGTCCTAAATCACAACTACTTTCATGGTAGACATGATTTCTGGAAGGACGCTTTAGTCCTAAATCATTTGATTTATAGAAAAAAATGAGGCGCGTGGATGAGTGGGTCATCCATTGTGTGGAGAGTCACGTTGCCCGTCCTTCCACGAAAATTGATATGGTTGACAATTATAAGATTAAAATTTGAGAATTCCAAGAACCCTAAACTTATCTGTCCACGTGATTAATACTTTGACCCAGCCTCTTCATCATCATTTTTATTTCTGAAATTCCCAACAACGACACCTCTGCGCCCCACTCTGTTACCTTTCATTTTTTTACTCCCCAAGATCAAACCCTATCTCTGTCTCTCGCCATGGAAGTATATGCTCCTCGCTATCTTCTTTCCCCTCGTCAACCCCTCTTCTTCCTTATCCTGGCTGCCTGCTGGGCCTCTCTAATTCGCTGCTCGTTATGCTTCGACGCGCAATATGAGTATTGCTTAAATGCTAGGAATTGTGGGATCATGAATATAACGTATCCTTTTGGCGCAGGAAAGCGTGGATGCGGTCACCCTGCCTTTCAAATCAACTGTATGCAGAACGCAACTCCAGTTATCGAAATTCATGGCCGGAGTTACACAATACTGAGGAGGTACTCTGCTCTTGTGTTCCTTATTGTCAGGGGATAGAACTGCAATTTTTTCAATCGTCCCTTTAATAATCTTCAGATACAGTTATCAGAACATGGAAACGCCTCCTGCTACATTACGGGTAAAGAGAACCGGACCCTAGATGTGTACAAGTGCATTCGATTCCAAGAACCGGACCCTTTTCAAGATGCATTCGATTCCACAGGAGGGCGGCTCTGGAAATGTAATGCTACCGTCTATTACGATTTCTACAACTCAGGGTATTCGATTCGGGGATGTTCTACGGAACAAGTAGAAGTTGAAGTCGGAAGAGCAGAATGCGTTTCCAATGATACACAGAGAGACAAAGTCGCTTCAGCTTCCCAGTGAACGGTTTTAATCCAACGATTGACAATACTATAATCGTCTAACACATGATCTAACGGCACAGACGAATGACAGGTAGATTTTAGGGAAGTTTACTTAAGAGGGAAACGCCTTACGGCGTAAAAATGCTTTATTTATTTACCACACCTCTCATTTATTTATATTTTTATTAATTTATGATACCTCTTTTATAAATATGGTATTTGGGCCTTTGGCCCATAGGATTCACTTAAATAAAACCTATTCTTGAAAATGGGCGAATGGATTCACTTAAATAAAACCTATTCTTGAAAATGGGCGAATGGAAGGTTGTAACTCCTAATTTCAAGGGCTAAATTTACCTTTTCTACCCTCTCCCTTAAAATAAGGTGGGCTATTTGAGGTGATTTGTAAAAATGTACTATGATACAAAATATTCGCCCACTAAAAATTTAAAACCCCTTAATTTCTCCAAAGGGCGAACATTCGCCCCTAAAATCGCCCCTATCCTTTGGTCTTCGGATTCATAGATTCAAAGTCTCACTTCTATTGTTTAAACTTCTGCTCGATCTTGATAGCGTATCGGTACGCCTTGCCGAGCGAGGAGATGTCTAGAAAATCCATCTCATATTGGATGTACTTGTGTAGGAAACAATGGTATTTGAGTCCCAAATGCAGCTTAGAATCCTTGATACCCAACATTGTGCAAAGGGTATGAAAAATATTGATCAACTCCGGCACATCTTGTTCCCTTCCTTGCTGCAGCGTGGTCCACTTGATTTATTTGTCCTCATAGCTCTTGAAAGGGTAGTACTGCTCCTTGCTGGCATCCCAGAATGAATTCTGAGTGGGTGCGGATGAAAAAAGTGAGCCCATACTTCCATCCTTATGCTGGAAGTAGGTTTCCCACTAGTCCTTGACATGGGGGGTTGCCTTAAGAAGAGTGAAAATAATATTCTCCCAATTGGAAAAATCATGAATAGGAAAATACCCTTCTAGCATATTTAACCATTTATCTACAGAATATGTGTCTATCTGACCCTCGAAGATGGGGATTTCAAAATTAACTTGTACCTTAAATGGTGTGGTGTTTCCAGAGTAGCTGTTCAAAGCCGATGCGCTGCCTTTGGGTAGCTGCTGAAGGATCTGGGCAAAGCTGTTCATCATCGTGTTCCTTTGTCACTTGAGGGCTTCTTCAAGCAATATTTTGATAACATGTCCTTCCCCCTTATCTTTCTTTTCATCCGCCATGGGAGGTCGTCAGGATTTGCGAGGCTAGTCTTGCAAAGGTTCGACCAATTCAAGCCCTAACTCCTTATATCTAGACCTCGTTGAGGACATGCAAAGAAAAATAGAGAAAAAGAAGACCACTCTGATACCACTAATCCAAATTTAAATAGTAACACAACACATTACAGAAATAACCATAAATATAGAGATGCAACAGAAATAATACTTCATTTCATTAATGTAAAATACTAAAATATGTTTACAAATAGAAATGGAAATAAACCAACTAGGGTGATGGTAGCTTATCTCTGAGAAGACATGTGGTGGCTACATGCCTTTGAACTATATTACAATCAGGCTCGAAGGCCTATTTATTTTTGAGAAATAGTGGAAAACCCTAAACATCCAAAAACCTAACCCTAGGAGATGAAACGCCAAACTATGGGCCTCGTCTAAGGTAAATTGGTACATCAACTTCCCAGGGTCATAACTTTGGTATACAATCTCCATTTGGTGCACACAATAGCTCGTTGGAAATATCTATCTGAGGAATACAACTTTGGTAAGAATGTCATTTAGGGCCTCAAAATGGCTTCGAAAGTTCATGACCCGAAAAACTGCTAAAAATAGTAAACTGTGCTACAATTCAGGAAACTGAAAAACTGAAAGAGACAATTGTGGGGGTCCATGTGGGATAGGTGGGTGGCCACCAACATCCACTTGGATCACATAAGTTTGAGATTCCCAAAATCATTGAGATTCAAATTCCTCTGTAAAATAGCTTGTTGGATTTTGCCACATAATGTTTCAATTGATAATAGTACCTTTCAGTTGTGGATCACATAACATAAAACAAACGTTGCACATGCCATACTTTTTGATATAGGTGGTGTGTAGTTGTGTCTTTTCTTCCAAATTATTCCCCTAGAATACAAGGAATGCAGCAAGGCCAATTTGGTTCATTAACAGATCGGTGTACAATGATCTCCCCTTTTGACAACCTTCTAACTTGTCAAGCTCTAGAGTACAACATAATATAGTGGCTTCGCCATCTGGAATCACACTAATCTTATCCCTCTCCTTTGTCTAAAAAATAACTCCTTCAATAAGTCCAATGCTAAGCTCCATTTCATCAATGCTCGGAAGAAAATTCTTGAGTCCTCCATAAAGAATGAATTAAACGTGCCAAATAGAATTATCAAAACATGAAACCACCCTTTTACATTTCTATTGCAAGAAGCCTACATATAATTCCATTACATAAATATCCAAAGTAATCAATATGTGCAAAAATTCTCATTTCTCACATAAATTTGTGGAACCCTATAACTTGAGGAATATTGGTAGCAAATGGACATTAAAACTGACCGTATGCAAAACCAAATGTTGAAAATTCAAATACAAATAAGATCCAAACTAGGCAAGAAGTAGAAAATTTCATAAGCTTGAGATTCCCAAAATCATAGAGATTCAAATTCCCCCTATACATTACAATGTATCTCCACTTAAAGCGTGGGTAGAGTTGTGTGTGCCACTATAGGAAATTGATTTTTGACAAGTGATCAGAAAATTCCTTACACAATATGTAGCAACAACAATGAGTGCCAATCAAAGAACATATTTTTTGAAGAGGATCTAAAAGAAGAACTTGTGTGTGGGGTGAAGCATGTTCAAGGTGATAAGTGTTAATCACATATGTTAATAAAAAATTTAATGTCGATAACTTGTAATCCTTACAATTTTCAACTAATAAAACTATATGGAATTTTCCCTTACACCGAAGGAAAAATACGCTTATGACAAAATACTTGCTTTCCCCTAATTAAACTAATTGATTTTTCTATGATCCTAAGGGAGGAGAAAAATGGTTCCCAAATACTTTTTTATTACCCCAAATCACACAGGGTGCAAGGGGAAGAGCATACTCAGAACAATGAATTTTCCACTTAAAGCCCCAAACTAATATGAAAAATGAACTAAGAAGTATCAAATTCCATCCATGTGGCAAACCAAACTACACCTTAACTAACATGAAACATGTAAGGAGTCAGAGAATATTATTATGGATACCACCTAACTCATAAAATAAAGAAAATGGTTATACACTATAAAAGGCAAACCCACATAAGAAAGTCCTAGCATTTGCATTGATCCATCATTCAGTAAAGTATGGCCCAAATAATTTATGTGACTATTATTTTACCAACTGTATAGTTTTTCTATGATATATTTCAGTTTAGATAGAAATTCATTTGATTTATTTTGTTGGGCAACAAAGGGTAATGACAATATATGGAGTGGTTCCTGAGCATGTACGTAGGATGGAGACGTTGTCGAGGTTGGGTTTTGCTAGAGTAAGTGAAATACAATCAATAAACACATTTCTGGTTTTGTTTTTGTTGGATCAGTGAGTAAAATAAAATTTGATAATAATTTGTTGCAAAATACTTCAATACAAAACCATGGTTAGATAAAAAAAAAACAAAACTTAATTCTAAATTCCAGGAGAACGTAGCACACATAAAGTAATAAAAAAATAACCTACAAACAAAAATGAACAAAATCAAGAGACTTAAAATATAAATCCTTTATTTCGAGTGAATTCAAAAAATGTGGTCTATGAACAATACATAAAGTAGGTTTCCAAACACAATGAGCCTTCAAAAATCCTCTAGTGGAAGGTCCATTTTTCTTCCTTTGCATAATAATTCCATTACATAAATTTCCGAAGTAATCAATATGCACAAAAAATCTCATTTCTCATACAAATTTGTGGAACCCTGTAACTTGAGGAATCTTAGTAGCAAATGGACATTAAAACTGACTAGAAACAAAAACACATGCTCAAAATTCAAATAGAAAGAAGCTCCAAACTGGGCAAGAAGGAAGTAAAAACTTTCATCAACAGAGGAATGATAGCACACACTTACCTGTCGAGCGGGCGAAGGAATTCGCTTCCAAATGGCGTTTAAGGTGAGTAAAATTGAGCTTCTCATAGTCACCCCTTAGCCTATAAGGAGCCTTGTCATAAGCCTTGCTCGCCTTCTTTGCAGTATCAAAATTACCTAGCCATAACCTGGTTCTGTTTCTGGGTAACCTGATCTCAGCAACCCATCTACTCCAGTGGCGTTGCCTCACGTCTCCGTAAAGCTTAGCTGGCTTTGACAGGTCATTACCATGAAGCTTCATGGGCTGAGCTCTCGGATTGAAAGTGCTCTGACCCGTATGGTGGATTGAAGTTGTTGCTGCTATTTGATGTTTTTGCAATTGAAGTTGCTGTTGTTTGATGTTGCTGCAATTGAAGCTATTTTTTTTTTACGTTGTTGCAATTGAAGCTTCTGCTATATTTGATGAATCTATATTACATGTAACAATTCATACAAAACCATGTCTTATTCAATGGATTCTCCACTACACTGGTTCTGCCCTTGAAAACTCAAGTGCCATACCAAGCCATCAGAGTGGCCAAAGCCATTTGATGGTAAGTTGGGGAAATATGATGAAGAAGAACACAAGACTTCAAAATTTACAATGAGTAGAGAAGCCTTTGGAATTCTTAAGTTCTTCCAGGAATCCAAACCCTCCAACTTCACATCTCCATTGGAAGGAGAAGATGAGTTGGATGCAGAATCCTCGATCATATCATGCATGCTTACATTGAGAACCCCCAAATTATGGACTTGAAAGACAACATCATTATTCTTCGTATCTTCATCCCATACTGACCCAAGAGAGCCTGAATTCTCATATGCACAAGAAATTTATTATGATTCTTCAATCTTAAGCATGCTTTCCAAAGGTTTTTTAAAGCTTTATCAAATTTCCTGTAGCTTGGCATCAAGCGACGATGGTAGCACAAAATTACTGGTCCAGTGGGCAAAGGAATTCACTTTTTAAATGGCATTTAAGGTGAGGAAAATTGTGCCTAGCATAGTCACCCCTTAGCCTATAAGTAGCCCGATCATAAGCCATGTCCGCCTGCTCTGCAGTATCGAACATTCCCAACCATAACATGGTTCTATTTTTGGGTAACCTGATCTCTGCAACCCATTTACCCCTATGGCGTTGCCTCACTCCTCAATAAAGCTTAGCCAACTTTAATAAGCCGTTGCCATGAAGCTTCATGGGCTGAGCTCTGGGACCTAGAGGGTTCCAACCCATATGGTGGATTGAAGCCACTGTTGTTGTTTGATGTTGTTACAATGGAACTTGTTGTTGTACATGCAACAATTCATAAAAAACCATGGCCAATTCAATGGATTCTCCATTGCACTTGTTTTTCCATTCAAAACTCGAGCACCATACCAGGCCATCAGAGTGTTCAAAGCCATTTGATGGGAAGTTGGGGGAAAATGATGACGAAGATACCTCCTACCTTCTTCTTGTGTCTTGAGTTAACTAATTTAATATTGATGAAATGAACTTAATGGTTCAAACTATTTTCATCGTCTAACATCTAAATCAAGGGCACATGAATGTACATGTAATCTGAGAGGAGAGTTCTTTTCAGAGGGGAAGGTGTTACAACGTAAAAAATAAAATATATTTATATATACATATGTAAAATTTATATAATATAAATAATATTTTAAAGAACCGGGGTAGATGCATTTTAACCAAGGATCCAAGCCAAGAGAGAAAGAAAAGTGACTAATAATGATATAGGAAAGACACTGTCTGATTCTTTCAAATTTCTTATTATTATAATTTTTTTACATGATTTATCCAAAATCTAGGTTTAATATTTTACAACCAATTATGTTTTTTTAATTTAGAGACTTTCTTAAATACAATACAATGGGATTGGATTTAATAGAGAGAGAGAGAGAGAGATGAAGGAAGAGAAAGAGGATGTGGGGAGAGAAGGAGAGAGGGAGGGAGGGAGAGAGAGATGGATTTGGAGGGGGAAAGAGGGGTAGGGAAGAAAAAATATGTTGAGATATAGAGGGAGTGATGAGGCAAAGATGAAGATGAAATGAGGGAGAGAGGGGATGATGGAAGAGAGAGAAAATGAGAGGATAGAGATAGGCAAAGAAGGGCAAGAGAGAGAAATGAATACACAAATATGGAGGGGGGAGAGAAGGGGGTAGAGGGAGCGAGATAATGGAAGTGTGGGAGGGAGGAGAGATAGAGGGAGGTGGGAGGGAAAGGGAGAGAAAGAAGGGAGAGAGGGGAGAGAGAGAGAGAGATGGAATTGGAGGGGGTGAGAGAGGGAGGGAAGAAGAATGAAATAGAGAGTGAAATGTGGAGAGGGAGAGAGGAGAGCAGGAGGGAAGAGAGAGAGAGGAGAGAGAGAGGGAGAGAAGGGGGGGAGAAAGAGGGAAAGAAGGGGAAGAGAGAGAGAGGAGAGAGAGAGGGAGAGAAGGGGGGGAGAAAGAGGGAAAGAAGGGGAAGAGAGAGAGAGAATGGGAAGATAGAGAGGGAGAGGAAGAGATGGGGAGAGAGATATATATAGATATGGAGATAGTGTGTGTATGTTTTTGGGTTAGGAAGGAGAGAGAAAGGAGGAGTGACAAGGGTAGATATAAATATAGATGGAAAGGGGAGAGAGGCGAGAAGAGGGAGGAAAAGAGAGGTTGGGAGGAAGTGAGATAGATATGGAGAAGAGATGGAGGGAGGAAGAGAGATAGATATGGAGAGAGAGAGAGAGAGAGAGAGAGAGAGAGAGAGAGAGAGAGTATGTTAGGGGGTGAGATAGAGAGACAAACAATGAGAGACAATGGGAGATAGAGATATAGATGGAGGGGGGTAGAGAGATACATATGGAGAGAGAGAGAGAAGGGGAGGAGAGAGAGGGAGAGGAAGAGGGGGAGATAGATATATAGATATATAGATAAATAAATAGATAGATGTGGAGAGAGATAGTGTATGTTTGCGGGATGATATACAAATAAAGTAGGATAGATAAAACGAGATAAAGATATAGATAGATGGGCTGAGAGGGAATACAAGAGAGAAAAAGGGAGGGAGGGAGAAAGAGACAGATATATGGAGAGAGAGTGAGAGCATGACATGTGTTTGTAGGGGTGAGATAAAGAGAAAAATAAGGAGAGATGGAGGGAGGTATAGATATAGATGCTAGGGGGAGAGAGGGAAGAAGAAATAGATAGAGAGAGGGAGGGAGAGGTGGAGAGATATATATGGGGGAGAGAGAGAAGGAGACAGGGGATGTAATAGACATAGAGATGGAAGGAGGAGAGAGAGGGAAGAAGAAATAGACAAAAATAAACAAATACAAACATAGAGGATTGATCTAGAAATTCATGAATATTTTGGCTTTTCACCAAAATAGATGTAATGATTAATGTAGTTGTAGATTTCTAATCTTATTTGATTTCTTGCAGTAGATGCATTGATTACAGTGTAGATGTCGGTTTGTAATCTTATTTGATAGCTTGCACTAAATGCATTAATTTTGGTGTAGATGTTGATTTTTACTCCTATTTGATTGTTTGGACTAGATGCGTTGGTTTCAATGTAGATATTGATTTCTAATCCTATATTATTTCTTGCACTAGATGCATTGATTTCAGTATAGATGTTTATTTCAAATCCTATTTGATTGTTTACACTAGATGCATTGACTTCAGTGTACTTATTGATTTATGATTTGATTTAACTAGATGTATGATGTACTTTAATTTCAAAGTAATTAGATTAATAATGTGCATTGATTTTATTGTAAGCACATAAAAATTATTGATTCCGCATATTGACATCTATTTCATAGTAATTCGACCATAAATAGAATACTATAATTTTCATCCTAGATGAAATGGTCACTTACGTGAAATGTTTGCTTCCTAAAACTGCAAACTATTTTTAATTTCCTTCTTTCTTATTATTCTCATTTTCCATCATTCAATATTGTTAATCGCTTTGCATTCAAGCAAGGTAATAGAAAGCAACTACAATTGAAAATTATTTTGGGTTTAACACTCCATAATTCATAATGATTGACTTTGGAGAAAGCTACTATTAATATTGGAGAGAAAGAGAGACGAAATATGATGCTTACTATAGTGGCTTGAGTTAAATATTTGAATTGTCTATGATTTCAACTGCCCTTTTCATATGATCGATAAGAAAAGATGGAAAAATTAATAGGTGTCTTGATTAGAACATTAGAATAAAATAGTTTGAGATTGCTCATAATGAAGATTCCTTGTAATTCACTACATTCTTATTATTCACGTTTTCTATCATTCAAAATTGTTACATTGTCACTTTGCATTCAAAATTATTATTTCATCGTTTTTCATCATTCAAGGTACTTAACCGTCTCTCTCATCTCAACAAACTGAGGTAACTCAACAGATTTAAAATTAAATTGACCAAATTAATCTTATACACATTTAGCATATTTAAAATGATCAAAATAATTATATGTTCAACAAATTCGGTATCACCACGCATGACTGAAACCATCCTAGATCCATATTAGCCCTAGATATATCAAGCATTGTGATGGATCAAATCTCTCGAGGTGCAAACCTTTCCTTAAGTTTTCCACTCAAAAAAGAGGTTTTCGCTTTGAAAGGTTTATTCTCTCTCGGTGCTTGATAGATTTGGGGTTAAGATGGGTCTAGGTTAGAGTAACTATATTTAAATTTAACTAATAAGAACATAAAATCTTAATGCTTACAATATAATGAGATTCTTAACCATGCCTATTCACCCTCATTTTACCATGGAAATTAGTAACTTGTAACTATGCTTTGTTACAATACCATGGACCGACACCATGGATTATCAAGACCACATGCCCAAAAACCATAATTCATTTCAGAACTAAAATATTTTATAAATATTTCTCTTAACATATTTCTAAAACATTTTTTAAAATTAAATCTAAAAGAAAACGTTATACTTTCGAGACATATCCAAACCATATATACTCACTACAACTAAAAATACTCCATTGAATTTTCATAGAGATTAAATCAAGGTTTTAGTAAAATGAAAAATGATAATACTTTTATATGTAGAGATGTGAAATTTATATAATACATGTCTAGATCTATCTTAAATCTAGATCTACGAAGCGTAAAATCTCTTCTCACTCCAAAATAGGTTTTCACCTCAAGAGATTTGATCCCTCTTAGGGCTTCGTATATTAGGATTTAAGATGGATCTAGAGTGGTACCATAAAGTGAATCTCCGCAAAAACATAAACAAATTGAAGATAGTTTTATATAAATTTATTTTCTAAATGATAATTTTCTATATTTTGAAAAATCATTTTTTTTTTTTAAATTAAAATGGATTTGCAAGAACAAGTTTAAAGTCATTATAATAATATATTTATGTTGATAGACATGTCTATTTTGTAATAGACTTTCCATAATTTTAATTTAATTATTAGTAATTATTAGTTGTATGGTAGATATTTAACCTCCATGGAATATGTCAAAATATTCATAGTAGTATGCACAAATGAAGGGTTAATATTTACCTCAAGTTATTTATGTATTTACCAACCATTTAATTTATATGGAAACACTAATTAATATGGTTTCATATGTGAATTACATTAGTTGAATGATAATTTCCATGGTCAAGTTTCCCATCAATTAAGTAGAATAATAATTTTCCTTAATTTCTTAGGGAAAAATGGTTTTAAGACAGTTAAATTTATCCACTTATCCCAATGACTCCTGTGCTAAACCCATGTAAATCAGGTTCAACACACATGTCGTATTTGGTTTGGACAAAAGCACACCAAGGAAGCACACACATAACTTCGTTCCGGTACTATCTGTCACAATCCCACACTTGTGGCAACTCAAATTCCACTTCTGGGCATGATGTGGCACCGACTAGCCTTTTCGCTTTCAACTACTTGGAATTTTAGACTATGCCTATGCAACACTTAGTGAATTTTCCTTCAAGTGTTTTCTTACTTAGCTATGTAGCAGAAATACATTCATTCAAGTTCAATTAAATTTACTTCATAACATGTACACCATCATCAAACAACAATAAACATGTGTACCCACATTCCTGAAGGGAGGTGAAAATATCAATCAAGTCTTGCCAATCACTTACAAAATATCAAATAATATTTTACCAGTATACATATTTTTAGAATTGTGCAACAATCTTCCTCATGCACTAGAACTGTGTAGCTTTTCGTGTAGGCCTACCTCACTTTCTACCCACATCGTATAGTGCTTCACATTATTGACTTGAATCCCAAACCTGTCGTGCAACCTCTGCCATGCAACTCATGCAACTCATTCAATCTTCCTGGGTTGTGTAGGTCACCTAGGTCATGCAGGTCACCTGGTTCGTGTAGCCCACCCAAGTCGTGCAACCCAGTCGGGTCGTGTAGGCCACCTGGGTCGTTCAAACTACACGGGCCTTGAAGACCCGCCGTGTTCAGAAAACTACGTGGGAAACTCATTCCAAAACTCATGTGAGAAACTCCTTTCAAAAATTGTGTCAAACACTTTCAACAAACCTGTTTCCAAAACTCGTTAAGAAAACCAACGTCAAAAACTTGTTCTCCAACTGTTCTTTTCATATGATTGATAAGAAAAGATGAAAAAATTGATAGGTGTGACAATAAGAACAATGGAAGAAAATAGTTTGAGATTTCTCATAATGAAGATTTTTTTAATTAACTACATTTTTATTATTCACATTTTCTATCATTCAACATTGTTAATTTGTCACTTTGCATTCAAAGTTTTTATTTCATCATTTTTTATCATTCAAGTTACTAATAATCTCTCTCATCTCAACAAACTGAGGCAACTCAACAAATTTAAAATTAAATTCACCAAATTAATATTAAACATATTTAGCATATTCAAAATGATCAAAATAATTAGATGTTCAACAAATTTGGTATGACCATGCATGACTGAAGCCAGTCTAGATCCATCTTAGCCTCGGATCTATCAAGCATTAAGAGGGATCAAATCTCTCGAGGTGCAAACCTTTCCTTGGTTTTTCCACTCAAAAAAGAGGTTTTCACTTCGAGAGATTTAATCCCTTTCGGTGCTTGAGAAATCTGGACTTAAGATGGATCTAGGATACTGGAGCTATATTTAAAGTTAACTAATAAGCACATAAAAAATTGATACTTACAATATAGTGATATTCTTAACCATGGATATTCACCCTCATTTTACCATGGATATTATTAACTTGTAACTAGGCTTTGTTACAATACCATGGACTAGCACCATGGATTATCAAGAACACATGCCCAAAAACCATAACTCATTTCACAACCAAAATATTTTATTTAGAATATTTTTACAACATTTTTTTAATTAAATCTAATAGAAAAAGTTATACGTTTGAGATAGATCTAAACCCTATACCCTTACTACAACTAAAAATATTCCATTGAAATTCCATAGAGATTAAATCAAGGTTTTAGTAAAATGAAAAATGAGAATAATTTTATATATAGAGATGTAAAATTTATATAATACCATCCTAGATCTATCTTAAATCCAGATCCACCAAACATAAAATATCTTTTCACTCCAAAAGAGGTTTGCACCTGAATATATTTGATATCTCTTGGGGGGTGGTATATCGGGATTTAATATGGATCTAGAATTGTACCGTAAAGTGCATCTCTAGGAAGAAAGAAATAAATTGAAGATCTTTTTATATAAATTTATTTTCTATAGAATAATTTTCTATATTTTGAAAACCCAATTTTTTTAAAAATTGAAATGGGTTTTCAAGAACAAAGTTTAAAGTTATTATAATAATATATTTATGTTTATATGTAGGTCTATTTCAGAATACACTTTCCATAATTTTAATTTAATTATCAGTAATTATTAGGTGTATGGTAGATATTTAACCTCTATGGAATATGTCAAAATATTAATAGTAGTATGCACAAACGATGGGTTGATATTCATCTCAAGTTAGTTATTTATTTACCAACCATTTAATTTATATGGAAACACTAAATAATATGATTTCATATGTGAATTACATTAGTTGAATGCTAATCTTTATGTTAAATTTTCCAATTAATTAAGTAGAATAATAATTTCCCTAAAAAAAATAAGGAAAAATGGTTTTAAGATGGTTAAATTTATCCACTTATCCAAACAACTTGTGTGCTGAACTCGTGTAACTCAGTTTCAACACACAAGTCGTATTTGTTTTGGATAGAAACACACCAAGGGGCGCAAGCACATAACCTGGCTATGGTACCATATGTTTCAACCCCACACTAGTAGCAACTCAAATTCCAATTGCAGGCACAATGCAACACCGACTAGCCTTTTCATTTTCCACTACTTGGACCTTCAGACTACACCTATCCAACACTTAGCCAATTTTTATTCAAGTGTTTTATTACTTAGTTATGGTGCAGAAATATATTCATTCAAGTTCAATTGCATTTACTTCATAACATGGGAAACATCATCAAACAAAAATAAACATCAATGTACGCACATTCATGAAGGGAGGGGAAAGTCCCGTTCAAGTCTACCCAATCACTTATAAAATATCTTAAGATAATATTTTACAAGTACAAATATTTTTACAATTATGCAACAATCTTCCTTATGGACTAGTCCATGTAGCCTGTTGTGTAGGACTACCCAACTGTCTACCTGCATTGTGAAATCTTCCACACGCTTCACCCAAATCCCAAACCTGTCGTGCAACCTCAACCCGACAACTCATGCAACTCATTCATTCTACATGGGTCATGCAGGTCACCCGAGTCGCACAACCCACCCGGGTCATGAAACCCACCTGGGTCATGCAGGCCAACTGGGTCATGCACCCTACTCGGGTCATGTAGACTCGACTCATTTAGAAAACCATGTGGTAAATGCATTCCAAAATGCATGTGAAAAACTCGTTACAAAACTTGTGTCAAACATGTTCAGCAAACCCCTATACAAACTCGTTTAGGATTTTCATTCAACAACTCGTTCACCATTTCATTATGCCCATCCATGTAGGCACATGCCCTATTGTGTCCTTGCACGCCTTGTAGTTCACTTGAATCACCTAAACACTTCATACCTGTTTACAAACGATGAGTGCAACTGGACATTTGGATGGACGAGGTCATGTGAGGGCATGGGGGGCATCCACCGAGAGGAACATGTGATGTCATGCAAGGGAATCCACCCAAACGACTCTACCAAGTCCTGAAATTCTGTACTGAAATCTGCTTGACTCCTCTAACCACTCTGTGATATGAAAACTCATTCTGCGATGTATAGATGGTTTGATGAATGATCAAATGAATTCTACCCATGTTTTACTTATATGCTTTCCTTCCAAGCGTTTTCTCGAATGCCATGTTAGTTTTCCCTACACTTGGTTCACCCCACCCATACAATGCCAACCGACTCGTTCACATGGCTTGAATGTCCCTTTTATTTTTCACTAAGTCATGGGCAGACCTACATTCAGTCGAGTGGGTGCGCTTGCTCATCCACACGTGCCTACCCATCACACTGCTTGGTCACTCAATGCCTATCACACTGGTTAGTCGCCCAACGGCCATCGCACTCTCCCACCGAGTCACCTTTGATCGAACTCCTTTAACCAAACTTGCCCATCACATTCCTTTAACCAAACACGAGTCTCCTTTAACTGAAATCTAGCATCCATCATTACAACATGCCCGCTGCTACATCCGCATGCTCGTCGCATGACTCGAGCGCACCCGTATTTGCATCGTCAGTTTTTTGACTCTCTCACCCATGGGTGGTTGACTTGGGTGCCCGCCAAGTCAAGGCCTTGACATCATCAACCACTTTAAAAAGGTTGTCGCTCTCGATAACATCATCTCCACAAACTCTATTTCCAAGTTCAAAATTTCGCAAAGTGTCACCAGCTCCAACATCAAATTCTCCTACTACATGAACTCCATACTCTCCATCGAGCAAACCTTCACCAAGGCACAGGGCCCTATGTGGGTAAGACTCCTTAATCCATGGTCATCAACCATACTCATCACAATCCTCCGTTTTGCCCCATCCTGTGGCAGGCTTCTTCCTCCAACTCAGCTGCATGCTATGATCGCAACTCATATAATGTTAATCCACCATGTATCTTTATCACGTAAAGTGCTATGATACTCCAACTCAATACAAACACATCTCAATGCACTAGCAGTACCCACGGATCAAACTACTCAGGTGATTAGTCCAATTGTTACACTTAACTCCTGAGAATGCACCTCCTCATGCCATCGTTAGTTGCTTCTACAACATCTTTTCACATCATCAACTCAATCAAGAACTCCACCCATCAATCCAATGTTCAATGTGCCATACCAAGGTCCATGAAGAATTTCCATCGCATATGCAATATCCTGCCCATTAATATGTCAAAGTGGCAAGTTTAGACCTGCCTCATCATCTCAAAGGGTCTCATTATCATGATCGAGTCATAATGAGCCCTATCGCGATGCTAAGTCTACAAAGAGGGAGGGTATGGGAAGGTTGAAAGCCTTCCATCCTCCTTCTCCAACATCTTATTCCATGTGGCGGGGTCCTCTTCATCCAACCTATGCATGTATGCTTCATGAACTTATCTCTAAGTTCAACATTCTCAGCTTTCAATGCATCCATCTCTGAAGATATTTCCTCAATACAATCCAACACCTTGCTCATAAAAACTTCTTCAACGTTCATGCTTAATTCACATTTCATCGGTTCCTCTACATTGTCTCCCATCATCTTTCCTTAAGATTGTGTCAATACCATACACTTCCCTGTTTAACTCGGCTTTGACCTATTGTCTTAACCTTGCCAAATTCCCTAATGTTGCGCTACAACCAACCATATAGTGCTCAACTTCAATACCAACTACAACCACTATTGTCATATTCCTTCTTTAGTTGTCAAAGACCCCTTTTTTCAAAATGGGCTCTAATACTTTGAACATCACAGTGTGGGTAGACGAGTCAAAGGGAGTTCAGTTTGAAAGTTCAGGTCTTGGCAGAGTAGCTCAGAGCACGCAGAAAGCAGGGCATAGATAGGCCATGTGAAACATGTAGCACGACTGGATCATGTGCTCGCCAAGGCGGGCATAATGAGAGGAAATCTGAATGATAGTTTGGGTGAACAGAAAGTCAGGGTTTCTAAGTTATAGTGTGAACCACAATTAGGAAGGCACGACTGCGGTTAGAATATGACTGCACATCTGAAAATTGGAGCTCTGATACCATCTATCATGGCCCCATATCTTAAGGTGACTATCTAGCCTTGTTAACTGACAGCGTGTTCGGATCACAAGTTTGGTTAAAGGTGACTCATGTTCGGTTAAAGGTGAGTGCAGACATGTTTGGTTAAATGTGTGTGGATGGTAAGTTCAATTAAAGGTGGCTAGGTTAAAGGCGTGTGCAAACAAGTTCAGATAAAGGCATGCAGATGGCAAGTTTGGTTTAAGGCATGCAGATGGTGAGTTTGGTTTAAGGCATGCAAACAAGCGTGCAGATGGGCATGCAGATGGATGTGTGATGGGCGTGTGGATGGGAAGGCATAAAAGCATACGGATGAACTTGTGGATGGGTGTGTGGAGGGGTGTGTGGATGAATGTGTCGATGGGCGTGTGGACGAGCATACGGATGGAGGTGTAGATGTGCATGTGGATGGGTGTGCAAATGAACGTGTAGAGATATCAATTGGGGTGTGCAGACGTTCATGCCAACCCAAAGGAAGGTGAAAGGACATGACCATTGGTGAATTTGATAGGTAGAATGACATATAAGTATAAGTGGAGTGCCATTCATTGAAGCATCTAAGGGACTCAACCAAAAGGAGTTTAACTAAGAAAGAAGAGAAAAATTACATGGGCTTAGTAAGGTTTGTTGACTATAGGAGGAAGAGGAAAATTTGCTAAGGTAGAACTGAATTGTAGGAGGCCGAGTTCCGCAGGCAGGCTGAGTTTCCACAGACTGGGTTGAGGGAGTGCATTTCTGCAATGTCAATTTCCATAGGCAGTGTGTTTTGACAAACTGGGTTTCCCCATGTAGTGCATTTCGATAGACTAGGTATAGACCAACTTTCTGTAGGCAAGGGCTGAACACTTTGGCAAGTTTTGATAGCAAAATTTTGAGGTTTCTCCATAAGTGCGTCAGCAAAATTTTGAGGTTTCTGTATAAGAATACATGGAAACCAAGCCAATTTTCTGGGTGGGGCGCATTCTCCAAATGATGTGAGGTCTAATTGATACTTCACATAGAATAGACCTCTTGGTTGACATATTTCTAGCACCATCAACATATTTTACAACCCTATTTGGATGATTTTCCTGCTCATTCGAAATATCGGGTTGATCACCTGTTGCATCTAAGGGAAATATTTTTATGATGTAGGCATTATAACATTTGACTCAATCCACACAAATGCATGTTTTTTGTAAATTCTGCTTGACTTCTCAGTTTCGTGGTATTGAAACTTGGAATTCATATTGACTCATTGAAGGTATAGGTGATCATTGATCTGTTCTCTCCTTCTTCCCTCCTTCAACTTCAATGACTCCAAGGGAAGTCTAACCTTCTTTGGAGGTTCATTCCTAACTACACCAAACTAGCAAAATAATTACTCACTTGTTAAGGAAAGAAGTTCCCTTCCATTTGGATGACACATCTCAAATGACATTTGATGCATTGAAAGATGTATTGATTCGAGCATCCTTGTTATATCCCCCATATTACCGACGAGATTATTTCCTGTACCTCGTCACTACAATGACTACCATTGCTATGGTATTGGCTGAGGAGGATGACGTAGGAATGGAACATCCTATTTATTACTTGATTCGCTATCTTAATGATATCAAATTCAAGTACAATCATGTCGAAAAGTTAGCTTTGGCATTTATCCAAGATGTCCAAAGATTTTTCCATTAATATTGCTCCACAAAACTATGGTTGTTTCTAATTGCAACCTCATGACGCACATCGTATTGCAACAATTTCTAGGGGGAATGTACTCTAACTGGATTGTCATCCTACAAGAGTTCGATTTAGAATTCATCAAATCCAAGTTGAAGAAATCCTTAGGTTTTGCTGAGCTAATTTGTGACCTTCCCACAGTGGAAACTGAGACAACGTTTGGTGATTCTATTCTAGATGATTCATTATTTTTTATTTTATCATCTGATCCATGGTATGGAGACATTTTCATATATCTCCATACCGAGACTTTTTGGTCTGATACCTCTCGCTCTAACCAACGACACATCTGATATCAAGCCAAACATTACATTATAATTAGTGACACCCTTTCTCGTTGCGGTGCCTCACTCATGAGGAGGCTGAGAAGGTCTTAAATGAATGTCATTCTAGTGCACGTGGTGGTAATATGTCTCCTTATGCTACCACAGAGAAGATCCTACATGCGCGTTAGTTTTAGCTCACCATATTTCGAGACTGCATTCTTGTTATCCAAAAGTGTCATGTATACCATATATACAATCGTAATAATTGTGTTGTGCATGATCCTTTGCATCTTGTTATCACCATTGGTACTTTTGCTAAATGGTGCATTCATTTCATGACATGTGACCCTCACTTGGTGAGGGGGAATGTCTGTATCATTGTAGCAGTTGACTATTTTACGAACTGGGTCGAGGTGATGCCTACATACAATAATACCGAAAAAATAACTACTCTCTTTTTATTCAAATGTGTCATTGCACAATTTTGTTTTCCATGGGCTGTAGTCATGAACCATGGACAACATTTTTGCAATCACTTGATGTCTGAGCTGAGTGCTATGTTGGTACTTTCCCATGAGAGTTGCACTCCCTACTATCCTCAAGCAAATGGGAAAGTTGAGGAAATCAATAAAGTTCTCAAATCAATGCTTCAGTATATGATAGGGGTCCAAAAATCAGACTGACACCTTATTATTTATGCAACATTGTGGGTATGTCAAACCACCATTAAGAGTGATACCAGGTCACAACATTCCAATTGATTTATGGTTTGGAACAAATCCTTCCAATTTAATGTGAAATTTGTCTCTCAAACTTTCTATCGAACTCCTCCCTACCACCTCCATGAAAGAGGAATGTCTCTTGCAACTGACATGGTTACGTGAAACCTGATGTGATGTTGCAATGGCTAATGAAACCCATAAGAAACGTATCAAGGCATAATATGAAAAAAAATGTCAATCCTCGTGTCTTCTCAAAAGGAAACCTTGTATTGTTATACGACCAAGAGTCAGATAAATTAGAATCGGGCAAGTTTGAACCAATGTAGCCAGGTCCATACATTGTCAAACATGTTCTTGCTAAAGTGGCCTATGAGCTAGTTAAGTTTTATGCAGTTCCCTTAGAGCAACCCAGAAATGGGGTTTTCCTTGAGAAATACTATGCTTAGAGTTTTTTGCGTAGTGCATTGTGTACATGTTATATATAGGTGTGATTGACTGTATTTGCGGTGTGTTCCCTTCAAAGTTTCATACGGTTTCTATTAATATTCTTTACATTTGGTTTGCAGAGGTCGACATCCCTAGAACCATATGTTGGTTATGATAATGGTGCTATTCGTAGTACTTGGAACCTCTCTTATGTAACTTGGGATATATATGATCTGAATGGTGATTTAGTCAGTTTACAAGTGATTTGTATCAGTCACTCTATAAATAACAATGTTGAGTATAAAATAGTGATCGAACTATTGTCTGATGTTATTTCCCATGGTATCCACCATATAGTTATCATAATCGACTCATAGCTTGTAGTATGACAATTGAATAATGTTTATTTGGTTAGAAGTCCAACTATGCTTCACATGTTCATGAAGGTTCACCTTCTAGAAAGATATTTATTTCATCTGGTATCAACATAATTCTAGAAATCTAAATACATTGATGAATGCATTGGCTAATCATGTTTTAGATAGACATCTATGACACATGTACATAAAACTAAATACACATCACATACATTGAAAGAGATAAGACAACCATACGAAACATTGAAGATAGTTATATATATATATATATATATATATATATATATATATATCAAAGTTTGGTTTTACAAAATTTGTGCCCGAGACACATGTGGCCACATGCCCTAAAATATGCATGCAGTTAAAATATGGCTATAAGCCTCATAGTCAAATAATCATAGTTCTCATGGTAGCATGCCATTACGTGAGCCATCTTGCACACTAGTCGAATGAAATGGCGAGGCACAATAATAGTATATCGCCAGAGTCTCATAGGAATCTTGTCATCCATATTTTGAACCATACCATGGGTCAAACCCACCATGTGACACCCAACCTTTGCAAGGGTCTCAACCACATTGAGATCCTATAGTACCTCTTGTCTTGCTGCAACACATGTAATACTAGTGGTTTATGTTGTGGTTCTCCTACATGATGAATATAAGAAGAGCCCACAGGTTGAACGGATCCAATATCTGCATGTGTACAAATCAATATTTTAGTATTAGATACATAAAAAAATCACAATAAAATTGTATAACATAAAAATAAAAACAAAAAAGTCAAAATGTTTTACGTATGGCGCTCCATCTCTCACCATCAGGAAGCATGAGCTCCAGTTCTCTATAAAAATCCATCCCTACATATGGATTATTCTATCATAATGAGTTTCATGCGCAACCATATGAAGAAGATAGGTATGAAGCTCATCGGTGATGGACCTACATGTCTGGACATAAGATCCACCGATCTCCTCATCCATAGGAATTGCAAATCTATGGGCTCAAGAAAGATATGTTGTGGCTTGAGCAATGGAATCCTTTCTAGGGTAAAAGAATACAAGATTGAACCATAGCCAAATCTTCTAACAATCCATATTTTACATTAGAAAACTTCTCCTTTATGTTTACCAACACCCCCTCACTCTAGTTGAATACTTTCGGATCTAGACATTCTAGAGCATACTAGATATGGGATCTGTTCACCACATGTAGATTTCACTATTGACCAATCTATTCATGATAAACATGATCGTTCTTAAAGGAAAATGGACCACATCCTTGATGCAAAATTTTCCATCCATAGTTGATTTGGATCTTGGTCTACAATGTGCATTGATGTAATCTTTGACTGTATCTCCACTACTCCTTCAACCAAATAAAGTGATGGGGGCACCTCGCCTTGAGAAACCAGGTAATAAATATATATCTTCTACTTGTATTTCCAACATATGTTCACCAAGTCCGAATGCCTATGCTCTAACATCCCATGCAGAGACAAGATACCTCAATAATTCCATTTGTTTCCTCATACCAGGAAGCCATAAGCATTTTAAGAGTCCAAAATCTTTGAAAGCTTGGATTGTGGCAGGATCATTATTTGCAGTCAAATATTGTTCCTCATGTTCTCTTTCCATCCATATCAAGGTCATTTTGTTCCAATAAACACCTAACATCACAAGAAGGATCATTAGGACAAGTTTCATGAAAAAAAACTTGAGAAATTTTGACGCAAATAAGCAAAACAAGATTGGGAATTGCACTCAACGCACCCTCCTAAGGGCAAACAATGTGTTGCAACGCTCTCCTTAGTATAATTTTCTCATGTTCAGTGCACCTTTCAACCTTCTTGTGGTGCGTTGGATGTAGGGTGATGAATTAGAGCCCTAAGGTCGTAAAAAATTTGAAAAATGTCTATGAAATCACAAAATGAAGCCATGAAAGGAAATAGAAAGGTTATAGCTCCTACATGAAAGTGACACCGCTTGAAGTGATCCACTAGATTGGTCACAATTAGCTGGTAAAGATTGCGGGAAAACAGTCAGAAATTACTCTCCAAGAGGTAAAATGTGAAATGATAAAAATGAGTTACCTTTTGCATATTTTATGGTCATTTTAATCATTATTTTATTATTTTTTTAATATTTTGAGCTAAATGTGATCCACTTTTATCATGAAACATGTATTTTTATTCTTTTGATGGTGTTTTGAGTAGGTTGACATTTTTCTAACGGATTTGGCAATGTTTGAATTGAAATGGATCATTTTTACTAGAGAGGATACTTTTATCACTTTTTTGGGCTCTATAAACCTATGAAAAAGGAACCCCCTCCAGTCTTCTTTTAGCGCTTTTCAAACTCCCAAAATATGAAAAGATTGTTGAGCACTCATCTTTTCGAACTCGTTAAAGTAAATGAAAAGACATCTAATCATTATAATTTTAACCATTTTCTGGACTGAGATAGACTAATTACGAAAAAGGAATACCTTATTTCAGCATGACTAAGAGGTTCTTCTGAGTATTCGTTTTTGCCTTTTCTGTCTCAAGAGATTATTTATGGAAAGGAATCTTTGGAGTTTTCTTTTTCACGTTTTTTTAAAACTCTCTAACATGAAAAAGGACTTGAGTTAGACCTTCGTTGGGCTTATAAAAACATCAAACAATGATGGAATTGTCAAACATGATGAGGAATAACCACTCTTTCTCGGGTTCGCTAAAGATACTTAGAGGTATTCATCTAAAGGATTAAATTATAGATCAAGCATATGCTATCCTCGTCAATCTTGTTAAAAACTAAAGAGGTATTGATGATAAATGGTTGGAGAAATTGGGAACATGGGGTACTCCACATATTAATGTCCATGAGTCACTCTTGAACATGAAAATATTCCACTTCATCTATGTGGTTGTGAGGTTGGGAAATATTCTTTTATTTTGGTTCATCATACCATATAAAAGACTCTACTTTCAGTTTTGGGTAAATGTTTCCAACTCACTTAAGTGTCAATGACATGTTTAAGAGAAGTCATTCAGTTGATATCTGTGATGATACTATTAAGCCTTCATTCCATGTTTGTTGTTCCTAAAACAGTTTCACATCAACATCATTCTGTCTCAAATCATGATAATGATTTCATGTCGTTTATGAAGGATACATCAAGTCCCACCCATGATAGGTTGCTTCTTGTTGACATCAACTCATTAACTAGGAAGTTGACTTAGAAATTGTTCCTTTAGAACATTGAGATTTGTATACATCAATAGAAATTTTCCTCACTCTTAGTAACAAGTTTTTATCATTTCCCATCGATTCATATATTTTTGGTATTGTTCGACTTCAACTCATTCATTCACACCATATGGATTTTATTATTGTACCTTGACATCCATTAACATCATCGGTGGTTTATCTCGCATTTGTTAATGGCTTACATTATTGGACAGTAACGGATGGTGTCTACCATGTTTGACTCCAACTCCTTTATTGGCATGGTTAGACTCGTGCATTGGGCAATTAAGTGGATGAGATAAGAGATCCCAGATCTAGGTCCATCCATCTAGGCCCTGATTTTAGGATTAATGCAAGATTACGAAGCATGATGGCTATGATCGTAGAGAAAATCATCCAAGCATGGATCCATACTTTATCATTTGTGGACATGACCTCTTGATCATTGTACATGAAATGTTAGCTTATGTTTTGAGCATGGGTATTCCTCCCTTAGAAAATATATCATGATGAAAATGTATTGTAACAAATGATGATCTCGACTAGTTATTCTTGCTCCAAACTTATCACAAGCTAAAGCACTTCAGTCATCAGCCACTTTGCACTTTAGGGGGCAATCTGTTATAGGCAATCTTTTCATACCTAGTCAATAGGCCTACAAACTGGATCAATTAATATCCATGAACACCTTGTCATCATCCCTACACAAATCCCTAAGCATGAATCTCCCAAACCCCTGAGTTTCTAGGTTTGGCTACTTCATTTCAGTGCTTTTAAGCCCCAGTGCACTATGTCCCTTTAGGGACATGTGTTGAATAGCAAGTTTCCTAGTTATGCACCAATGTTGATCAATATTGGGTTCTCCCTTATTGGGGGTGCATTGATTCAAGAAATTCGGGAAAAATAAAAATAATCTCAAATATTCCTCTTCCAGAAGCTTACAAGAGTTGTTACAACCATTTACCATGGATGATAACTTCGAATCCTATCTGACCTTACCTTGGAGATTTCATCTCTTATCCCTTGATTTCATCCTCCCATATTAAGTGGATCTGAATCCTAGATTGGTAAATGGCTAAGAATTCATAAACTACCATCCCTCTCCTATAAACTTACAACCATCTACAACCTCAGGGTTGGATTTTGGAGACTAATCATATCCTCATATTGTTTCTTTGAACCTAAGAGAGTTATCATCTTCATGCATTAAGGTGACATTGAGGTGTGCTTTGTGATAAAGAATGAAAAGTTAAGTTGGGGATACCTCTACAAGATCAACTTCTATTTTTGGTTATAAAATCTCTCCTTTTCATATTAATACAAAGAGTATACCATTTTCCTATATATAGTCATATATTTCAATGATACGTTGATCCATTAAATATAGTGATTGGATAATGATGTCATAGATCTTTGGCTTATGTTGATTTTATACGCATGTTCTAATTATAGAAATCAAAGCTACGATTGGAGCTTACAAGTCGAGAGGAGAGAGGAGCTTGCGACAGATCACAAGCATATTTCCATTCTCCAATTCCTCGAAGTGGAACTTTATATTATTTTCTTTCTATTGTTCTAGACCAAGCCACTAGGTCTAGGGAAGATACTTCTGTCCATAGTTGTAAATTCTGCAAAACAAGGGAGATTGTCTGGAGGATATGGAATTATACCTCATACAGAAACCAACTCGGAGATGCGCATCCAACTCGGAGGAGAAACTCACAACACAAATGCACTATTATTAGAAACCGTGCAACAATTATCAATAGAGATAACAAACTTAAGGGCTGGTAATGAAAGGATGAGATTGGAGAAGGACAGAATCATAAAAAGTCTATCAGAGAGGAAAAATAAAAGATTCAACCTAAATCTTAGTAAAAAATATGGAAATAGAATTGAGATGCAGCAACTAAGAGAGGAAAACCCAGAAGTCGAGGGAGGTAGAAATGACAATGAGGAGGAATCTGAGAATGCTTTGGTAGGTAGGGAAGCGAATAGGCAAACAATTGAGCTGCAGGGAGAATTCAAGAAAATTAAACCTCCAACATTGATGGGAAAATGGAGGAAACTATTGAGGCTTGGTTAGTCAATATAAAAAAATATTTCTAGATCTATGAATATGATGATAAATTGAGCACCAGATTCACAATCTACTAATTACAAAGTAAATCCACATTATGATGGGAAGAAATTAAAACAATATGAGGCATTAACAAACAAGAGGTGACTTGGGATAATTTTCAAAAGCACTTCAAAGACCAATATTTAATAGAATGGTTTTTCGATGAGAAGGAAAAAGAGTTTCATGAATTAAAATTTGGACAATAGTCCATGGATGAGTTTATAACTAAGTTTACCTCCACGTTGAGATATGTACCCTATATTTGGGAATAAAAACTAAGGTATAATGATTTATGAATATCTTAGCAGACTTCATGAAGGAAATGTTGTAGTTTTATAACCAAAATACGATGGACGAAGTTATTAGGAAATGCTCAAATCTATTATCAGCGTATGAAGTAGAAAGGGGAAAGTGGCAAAGGGTGGCCAACTAAAAAAGCCCAGAAGAATTTCCAGAATAATAAGAATATTAGACCTGTAGTAATCAAGACTACACAAAGAAAATAGTCGAATGGACCCCCAAGATGGAATTAGCCAAAGTCTAGAGTACAAAATGAGACCAGGCATGCTAAAGCACTAAGTAAACCAGAAAATTGTCAGTCTCATAAACCACCCTTGAAATGTAGTGGTTTTGGGGAGCCGCGCTATTATAAAAATTATCCTCACCATACTAAAACAAATCTAGCTGCCAATTTTCAATAAGCATCTATAGTAGGGGAGGTGACGAGGTGCATGTTGAGGATTAATGCTTCCTTAGAAGATCATCAAGCTGAATACCAAACTGTAATGGTCAAATTTGAAGGTATTATGGATAACCATTATGTCTCTAGTTTGATATACCCAGGTGCAATTCTAAGTTATGTCAGTATAAATATAGTTGAATTGTGTCATTTAAAAGTGTTAAATTTAAGAATTTTTGGTTAGTTAAACTTGCCACTGGGGCAGAAAGAAAGGCAACTACCAAGGTAGAAGATTGTCCTTTTGAAATAGGAGGGTAGTAGATTAAAGTGAATTTAAATATATTTCCTTTAGGATCCTATGATGCGCTCATAGATATGGATTGGTTAAAATGACATTGGTTCTTAGTGAATTGTAAGGACAAGACTATTAGTTTCCTCACTAATGAATATGTTAGAAAAGAGATCCAAGGTATTACGAGGATTATTAAGTTATAACCTATCATAACTAACCAGTTAACCAGATGAATTTTAAGGGCTATCAAATTTATCATGTGTAGATAGGCTACACCAATTCTAAGGATAAAATAGCTACCTTGGAAAAGATAATATTATCCAAGACTTTGTGGATGTCTTCCTAGAAGAAATTTTGAGGTTGCCTCTAAAAAGAGAAACTGAACTTACCATAGAACTTATTCTAGGACCAATCCTAGTATCCAAAGCCCCTTAACCAATGAATATATGTGAATTAATAACGCTTAATATCAAGTTGCAAGAGCTTCTTGATAAAGGGCACATTTTCCCAAGCGTGTCACATTGGGGAGCCCTAGTGTTGTCTGTGAGGAAGGAGAACGACACCCTACGGTTGTGCATCCATTATGAGAAATTGAATAAAATAAATATAAAAAACAAGTACATGTTGCTAAGAATTAAGGATTTGTTTGACCAGGTCAAGGGTGCTACTCTATTCTCTAAAATTGACCTACCGTAATAATATCACCAAATTAGGATAAAATATCAAGACATATGTAAGACAACATTTAGGATGCACTATGGTCATTATGAATTTGTTGTACTGCTATTGAAGCTTACTAATTATCCAAAAAAAATCATGAGCCTAATGAATGGTATTTTCCACCCTTATCTAGACAAATTTGTGCTAATTTTATTGATGATATTGTCATATATTCAAAGAAATTGGAAGAACATAAGGAACATTTTCAAATAGTGCTGCAAAGTTTAAGAGAAGATCAAATTTATGCTAAATTCAATAAATGTGATTTTTATAAGGATCAAATTCAATATTTGGGACATGTAATCTCATTTGATGGTATAACTGTGGATCGTGAGAAAAGTAAAACCATCATGGAATGGCATGTTCCCAAAAATGTGGCAGACATTATATATTCTATGGGATTGTTGGGGTATTATCGTCATTTTATAAAAGGGTTTTTAGTACTTTCTTACCTTATGACCTCATTACAGAAAAAAGGAAGAGTATTCAAGTGAACAATGGAGTGTCAATACAGTTTTGAATAACTGAAGTGCTTATTAACAACAACCCCTATGTTGAAAATTACAGACCCAAAAAAGGAATTCATTGTTTGTGCATATTCTTGTAACGAAGGCATTGGCGGTGTTTTAATGTAGGAGGATAAGGTAATAGCCTACAAATATTGTAAGCTGAAATAACATTAGAATATACATTATGCTTATGATTTAGCACTAACGAGGGCTATTCCTAATCAGTTAACAATCAAACATTTTTTTTGGATGAGTTTCAATGAAACCCTTACATTTCCCATCCTAGATATGAGAAACTATTTTCTACAATTAAGAAATATTATTTCTAGTCGGGTATGATGAAGGATATTTCTAATTATCTAACCAAATGTTTGGAGTGCCAACAAGTTAAGATTGAACACGAACACCTTGTTCGTTTGCTTCATCCACTCCCTATTCTTGAGTGGAAATGGGAGATGATTAATTTAGGTTTGATTACCAATTTTCCTAGGTATAGAAATAAAAATTACTCCATCATGGTAGTGGTGGATAGGTTGAGTAAAACAACCCATTTTATTCATGTTAAATCTACTTACAAAACTTTGCAAATTGTAGATATGTTTTTGAAGGAGATATTTTGGTTACATGGTATGCGGAAAGTGGTGATTTTTGATAGGGAGAAGTTCACCTCTATGTTTTGGAAAGCCCTCTTTACTAGATTGGGTACACATATTCAGTTCAAAACTGCATATCAACCAAAAATAGATGGACAAACTAAACGAGTGAATCGAGTTATAGAAGTTATGATAAGAATTTATGTAATGCAACAACCAACCAAGTGGGAGGAATATCTTCATTTGGTTGAATTCACATATAACAATAGTTATCGCGAATCATTGAAAATGAATCCTTATGAGGTAATGTATGGTAAGAGGTGTTGAACACCTACAAACTAGAAAAACCCAGAAGATAAATTAATCCTAGGGCCTGATGTGTTAGTGGAGACAGAGGAGACAATGAAAAAAGTTCGACAAAATTAAAGGATGTTCAAGATTGAAAAAAAAATATGAAGATAACGAAATGACTTATAAAGGATTTTAGGTAGGAGAACATGTTTATGTATGAATTAAACCCAAGAAGGTGGGGCAGTTGTGCCAAATTGGAACTTTGATTAATCCAGGTGGCTCTAGAAATGATCATAATTTAGAAATAGCTCAAAAATCTAAGTCCTCGAATTGAAGTGAAACTAGGACCAGATTGTAGTTCCTATTTCCCTAATTCCAATGGTGCTAACATCACTCAAATCTCAGTTCATATGTTCAAGTTATAAATGGTCAAAGTTCTGGTAAAACTTGGCAAAGTGGAAGTCACTAACGAGGAAACAATTTCATAGAGTCTTGATGCATGGAATCCAGCCACTAGAACGGCGGAATTTGTGGCCCCTTTAATTTTGTAATAACCCTTAATTTTCGACATACGATTTTTAACTACATGGTTAATATATATATATATATATATATATATATATATATATATATATATATATATATAGGATGGGGGCAGGCTACCACCCCTGCCATCCCCCAATGGTCCTTGACGAATGGAAAAATAAAATATATATTTAAATGGGGTGGGCGAACCACCCCGAGCTGACATGCCCAACCCCCAACCAAATCCCATGTCAAACGAAATGATGACCGCGTTATATTCAAACCACCAAGTTATAAAAAACAATGCCATGTATTATTAAACGATTATACACCAAGGTTAGAGCGAGCAAGTTTTGAACCCAACCTGTTCCCACAATAATTGTTAAAGCCACCAACGGGTCAATGGCCCATACCTTGGCCAATCCATCATGGGGATGGACCTATGGAACTGCGAGTGGATCATTATGCAGAAGGAACCATGAGCTAGGCACAAATTTCTATTCTAGGGGAATATTCCATAGAATATTCTCTAATTTAGTGTGGAATCTAAAAGATTCCGTCGATTGTGATTTTTCAAAGTGGCGGAAACATGCCAAATTTATACTCAAAAGAACCAAAATTTCATAGGGAAGACAATGGTGTGGTTTGTTTACCCATCTAAGCTATACAAAATCAGGTAGCCAACAACAAGGAATATTTGTAGAATCTTGTGGAATCTAAAAGATTCCCTTGGAAGCTGATTTTTGACAGACAGAGAATGATTCTGACTTTATAGTCATTTTCCACAAAATTTTGTAAGGAGGGCAGTGGTGTGCTTAGAATTTCCTTCTCAGCGACTGATTTTTTGGCCATCTCTAGGAAGGAATATTTTATGGAATCTTTAAAATTCTGAAGGGTCCAAAATTTGACAATGTTAGAAAGGGGCAAGGTTTATAGTCGTTTGACACAATTTCTTGCCATGAATTCGGTGGTGCAGTCCATTTCATCAGCTGCACTTTTAATTTTCCAGCCACCCCTAAAAGTCGAGGTAAATGATGGAGTGATGCCATGTGTTTCTTCTAATTTGGTGAAATGATGCTCTTTTTTTCAACATCCTTGATTATCATTATATTGAGGGATACTTGTATGCCATGTCATGTGATAATTTATTATCTTGTCATGTTGAAGGAGGTCCCATATAAGTGAGAGTTACTATAGTAAGAACGTCTTGTTGAGAGACTCCAGTGTGGTTGAGGAAATTTATCCTTGTCATGATAAAGAATGTACTATGTACTCATAATAATCTTGCAACATTTAATGAAGTGGCCCCCCCACTCTTGACAATGGGCCAGGAGACATAACCCACACTAGGTGAAATCATTTATCAATGAGTTTGTCTTCTTGATTTGATGGTTTTCGTTATGTTTCATCTTGTTTACGGTATGCATATGTAGCTTTTAATACTCTTTCATATGAAATTTTGCTAACATCATAGAAGTAAAAGTTCTTGGTTAATTCCAATAGCTGAAGAGATCTTGATCAAGTTTTGTATGGGAGTGGTCTTCTCGTTGATTTTAATTGTGAGTGTGAATGATTGAAAGTGCAATAAGAAGGGAAATGGAGAACAACAAAGATCTCTATGAGGACCTCCTCAAGATGGCATGCATGGTGGACATAATGTATGCAAATTATGAGGAGAGGATGACAAGAGAGGAAATGGAGAAAGAAATAAAATAGGATGATGCTCCATCTACCCCCTCGAGTAAACATTCATCTTCTTCATTCTCTTCTCATCATTCAAATGAGGATATCAATCATAGCCTTCAAGCAGAGAATGCCTAATTGATGAGACTTATACAATAAGAGAAAAAGGAGAAGCAGAGAGTGCAAATCTAGTTACCAGCCATGGAAGAGGCCTTGGAAAAATTGAAGTGCAATAAAGGCTTAGTGAAGCCATCATCACCTATTTCAGAATCGACAGCTGAGGTAGACAATGTTGATCGTTCTTTAGTTTCATTTTCACATGATACTATTTCTGTTGGAAATATGGAGGTACCCATTTAAGGAACTGGCATGACACTCCTTACCAAGATGGGGTATAAAGGAGAAGGACTTAGTGTTAATGGCAAAGGAATGACTCAACCATTGGAGGTGGTACAAAGACCTCAATTTACAAGTTTGGGATACATTGAAGGAGAGTGATCAAAGGTAGTAGAAGCTTCCAAGATATTTTCAAAGCCATTGAAGAAAGAGCATGATTGTGAGACATCCCAATCCTCCCATGATAGTACACATTCCATAGGAAAGGCTAAGGAAAAATGTCATCGCCAAGATTGCACCAGGGACAACCAAAATAGGTATAAAGAGTATTAGTATTCTAGAGTTCATTTTGATTACAAGCATACTATTAATGTTGAGAAGAAATCATGGCATAGAAAACTATGTAGTTTTCGTGGTTTACATAACCATGTGGTTGTTGAGTGCTCAAAAAGAATGGTAGTAAGAAAGAGGATGAGGCGTGAAAGGCCTTCTCCACATCAGGGAAGGAAGAAAGTTAAGCAGGTTTGGAGGAAGAAGATATTTTGAAGTCATTGTAACATAGGTGTAAATCAAAGAGCCACATGTTGGAGGCTCCATCCAGAGCAATCTCATAAGGACAAAGCACCTTTGCAAGAACTAGTTGAAAACGTTGTTCAAAAAGTGAGTCGACTCCAGGATGATGGCCCATTCACTTTTATGAGTAAGAGATGGTTTTACCAAAAATGGTAGCTTGTCATGGAAACATTTTGTAAATCATGTGTTGTGATATAAATGTAAAAGTGATGATGTGTTTTCCATCACTTATTAAAGAAACGATGATGTTCTGGAATTTTATTGATATCTTGGATATTGATTTATATTATGATGCAAACTTGACCACAAAGTGTGTGTTATAAACTCTTGGCAATTATGGGTATGATTGGGTCATGATTGGTCATGTAATTGAACATGTATGAAAATATTGTAGTACAGGTTTGCAGTGGATACATGTGTCAGATCAACAGTTAAGGCTGCGAAGAACAAGGGTGAAGGAGAAGGAAGTGTGACCTTTTATGACACTTTTTGTGCATGCAATATAGTACAATAGTTGTAGATTATGTTCATGTGTTTGGAGGCACACAAGCTCCTTAGTGGGGATGCATGATCCAGGTGGCTCGAGGTATGATTAGAATCCATAAATATATCAAAAATAAAAGTACTCATATTAAAGTGAAAATAGGACCAGATCGTAGCACTTGTCACTCTGCTTCCAATGGTGTGAACAACACTCAAATCTGAGTTCGTATGCTCAAGTTATAGCTAGTCACATTTTTGGTAGAGTCTCGATGCATGAAATTCGGCCACTAGAATAGGTGGTTTGTCACGTCATTAATTTTTCTAATAGCCCTTAATTTCTGGCGGAATATTTTTAACTACATGGTTAATAAAAGATAATATATATATATATATATATATATATATATATATATATTGGTGGGGGGGGTTGCCAGCCTAGCCACCTACCAATGGTACTTGACCAATGGGGTGGGCGAGCCACCCTCGACAGACCGTCCCAACCCCCAACTGAAACCCATGTAAAACGAAATGGTGGCCACATTGTATTCAAACCACCGAGTTATAAAAAACAAAGCCACATATTATTAAATAGTTATATGCCAAGGTTGGAGTGGTCAGGCATTGAATCTAGCCCAGCCCCACAGTAATTGTTTAAGCCACAAACGGGCTGACTACCCATACCTTCGCCAATCCGTCCTCGGGAATTATAAAAAAATTCATTCACCATTCGAAATGGGACCTTGGGGGCCGACTAGTGGAACCACGAGCATATCATTGTGCAAATGATGTCAGGAGATAGACACAAATTTCAAGGTGGGTATGTTATAGGGGAATATTCCTTAAAATATTCCACAAAATATTCTTTTATGCAGTGTGGAATCTAAAAGATTCCCTACAGGGTGATTTTTTATAGTGGCACAAACATGCCAATGTTTTAGTCAAAGGAACCAACATTTCATAGGGAATGTAATGGTGTGGTCCCACTCCCCAAATGAGAAGTGGAAATTCAAGTGGACAATAACAAGGAATATTTACAGAGTCTTGTGGAGTCTAAAAGATTCCCTTGGAGGTTGATTTTTGACAGATGTAGAATAATGCCAACTTTATAGTCATTTTTCACATAATTTCATGAGGAGCACAGTGGTGTGCTCAAAATTTCCATCAGAGTAGTGGATTTTTCGCCCATCTCAAGGAAGGAATATTTGGGGGAATCTTCGATATTCCTAAGGGGCTAGAGTTTGACGGTGTTAGAAAGGGGAAAATTTTAAATTCATTTGATATGATTTTGTGCCATCAATTCAACAATGTAGTCCCTTTCATCAGCTGAGATTTACATTTTCCGGCCATCCCCAAAATTGGAGGTAAATGATGCGGTGATGCCATGTCTTTTTTCTAATTTGTTGAGATGGTGTTTTTGTTGTCAATATATTTGATTACCATTATGTTGAGGGATACTTATATTCCACTTCATGTGAGAATTTATTAGCTTGTCATGTTAAAGGAGGGCCCATATGAGTGAGAGTTCCTATAGGAAGAACATCTCATGGAGAGACATGCCACTCTGGTTGAGGGTATTTATCCTTGTAATTACAAAGAATGTACTATGTACTCATCATCATCTTGCAACATTTAATGAAGAAGCCTCCCCACTCTTGACATCGGGCTCGAAGATGTAATCCACACTAGGTGAACTCCGTTATCAATGACTTTTTGTTCATGATTTGATGGTTTTCATTATGTTTCATCTTCTTTACAGTATGCACACATGGATTTTCATAATCTTTGATATGTAATTGATATGAATTTAAACAAGAATGCAACAAATTACAGATATAACCATAAATACAGAGATGCAATAGAAATAACACTTCCTTTTATTAATATCAAATAATGAAATATGCTTACAAACAGTATGGAAACGAGACTAGCTCAACGATGGTAGCTTATCTCTAAGAAGAAATGTGGTGGCTACATGCCTCTAAACTTCCTTACAATGAAGCTCAAGGGCCTTTTTATTACTAGACAATAAGAGAAAACCCTAAACAACCAAAACCCTAACTCGAGGATATGTAACACCAAGAGTTTATGGGCCCCATTGTGGTTAGTTGGGCAACCACCTTCCCACAGTTATGACTTGGTCATGTTATCTCCATTTGATGCGCATGATACCCCGCTGGAAAAATATTTCTAAGGACTATGATGAAAAATGAATAATTACAAATCGCTAGCGGTATATTTCCAAAACAATGTCATTTAGGGCCTTAAAATGGCTCCAGAAGTTTAAGAACCGAAAAACTTCTAAAAACAGCAAACTGTGCTACAATTAAGGAAACTGGAAAACTAAAAGAAAGAATGGTGGAGGTCCAAGTGGAATTGGCAGGTGGCCACCAATATCCACCTGGATTAGAAATTCTGTTAACATCAAAGAAGTAAAATATCTTGGTTAATTCAAGTAGTTGAAGAGATCCAAATCATTAATACTATGGATCCTCCAAATTTTGGAAAGAGTGGGACCCGTAGCATACCAACTTGCATTATTAAGCCATATATGGGTTCACAATGTGTTTCGTATTTCTTTTCTAAATAAATATGTGTGTGATTCTAGGGATGTGATTAATTGACAAGATGCATAGGTAAGATAAGAAATTAACTATTTTATAAATGTATATCTCTAAATCAATCATCAAATTAAAAAAATTTGACAGCAGAATTGTGTTTGTGTGACAAGTCATAATAGATGGAGAGTTTCTGCTAGAGCCTTTTCATATTCTCCATCAGAGAAAAATAATGTTACGAAGGTGATCTATTACCCACGTTAATGTGCATTAGAGACACTTATCCCAGAAGAGGCCACTTGGGAGGATGAAGGCTTTATAAAACAAGCATATCCTAACCTATTCCAAAAGGAAAGAATGAACACCAGGGATAATATTTCACATAAGGGGGGAGAGATGTAACAACCCAACATTGTAAATATTTGTTATTATTATCAGTGATTTCTTTTTATTACATGAGACTCTAGTAATTAAGGATTGGAGGAAAGATGAGTAAACTCTAATGATAAAATTTTATTTTATTATTTTGGTTAAGAAGAAATTGTGACAAGTCTTGAAATTCCTGGGAAAATACCCTAAACAAATTCTAAAACTTCCAAATAGTTATGAAAGTTAAAACTCTCTCTCTCTCTTCCTTCCTTGGAGATAAAAAGATCTCATTAGGAAGTAGAAGGGATTCTTTGGCTCCAGAAGAAGATGAAAACACCTGGAGAAAAAAAACACCAGAACGTGATGTTGTGAAGGTATGGAAGGACACTACCTCAAGAGTATTTTCCTGAGTTGGGCTTAAGCTAGCGGAAAAATCTGATATAGATAGAGTTCTATAAGTTCTAGGTTGTGTTGAACTGTGATGCTCGTGGACTCCCCCTGAAAGAGTCCATATTGAATTAATTGTTCTGGAAGTTAAGAGCTCGGGGGAGAACTAGATGTGATTGTCGTTCTCATTGGATGGGAAGTGTGGTATTTTCCTAACTGGGTTTTCAGACAAGTTTAAATTTGACACGGATAAGTATACTTAATTTCTCTTAGGATAATGTGGATGTTGGAAAATGATGTAGAGAATTACTGTGAAAACTATAGAATAATTGGATAACTATTGTAGAAGTTAATGTGAATGTATTACAAAGAATAGGAGTTATGAGATATAATGAATATGTAAGATTGAATGCTACTATGTTAATAAATTCAAAACAAAAACAGTTTGAAACATTTATTCTTAAATATAAAATATATTATGATAACTTCTCAATCGTATGGCTTCTTCCTTATAAGGGTTCGGGTGTACAGACAGTCGAGTTTGCACACTCTGGATTCAAACGAAGTACAAGTGTAATACTCAAGGTGGCCATGAGACTGTGGACAATATTCACAAATGGAAAGAGACAACTCCCAAACCTGTATCAACAAAGTCTATTATCTTCTTTTTTTAAATTAATCGATAGCAAATAATGACTATAAAGGAATACTCGGTTTTGACCCTTGTTAAGTTCCAACTAGGAAACCCTAAGGTTTTATCTTGGCATAGTCGAGGGTTGTACAATGTGTTTTTAATAGGTTAACCCATGGCCATAGAAATAAGGTCCCAAGGAGTTATGGGCTTGTTCCCTATCGGGCACCAGAAAAATGAAATTAAAAGAAAAAATTATAGTAAACTGTGAAATTAGAGTACAACTAGAAATTTCTAATTGAACCCATTACTAGTTTGGTAGTGTAAAAATATTTGAAGCCACTCCAGTGCATGATAAAAAGAATATGTCTAACAACTATATTCAAGCATAGAAAGCATTCTAGAACCGTAAGGAAAAATGTTACTAAATTGTTAACCATATATATATATATATATATATATATATAGAGAGAGAGAGAGAGAGAGAGAGAGAGAGAGAGAGAGTTTCTTCTTATATATATATATATCTAGATATAGATATAAAGCTCAGGGATTTGATTCGGGTGATCATGCTTATGGAGAATTTGGGAAGAATGGAGCTCGTGTGCACTAGGGTTTCAATTGTTAGATATGCGAGATTAGGCTTGGCCACCACGAATAGTCCCTTGGGTGGTTCACATGGCATCTTTGGATCTGAGGCTTCAGGCCTCTAGTGGGCTCACATCCCTAGGAGGGGTTGTGTTGAGCTTCCTAATATGTGGGGGCAACTTGGATTATAGAGCTCAAGATACGAGGAATATTCAAAGGATGGAGCCCATGGCCCTACAATGACTTCCATCTATGGAAAAACCAAAGCGATCATGCCCTGTATGAAATGAAACATCATCCTTTTCGTGCCTGATGCAGAAGGCATACCAACCCTACTGGATTAGTTGAATAGGGCTTGTTGACAAGAAATCTACGAATGGGATTAGAGTTTTTGAGGATGGTGTTGGTAGCAAGATTACTTATGTACATATCCTTTGCGACATATCGGTGTTGTACCCTGGGACCCTTCTGCTGTTATAACAGAAACGCTCTCGCCACCGTGATATTGACCAGAGAGACTCCGGTGTGCCCAAAGCTCCAAATATACTTGCATCTCGACTTAGTAGTGGGATTTTGTGTCTGCATCAAATAGATCTACACATATCCTTAGATCTAGAGAAACAAACTTTAGATCATGGTTCATTGGGCTCAAATCTAATAGGTTCATAAATCAATAAGTACAATTGTGCACTGTCCCAGGAATTTTACACCAGTGTTCTCTATCTTAAGCCAAATCTAGATAATATGCATAGAGTTTACATAGTTGGGGAGGCTCCTGTTTCGAATCTCTCCATAAATCCCCCCAAACTAATCTCATCGAAAATTGGGTCTTTTGGAGCAGAATTCTTTGCGACATCAAGCTGGACATTGAATCCTTGCAACATGTAAAACCAATACGCTTTCAAATATTTTTAAAAACCCCTGTCGAGGAGTCTTCATTAGTTTCAATGCATGTTATAGACATGGTGATGCAACTAAAGCAAACCATCATGCAAAATATTAGATACCATGTAAATATGCAACATTTGATCTATGGGGGTAGAACAATGCAGCATAAGCAGTTCTTGATGGATTACAACATCTTAAAAGCCTCCTCCATACCCCTCAACCTGCAACTAAGAGGTGGAGCTGCGACCTCTAGTAAAATTAAAGATGTTGGAGGAGGCCCTTAGAGCAGTACATCTAAAGGCACATAATAAGAACATAAACACTCAAATGGAGAACTCCCCTACAAGAACATACTACAGGGAAGAAACGCAGCTACAATACCCTCATATCAAACATGTAATTCCCCCATTCCTTACATAGTTGAGCAACTGAACTATATTCCAATACTGAATATAGACACTCCAGAAACATATGAGCATTGTACTACATTTGAATCGCAGGCGATTATATGTCGATTCAATTATTTCTAGCCAAAACCAGCAGAGCTCTTTCAATGGATTTTCATAAACTGGACAGTACATTGTGAAATACACCTCTGCTCGAAAGGGTTCTTCATTGTGAAATACAAATCAGAAGCAAGAGAAATAATTCTTCAGGAAGAACCATAGTTCTAGGGATCAACAGGTCTCTTCATTACCCCTTGGTTTCCATAATTTGATGCAAATACCATGGTCGTAACCAAAATCTCGGTGTGGGTTAGACTGCCCAATATCCCTCTACATTTATGGGACAATCAATTCCTAGCAGGTATTGGGAACATCATATGGTGATACATCAAAATATATACCCAAAGATTGGAGGAAATAATATTCATGTTCACACAAATACGTGTGGAAGTATATATCAACAAAGGCTTACAGGATCATAGATAATTGATTCACAACCAACGGAATTGGACACAACTCTTAGATTATGGGAACATAGCTTTTAGATGCAGAATCTATAGGCAAATAAGACACCTTCAAAATATGTGTCCTGAAGCCAAGAAAGACACCTGAAGAAGAAAGAAGACTATGAAACAACCCAAAATATGGAAATTCCCCCCACCTGAGTCTGATGAGGATAAGGATAAAGTAGAGGAAGAACCCACACCGAATGAGAAAAACCAAACACCAAATGAACTAGAAACACAGGAGAAAACCTCACAAGATCCATTTGGTTATAGAGCAATTTGGTTAAGCCAAACAAGATACCAGAGGTAAAGGATACGAGTGGAAATAAATGTCTACATACATAATACAACTCAGATTCAGACAAGGACACTGCAAGACCAAAAGGGGGAAATCAACTTGCTCTTGTCTCTTCCATGCCATCACAAGGGGAATGGCGCAAGGTTGAGAAAAATAAATGGAGAAAATACTAACATTTCTCTTCATCTATATTTTAGTTGGTTTTTGTATGAACTTATGATTGTCAGTCATTGACTTGATGATGCAATTCTCTTAAGCATCTGCAACATGTAATTTTGTTTTCATTAATAAAATTATTATTTTTCCTTGGTATATATATATATATATATATATATATAGAGAGAGAGAGAGAGAGAGAGAGAGAGAGAGAGAGAGAGTTTCTTCTATGCTGCAAACTAAAATGAATAAGTTCCATATAACACCACTGTTCATAAAAATTATATATAAACCATTTGGTTGTGGAAAGACCACCTGAGACAGAATAATTATGTAATCCTCCAACCACACAAAAAACTAATGTAAAGAAAACTTCTTTGTGCCTACAGTGCACTCGTAAATTTCAACATTCTCCCATAAATCAACAAAGGAGAAGTTAGTATATTAATAACTTCTCCAACCCTAATAACGTGACTGCAAAATATAATTCTTAGGGCTCTGCATGGCGATAGAGTAAAACCCTCATCAAACATCGTAGGAGCTGAACCATACATTGTACTCTGCAATAAATAAGTTGATTGAAACCCTTGTATAATCATTAAGTAAATTTAGAAGAACCTGGAAAGCAGAGCAAAAGAAAGAGCGTAGTTTTGGGGCCATGTAAGGGTTCCATAAACTGAATTATGACATAAAGGATAATTACAAACTCTACCTAAAAAACAAAGAGGGAACTAATTAATAGTGTTCAATTAACCACAAAGAAAGTCGGTAGTTAACTATTATGGCATGGTGGGTTTTCTCACCTAAAAGGGGTGGTCGAATTCTAGTGCCAAGCAGAACCATCCTGCAAGTGGAACATAAACCCTTATCATTATCACCAAAGAATAGTAAAAAAAAATGCAATAACAATTTAAGACAATAATAAAGTCATTTCCAGACATGGAGGTAGAGGTTGATAGGGCTATCTTCACCGTAATTGACCCATACAAACAATAACCTACCAAACATAGAGACACTACATTAAGAAAAAATTACTCCAACAAATAAGCTTGAACCGAACAATAATGTAACAAAAATGGATACCTGTCTCATATAGTAACAAAACACTAGTGTCACTGGAATAAGTTGTAGATGGTGTTTCAATGGATAAGCAACAAAATGTGCAAAAAAACCTATAGACTGAGGTAGGAGTAGTTACACTGACTACCCTCACCTAATCTACATTGTCGTATCAAGCAGTCAAAAAGCAACGACGACAGACGGGTCCAAATGTCACAAGGATCAAGATCCATAAGTGATGTCTTAGTAGGGCTCGTGAAGCATCAAAATGTGACAAAGCTTTTATAAAAGGAGATATATATATATATATATATATATATATATATATATATATATATATATATATATATATATATATATATATATATATATATATACATAAAGCAAGGGTCAGGCAAGACATAATCCCTAAATATTATTGTGATGACAAATAATGTTAAATATACTGATAGTTAATAAAAACATATGCTTTATGAAAAATAAAACATGGTCTTATTAAACTATAGCCCTTGTTGCTAGATCATACATCACATGAAATTCCAAATAATATGATAAGTCATTATAGTAATTTAGTTGGATGGTGATTAGCATTAAAATGATTATTTTTTAGTCTGTGTCTATGCATGTTACAGAAAATTATATTGTCAGATATATATTTTTTAAGCTACCTAGATCTTGTATTAACTGGATGGAAAATTACATCATCAGTTTCTACCATTGTCTCCAATATGGGAGGCTAGACTAGTGGCGGAATTAAAAAAAAAATTGACACCAAATATTTTGACCCTAGTAAACTTGTAATTATTTAATTATTGTAGTTAAAAACCATTTGGTGCTATGTGCCATGTGGAGGTTGAATAGTTAGTGGAAGAACCATGTTTTGTTTAATTTTATTTTATTGATACATAAATACTTCATATAGTTAGCCATAAAAATCACATTGGAAGTAATGCTAAGAAAAGTTTCACATTCTAAATAGTTGAAAATAGTTACAGGGAAGGTTGTTGGCTACCCAAACACCTTCCTTCAAAAATAAACACTCTCAATTGGAAGAGGGCACCAAGAGGGTAAGAGAGGAACCTGAGGAAACGTTGAAGGAGAGACAAACTACAAAGTTAAACCTCTAATAGGATGTTGTGGAGGAATGCAGTACGTTGCCAACATAATGCATTCTTGAGCTAGTTGGCTAGCGGAATTAGAACTCAAGTGTGTTTGCTCAGTTTTAAATACCATAGACTAAATTTGGTTGGCATCAAAAGGTTTTTGGGTTGGACCTATGTAGACCACCATTTTGAAACTATTCTGCATGTGAAGCTAGCTCGGTTAGAGATCCAGTGGTATTACTGGTTCTCATAGGTTGGGTGGAGCATCCTTTCCCCTATGATTTTATGGCTAGCTCAAAAAAGCAGAGAAAGGGAACATATAAGTACTAAGAAACTTGTTATTCTTTTGGTCAATGTTTTCTTTCAAACTAGAACTCTTATTTATACTATGTAGCTTTTTCTAATTATAAAGAAAGAAAAGAGAAAGAAGGTTTAACAATAGAAAGGCCAGTGTGTCATTTTATTGTGAATTTCCAGTTAGTTCCTCAGCCAAGCTGAGACTGTCAACAACCTAGGATGAATATCTAACTTGCAAGAATACATTTCAAATAAACAAGTTATGAGGTAACACACATACAGAAAAATTATAGACCAAGTAGAAGTATTGTTAATTGTGTATGTTTTAACAAATAAAAATATTTTAAACTATATCCCTGAGGGTAGGAAAATAAATCCATATACATATATAACAAAAGTTATAACAAAAATTTTCGTATAAATAGATATTCTTAGAAATGACTATGAACTATTTAACGATAGGTTATTCCATGGAATTCCCATAACACCGAAAGTAAATAACACTACTATATTTAGAAAGATAATGAAGTTCTTCAAAACTGAGTTCGAACACACATTAGGTAGTGAACATAGCCACATTATAATTCTGCACATAATATACAACAAATAAGAAACCTCAAAAGAATAATGACCACTATATATAAGAACTAACAATATTAGCTATCATGTGCACAATGGAGAGCATAGAGAGGTATAATTCAAGAGAAATTCTTTTAAAGAATGAATATGGAATGTGAAACCTTATTGTAGGGGAAAAATCCTTTAATATAACTAAATAAAATTCCCATGAACACCAAAAATCTCATCAGAAAGGTGTGAGCTAAAGATATAAAAATTATTGGTCCTCTATGAATCTAAAACAACCGATAAATAGCAAAATCTAATTGTTGCAAAAAATGAAAATAGAAACATAATAGTATATTATTGTAACCCAAACCAAAATGTGAAGAGCGGTAGAAAGATGACTTAATTACAAACTAATACCTAACATTTTAGTTTAAAAACCTAGTAGTATGGCATTGATTAATAATAAGAGAGATAGACATTATAGAACCCCCACTTGGTGACAATTGAAAATGAAAGGGGGTGAAACCCCTATAAACATAAATTCAAAAGAGTTTAATTATGCAACCATATAATACTACCTAAGCTCGACAAGCTAACAACACCTAGAGAGAACGAGAGAGAAAAGTTGTTAAAAACCTAGGAAATGACACTGAATCCATAAACTAGCTACAGAAGGCCACAACCAAGAGTTTTCACTTGTAAGAGAACAAGAATGAGAAGCTTTTAGAGAAAACTCTTTTAAACTCCTACTTAAAATAAATAACAAGTGCATGTATCTACAGGTGAAGGGTTTACCTAAAGTAGTGTTCTTCTCCCTTGGCTAATTCCATTATGGCCCTATAACATAATAATTAGAATTTTCCACAGAGAACATGATATAGAACTGAGTGAAATCAAAATGAACAGGGAATACAACTCTTACCTGTTGTAAGACTTAGCCACTAGTAAATTTCAATCAAAAGTAATTTGAGCCACACAATCCTCTAGGAAAAATATTTGTGCGCAACCTTGACAGTGATTTCAAATATACACTACAGCCAAACCCAGGAATAGTAGTGAAAGTAAACAATAATAGACAAATTGATAGACAAAACCCTTGCACATAAAAAAAACCATGCAAGAAATAAGTAATGCTTTTACTTAAGTAAATGTGTTTCTCAGTGATAGCTAGAGCTATTTCAAGCATTTGCATTGGCATAGGTTCACAGAAGGTGATGCAAAACTATTATTAGCACAAGGAGTACAAATGAGATGCACACGACGCTGAGGCACGAAGGTGGTTACTCCCTAACCATTCCCCCCTCGACACATCATTGATGCAAACAATAACGAGTGTTTATCATCGATCAACCTTTCCCCTCATCTCAAGGTCTCTAATTCAAAAGTGAGATAAAACTAATAGAGCTTCACAAGAGTTCAAAATTCGAGTTTACAAAAAACAACGACATAGTAATAATGTAACCCAAACTATGTGCATTTGCATAATAAAGTTGAAGGATTAAATATAACGAATGAAACATATTCTTTTCATTGCCATTGCACATTATAATTATAGTTTGATAAGGATTTTATGAATGCGATAATTAGAACTAAGGTTCACATAACCTTTATTTGAATTCAACTTCTAACCAAACCAAAGTTAATACGAAGAAAAGTTATAAATGAAATGATCTATTGCATATTAATTTACAGCCAGTAAAAAGTAACTATATAAAACAAGAAAAACATGTTGTTGATGCTGATATATGTTACAAGAGGTATGAGAGCCACAATAACTACACTATGCCCTAAACAAGGTAACCAAGATAGTGACAAAACTGTGATTTTTGTTCAACAAAAATGAGAAGAGGTAGTGGCAGGATGAATACATCACCTACTAGACCACCTACAAGGCCCAATTCAATACCCTTTCTGGGACCCAAACCAGAGATGTGGGTCCAATTAGGAGATGAATCTCAGACCACGAATACAATGCTGATGGGAACATTATAACAATTAATAACATAGATGGCTAAATTAAAAGATGCCAACAAACAATTAAAGTGAGACCACGAAAGAATAATTAGAAGTTTAACAAGTAGCACTACTACATAAGGGGGGTTTTAAGACAATATTTGAGACAATTTTAGGGTAAATTGTCTTAACTTGAGACAAAAAAACACTTGTGTATTGTCTTAAATATTGTCTTTAAGCAGGTGTCTCAAAAATTATTGTCTTAAAGATTATTATCTCAAGAAATTGTCTCTATAAAGACAATATATAACACAAGAATTATTGTCTCTTAGGAGACAATTTCATTTTTGTCTCTCTAGAGACAACACTCGGATTAGATACAATATGTCTTTAATACTAGCTATTGTCTCTTTGGAGACAATAAATATTTTATTTAAAGATCACTTTTGTCTCTCTAGAGACAATATAAAACAATGAATCCAGAAATATCTCACCATTGAAATAAATCGACATAAAAAACATTTAATTAAAAATAAACTACAAAATCATTGATTAATTCACGTTAACACACAGTGGAATCGAACCACCAAACTCCTACTTGTAATGCAATCCTCTTCCATTGAGCTAGCACAATTTAAAGAATTACATGAAGAGTTATAGCAATCCTGAAAACTAAATTTATAGTAGTTGTGTAAGTGTGTAAGTGGATCTTTAGAATCAGGATAAAAAAAGAACATTCAACAAATATTAAGTTACTAGCATTTTCACCAAAAGGTGCAAAGCCACGTTGATAGTGTTTCAGGGTTTTTTGACCCTTCGAATGTATATGCAGTCTTAGAAATGAAAATGGTGCTAAAGGACAGGTGGGCCCAATAATAAAATCATCAATGGTTTGAGAGACCCCTATTCCAATTTTGAAAACCTGAAGTGGAGGAAAGAAACACCAAAAATAATACAAGGTGTATATGTTGTATAACGAAAGTAGATTGCTTTTTTAATAGTGATTTGTGGCCTATTATGTCCTAATAACAAGTGGTTGCTAGTAATAGACTATCAACAAATCTAGACTAATAATAGGTGATTGTTTGTAATAGACTATCAATAATAGGTGGTTGATTATAATATATGGTTGTGTGAAAGAGGATCTTAATCATCTCCTTAAAAACAATTTAAAAATTAAGAATAAATAAATAACATAGACAAATAAAAACATGAAATATATTTTACTATAACAAAGTAAAATGTTACAACCACTAAAATCCAAATTAAAAAACATTAAAAAATGCTTCATATAACTAACCCAAGTACCGACTTGTGACAACTTTGAAAAGGACATTATGTTGTTGTAGCAAGCTAGAAACATGCTAAGTGATATGTTATTTTCATGTTTTTTGAACATAAGGCACTCAATCTAACAAGAATTATGTGAAACAACTTCAAAGTTCTTATAAAGTGGTTATAGAGTATAATATATAAATCGTGAAGGTCATGGAAAAAATTAAGCTATATATAATATTTCACAAACAAATGGTTAAACATATAGTTGCTAACTATTGCTATTAGCTTGGAAATTGAAACATGTATCTTAGGAGGTATGATGGTCCAATCAATGTACTTAGTGTCTTGTTCTTAGAGCCAAAGAGAAAAAAATGTAAGTGTGGTTTCCTCCTCCTTGCTTTACTATATTTCCTAAGCCATCCTAATTGGTGCTTAACTAGCAATTGCACCAAATGTTGCAATGGAAATTCCGTAAGGAAATAGCATATAACATTAATTAATGCTTCTTTGACAATTTTTGAAAGACAGAAAAATATCAAGAAAATGCAAGGACCATGCTACAATGAAATTTTACAGTTTGCTGCCTCCGAGTAGGACCAAGCTCTAATCCTCAAACTCTATTGGAAAAGTTCAGTGACATAGAGTTTCTCCCCTATCATTTTCATGGGGACTAATTTGTTCAAAGTCCTTCAGTATCCTCGTGAGTTAACATGCATCATATTGGTGTTAGAGGCAAATAAATTGAACTTGATACAACTAAATTAAATTTGAACTTCTTCTTGTAACATGGTTTTAATAAAAGTCCCGCATTAGGCAACAAACTCTATAAGGAGGGTCTCCTCTTAGTGTCTGGCAAGCTGCATTCCTTGGAGACAGATGAGGACACTTCAACTGAAACTTGGTTATCCATATGATTTCTTTGTTAGTATCTTCTCCTATGTATACGTCACTTAGTTTGTAGAGCAGATGTATCGATATGATCAATCAAAATTTTCTGTTATTTGAGTCAATTTTCCTGATATGGGTTGGAATAGCCACAATATTTTTGCAAGTATGATAAGTTGACAATTAGCATGAGGATTCAGGTACATAAGGCTGAAAAAAGGAAAAATATTTTTGCTCTAGTGTTGTTGCATATGAAGAATGCATTTTTGTTTCGAGATCAACAATAAAAATGAATTTTTTTTACATGGAAAAAAGAAAAAATAATATATGGGTGTTGGAGAACAAAAGAAAAATAAAGAGATTGTGCAAAAAGTTCAAGCAAATAGAATGCTAAAAATTTGCAATCCTAAGGAAAGATATCAAATACAGAAGGGTGAAAATGTGGATGGACCAACAACAACAAATTACATGGAAAAAAAAAAAGAATATATGGGTGTTGGAGAACAAAAGAAAAATAAAGAGATTGTGCAAAAAATTCAAGCAAATAGAATGCTAAAAGTTTCCAATCTTAAGGAAAGATATCAAATACAAAAGGGAGAAAATGTGGATGGACACACAAAAACAAAAAGACATCTTAGATTGAGGGATTGTAAGAAATTTGCATTAGGTGAAATTTCAGAAACATATGATCATTGACGGTAGAAGAATAAGATCATTTTGGAGATTAATTTTCTTTTGACAGGCTACACTTTTTTTTTAATATTTGAAAAACATCAAAGCCAAATAAAATCTTACCAAGAAACATGACCCATATCTTATATATGAACAAGGGTTTTTGGTAACTAGTTGGATTTGAGGGAAATAGTATTATATGTTCTAACAGGCCCACGAAAGCATGCAAGAATACAAATTATAAAAAATATGCACAAGAATGCGTGCAAAAAAAGAAAGACAAAAGCATGCAAGAATACAAATTATAAAAATATGCACAAAAAGGCACGAGTCCAAGCAAAAAAGACACGATATTTTACAACCATCAAACTGAAATAGGCATATAAAAGAGCCATCTAAAAGAGTACCTAAGGTTCCATATTTTATCTGAAACACAACACGATATTCTACCCACCTTTCCATCTTCAGTTATTTGAGAGAGAAATAGCCATTTGGGATGTTCTGAATCTTTCTAGAAGAGAATATCTTCAAATTGATTAGTGCCGAAGAAATGGTAAAACACTTCATGATCAATATTGATATTTGTTTCTGTCCCAATGTCTAGACTTTCTCCTTCTTTGTCAGGGAATAACATAAGTAACTAAGTAGCTGTGATAAAGTAAATAAGTCAATCAAAGAAAGTAAATAAGAAATTGTTATAAAGTACATAACCAACACTATATTCCGAAGAATAGTACAGACTTGGGTGCTAAATAATGACTGTAAAAGAAACCTTTGTTGTCATGCTTCCAAGTAATGGCTGGAAATTTCACCTATTTTCCAATTGCAAAATTTGAAAATAATTCTATATAATCAATAATTAATGGTTCAAAAAACTTATAACCACATGATATACATAAGCTGGGTTAAAGAAAAATATAATCAAAAATAGTCCTTATATACCATTTCTCTCTACTAGAAGATAAATGATAAATCATTTTCTGTGTTGATTGTTAATTACATATTGAAGTTGAGAAATTTTTGCCACCAATAATAAAAACTTGGTTTTAAAAAATAAATTTTGTGGTTTGCAGCCTAACATTATATGAGACTCGTATTGTAACTTATTAGATGTTATCTGTCTACTATAACTTTCATCGGTACCACCTTTGGATGTCTTATTCAAAAGATACTTTGATGGTTGAGGCTTTACCAATGCCTACTCATGGAGTGAATGACATGATGTTTAACAAGAGGTCAAAAAGCTTACGCATGAAAGAGAATCAGGTTCTGTACTTTTTTCTTCCACCATGATAACCTTGATGTTCACCCAGTCACTCCCACTGGTACTTAAGGCAATAGCCAAAAAAGACAAAATCATGCAAGAATACAAATTATAAAAGATATGCACAAGAATGCATGAGTGCAAGAAAAAAAGACACGATATTGTACAACCATAAAATTGAAATAGCCATCTAAAAGAGTACCTAAGATGCCATATTTTATTTGAAACACAACACAAGATATTCTACCAACCTTTCCATCTTCAGTTATTTGAGAGGGACAAGAGAAATAGCCACTTGGGATGTTCTGAATTGTTCCAGTAGAGAATATCTTCAGATTGACTAGTGCCCAAGAAATGGTAAAACACTTGATGATCAATAATGATATTTGTTTATGTCCCTGAATCTAGCCTTTATCCTTCACTGTCAAGGAAAAGCATATGTAACTAAGCAACTATGATAAAGTAATTAAGTCAATCGAAGAAAGTAAATAAGGAATTGTTGTAAAGTACATAAGCAACACTATATTCCGACAAGAGGTCAAAAAACTTACCCATGAAAGAGAATGGCTTCTGTACTTTTATATGCCACCCTGATAACCTTGATGTTCACCCAATCACTACGACTGGTACTTAAGGCAACAACCAAAAAATACAAAAGCATGCAAGAATACAAATTATAAAAAATATGCACAAGAATGCACGAACGTAAGCAAAAACAGACACGATATTGTAAAACCATAAAATTGAAATAACCATCTAAAAGAGTACCTAAGATGCCATATTTCATCTGAAACAAAACATAATATATTCTACCAACCTTTCCATCTTCAAGTATTTGAGAGAGAAATAACCACTTGGGATGTTCTGAAAATTGAAATAGCCATCTAAATGAGTACCTAAGATGCCATATTTTATCTGAAACACAACACAAGATATTATACCAACCTTTCCATCTTCAGTTATTTGAGAGAGAAATAGCCACCTGGGATGTTCTGAATCTTCCAGTAGAGAATATCTTCAGATTGATTAGTGCCCAAGAAATGATAAAACCCTTGATGATCAATATTGATATTTGCTTATGTCCCTACATCTAGCCTTTTTCCTTCTCTATCAGGGAAAACCATAAGTAACTAAGCACTTGTGATAAAGTAATTAAGTCAATCGAAGAAAGTAAATAAGAAACTACTATAAAGTACATAACCAACACTATATTCTGAAGAATAGTACAGACTTGCATGTTGAATAACAACTGTAAAAGAAACCTTTGTTGTCATGAGTCCAAGTGATGGCTGAAAATTTCGCCTGTTTGCCAATTGAAAAATTTGAAAACAGTTATATCTAATCAATAACTAATGGTTCAAAAAAAATTATAACCAAATTTGGAAACAATGCTATATAATCAATAATTAAGGTTCAAAAAAGTTATAACCAAATTTGAAAACAATTCTATATAATCAATAATTAATGGTTCAAAAAACTTATAACCAGCAGTTGTGATAAAATAAATAATTCAATTGAAGAAATTAAATAGGAAACTGCTATAAATTACATAACTAATACTATATTCTGAATAATAGTATAGATTTGGGCACTGAATAACGATTGTAAAAGAAACCTTTGTTGTTATGAGTCCAAGTGATGGCTGAAAATTTGACCTGTTTGCCAATTGCAAAATTTGAAAACGGTTCTATATAATCAATAATTAATGGTTCAAAGAACTTATAACCAAATTTGAAAAGAATTCTATATAATTAATAATTAATGGTTCAAAAGACTTATAACCACATGATATACAGAAACTGGATTAGAGAAACATATAATCAAAAAATAGTCCTTATATCCCATTTCTCTCTACTAGAAGATAAATGCCAAATCATTTTCTATCGGTTGTTAATTACGATATTGATGTTGAGAAATTTTTTCCACCAATAATTAAAACTTGGTTTTAAAAAATAAATTTTGTGGCTAGTCGCCTAACATTATCTGAGACTCGTATTGTAACTTATTAGATGTTATCTGTCTACTAGAACTTTCATCGGTATCACCTTGGATGTCTTATTCAAAAAATACTTTGCTGGTTGAGTCTTTACCCATGCCTACTCGTGGAATGAATGAGATGATGTTTAATAAGAGGTCAAATCTTACCCGTGAAAGAGAATCAGGTTCTGTACTTTTATCTGCAACCCTGATAACCTTGATGTTCGCCCAATCACTGCCACTGGTAGTTAAGGCCACAGCCAAGAATTCTGCACTTTCACTCACTTCAGAAATTCTTAATGCTATCGTTCCATCTTCACTCAGATTGTGGTGGAAATAGGAAGCTTTCACGAAGGATTGCAGGAAGAAAATGGGACGGCATTAAGAAATTCAGTTGAATTTGGAGGAGATGAATGTGATGGCTGGCTCGTTGCATATTTCCGTAATTCAAACTCACAAGATGACACTTACTCTGACTAGTGTACCGGAGCCCCTGACATTGGCATTTTTGGCCCCTTTAGCAATCACATTAACTATTCCTCGGAATCCTGCTCATCTGACGATGATTTACAAATATTTGTTACACATTCATTCATCAAAGAGTGTCATTCTACAAGCAGTTTAATGCCATTGCCTTTGAGCAGAAATCTTAGATCGAAAATTCTTCCTATGAGTACATCAAATAGTATTGGCTTGCTTAAGCTTGTTGCAGGTCAAAGCTTCCCTACTGAAAACATGGTAATGAATGAGAATTGTGATGTGATTTCTGAGCACTACCCGAGCTATGAGCAGCGATGGCCAGAAAGGGGAACAATGGAGGGGATCGAAAGAAATTGGCAGAAGAGAAAGATGGTTGATCAAGATATAAATCGGGAGTTCCATTGTCTTAGAAAAATATTGTCCACAGGGGAAAGATTAGGAGGCATCATTGCTGGAGAAATGGCCGTCAACAATTCTCCAACTGAGCAACCTTTATATGTTGGCAGCAGTGAGCCAAATTCAAATGGGAGCGCGTTGAGAACAGTTGGCCCAGCGCGTAATGTTAAACCAAAGCCCAGTGCTCGAAGGGGTTCGACAACTAATCCTCAAAGCTTCTATGCATGGGTAATTCTTTGGATCGTAATTCTGGAAATATTTTGGAATCTATTTTGATTTAATAGTTTATCAAATTCCAAGATCAAATTAAATTTCTTTTTTTTCAGGGAGAAGAAAATAAATTTCTTTCATTGGAATAAAATAAGATACATTTTCAGATTTAAAGTCAAAATGAGCTTCTCATGTATGGATGTTTGCTGCAACTTTGAGACTACTAAGCTTCTGAAGGGCTATAATAGCAAAACAAAGACTTTTCCCCTTTTCTAAAATAGAGATTTCTTCAAGTGCGATTTGGAAGGTTTAGACTCTTTAAAAAACAGAGATTTCTTCTGAAGTTCTGCAACAGAAAAACAGAGACATTTTCCTCCTTAAGTATTCGGGGTTTCTTAAGGTGCGATCTGTTCAGTTTCAAGATTGGATTTGTTGAGAGAAAGGCGAGAGTAAAGAGAAGGGGAGCAGAGACTTCTAGGAGGAATCTGATTTAGAAATTCTTAATGCTATTGTTCCATCTTCACTCAGATTGTTGGCTTCTAGCAAGACCTAAATTTCTGCTTCCAGGTTTTCCTGAATATAATAATTTAAGAAAACAGAAAGCAAATGAGATGTAATCTCCTCCCAACATGAAAAGAAAGTGCAAGAAGAAAGAACCAAAGGAAAATTTCCTATAAAGTATTAACAAACAAATAGAAATATGCTCAGGTTACAAATCAAATTTTCACAAAAGATTTTTTTATATTCAGAAAGAAGTTGACTATGTTCACTCAAACTATAGCTTTACAAAATATCCCTATAAATCTTTTCTCTTAATAGTATACCTGGACATACAAGACACTTTGACCTTGGAGCCGAATGTTGGAGAAATAGAAGTACTTATCACTGCATTTGAATGGACGATCATATCTAGGATGGTCAAAAAGAGTTGTGATGCACTCTCTCAGTTTCCCTCTTATCTCACAAGTGCGTACTATGTAGTAGGGATTCAGTTAACGAAACTTGTTTCTCAACAAAATCCTTGACCTCCTTTGTATCAGGGTCTTCTAGCCTCCAGAAGAAAAATGGACATGTATTAAAACCTAAAATAAAACAACACGATTTCGAATTATATTGCTTTCTTCAAATGGGAAACATGAATTCATGGAAATTTCTAATATTCCATATGGATAAGCTGCAGTGGTTTACCAACAGGGAATTTTTTTACAGTCTGTTAGGTTGTGTTCTATTGATGAGTCAAACTGTTGAGGCACTTATCATGATGATGAGTCAGGTCAAACTCTCATTGAAAGGAGAGCTAGCTCTGTTCCCTCTCCCAACAATGGAGTTTACCACCCAACAAACTACCCAGAAGATTCCATAAAGCAAAAAAAAACATAGATTCATGGGCCACTGTTAAAATAAGAAGTCACAATATCTAAAATGAAGTGATAAGCCTTTCCCATTCTCACCATTCTCACCACTTTAGATTGGCATGAGTTTGAGTGATGAGGATGGTTTCTGTCAAATAGTAAACAGATAAGAATTTTCTAAAATTAAACTCAAATGAAGCTTACTGTCTATAAGGATCATGTACAACCACCCCGTGATACTTGTCTACTATAGACTCATCTCTCCTCACTTCTGGATAATCCAAGAGCTCTTCAACTGGAAACGAACCCATATTAAATTCAAGAGCTTGGCACAACCTAACTGAATGGTTAATAAATAAGGGCAAACTACTCTTTGTATTCAGACTGATGCCCTTCCAAATGAACCTGCATTGTGTACAGAGATATGTAGTTAATAATTAGGAATATGTTAATAAAACCCAATTTACTTCCCAAAGCGATAAGAAAATAAGGGAAAACTCACTTCAAAAATTCTTAGTGCTACCATTCCATCTTCACTAAGATTGTGGTGGAAATAGGAAGCTTTCACGAAGGATTGCAGGAAGAAAATGAGACGGAATTAAGAAATTCAGTTGAATTTGGAGGAGATGAATGCAATGGCTGGCTGGTTGCAGATTTTCCTAATTCGAACTCACAAGATGCCACTTACTCTGAGTACTGTATTGGAGCCCCTAACATTGTCATTTTCGGCCCCTTTAGCAATCACATTAACTATTCCTCGGAATCCTGCTCATCTGACGATGATTTACAAATATTTGTTGCACATTCATTCATCAAAGAATGTCATTCTACAAGCAGTTTAATGCCATTGCCTTTGAGCAGAAATCTTAGATCAGAAAGTCTTCCTATGAGTACATCAAATAGTACTAGCTTGCTTAAGCTTGTTGCAGGTCAAAGATTCCCTACTGAAAACATGGTAATGAATGAGAATTGCGATGTGATTTCCGAGCACTACCCGAGCTATGAGCAGCGATGGCCAGAAAGGGGAACAATGGAGGGGATCAAAAGAAATTGGCAAAAGACAAAGACGGTTGATCAAGATATAAATCAGGAGTTCCATTGTCTTAGAAAAATATTGAAGACAGGGGAAAGATCACGAGGCATCATTGTTGGAGAAATGGTCGTCAACAATTCTCCAACTGAGTGACCTTTATATGTTGGCAGTAGTGAGCCAAATTCAGATGGGAGCACATTGAGAATAGTTGTCCCAACGCGTAATGTTAAACCAAAGCCCAACAACCTTCACTCCACTCCATGGTCGTCTACCTTCACTCTGCAATGCAAGCCATGGCAGTCTACCTTCAGGGTTCGCTGGTTCTTGAAAAAGATACGCAAGCCATGGCCGTCTACCTTCACTCTGCAACGCAAGCCATGGTCGTCTACCTTCAGGGTTCGCTCGTTCTTGAAAAAGATGAAGTTTAGACTGTTATTTTTTCAGTTATAACTAAATTTTTTATTAACGGTAGCAAACATTTTAATCGTCTAACATCAAATCAAACGCATCATAGTTTGACACGTACAATGAGAGGGAGTAGATTTCAGAGGGGAATGCCTTACGACATAACTAAACTATAAATGGTTTTTGGTCCTTTTTATTGGTTCTTGGTCAAGCCAACTGAACATAGACAAGAGTGAGTTGCTCTTTGGATTTCTCCTCATTCATCACATCATTTTGGTTTATTTTGATACATGCAAAAAACACCATTATGAAACTTCAAGTCATTCACTTTTTCAATCTCCACTTAGTCTTCTATACAATATGAATCGTAGTTCGGGGCTAAAATCAATCCTATATATATCTAGATATTTTCAATTTTTTCGATTCGCCCCTTGTTTAAAATAGAGTGGAGCGACCGAGTCTCTTATATACGTGAAAATAAAATTCCCTTTCAAATGAGAGGTCAATATTGAGTGCTCACTTGAGTTGGTGAGTTACATTTTTCAATTAATTAAAATAAATTCATTTTATTTCTTCGGAACCAATGACTCTAGCTAGGGCTCATCCTACATAGAATTGGCATGTGCTGGGACACAATAAAATATCTGGAACTTGCAGGTCAAAAGAAATATTTGACTGTTTTTCTCATCATTATAGGTCTCACTCTATCCACAGTATTTCTCTCAGATGGAGCTCATTAGTTCATCATGGAGTCACTGAATTTATCTATGTTTGGAATTATCAGAATTGAAATTGTTTGATGTGCATCTTTTGCTGAAAATCTATCCTCTTCTCCCATCATACACTTAAGTAGGATCCCAAAAGGATTCCTCCAATGCAATTAGCACCCAATGCACAATACCCAACAACCTTAAGCTTCAACGATCACCTATGTGATTTGTCCATCCCTCGAGGGAAAAGACCTATGGTAAGAAAACGAGATATGTCCTGGTATCATGGGGACTAGTGATATCAAATCATATTGGGGCTCTTGAAATTGATCCAAAGACCTAGGAATTGTTATAGTGGAAAGTGGCAATTGCCAGTGAGAATAGGACTAGTAAAATGTGTAGATGAAACCATGTAATAGTCTTGACTCCATACCAAGGAAAGAGTATAATAACTTGGTAGGACGTTAAAAACAATGTGCAAACTGCACAATTCACAAGTCAAGCATGGACCCAAGGATAACTACACAATTCACAAGTCAAGCACGGACCCAAGGATAACTGCACAATTCACAAGTCAAGCACGGACCCAAGGATAAACATGAAACTAAAATCTCTTTAAATTAGTCCCAAAATTACTAGAATCAATGCAAGCGTTTAAAATCTATTAATGCAACTGCAATTTTAACTTCACTAGGAACATCCAACCATATGAAACAACACAAAATTGGTTGATCATATAACTACACTCCATGAAATAAAATTCCAATATTAAAGATTTGAATTCTTTCAGACAGCTTGAGAGATTCCATGTCAATGTAATATACAAAAGCTGGACCAAACTCATGGAACTCTAGGTTTTGAAGGTAAACCCTAGCCTCCTTTGAAATCAATGGCCAGAATAACCCAATAGCCAATTGTTAACTACCCAACATATATCCCTGTGGTAAGAAGTGGAAAGCATTCATACATCAGAAATGGTAAAAATATATTCGTGGACTTTAATCTACATTTCATGAACAAACCTATCTCAATACATGTTAAACAGGGGACTATAATACAAAATAACAAAAGAAAAGGTTCTCGACATATTGCAAATTAGGATTCAAATATCTAATGGAGCACCCTTTAAGATCACAAGGAAACATGAAAATAAGTCAACTCTCTTGTGCAATGCAATTTACTGCTGACTGGTCTAGATGAACTCAGATATGATGGTGTTCATCCTTTTAATAAATGCATGTCCTTGCACCACAACTTTGTACACTTCTAGCAATGAGATAGCTGGATGGAAAATGTTCTCAAGGATTCAAAACTGAGATTGAAGTTGGATTAAGTTTGCACCACACTTGTTGCAGCTTTCCCATGCAATCTAGGTGGAGTGCTAGTTGTAGGGCTAATAGGTCCACGGCTAATGCGATTTAAGGATAGTGGATAGAAATTAGGCACATTTGAACAAAATGCATAACAATTGAATTCACAGAAGTTGCTTTTGCATGTTGCATTGCATTTCCATTGGATTCCAATCCAGTGTTGTGAGCTCTACACCAAAAGATAGTGCCATGGACAGGCTTAGTCTACTTGGACTACTCATCCCTTTTGCCATATTTCCTACTAACTTTTTCAGGCTTCCTGAAGCTAAACGTATAGAAGATGCTTGAGGAGAAGCATTAAAAGTTCAAAAGGATTATGTTCTAAACAAAGGATGTACATAAATTAGCAGGATTTTGTAACATTTAAACTCCATTTATATGATCTTGATTCAAGACATCTGCTCAAAAGTGGCCAAACAATAAGTAGCTGATCTAAAAAAGACATATATATGACACACGCTTGGAAATTTCTGTGTCAATAGTTTTCTAAATCACTAAATAGGAGTTTAACCTCCAACAATTGTTTTTTCTCTATGGGATTTTTAGATACATTTGTAAATGTTTACTTATATTGAGAAGGTAGAACTGCATGTGGGCTACCTGACTGATGTTGGCCACTATACCATGCATGTAAATTGACTCCAAGAGATATACCAAGATTAATATTTGGGGGGCCACCACCCAACGTTAATGTTGGAGAGGCAACTGACAATGTCCTAGAATTGGATGATGTTGATGAACCTGGTTGTATTTGTTGCTATTTGTACTGCTGCTAACACAAATGAGGATTACTAAAATATGTTTCTTGGGAATTTAGCCCTTGCATTTGTTGTTTTTGATGGAGTCCCGCTACTTGATGATTAGATTGAGGTAAAAACTTGGATTTTTGTATTGCTTGCTACTGGAGATATGTACTATGGGTAAAAAGGAATTGTTGTGGATTGAAATGAGCTTGGTTATGATATGGTTGGCTCTTTAATCCAACTAGCTATCCAGATACCGTTAAGGAGACTGACTATTGTGCTTGTTTCTGGTATTTTTGAAATGTAGATTTTCTTGGTGAGCTTTGAGATACATGCAAAGGCCCCAAAACAGATGGTGTGCTCCTACTGCCCACTCGAGATGACTTTTTGTTGGAGATAGGAGCTATAGATTTCTGTTGTGAGATGGGTCCTTTGCTCCCAGTTGCAATCCTTAATGTTAGTGTGCTCACAGACTTCGAAACTGGAGGTGACCAACTATTAAAGTGGGCACAGAATTTGTTGGAGGCAACTTTGGAGCCATGATAGAGCAACAATTAATCTGTTGATTAACTAGTGGTTGTCTAGAACTCTTTGAAACAAATGAAGCTTGAGATGGGGCAACTAGACTTGCCCCTATACTAGGGTTTTCCTTTTGATTTCCTCCTTGCTGGAAAAAAAAAATATTGTAGCAAGAGCAGTTTGAGGTAGAGCACTTGCAGTTGTGGGCATAGTTGTTGGCGTTCTAGGAGTTATTTTCCACTGATGAGATTTTTGTCCTCGCTTTAGATTTTGGCCTATAAAATGTGGATATGGTTGACAAAGGTCATATTATTTATCTTAGAGGGAAAGGGTCATCCTGAATGGTATAATTCATGGTCTTAAAGGAAAGGTTTCATCCTGGAAGGTCTTAATCATTGTCTTAGAGAAAACGGTTGGTTATGAAAGCTCTTAATACAATTATTTAAAAATTTAAAAAATAACTATTCAAATTTTTCATGTGAAATTAGAATGTCTGCTCTTGTCATTTATATATATATAACTAATAGATATTTCATGTTTCTCGATTCCCAAATATTTGACCTCTCAAGGTGCAAAATACACCCTATAAATCTATAAGCATATGAATCTTGTATTGTAGCTGTATAAGCACATCCAATGGACAAAATTTATTTTCTCTAAATAATCTGTGTTAAACACATTTATCAAACATTGGGAAACATATTTATTAAACATTCAGATTATGTTTTACATAGAGGGAAAAAGTTTCAATCCCCAAAGATTCTCCGAGCCCTAAAAATAGATTGCAACCATTATACTAATTTAACTAAATTAAAAAATTACATCTCATAAACAAATTAAACCCTTTTTTTGTGAACTATAAAAGTAAACCCTTTTGTTGTGAAACTGAGGCCACTTTTGACAATTATATTTAGATAAATCAAGTTACCTTTTCTTGGAAATTTGTTTTCTCCGTAATATCCAGGAAAGACTTAATATCTCCTTGATGGACGAGGGCTAGTTTATCATCGTAACCCTTGAGGCAATCCAAGAATACCTGGTTGTTTTCTTTCTCTATTTCTCTCTCCATCGATGAAACTTCATATCCATGAGGTGCTTATAAGCATGTGCAGGCATAAAGAGTGGTTTTCATGCCAGGGAAGCCACTGATCCTAACAAGAGAAGGCAAGCCATGCTTCCTTTTTTGGGACTGACATGTGATGGCAATGTGTTGAGCCTTATGAAACGAAGGGTAGAAAACATAAGCAACGCCTCCATGCTCCTTCAAATTAAAACTCATTGAATTTCTTTCATGAACTTACTCTTCCCAAGCCTTGAATAGTATATCACATGAAGCAAGAACAACTGTAGTCTCTTGACCAACAGTGAACCTGCAACAACATATCTATACATTAGCACCATAAGGGCTATGGATCCCTCAAAATTTAGAATCATGTGCTGAACATTTTGCACATTTTTGTGGATCAGGAAATAGGGAGGACATTACCATATTCAAGCATAATAAAATAATACCTCCATTACCTGAGATGAAGATAAAACATGAAACAATGAAAAAACATTGTATCATATTACAAATACAAACTAGGCTTCTAGATAGGATAATTGAGGTGTCTAATACCCTCAATCCACTTAGCATGCCAAAAACTATAGATAAAAAACTTTTATATCCAACTTTTATATTTCTTTTTACGATTGAAGAATGAATATATGAAAAAAAATCTTCTTTATAATAATTATTTCAATCATGTCAAGGCCACACATGATGTTTGTATTAGCAACAAGGGATTGATTAGACTCTCCCATTTTATAATTTATAATGTTTCATTAATATAACTATCTCTATCTCTTTTTATTAAATAGTACCAATGTTAGAAAGTTCAACTCAACAAACTACTCAATGAAGTCAGAGTGTTGACAAAATCTTGATTAAAACTTGGGGGACCTTTTTTCATTCTTGGCATTTAAATTTGATTGGGAGGAGTTTTTTCCATCCACTCATGATTTAGACTGCCTAGTAAAAATAAACTAGGTGTTACTTGCTAGTTACTTCTTAACATCATCATCAAATTAAGAATTTTTTTATCCTTATAAGATAGCACCTTGACATAGTTTCCAACTTTATTATTTAATTAATATTCTATATTTGATGTGAAGTTTGGCCATGAATGATCTATCATCAACTTGTATATTTCCTTGTATAAATGAAAAATATGTAAAACAAAATCTTCTTTATAACATTTCATGTGATTTTCTTTCTTATTTCCTAACATTTCTTCAATTCCTTGCTATTTCCTATGCATGTGTACCCCATTTTTTTGCCCACAGTTGGCCCAACCACTCTTGTTTCTATCAATTGATTTCCTACCATTTACAGCTTCTTTTCTTTGGAAAAAGTACTTTTATGTCCATTTCTTTATCCAATGCAGGCTATAAAGTTATAGAGGGTAAGCAAAGATAGAAAAATGTTAAAAATGAACGTATTAGACATGGAATTTTACAATCAACAAACCTTAAAAGACCACCCATAGTACTTCATTAACCATAAAATTAATTTGACTAGAAATTATAAAAACTTTAATTGGTCGCAATAGATATAAAATTTCACAATTATTTAAAATTACAAAGATTTTGGCACTGGATCACTCCAGCAAATTCAAAACAAAGTCTTTCATCAATGATAAAGAAAAAAAAACTCTATCGTATAGGATCTCGCAACAAATTTAAAGGAAAATTTTAAATAACCAAACAAATAAAATAACCTGAATTTGTAGAAGCAGAACCATTCAACCCAAAATCCTGTTTAAAATCTGCCTTATTTTCCATCAGCACTCGCTCTGCCTTAGCGCCTGTGAAATGAAGTGTTGTTCCAAACAATAAGCATCATCCAATTAAGAAATAAGCCCCAATATGATCTACAATCCTCCTTTAAAATAAAAAACCGAGACACGCAAACATAAATTCTTCCACAACATTGACTAACAGTGCTACTTGACAGAAATTCAAAGCTCCAACCTCGCAACACACCCCACATCACTTGTTTTGGCTTTGAAAATGAATGAAGGCTCCATAGATATGCCACAATGAAATGTCAATATGTATTCAAATGGCAATGGCATCTGAGACTATTCTACCTGTGAGACTACTGCAAATCGATTCCAAACACCAAAACTCCATAAAACTGAGTTGGTAATAAGGCTTGCATTTATTTTGCTACAATGTCTAACTTTCAAATTTTTAATAGAACTGAAGGTTTTATTAAGTGAATAACCCTGACAAACATATGCTTTTTCCCATTTTTATCAATTTCCCAAACTTGAGCTGATACAATCCGAAAAGAATCACAATTACAACCCATTTCAATGAAGCCTCGTAGTATTCGAATGAATGGAATCCATTCAGAGAAAAAGAAGAAAAAACAGATTCCATACCGGTGAAATTCGCTCCGACACTTGGAAAACATGAGTGTTACAGGCTCTAGCATCGATCAGATCTCTTGTTAGAAACACATTGACAGCCAACCCTGTTTGGCTTCATAACCTTGATCAACACCATAACATTGATAAGTCCAATCATCATATGGTGTTGTCATAATTGGCATGCAGATGCAGAAAAGACTTTCTGAGAGAGTTGTCTTAGCATTCCAGGAATCCCACTATTGTGATCTCTTCCTTGGTCCAGAATACAATGTAGTGACATGGATTTGAAAGGTGATTATAGTAGATTTTAGGTAAAAGCATTGCAGAAGGATGGAGTCCACAACATGGGCATTGGATATATATTTCATGAATTCCCTCACGAAAGAGTTTGGAATCTGTGAATATCCAAATCATCCTACCTGTTAATAAAATTTCCATGAACATTGGTGGATTGCCCATGCAATTATCAGAATCTGTTACTGTTTCACTCGATTCTCAAGATCTGCAACAACAATTTTGAACAACCATCATGTATTGACGTCCTTGCCAATCCTTGAACACACCCATTTCTAAATACAGTGCTCTGTTAAACCTAAACCATTATTCCCAACACTGTGCTAAACCTAAATCATTATTCCACTCAATGTTGCAAAGTTTTGTATCCTAATCTATGATTATAATGTTCCTGAATTTTCAGCTACATATGGTTTTTTTAATGTTAGGGTACTTCATTGACCAACCACACACATGCTAAATAGTGTGTGGAGAGTCCCACCCCTGCACTGAAGGTAAGCTTGGAATAAAATGGCAGGAAAGTCGGTGAATAAAGAATGTTGAATGCGTCTCTCCATAAGAATATTATCATGCATTGCGCCTGGACTGGGTTCCACTTGTCCAATTTAACCTGATTCCATTTATCAGAGAAAAATTCAACACAGAAGGAATCAAACAGCTCTGCATTGCTTCCAATTTACCATCAAAACTTTATTCGTGTTAACATGAGAAATTCAGGAAAATTTTGAAAGATAAAAAGTTGTTGGAACTCTATACTATTTTAAAAATGAGGTGCAAGAATATCTGTGAGAAAGGAGGAGAACATATTGTTTCTATGACACTTTCCAAGAGGTCAACAAATAGGATGGCAGAAATACTGAAATGGCTTATGTTTTAGTATTTCTGCCATCTTGTTTGTTGACCTCTTGGAAGGTGTCATAGAGGCTATCCCACAGTCCTATTTTCATTGAAATCACAACAACCAATAGCAAGTTGCATTATGAAAAGTTTGAACAACTTTCTTGTGCATTTTTTATTCCCCCTCTTTTTTTTCCATCCATTGTAATTCTAACATTCTTGTAAAGACCTCATACACTGACTATTCTCGACAAATATCCTGCCAAGCTACAATGAATATTTTCATTCATTGTCTTTGAGAAGAAGAACATCATCTTTTACATATTTGGATTTTTTTATGGATACTTGTTTCCCCAACATAACATGCTCTCCTGCTATTGAATGGCAAGGGCGACTAACCAAGGATTTCTCATGTTGCAGAACCTTTCTCCTTTTCGTCCTAGATATATCTTGTGATTTTCCACCTAGATCATCATCCTCATCATAAAAGGAATTTAAGGCAATTTATTTGTTTATCTATTGATGGTTGTTTTCCTAATCGTGTCAATTCTTCTACTTCTAACGGGTATGGGCACCTACCCCTAGACTTCTCACACTGGTAATCTAATTTTCTCATCGGTACCAATCTTACACTAGTGTTTCTAGCTGTAGGATCCTCATCATTATCTGAACTTGAAACTGTCTTGAACCTTATATGTTTGTGACCAGAGGAGGTAGTTTCCTTGTTGCTAGAAAAAAATGAAGCCAATCGTTCAGATATGATCTTGGACTGCATTGCAGATGCTTGTTTCCTTCTTTCAAGATCGATTTTCTTCTCTGTTTCAGCTTCCACCTGACGATTAAGGTCCTTTTCAACTTTCTTAGTGTGCCAAAGAAAACCAATGTGCATCCTTAAACGTTCGATGCGTATGCATAACTGGGGAGGAAAAGAAACATATTCTTTCTTGGCCACAAAAGACAAGAATTCCTCTACCCGTATATCTTTCTCCTGCCAATTGTCTAAGAAATCAGAGAGATAGGATATAATCTGTTCTGTTGTTATTTTGAAAGTTGTCACTATATCTTCCAGGGGTGAAAAGTAATGCCCAATCAAGGGATGTCGTATCAAAGGCCCTAATCCTAGCCTTTGAAAGTCCTCCACTCCTTCATGTCTACAAATCTCAGTAGGTAAAATTACATGTGTGGCTTATAAATTAGGTGTATAAACAATAACATAGTTTGAACCAGAAAGCATACATAACTAGAAAACTTCTCATTGTTTTTATTGTGGTTTGGGAAAGTTTAAGGTTCAATCCTAACATCATGCTTATTAGGTACCCACGTTCCAACTCTGCCTTGCGAGATTCACACTGGTTTTCCAGAAATTTTGATATCATCGCAATTTATCTTGTTTCGCTCATTATAGTTTTAATGACGCTCAGAACTCTCTAAAGAACCCCCAACAAATCATTTAACAAAACCATCTCAAAGTGGGGTGAATGATAAAATCCCATTAATCCTGTAGTGAATGATAAAAGCCCATTAATCCTGTTTTGCAGGTCTAGAAGAAAGAAATTTTGCTCATATGGGTGTTGGCCCATTTGATTTATAAGATGACAAAATGTCATATCCTTCATGTCTCTGGAAGGAAATATCCCAAAAACCTACATCTAATATATATATGCCCTCATCCCAACTTTCCTTGTAAGCTATTTAACAAAATAATCATTTCCAAGAGTGAATGAATGCATTGAGCTCAACAACAGAGGCTTGGGGATATTTGGTATTCTCAAAGTGCAAGACCAGGTCCAGTATCCCAAAGCCCTTCCTCCTTCCAACCAAACATTATTTAAAATTCCACAATCATAAGCAGATTTTCTATGGATTGATTGAGGTCACCTAAACTACCATCAATCAATAAAAACCCGAATCTACATTGAAATATCCACCATGATCCAAATAAAAAAAATAACCAAAAAGAATGAGACAGATGGGTTTTATAAACAACCAAAAAAACGAGACAGATGGGTTTTGTAAACAACCAAAAAAAATGAGACAGATGGGTTTTGTGGGCAGATTGAGTACATCTTATTGATGATCTTCTACTTGGATTCCTCATTCCTCCAGTTGTTGGTCTCCATGGCATTCTCCAGCTATGGCGTTCTCTAGCTATGTTAACCGAAGAGAAATGAGTGTTGTGCAGAGGATTTGGGACGAGGGTGTGTGGTTTTTATCAATATAATGCAGAAAGAAAGTGGATAAAAGTGGTCCGTCCGCGTCCGTGTTAATTGTATTTATGTCAAAATGTTTCTATGGAAAAAATGTATAATTACTACGGTATGGGTTAAGATAAAGAGTTAGATAGTTGAATAGTGAAACATTGGGGAAATGTTTGGTTGAATATATTATCTAAGGCACATAGTGTATATGTTGGTCATTTTTTAGAACAATCTAAATATATTTCATTTGATGAATATATGATCTAAGGAGCATAGCCTATATGTTGGTCATTTTTTAGAAAAATCTAAATATATTTCATTTTTTTTTTTTATGATATATGATGATTATATATGTTACGTTCTTATTATGTTTTATATTTAGATTAATGTTTGAATATCTATCCATTATTAATATTAATTACAAAAATCTAATTTAATGTCATAACATAGAGACAAATTATGGTTGTTGGATTGTATAGTGTTAAATGAATGTATATGGATGTTACTTGAAAGCACTACATCATAACATGATAGTGACTATGTAGAGCTCCCCACCTATCCAATGCCTTGGTAGCACTCCTCAAGTGAGACCTTCCTTGCTTCAAGAATTCATACTGTCAAAGACAAACTAGTACAATGTTTGTTGGACACTTAAGTGGACCCTAGTTTACCAATTCGACCCAAGAAATTGTTATGTTATATAGATAAAAGATTGTCATGGAAATTGGGCATATATATTAAAAATAAATTTTGAAGAATGCTTAATGGTTTTTCGGTTTGAGTAGTTTGGATTATGGCCTACCATCTCATCTACCCAAGTTCAAGTTTCCCAAAGCATGTTATAGCTTGTATTGTTTAGGTTAGGTTCAAGAAGGAGGCATCCCCAAAGAATCTTGGCTAAAAAAAGTTGAATTTTAAAATATCTAGGAGTTTGTACCTATCCTATATAATCAAGTTGTAAAAATTGGAATGGGTATTGTTGTACAGATGGAACTTGATAGCCAATGCAGCTCGTCCCAATCCATAAGGATCTTTCCACTACGGGAAAATCAACATTACTAGAACAATAATCCTCTCAAACTCAGCCCCCATCATCAATGGCAAACAACGTTATGAAGTGAATGGTGTATTCTACTTGCATTCCAAAACACCATTGCAACTTATAGATTACTACAACATAAGTATATTGTTTGTCATTGGTGGCATTCCAGTGGAAGTCACTTCCATTAGAGTGTGATTATGAAGTTTTTAGGAGCTTATGTTTTGAGCTGCGTACAAGACTACAGAGTGTAGTCAAGGTCTGAGAAGGAGAACAGGTAGTAAAATTAGAGGACTTTCAAACTATAAATAGGGCTACAATTTCACAAACCCCAGTAATGCAATCATTCTATAAATCTATATATCTCTATGATTAGAGCTAGAGCTACATACTAAATAAAAAAGTCTCTAAGGCTTATAGTCCATGCAGCTCTAATGCAATGACTACAACTAGTACCTTATAATAAGGTGTGACATGCCCTTAACAACCACCAGACGATATTGATTTCTCAATGGCCTCAGGTTCTCGGTTGGGGCAGGCACAAAGAAGTTGGAATTTCCAAAACTTTATCTATAATTCGACGGAACCACAAAACTTCTACACTCTTGAGCCTAGACCTCGGTGGAACCACTGCCCTCAAAATATACCTCAACCCTATATACTCTAACTCAATCTCGATCTATATTGATACAGAGACTTGGGTGGGAATATTCTTACCTAGGGGGCTGGAAGCCATGGTTTTGCTGCTCGGCTTACATAATATCATATATAATTCCAGTTACCCACCTATGCAGGGGCATTATTCAAGTTGATCCTCTTATTTCTACTCCAACACCACTAAGGCCTTAACACCTAAATCTTGGAAATTGAGCATGGAAGTGGCAAAAACCTCCAACAAAGTACATTTATTCACAAACCCTACAAACCCCAGATTTGAAATACATTCCTATGGTTGGTTAGGGTTCCCTAACTAGTTTTTTAAGGGATTTGGAGGCCAACTGGACATCTTGGTCCTATAATTGATCCATACATTTAGAAATATTTAAGTGCTTGACTGCGTGTTTGAAGAGGAAAAATGAGAGAAAGGAGGAGTGCACGGGACCTGAGCTTTTGGTATTTTTGTGTGAGAACTTCATTCCAAACTGTGCACACCATGGATGCTGAGAGAAAATCCTGTGGTCTCGCTAACAATGTCAAGATGAGGAGGGACAACAGTTACTGCAGCTTCTACGGCTTCTGGCAATCTCCACGCTACTCTCCATTTTTCCCTTTGGTTATGGGCTCCCCTCTGTTCAATCAATTGAGCAAGTAGCAAGAATAGGAAATCCACCCTTTGGTTATGGGCTCCCCTCTACTGAATCAATTGCACGAGTAGAAAGAATAGGAAATCCAAAGGGGTATCAGAAACTTGTGTGTATTGCAAAAAATATAGTTTTACTATAGGAAAAGACATTTCGACGATTTGAAAAAGAGTTTGAAACAAAACAAATTTTCCATCGTGCAAAATATATAAAGGGGGGTTAGAGTTACAATTGGTTCTCATTTAGAAGAATTAGATTACACAAAAATTATTAAACAACTATAGGAAAATACATTTCGATGATTTGAAAAAGAGTTTGAAACAAAACAATTTTTGATCATGCAAAATATATAAAGGGGGTTAGAGTTACAATTTGTTTTCATTTAGAAGAATTAGATTTTTTCCAGTTTCATTTTTATGTCCATTGTTATTATAGAAAAGGTTAATGCATATTCAATATTAAGATAATACACACAATTTATTGAACGACTATAGGAAAATACATTTAGACGAATTGAAAAAGAGTTTGAAACAAAACAGCTTTTGATCATGCAAAATATAGGAAGGGTGTTAGAGTTACAATTCATTCTCATTTAGAAGAATTAGATTTTTTTTGGTTTCATTTTTTAGATCCATTACTATTGTGGCAAAGGTTAATGAATATTTAATATTAAGATAATATGCACAAATTATTGAACAAATACAGGAAAATAGTAAGTTCAAATAGTCACCACTAAGTTTTGAATGGGATCTAAAATTTGAATTTCTCAAAATTGAATGAAGTTGGAACCACTCTGAAACAACCTGAAACAATTAATGTTAATATTAAAAATTTAAGTAAAATTTGACATTATCCTTATCTTTCCTTTTCAAAAAGGAAAGATAAGGAGAATGTCAACTTTTACTTTAACTTTAAAAATTAAGTATTACCATTAATTACTAGGGTTAGGTTTTGTAGGGCCCTAGGGTTAAGATAATTTTTTTCCTTTTAAGTATTTTTTATTAAAAAATAATATTTGGTGGTCATTAGCTATGTTGCACTACATTCTTTAGAATTGGTCAGTTTAGTAGAGAACTAGTCACTTTGGTGTTTTAAGGTCAGTTCAATACAAGACCAACCTTAGCCAATCTGAACCACCAAATTAGACTAGTACAACTCTAAAACCATTGGGACCAGCCAATTCCACTAGTTATAGGCTAGTTCCAATAAGAGTGTGCCCTTCTCATCTTCCTCTAAAGTTGTTTTGTTGTATCCTTTCTGATTTGGAGAGTGCCATAAACTCTCGGAGTGTTGTGAGCACCTAAGATAATAAGTAGTTAAGCATTGACAAACATAATTTTGCAAGGAACTAGTACAGAAATCACAAAACATATTTAATGAGGACGTGCATGAAAGGAACTATTACATACCTCCCAAGATAGTTAGTGAGGATGTGCTTGACCAAAAAGCATCAGGAAAAAATATCCACCCTCAAAAACCCTTCCCAAAACATTGAATTGTGGTGAAAAACAAATTGTTGGTAGGCTATTAATGCTACCAACAATCATTCCCTCTCCAATTTCACAAGAAGATCATACTCAAGCTACCTCCTCCACTATTATTATAGTAAGTTCTTGCAACTGTGTGAGCTACAAGAAATTAAAACTCCCTTGGAATCACCACCAATCTTAGGGAACTCGACTTCTATGCATGCCCTAACTATTTTGGGTTGATTGATCAGTTAATCAGATGATCATTGAGTTTGAATGAAGTCCCACTGCTTAAATGACCTTCCACTAGTTCCTCCAAATGTTAGAACTAGTTTAACTGACAACAACATGAGATAATTGACCTTTATTGCTACAAATTAGCAATGGCATATGCAAAACTAAACTCTAACTCCTCCAACTCGAATTTACTGAGTAAACTAGGTGACAAAAGCCATGTCACACACATTAACATCATCCAAGTTGTCTATTGAGGTGGAAATTCGAATTTTTTCAACTTTATCAAGGAAAAATCAAATTGAGAATTTCTTGCTGCATTTTTCAACACATAGTTCACTAGAATGTATTACTTTCACTGTGAACTTGGCATAGTTCACATGTTAAGTTCATAAGGTTTTGGGTTGATGTGGTTCTATGTGTTGTGTATATAAAGAATAGGTGTCCATCTCATGCTATCAGAAACAAGACATCCTATGAAATGTTGTATGGACACATTCCTTCGGTGAGGCATCTCAAGGTTTTTGGTTCCTCCTGTTATGCCTTCATACCTAAGGAACATATAAAAAAACTCAGTGCAAGGAGTCACAAATGTATTTTCTTTGGGTACTCATACATCTAAAGAATTATGATGAAGTGAATAAGAAGTTTATAATATCTAGAGATGTGAACTTTCTTGAGTCTTCGAAGATTGACAATGTTGTTAAGTGGCAGCTTAATCGTTTGGAAAGGTTCAAACATGCAAAGTATTTTCAAGAGTTTGATACTAAGATTCCACATCTCCTTCTCCTACTATACTTTCTTTGAAGAACCTTTAAGAAATCAAGTTGAAGAAATTCCTTCCCTTGCTTTGTTAGGAAAGAGCTAAGAGACTACTTGCAGCAAGTAGCCAAATCTGACAAGCATTATGGGTACATGCAAGATACCAAGCAAGGATTAATGCAAAGGAGTAATGAAAAGAAGTGTATTGACTATATACATATCATCAGACATATTTCATCCCACTTAGGATGCCTTGCATCGTGCCTGGTTAGTCATAAGATCATGTTGGTCATAACCTCCATAGCTTAAATAAACAAGTGGTAATACTCTTCATCTTCTAAGATATGTAATAAACAAGTGAAAGGGAGCAAGACATGTAGAGGAATCATGTGGAATTACTTTCAGTTCTTGCAACCATGCATGTCATTGAAGACAGAATGATACGATAACGATAAGCAATATTTTAAGCTACACTAAGAGGTGTATTTTAAAAGATGTGCTTTGTTTTTCAAACCTAACCTCCAAAGGGTTATGCATCAGATGCAGTCTTCATGCGGTACTGATATTATATCATACCTTGGGTTCCTTGGTTTACTTATTTTTCTTCCCAACTCCTTGAGAGTCATCTATGATGTCATCCTTCTTCATAGCCCCTGAGAGACATAATTGTGTAGTTTTAGTAGGCAATGACTATTGCAGGATGAGGCCTGGGAGGTCACATTTACACATTTTTAAGATGCAAGGCACTACTATGGTATGAGGCCCTGGGAGGACACATCTACGCAGTTTCAGGATGTAAGGCAAAATGGGTAGTCAAGGGACAAAACTGCATAGTTTCTAGGGATAGTGGGTTCGGGCTGAGGGAAGGAGATTGGAGGAAACCACTGCGTAGTTTTGAATGCTAAGGGAGGTGGGGATTTCTATGCATTGCACAGTTCCAACAGGCAAGGGAAAATCTTGAGGGTTACATATGTGAAGTGCGCAATTCAAGAAAGTTGGATGAGGCTAGGTTGCTAAGGAAACTTCGAAATTTGGCTAATTGTGGGATCAATTGAACTGATGTGAAAAGTGATAAATCTTGACTACGATCACACACTTAAAAACTTAGTGATACAACATAGACCATCCAAAACATGCAACAACCTTTGTGGCAGCTTACGGCAAGTGCAACTTTGATGATAGACTTTGGGAGGATAAAGGTGACACTTGTGTAAGAGTGTGTGAAATGAGTGTGAAACATGTCTATGTGGTGAGGAAAACCCATTCTCATAAAGATTTCCCCTTGAAGCAAAACAAACCTCCCTTTGCATGACAAAAGATAACCCCCATGCCCAAAGATGACACATTCTATGTAAATATAAAAGCATGAACACTCTTAAGATAGAAAAGTGGAGCTTGAGATCATGAACTTACCAATAAGTGACAAAGGAACGATCAATCAAAATATCCATAGTAGGCTCCAAAATTTAAGTGCAGGAAAAAATTTTGGAGGGTGTTGCAGCTACTACAACAGGGCCTCCACCTTCTTGCTAGCTTCTTTTTCAATGAGTGTCTTGAATTCTACGAAATTGGAGAATGTCTCATCTTTCTTCCACATGAAGAAGATCCAAAACTTCCGTGAGAAGTCATTAATAAAAATGACAAAATATTTGTGTCTCATAGTGGAGGTTGTCGAGAAAGTTCCATAAACTTGATAGCAGATCCTTTCTAGGACTGCATGTGCTTTGTTGTCCTGATCATGGAATGTGGATTTTATGTACTTCTGCAACGTACATCCTTCGCATATATCCTATTGCTTAAGTGCTCCTTTAGGGAGGCCCGTGTTTATTTGTTGTATAATATTCGAGGTACCATGATGCAAATGGCCAAGTATTTTGTGCCAAAGTTCATCGACATCGCGACCTATACTTTCTCCACCTTAGTGCTTAATGCAGCACAGTATTCCACATCTAGCTTATACAAGTTCTTCACACGAACCCTGATCTGCTTCACCTGTCATGTGGCTATGTGTCTCAGGAATGCTTTTCCTTTGATGAATATCACTTCACAACCATGGTCTTCCAAAACTGCAACAAGGAAGAGATTTTTCTTTAGGCCTAGAACAAGCATGACATCCTTGAGCCTGAGAGGGGAGCCTGACTCCCTTTGAAAGGTGACTATACCAATACTAGGCACATTGTACCTTTTTTCATCCCATGGCTTAATGTGAATCTAAAGATATTTCTCCTCCAAGTCACTGAAAAAATATTTACACCTTTTCATGTGGAACGATGCACTTGAGTCCAAGTACCACACAATCCCCATCATTGTGCTAGACATGCATACGATAAGGGTAAAGTCAAGCTCGAACTATGGAGCCAAGGTTTAACATGCTGCTCCTCGTAAGGTCTTCTTGATTGCATTTTTGTGTGGAGAATTCATGGCATAGTGGCCGCATTCATGACAATGGAAGCATTTAATTTTGATAAATCTTTTTTCTTCCCCCCTTGACTCGATTCTAGTTTGCTTTGTTATTTATTCTGTTTTCCCTTCTTTCCCTTTCAAACTAATCCAAAGTTTTCTTTATCCTCCCCCTTGGATGAGGTCCCATCTCTAGTATTCTGCCTTATTTCCTCTTGTACCAAATCAGACCATAAGTGTTCCCAATTTGGTAGTTTCTCCCTTCCATTCACTGAATCTTGATAGTTATGCCAGCTCTTGGGAAGGCCCAGAAGGGCTAGGCTTACCAATTCATCCTCTGAAACAATAACACCAACTATTGCAAGCTCATAATGAACTTGTGTGAACCTACTTAGATACTGCGGGATAGTGTCATTCTTCTACATCTTGATATTTCAAAGTTTATCCTTGAGCTCCAGCTTTCATGATCACTACTATTCTAAAATAGATTTGTCAATGTCTACCACATTTCATAAGTATTTTCTTTCCCATGGAGATTGGTGACAATGTGGTCTCGTACTCCCTCCAATATTATTCTCCTCGCCTTGGTTACATCTTTCTTCCACTGAGCAAGGTTTTCGACATCATATTTCGCTGGTTTTGCAACATCTCCCTTGATGTATTCTAGAAATCCATTGTCATTGAATACATGCTCCATGCGATCCTTCTGTGTGATGAAATTAGAGTTTCATTCCAATGCATACTATAGCCTCAACCCATTGAAGGTCATCTTCTAAGCTCTGAAGAGATCCTGCTACACTAAACTGCAAATTTGAACCTCCTGAGAAACAAGTTCGATATTCTTGCTCTAATGTGAATCCTTCTCTAATACCATGTAAAAATTATGGTGTAGATTTTCAATTGCTCATGAAGTTTTAATAAAAATTACAAGACAAAAGCCTACTCTACTACAATATGGAAGTTAATTCCCAACTTAGAGAAAGAAAATCAAACATGCAATAAGAAATAACGCATATGCACACAGTATCTTTCTTGGAGAAAGAAATCTGGTAAAAACCCCAATGTATGCTTTGCTCAACTAGCACAACCTACAAATGAATAACCTCTATCTCTACTCATTGAGAAGCTCTGACCCACACTTAGTCAATTTATGCCGTTTCTTGAGCCCCTATTTCCTTGCGCAATTCCTCGAGAAATTATTCCTCCATTATTTAGGAAATTTTCCAAAATGGATTGCGCAATTCCCAAGGTTCATCATCTGATTGCATGCAACACTTGTACACTGAAGATTAGTCTACAACTAATGTTACACTGCCTTGGAATCTCCACCACAGCTAGGGAACTTGAATTCTTTGCATGAACTAGTTATTTTGGGATGATTGATTAGTTAACTAGATGATCACTGAGTTTGACGTATGTCCCACTACATAGCTGACCTTCCACGAGCTCCTCCAACAATTAGACTAGTTTACTTGAATACAATTCGAGATAACTCACCTTGATTGATACAAATTAACAATCACAAATGCTTAACTAAACTTTAACTCCTCTAACTTAGATTTACTCAGTAAACTAGGTGACACAACACATGCCACACAAGTTAATTGCATCCAAGTTGTATGCTGATGTGGAAATTCATTTTTTTCTCAATTTAATGAAGGAAATATCAAATTAAGAATTTATCGCTGCATTTTTCAACAATCCTTCAGGGGAATCTAATCCATGTTGTCGATGACAATCAAGAGTTCCAGCACAATAATGTGCTCATATTAGCAACCAACAGATAGAAGTAGCATTCAAAATAAATGAAAAAAATCAAAAAACACATATTAAAACAAAATTGATCGAGACCCCAAAAAGTACTCCAACTATGACATTGCTTATCGACATTCAGCAAAAGTTTCTCCATCGCTCCTCTCTTGAAGCACACCTCTATTGTTGGCCTCCATCGCCCTAAATGCCATCAGTTTTTTTCAACCTCCATCACTCCACTTCTCAAAGAACCCATCAACAATGTAAAGACAGACCCCTAATCCTTTACCTTTACCTTTTTTTACTAGTGCCTCGTATTGAAAATTTGAAGACAAAATATTTATTTTCTCTTTAAAAATTGTCTTAAAATCGCCCTCCATGTAGCACTACCAAATGAATCGATAGACAAGTTGTCTCTAATCGTATCAGTAGATATGAAAGGGAGAAAAGAGAAATTGATGTCTGATAAATCTTGTCAGTAAAAGTTGTCGTGTTCTTCTTAGTCGACTACACCCCAAAACAAAGAGCCCAACAAATCGTTGTCTTTATATAATATAACATGAATGGTAGGTAAAATAACAACCTCAGTATAGGGGCAAGATAGTAGTTGCATGCAAGCTGGCAGACTTAGGGCACACTGTCAAAGTCAATTTTGCAGTTGTTAGATAATATTATCTTAAATTGATATGTTTGTGTCTTAATTGTTAATTGTCTTAAATAGTTTTCATCTCGCCATTGTCTTAAATATAAAGTTGTCTTAAAATACTTTTGTCTTGCACTGTTTTTGTCATAAAATAAAATTGTCTTAAATTGTTTTTGTCTTAAATATAAAGTTTTGTCTTTAAATGTTTGTCTCAAAGTACTTTTGTCTTAAATATAAAGTTGTCTCAAAATATTTTTGCTTTAAATTATTTTTGTCTTAAAATATAAAGTTTTGTCTTAAAATATTTTTGTATTAAACTATTTTTGTCTTAAATATAAATTTTTCTCTTAAAATATTTTTGTCTCACACTGTTTTTGTCTTAAAGTTTATATTTAAGACAATTCAATTGATATTAAATTTTAATGTAAAATAACTAAAATAAAAAGTTATTTTTTAAGACAAAAAATTTCTTTTGTCTTAAAAAAATGTTTTAAAAGTGCCATTGGTTAAGTAGGGTAGGCAAAATCAAAGAAATTCATTCCCAACTCATGATAATGTAAATAGGGCGTAATCACATAAGCGAAGAGAAAACGATGTTCCCAATAAAATTCTTATATACGAATTAGAGATATGTTATAAAATAATACATCATACTTCTCACTAGACTTCCTTACAAAATTATGAGCAACACAATATATAGATCTAGCAAGAGAAAAATGAGCCAAGTTGCTATTTCTAGAAGATTACATAAAGACAAAAAAATGAGACTGCATAAAATAGACATAGTAGGAGAAAACCATGAGAGACTGGGAATGCAATACCTTTGTCAACCCACATAAATTTCCTTTGCTTACCTCCATGCTAGGTAGAGTTACTTCTTGACCTTGCCATGCTAGAGCAATTAAGATCAACAACTAATTGGAAACCTAGAAACATCTACCACATTCCCACATAGCTCTATCTAGTAGTGGCAAAAAATTTACCCTCAGTAAGCCTCACATGGTGAGCATAACTACCGCCTTGATAGGGGAGTATTGCCAAATTTTAACAAAAAAGCAAATAATTAAAGTAAATCATTATTATATATTTAATACATTTATTTATTACCATCTAAAAGTGATTTTTAAATTTGAAAATATTCAAATTTGACTTATAAAAATAATATTTTTTGAAATTTTAAAATAAATAAAATATATATATATATGGATGTTTATTTTAAAATTTATATATATTTTATATAAATTTTAATAAATAAATAAATAATCTTATATATAGATATAAGTTTGATTGAATTGGAGTAAATAAATTTAATTTAATGAATTTATTAATAATGATTTGTGAAGAAAAATTGTACTATCTCCCAAAAAAAAAAAAATTCACCTTAAATTTGAAATACATCTATAATTTGCATACATCCATAAACTCGTTTGTTTTGTTCGTGATGACCTTTACTAGGATCTTCTAATTCTCCCACGGCACTAACCGTCAAATAAAATTGGTAACCAATTTATGAAAAATCAATATAATATTTTTTTAATAATTATAATATTTCTATAAATTATGTAAAAAATAAAAAATTTATTTAAATAAAATAAAATTTCTCTTTGGGCCTTTTGGTGGTAAAACATTTATCATCTCATAAAATTGATAAGTAATTTATGGAAACAAATATAATAAAGTTTTTAATAATATTTTTACAAATTATTAAAAAAGTTAAAAATCAATTTAAATAAAATAAAATAAAAAATGGGGGCTTTTGGCACTAAAACATTTTTGATGCAGTATTTTTGCATTCATTATATTAAAAATTAAATATACAAAAATTTTAAAATAAATTTGTTTATAATATGGGAGTAACACATTTCTGATGCGTATTTTCGGATGCATTACAGTAAAAATTAAATATATAAAAATTAAAAAAGTTAATACTATATTTTTTCCACAATAATATTTAAATAATAAATTTAATAAGTTAAAAATCCTAAATAAATATATAACTAAAAGAAAATGGTTCCAGAAATATACACCAGTGTAAACAAAAAAGTTATATTAATAAAATATCATAAATAAATATATAATTAAAACAATAATATAATTAAACTTCACTCTTCGTCCACTCAATATGTATCCCAATCACATCAACTTCATCCTGAGAAAATGCCTTAAAGCCTCAACCAGTCTTGATTCTGTATTAATCAGTATAACATCATTTTCTGAAAACCCTATGTCTTGTAATTTCAAAAAACCAGTCTCCTCCTTCAATGAGCGCCGTTCAAGTAACTGATCTAATTCTCCACCGCCAATTTTTGCAGGCGCTGGAAAAGCCTTCTCTAAACGTTGTCATTTTTATCATCCTTCTTTTTCACAGTACCGGCAAAGTATGCCTCATGCCACCGTCCCTTCTCGACGAACTTCGTCATCTTTCTATCTTTGTACTCATAAATACCATCCGGAAATTCTGATGACCGCTTATTCTTGTATACCATGTTCACTGAACTTTCAACAAATTCCACCTGCGACAACACATTACAAAGCAAGAAATCATATCACTCTCAACAAATTCCACCTGCGACAACACATTACAAAGTAAGAAATCATATCACTCTCAGTGAGGTTGAAAGTAGCCCATGCTTCTGCTACTTGAATCTGGCCAGTACCAACAATAGGCTCCAGAAAGTCCTTGCAAGCGAACCCTACTCGCTTTATCATAGCTGTAAGCAGAAATGACGAGATTTTATCTGTGCCTTGGCTGTTCACCAAAGGGTGCAATAATGTAAACCAAATCACATAAACATGGTATGATATTATACCAGCCATTGTCCCCAAAGGTATAAAGAGAGGTCCATAGATTTATGAAAGTGAATGGTTGAATTTTTATAAAAGATTAAAAAATACAAATATTTTTATAAAAAATATTAAAAATAAAAAATAATGAATGTTAGAAACTATATAAGATGTATAGTTTAAATATTTTATTAATTAATATTATATATATATATATATATATATATTAAAAAGTACAAGTATTTTTCTAAAAAATATTAAAAATAGAAAATAATGAAAGTTGGAAACCATGTAAGATATAACATGTACCGTCTAAAATATTTTATTAATGTGTATATATATATATATAAATTAATTAAAATCTCAAAAATATTTTATTTATATATATATATATATATATATATATATTAATTATATTTTCAATTTTTCGATTTGGGTATTGGTTAACTTTTACTCAAACATATGCTTCCACAATTGTAACTCTTTTTATTTGAAATAATTTATTAAATAACAAAACTCAAGTAGTCACAATGTGTCCAAAATTCCCTGATTAAACTTGTCCAAATTTTCTTCCGATGCCAATAGAAGGCATGAAACTTCAAACCTATCATATATATTTCCTTTCGTAGAGGAAAAAATGCACTTTTTTCTGGACACAACCAAGACCTCGTGATCACTCCGACGGAAGAAATATGATTCAAGTATTCTTTCAAGTGATGATAACATAGGATGCCCTCAGTGAACCCATTTTCAGATTTATGGTAGGCATATTTAAGCAAAGAATAAGCCAGTTTTATAGAATCTTCCAAAAACTCTATGCTTGAACCAACTTTATTAAATACAGATATGCTACCTGAACACCATAGAAACAAGCATCAATAGTTGTCTTCTATAGCATATGCATAGGGCCTAGTCCTCTCAAAGTTGTATCATATTTCAAGTAACCTGTTTGGGAAACCCTGTCCTTGATCAAACTCATTAGATCTACCTGATTAACATGTAGAATACAAAGTTTTTTCAGGTTTGGAAATGTATCTACTATTCTTGGTTAACACTTACAGGCGAGCATAGTTCGGCAATGTTAGCATTTCAGATCATCTCCAATTCTGTCGATCCCTTTAATTCGGAAATTTGTGCCTTAAAGATTAAATTTCTGCAATTTATGCGAGTACGTGAGAGAAAACCCAAGTTCTTAAGTATTAAGACAATTTGATTTATAAATACCTGTTTGCCAGAGCTTTCAAGTTTCAAGTTCTACAATTTATGCTACTCCGTGAAAGCACATTTAAGCGCTTGAGCATTCCAATAGTTTGGTTTATAAACATATGCTTGCCAGAGCTTTAAGGATTGATATGTTGCAAGTCATGTGTGTATGTTCAAGACAAATAATTTCTTCTGTTAATAGGCCTGTTTAAAGTTTTCGCGCATTTGAGCCGTTTGATTCATCTATACATATTCAGAGCTTTAAAGATTGAGCATTAGCAATCTATGTCTATACCGCTTATAGCATATACATTCCTTGCGGCATCGTTTCTGCGAAGCTTGCACTTAAAATTATTCGTGTAGTTATATTTAAAGCTCTGGAGTATTCAAGCTGTTTGATTTGGGTATACATCTTTCTAGAGATAATGGATATTGATTTCTTGACTGACAATTCAGAATTCGGAAGCACCAAAATTAAATGTTTAAAGCTTTATACTAGTGTAGCTCTTCATTTACAGGTCTAAAGCTTGAAGGCATTTAGATCCTTTGATATGATATATGCACATTTGTATGATGCAGCTTCTAGAAGGTACCAAGCTGCAGCATGGCTGCGAGAAATGGTTGATGGAGCTACCGATTTACTGCCAAATGAGCCAACAGAGGAAGAATTTCGCCTTGGACTACATAATGGTCTCATTCTTTGTAATGTTCTCAACAAGGTTATTCCAGGGGCAGTGCCAAAGGTAGGATGCAAATTCTATCCCTTTTCACATGTTTGAAGGATTTGGTTGGTCCTTTCCTGTCATCAACAGAGGCTGCTCTGTTTTGTGTTTGAACTGTCTATATGTCTGTATGTTCAAACATTATAGTTGATTTATGCCTGCGCTAATAACATGTTGATCTACTTATTGTAGAGGTTCATACGCAGAAATTGTTAAACAATTTTCTTAACGAACAGCATTTTTAATTGATTTTTGCTTGGGGTTATCCCAGGTAGTAGAAAGTCCAGGCCCTCTGGCTCCTTTCCCTGATGGGGCAGCCTTATCTGCGATTCAGTATTTCGAGAATGCGATTCAGTATTTTGAGAATGTGAGGAACTTCCTTGTTGCAGTTGAAGAAATGCAGCTTCCAACCTTCGACGCTTCTGATTTGGAGCAGGTATGTGCGTTTACACACATCATAGTATCAAGAGGCTGGTCATTGGGCATGTACAAGTAAGTGGGAAACTCAAAAGATTGTGCCACAGTTACATTCATACAAGCCTTCAAAAACAAGTCCATGTTCTATAATTGCAGCAGACCGGACTCTAGATATACAAAACCTATCTCGACCATGCTTTCTGGAGCACTCTATATTGTTTTACCAACTGTATATGGTTCACATGAAAGCAACCAGTGTTGGACCAAAATCATGCATACATTCTGAAAAAAGAATATTGCGCTTCCTTATGCTTCAGAGTTTGCTCCAAAACATCCACTGCATACAGTTTGAAAGCAAAATAGTTCATGTCATTGTATATTGTACACAAAATTGTTGGGGATTTTTCTGGTAAAATCCCAAAAACAAAAAAAACTAAACACACAGAGGCAATGCTCTGTTTCCTTCTCTTCACAGGATCTTTTGCACAGGGAAGCTTTAAAAAAAATGACTAAGAACAGAGTATTACATACCCAGAAAATATAATGCCTCATACATATTCATCCTCTTTTACTGAGAGGGATTCACCAAAAATACATTCAGCCAACAAAAACAAAACTCTGTCTCCTCCTGAGAATTTATATTGCTGGGTAAAATTCTCTTTTTCTTTTACTGTTGTAAAACCCCTTTACATTTACTGGTGTAATAAAAATTTTAGAAAAATTTTACATATGCTTCCTCAAAAATATTATATGCTCCACTTCGTTTAGACTATAAAAAAACCTACATTTCAACCTGGTTATTTTTACGTTGCACTGCTGTGCATTCACAAAACTAAACTCCCATGCATCTTCACTTATGCTACGCGCTCCCCTGTTTTTCCTTTATGCACTGCTGTGCAAATTAATACATTGTTTTTCGCTGCTCCTCCGTTTTTTTTTACAATGGTCAACACGACAAAAAAAAAAACATATAACACGTTTTTATGTATGTTAATATATGCCGTATATAAAAACTTAAATACATTACCTACACCTATGACAATGCATTAATAAAAATTGTGGTCAACCAAACTTAATTTTTCACTCCACGCAATGTAATTAATGTATGCTCATATGCAGGTATGCAGGTTTCACTGATGGACGGCGGAGATTGATGAAGGCAATCGGACGGCTGGAATGAATATCGGGAGGCTCCTTTGTGCTGAACATTAGCGTTCGATAAACCAATACGGAAGCAAAAATGGCTGAGGACGCGTGGCTGAAATTTGTTGAATCGGAGTCGATTATACGGAAACTGCTTTCACCGCAAAAGCGGTCCGAAGTGCATCAGACGGTTTGTGGTTTCGCTGCGGTGGTTTTGGGGTTGTACGTGCGCAGTTGAAATTACGACTTCAACACTCCCCTTTAATTTCAACTGCTGGGCATTCAGTCATACCCAGACACTTTCTCAAAAATTCAAAGCTTTTCTGATCCAATGGCTTTGTCAAGATGTCTGCTACCTGTTCTTGAGTCCTGCAATGTTCTAGGATAATTTCTCCATTGTTCACCAATTCTCTGATGTAGTGAAACCTTGTATCAATGTGTTTCGTTCTCTTATGAAACACTGAATTCTTTGACAATGCAATAGCTGAGCTATTGTCACAAAAAATCACTGTTGCTTTTGCCTGCTCTTGGCCTAAGCTCCTCAACATTCTTCTCATCCAAACTGCTTGACATGTTGCTGCTGTAGCTGCCACATATTCAGCCTCTGCTGTAGACAATGCTACAATGGACTGCTTCTTAGAAGCCCATGAAATGGCTCCTGAACCCATATGAAAAACATAACCGGAAGTGTTTTTCCGATCATCTACACTTCCAGCCCAATCACTATCAGTGTATCCAACTAAATTTTAACATTCTGAAGTAGTATATAAAATTCCAAACCTTTTGGTACCTTTGACATACCTCAGAATTCTTTTTGCTGCCTGCCAATGTGCTTCCTTTGGCCTCTCCATGAATCTGGAAATTAAACTAACAGCAAACATAATGTCAGGCCTAGTAGTTGTTAAATACATAAGGCTGCCAACAATACTCTTGTACAAACTAGGATCAAAATCCTTGCTGTTGTCCTCTCTGCTGAGTTTTAATCCCATTACTGTGGGAGTGATCGCTGCTTTGCATTCTTGCATTTTAAATCTGCCCAATACTTGATTTACATATCTAGCTTGTGAGATAAAAATTCCTTTTTCATTTTGATCTACTTCTATGCCTAAGAAGTATCTCAAGAAACCCATGTCAGTCATTTCAAATTCCTCTTTCATGACTGATTTAAAATTCTCAATGAGCTGGTCATCATTACCTGTGAAAATAACATTATCAACATATAAGACAACAATTAAAATTTTACCATCTTTTTCTTTGATGTAGACGGTGGGTTCTCCTTCACACTTGTCAAATTCATTATCCAATAGATAGGAATCTATCATGCTGTACCATGCTCTTGGCGCTTGCTTCAGCCCATAAAGAGCTTTCTTCAATTTGCACACTTTGTGCTCTTCACCTTTCTTCTCATAACCTAGAGGTTGTTCAATGTAAACCTCTTCCATTAACACTCCATTTAGGAATGCTGACTTCACGTCCATTTGGTAAACTTTCTATTTGTTTTGAGCTGCTATGGACAGCACTGCTCTCACGGTTTCCATTCTTGCAACCGGTGCGAAAGTCTCCTCATAATCTCTCCCATATTGCTGCTTGTACCCTTTGACAACCAGCCTTGCCTTGTGTCTTTCTATTTTACCTTCAGCATTGCTCTTGGTCTTGTAAACCCATTTCACTCCAATGACTTCTTTGCCTTTTGGTAGCTCAACCAAATCCCATGTTTTGTTTCTCTCTATGGCATTCATCTCCTCATCCATAGCTTCTATCCATTTCTTATCTTTAATTGCATCTTCGAAATGAATAGGATCATCAACATGACAATACAAGGCAAACAAGGAATTCATTCCTTCATCATAAATGTCACTTAGATTTCTAAACTTCTTACCTCGTTCATTTGGTGTGCAAATGCTTGAAGATGCACTTGAATTTCCTCCTTGTGATGTGCTTGGAGAAGCACTTTCATTTATCCTCAATGGTGTCCCTTGCTGTCCTTGTGTTGGCGCTGTTGTTTGGGGATGCATTTCAGCCACCTCCTCATCATCTTCATCATGAGACAAACAGTTTTTAACATTCACTGTTTTCTCTATGCTTCCATCCCAAGCTTCCTCCTCAATGAATTGAACATCTCTGCTGACAAAAAACTTCTTGGTAGATGGGATATACAACCTGTAAGCTTTGGATTCCTCACTGTATCCAATGAAGATACATTTCTCCCCTTTGCTGTCCAACTTCCTCCTTAGCTGATCTGGTATGTGTGCATAGGCCACACATCCAAAAACTTTCAAGTGGGTGACACCTTGCTTTCTCCCACTCCATGCTTCTTCCGGCACTTTGTTCAACACTGCTTTTGTAGGACACCTGTTCAAAATATACACTGCACAATTTACAGCTTCAGCCCAATAATCATTTGGAAAATGCTTTGCCTTCAGCATGCTCCTCGCCATATCCATGATGGTTCTATTTTTCCTTTCAGCAACTCCATTTTGCTGTGGGGTGTACCTAGCTGTAAACTGTTTGTGAATTCCATTTTCTCTACAAAATCGTAGGAATTCCTTGGAGATATACTCACCTCCTCTGTCAGTTCTCAAAAATTTTATATGCAGCCCGCTTTGGTTCTCCACAAGTGCTTTGAAATTTCGGAATTTTTCAAACACTTCACTTTTGTTTTTAAGAAAATATACCCAAGTTTTTCTTGTAAAGTCATCAATAAATGTTACGAAATATTGGTTGCCTACTAATGATGGAGCTTGTATCGGTCCACATAAATCTGAGTGGATGATCTCTAAGGGTGCCTTTGCCCTTATGCTTTTACCTGATGGAAAACTTTCTCTATGTTGTTTCCCTAAAATGCAACCTTCACAAAGGCTGTCTAGTTTCTCTATCAATGGTAATCCTCTTACCATTCCTTTTCTGCTTAACAAGTTTAGACCTCCAAAATTGAGATGTCCAAATCTCAAGTGCCACAACCAATTTTCATCCTTTGGCACGCTTTGGAAAGCCTCTTGAGTGACTGCTGCAATTTCTCCTTTGTTTTTCAAATCTACCCTTATTCTAAGAGGGAACATCCTGTTCCTTGTCATCTTCACTTCATAAATGCATCGTTTGCTGGGTGCTATATCCATGATGGTGCATACATCATTTTCAAAGAAAACATTGTAACCCTTTTGAACAAGCTGTCCAATACTCAAGAGGTTACATCTCATTCCAGGGACATAGTAGACATCTGCTATGGTTTTCTTCTCACCCTTCTTTGTAAATATTTTTACCTCTCCTTTTCCCATAACAGAAATTTTGCTATCAGTTCCTAGTGTGACTTCTGATTTTATATTCTGATCTAAAGCAGAAAAGAGGGCTATGTTTCCTGTCATATGGTTGCTGCAACCTGAGTCTAAAAACCATATGTCTTCACTGTTTGTTTCAGCCATGTTACAAGCTAACAACACATTATCTTGACTGATGTTTTCTCTAGTGACACTTGCATTTTGTCTATTACTCATATCATGTTGTTTCTTCCTACATTCACTGGCATAATGCCCATATTTTTTACAATAATAGCATTGGACATTGGATTTTTCATACCTTTGTCCTTGAGCATGATGTTGTCCTCTTTGTTGGCTGCTGCCTTGGCCTTGGTTCTGATTTGGATTGCTGCCTCTTCCTTGAGCATTTGCTGGACTGTTCCTTCCACCTCTGTTCTGGCTTTTGCCTCTTCCTCTCTTGTTTCCTCTGCCTTGACCTCTTCCTCTTCCAAAAGACATCTAGGTCTTAAAGGCTTGTTCTAGAGATGAGTTTTCATTTCTACTCAACCTCTGCTCATGTGTTATCAGTGATGCATGAAGCTCATCAACTGAAAAGTTTGAGAGATCCTTTGTCTCTTCTATGGTGGTGACAATCACATCAAACTATGAGGGTAGGACCCTCAACAGTTTTTCCACAATCCTCCTTTCTTCAAGGTTTTCTCCATGAGTCCTCATCTGTGTGACCAGACCAATCACATGTGTGAAGAATGAGTCAATATTGTCTAACTCCTTCATGCTCAGATTCTCAAAATCTCTCCTCAGCAATTGTAGTTTTGCTGTCTTCACTTTCTCCATGCCTTGATAGGTTGTTCTGAGGGTTTGCCATGCTTCGTTGGATGTCTTAGCTGTTGTTATCCTTCGAAACACACTCTGGTCCACTGCTTGATACAACAATACAATGGCTTTTTCATCCTTCTTCCTATTGCTCTTTAGCAGATCTCTCTCTGCCTGTGTCAAACTGTTAAACTCTTCTTCATCTGCTGGTTCTTCAAACCCATATTCAACTAATTCCCATAAATCTTGAGAGACAAACAGGGCTTTCATGGTTATGGCCCAATAGTCATAGTTTTTCCCATTAAACTGTGGGAGCTGGGTATTAAACATACCCATGCTAGTGCTTGTTCTGGCCATTCCTTGCATCCTCAACTATGCTTCAATTTCTTGACTGTGTATTTTAAAACACTGACTGTTTCAGCAGTAACAAAAAGAAAACTTTGAGGAATACCTGAATCTTTTGCCTGAGACTTCACTTTGCTGGAGAAGATTTACTGCTGCAACAAAAGACTCCTCCCTTCAGCTTCTTGAACACCTTCAAAGAGCCTAAACCAGCTCTGATACCACTGTTGGGGATTTTTCTGGTAAAATCCCAAAAACAAAAAAAACTAAACACACAGAGGCAATGCTCTGTTTCCTTCTCTCCACAGGATCTTTTGCACAGGGAAGCTTTAAAAAAAAATGACTGAGAACAGAGTATTACATACCCAGAAAATGATTTCTATTCATTAAAATATAATGCCTGATACATATTCATCCTCTTTTACTGAGAGGGATTCACCAAAAATACATTCAGCCAACAAAAACAAAACTCTGTCTCCTCCTGAGAATTTACATTGCTGGGTAAAATTCTCTTTTTCTTTTACTGCTGTAAAACCCCTTTACATTTACTGGTGTAATAAAAATTTTACATGTACTACTGTAAGGAAATTTTACATATGCTTCCTCAAAAATATTATGTGCTCCACTTCGTTTGGACTATAAAAAAACCTACATTTCAACCTGGTTACTTTTACGTTGCACTGCTATGCATTCACAAAACTAAACTCCCATGCATCTTCACTTATGCTACGCGCTCCCCTGTTTTTCCTTTATGCACTGCTGTGCAAATTAATACATTGTTTTTCGCTGCTCCTCCGTTTTTTTTACAATGGTCAACATGACAAAAAAAAAACATATAACATGTTTTTATGTATGTTAATATATGCCGTATATAAAAACTTAAATACATTACCTACACCTATGACAATGCATTAATAAAAACTGCGGTCAACCAAACTTAATTTTTCACTCCACGCAATGTAATTAATGTATGCTCGTATGCAGGTTTCACTGATGGACGGCGGAGATCGATGAAGGCAATCGGACGGCTGGAATGAATATCGGGAGGCTCCTTTGTGCTGAACGTTAGCGTCCGATAAACCAATACGGAAGCAAAAATGGCTGAGGACACGTGGCTGAAATTTGTTGGATCGGAGTCGATTATACGGAAACTGCTTTCACCGCAAAAGCGGTCCGAAATGCATCAGACGGTTTGTGGTTTCACTGCGGTGGTGTTGGGGTTGTACGTGCGCAGTTGAAATTACGACTTCAAAAATTGTGGCTTTCGTGAAAGAGAAATTTGATCTGCAGACTGAAGCCAAAATTTCTATATCTCGTTGAAAATATCTAGTTAAACAATTTTCTTAACAAACAACATTTTTAATTGATTTTTGCTTGAGGTTATCCCAGGTAGTAGAAAGTCCAGGTCCTCTGGTTCCTTTCCCCGATGGGGCAGCCTTATCTGTGTTTCAGTATTTTGGGAATGTGAGGAACTTCCTTGTTGCAGTTGAAGAAATGCAGTTTCCAACCTTCGACGCTTCTGATTTGGAGCAGGTATGTGCGTTTACACACACCATAGTATCAAGAGGCTGGTTATTGGACATGTACAAGTAGGTGGGAAATGGGAAACTCAAAAGATTGTGCCACAGTTACATTCATACAAGCCTTCAAAAACAAGTCCATGTTCTATAATTGCAGCAGATCGGACTCTAGATATACAAAACCTATCTCGTCCATGCTTTCTGGAGCACTCTATATTGCTTTATAAACTGTATATGGTTCACATGAAAGCAACCAGTGTTGGACCAAAATCATGCATACATTCTGAAAAGAGAATATTGCTCTTCCTTATGCTTCAGAGTTTGCTCCAAAACGTCCACTACGTATAGTTTGAAAGAAAAATAGTTCATGTCATTGTATATTGTACACAAAACTGTGGCTTTCGTGAAAGAGAAATTTGATCTGCAGAATGAAGCCAAAATTTCTATATCTCGTTGAAAATATCTAGTTAAACAATTTTCTTAACGAACATCATTTTTCATTGATTTTTGCTTGACGTTATCCCAGGTAGTAGAAAGTCCACGTCCTCTGGTTCCTTTCCCTGATGGGGCAGCCTTATCTGCGATTCAGTATTTTGAAAATGTGAGGAACTTCCTTGTTGCAGTGGAAGAAATGCAGCTTCCAACCTTCGAGGCTTCAGATTTGGAGTAGGTATGTGCGTTTACACACATCATAGTACCAAGAGGCTGGTCATTGGGCATGTACACAGTACAAGTGGGAAACTCAAAAGATTGTGCCACAGTTACATTCATACAAGCCTTCAAAAACAAGTCCATGTTCTAAAATTGCAGCAGACCGGACTCTAGATATACAAAACCTATCTCGTCCATGCATGTACAAGTAAGTGGGAAACTCAAAAGATTGTGCCACAGTTACATTCATACAAGCCTTCAAAAACAAGTCCATGTTCTATAATTGCAGCAGACCGGACTCTAGATATACAAAACCTATCTCGTCCATGCTTTCTGGAGCACCCTATATTGTTTTACAAACTGTATATGGTTCACATGAAAGCAATCAGTGTTGGACCAAAATCATGCATACATTCTAAAAAAGAATATTGCGCTTCCTTATGCTTAAGAGTTCGCTCCAAAACGTCCATTGCATACAGTTTGAAAATATAATAGTTCATGTCACGAATACAAGCCCGGACACTCCACAGAGCGATTTCTCAAGCCTCTCGACCCAAATCCACGTCTCGCACCCATTCTCACTGCTTTCCTCGAGGCAGTCCACAGTTCTCCAAGTCACACTGCATTCTTCCCCGAATGTTTTTCCATCTCCTCGCACATAAATATTACATTCGCGTACCTTAACAGAACGAGGGATAATAGTCATCGCGTGGGGATTACATTCGCCTACCTTAACTGAATGAGGGATAATAGTCATCATGCCTGCAGGAAAATTTGTTGGTCGTGCACCACAAAAATAAATCGAAATTATGAACACCCTCCTGCAGCGAGTGAAACAGCATGTGTATGGGTCGTTGCGGAAAACGGGGAGGCAAGTACAGACAATCAACTTTTGAAGGAATACGGAGGTGCGGGCGTTGAGAGGACGCATCCACGACACAATGAAAGAGTTAACCTTCATGGGTCAATCTCCGCCCTCCGCCGTCGATGAAACCACCGCCACCAAGAGAGACAAGTGCCAAATTACAAGGAAATCCACAAGAAAGACTACTGTCAAATTACAGTGCGATGGGATTGTGCGAGGGGCACATGTCAATCAGATCAGAGTATGCCACATGTTAATCAGAAAATAAAAATGTTAACAACTGAACTGATTCAAAAGGAAGGCCTATCAGCCTAATAAGTAGGGAATTCTCTCCGGTCATTTTTCGCTTCCTCTTTTATCTCAGTACAATGAGAATATTACTTCAATAACTTCAATTCAGTGTGATTGAAAATGAACTATAGGTAAATTTATTTATTTTTTAAATATTAATATGTGGAGCATTCATTTTGCGGGTCAATTATTTTAAATTAAATTGATATATTTATTTTTTTGTTGTATTTTAGGTGGTTTTATCTTTGTAATTAGAGTGGTTTTTTCTTTCGAATCGTGGGGTGCCCAAAAAATCATATGGCAGCCTATTCCACTTATTGTCCGCTGGTTTGTTTTGAAATGGCGAAACATAAAGCTCTTTCAAAACTGCAAGGAGGATTTCAAGCACTTAATCAAAATCATCCCCTTTTATCTCTCTATCCTCCCATATATCCCCCAGAATTTGAAGCCACATGCTAATGAAGACGTCCTTCCTCAGCATATCTTTTCGCGGGCTCATTTTGACGGAGCTGCAAAAGATGGTCGATGTGCCTGTGGTTTTTACATATGCATTACTGAGGACCAGCATTATTCTATCTACTGGAATGGAGGCCGTGGGACTAACAAAAAAGTTGAGGCCATGGCTCTACATGGTCTTCTCATCTTCTGCTCTTTTTTGGATACTGGCCCTATTCAAATCTTCGGGGACTCCAAAATCATCATTGAGCATGTTTCTGGTTCCAGTCTGTTAAAAATGACAATCTATCTGGATGGTTGCACAGGATTTCAACATTGTGGAAGCCTTCACCTTTTCCTATCTCTCATATCAAGCGTTCTCAAAACGAGGTGGCGGATGAGCTTTCAAAGAAAGGCTTGCAATCACAATGTGGTGTGTGGCACCTGAACATCACTGTAGAATCCAACACATACTTTATTCATCCTTTCTCTATGCAGGATATATAGATCCGTAACTATCCTGGTATGTTTCATGATCCCGTTCACTAAATACTGTCATATGACCAGGTACTATGTTTTTTTGACTTTTTACCTCTCTGCATTAGAATCATACGTTTCAAACTGTCTTCATTTTTTATCTATCATCATACATGCGGGCAATGAATCTGATAGAAAGAATCTGTTAGATGTATAGCTCCAACTATTTCTCTTCTAGTCAGATATATTGTCATTTTCTCCATAATGTATATATTTTTCCACTATTTTTAATATAATCAATATACAACTTTTTCTTCTGAAAAAACTAGAGTGGGCTCGGAGTCTGATTTGTTCTCTGTGAATTTATTTATTTTTTAAATATTAATAAGATGACGGTTTATTGTATGTGGACCAATCGTTCTCAGTGAAATTGATATATTTATCTTTTTAGGTATTCTATGTGGTTTTATCTTTGAGAACTTTAGTGGGTTAGGAGTAGGGTTTGTTTTTATTTACTTTAAATATTTATTTTTTCTAACAATTTGTGGATTATATCAACAACTTATTTAAATAAATATGGACATTTTTTTAAAATAAGTTGAATGTGTTCACTTACATGGAAAAAAAAATCTTAAAGTTGAATTCACCCACTTATTAACTTACCTTGTAGTAGTGGATGGTTATTATACCATTTGGTTGGACAAAGAATATAATAATAATAATGAACAACTATTTGGAAGGTCATGGTCGAGTTGGTGTATGGCAAAATCCTTGATTGCGAGACAATCCCTATGACACCCCCTTGTTTGTAGCACAAAAGACTAACCTCGGCATACATACATAGAAGTGTTATAAAGTCATATATACTCTAACCCTCTTTAGATTTGAACTTATTTGAAAATGTGACATCTTAATAGGAAACATATATTCTTAACCATTAAACATATATTAACAAGATGAAGTTTTTCACAATTGCTTGTTATCTAGAAGATTTTTGGAAAAGCTGTAAAATGGACTTATAATCGATCCAATCCACACTTCACCCACCACTTCACCCATCATTAGCTTGGGTGAATTACCATAAATATGGAAAACAATTTTTTTAAAGAAGTTGAAATAATAATGTAATAATGTTATTATTAATAAATTATTTTTAAAGTCATGACAATTTTAGTTTATTAAAACCTCTTGTTTCTTAGACAAGGTACCCTCTTCCCTATGACACCCTTTATTTGAATGTGTGACATCTTAAGAGGAAACACATACTCTTAACCATTAAATTTATTAATACTAGAGTGGATATTTTAACAAATTTTCATTTTGTGGAAAATTTTTAGAATAACTTATATAAGGGATTTATGATCCATCATAAAGTTGAGACTACACCTATCATTATGGTGGGTGCATTGTCCTCCCAAAAGATCTTATGGATTATAAATCAATTACAAGGTTATTTGGGAAATTTTTCATATCATTAAACATATGTTTTTTCCTTATAAACCTTACACTTATGAAATGAATAGAAAACATGAACAAAGATACTTGTGCAATGTTTTTATAAACTAGCATAGATCTATATTAGCTCTTGTTCTATTAAATGTTGAGAGATTTGCAATTAAGATGGATCTATGTTGGTTTTCAACAACGAACTAAAAAAAATGTTTTAACTATGTTCTAATGTTTTATTTATGTTTCACATTCTCACATTAAAACATTGATACATGTGTGGGCTTCCTCACTCTCTATATATATGTATCTATCTTTTTCTCTCTATATAAATATGTCTGTGTTTTACTAATGTTTTTTTAAATGTTACATGTCAACTCTATATTAAGTACTCAAAGAATTACAAAATTGTGCTTTTTGAATTAGAAAGAATCTACTCATAGAATAAAATCTCTCTCTATATATAAAACTCATATAAACCTTATTTATTTATTTATTTTAAATATCGTAATTGAATTCCATATTAATAATAGAAAAAATTACACATTTCCCTCAAAATAAAAATATAAGAATTTTTTAATTTAAATTAATAAAATAATTTTTGTTATTAATATTTTTTATTTTTCGTGCCAAGAGACACTCTCTAGGAGGAGGGGGGACATGTTCTAAGGTTTAACATTAGGGGGGGAGATTTTCTAACATTTAACATTAGGTGGGGGGGGGGGGGATGTTCTAACTTTTAACAATTTGAATCAATCAAAATAAAAAAGTAAAACTAAAACTAAAAGAATAAAATAAAAAACATAAAATTCTCCCTCATTAAAAAGTAAATTAATTTTCTAGCCCCACCTTAATTAGCTCATGTTAAATTAAGTTGGAAATTGAGTATAGGTGACATTGCTTTTCACTCTATTTTCTAATTTGTTAATGTAAGTACTATTTTATTATTTCTAAATGTAAAGTTACAAGACAACATCTCCCTCATGAGACGCACTATAGCTCAATATAGGGAGATGTGTAAGTGTGAGGCATAATGTAAGAAAGATAGTATGCCAAGTTTTGTTAAATGTAGAATCAACATGTTTAAGTAATGTTTATTAAATGTTATATCTATCGAGTTTTTTATCTAAAGAATTCCTTAAATTATGTTCAGAATTAAATCATGGTAAATATGTTATGAGCTATTTTGAAGGATTTTATTTTTTGATTAAAAAATCACTCCACGAATATCGAAAAATACACATACATATTAGAACCATATCCATAAATTATGGCATAAAATATGTGATATAATTATCCAAATGTCATTATATTATGTAAAATACTACAACATTATAAGTTACATTGGTCGGTGCTATACTAATAATGGTTAGTTAACAAATGCATTGCTATAAAAGAAAATCATAATATCATGGGTCAATATTGTGGGCCATCTAGGCTTTTGATTATTATGTTATGGATCTGAGCTTTTAATTATTCTATTACAATACCATGGGCTATCTAGGCTTTTGATTATTATGTTATGAATCTAATATTTTAATTATTCCATTACAATACGATGGGCCAATACCATACCATTGGTCAATACCATGGCTTATCAATACAACATACCCAAAAACCATAACTTAATTCACAATCAAAATATTTTATAAAAATTTTATTTTTATTTAATTTAATGACATTTTTTAATTAAATGTAAAAGAAAAAAAGATTATAATTACTTTTGAGCCCTCCATCCATCCATTCTCATGACTACTAAAAATATTCTCATATAGATTATTCTCATAGAGATTAAATACAGGTTCTAATAAATTAAATAGCAACTGCATAAGATGTTTCAAAAGAAAATTTGTAAGACAGTCACATATGGAAGAACATAGATGAAGAGAGATATGATATGTTATGTAATCTAGATTTTGTCTAGTTTAAAACTATTTCCTTGGTCCATTTCCCGCTTATTGTGCCTACCCACTCCAGGCCTCTTATGCTTATAATGCTTGTCTTGACTTTAACTACGCACTTCAAAAAAATGTTTTGAAAGTAATCATTTTCAAGGATGCATAATTCCATAAGGATTGTGCACAATTATACTTCCTCATTAATATACTTGGCAAACATTTTTTCTTACCATCTCCAAAATTATCATGCTTTTTGTGCACAGTTATAGTGCATCCATTCTCTTCTTTAGCTTGCAGCGTTCACTTTTTTTTAGCTACTTAGGTTAGTAAATATGTTTACTGTATTTCTAGCCTAAAAATCTTGCAAGCATGGTGAAGGAACAAGTTTCTTCTTTTACACCACCTTTGGGATAGCTTTGGTCGAAAAAGGAAGAGGGGATCAAGTAGTTTTTGGATGTTCAAGTACAAATACTGAAGATTTTGTTGAGAAATTTGTGGAAAATTGCAACTAAATGAAACTATAACTTCAAAACTTAATGATCAGAACTGATCATTGAAAAAGTTTGATGAATTTCCTCTACAGTTTCAAGAAATTCAAAGAGAAAAGGTGATATTTCTGAGTAGCTTTGGTCCATATGCATTTTAATTTGTTCTAGAATTAATAGTATCATCTATTACATATTCCTTTATGGTCTCGACTTGGAATTTTATTTATAAATCATCTTTTAGCCTTTTTCATTGATTTAGTTAAATTTGGAAGGGGTTATAATCATTTCTAAGTTAAATGATAAAAATGACAAATCCTTTTCATTTAATCTATAAATCATCATATGGGATTTAGTTATAAACTAGATTGTTTCTTCGTACTTCACAATTTAATTAATAATTGCAATCCTTGGCAGGGTGATCACGTCCACAAGGTTCTTGATTACGTTAATATTGTACGTGATCTTTGCCTTGTATTGGGGATGGAATTTTTTAATGTCGTTACTGATGCAACCGAGTTGTCAATTTGACAAACATATGTTTCCATTATCAAAGCTTGAAGCACCATATTAAAGACTACATCATTAACCAAGTTGTCAATTTGACCCACACATGTTTCCATTGTCAAAGCTTCAAGCACCATATTAAAGACTACATCCTTAACTGAGTTGTCAATTTGAACAAAACCTTTTTCCATTGCCAAAGCCTGAAGCATAATATTAAAGACTGCATCGTTATGGTTAGGTTGTACACTATAATCCTTGAATCTCAAGTTATTTAATATGCCCCTCTCGCTTTAAATGCTAGCCAAGATGAAGGGGAAAATGTGTGTCAATAGGGCTCCACAGCTAGCAAGAAGCCTCAAACCCAAGCGACCCTTCAATCAATTGCCTCCATATTAGACAATAAAAGGATCTCCTAGTCTACCATCATTGCACCTGAATGTGCATATTCTATCCATTAGAGAGCTCAAAGCCATAATGACACTAAAAGGCATGCTCCATATCTGCCCAATCTTCTAAATCAACACAGGGTTAAAAGAATGAAGGTGAAGCATCTCCAAAGAAACTTAAGAAACCTAAGATGATGCACAAAGTTTTTCAATTGATTATAACATTGGTATCCAATTCATTTGGGGAATTTAATGAGGAACATTGTTGTATGGATATTATAATGAAGGCAAGGTAGGAGCAAGGTCTTTATATATATATATATATATATATATATATATATATATATATATATATATATATATATATATATATATATATATATATATAACAAAATGGTGGCATATAACAAAGAAATTTCACTAAAGGAAAGCTCTGACAATACTCGAAGGGATGACTTAATTGAATGAAATTTCACAAAAAGAGCATCTGTGGAGACTTGTATTGATGATTTAATGAATGAAAATCAAGCACCAAAGTCTATATGGTAAGTGTCGACCTAAATGTTTTTCAAGTATCTATGTGAAGACTAGAACTTATTATTAAAAATTTTTACAAGAAAATCCCCTTGTCGAGACTAACCGAGTTCCAAGACCTTGAGATTTTCCTCATATTGTATCTAAGAATTTAAAAAAGAGGTCTTTATGGTCAAATTACATCTGGATTCCTTTTTTTGAATAAATAGTTTTGTGGAATAATGATCTCATTATTCGCTCGAAATGAAATAATAAATGGTGATATCACATTCATCTCTAAGCCTCATTATTTTTAGGATTACATCAAAAGCTATGTCCATAATGTTCTCAGTACAATTTATGGGCTTTTAGAAATTCATCCAATGAATTAGTTAAGTGCAATTTATTTCAAATGAAAATCACGACAACTAAAATGGATCAGTATGATTTATGGGCTTTTAAAAATTCATCCAATGAATTAGTTAAGTGCAATTTATATCAAATCAAAATCATGACAACTAAAATGGATCAGAAGTAACCTATGTCAAAAAGAAACTCCACTCCATGATTTACTTGATTTTTTCTATAATACTTACAAAATCTATGCTTATGAAAACTATATAAATAATAGTAAGATGGTAAAAGTAATATTGTGAGATATTGTCCCTTCCCTTTTAATAACAAAAAGGATAAAAATCCTATGATAAGTAAAGTATTAAGAACAATGGTAGTGAATATAAAGAAAGTTCTTGAAACTTCCATAAGTATCATTTATATTCCCAACATTTTCTACAAGCTCTAATTCCTCTGAAGCTACAGTGTAGATTGCTCCAAGAAGAACAACTTTTGATGTAATTCCCTCAAGAGTAGGTCACACCATAACATAACCCATAGAAAACACAAGAAGGAGAATCCAAGAGACATTTTTCGTAATAGCATAAAAAATACCGCATTAAAACTGGCATATTCAAAATACCACAAGGTCATATAAAGCATTCCAAGGGATATCACTGCTGCTATACAATTTTGAAGATGTAATATATCATTCTTGAAGCACAAGTATTGGAGAAAACATATAAGTTCAATAATAAGGTAGGCTAACGACAAAACCATAGAATTTAAATAAATGTGTTAAGTTGCGTCGAAAATAGCCTGTTGGATTCTTCCACATAATGCTTCCATTGATAATAGTACCTTTCAATTGTGGATCACATTGCATAAAATAAATGTTGTGCATGCCATACTATGTGATATAGATGGTGTCTAGCTATACTTTTTCTTCCAAATTATTCCACTAGAATACAAGGAATGTAGCAAGGCTAGTTAGGCTCATCAACAGATTGGTGTACAATGATCTCCCCTTTTTAAAAACATTCTAACATGGCAAGCTCTGGAGTACAAGATAGGTCAGTGGCTCCACCGTTTGGATTGCCACTAATCTTATCCCTCTCCTTTATCTCGAAAATAACTGCTTCAATAAGTCCAATGTTAAGCTCCATTTCATCAATGCTCAGAAATAGATTCTTGAGTCCTGCATAAAGATTGAATTAAATCTGCTAGATTGAATTATCAAAATCATTAAACCAGCCTTTTACATTTCTATTGCAATAAGCCTATGTATAATTCCATTACATAAATATCCAAAGTAATCAATATGTGCAAAAAATGTCATTTCTCACAAAAATTTGTGGAACCCTGTAACGTGAGGAATATTCATCAAAAATGGACATTAAAACTGACCAGATAGAAAACCATATGGTCAAATTTCAATTAGAAAGAAGCTCCAAGCTAGGCAAGAAGGAAGTAGAAACTTTCATATGCTTGAGATTCCCAAAATCATAGAGATTAAAATTCCTCCTATACATTACATTGTATCTCCACTTAGAGTGTGGGCAAAGTTGTGTGTGCCACTATAGGAAATTGATTTTTGACAAGTGATGATAAACTACCTTACAAAATCTGTAGCAATAACAATGAGTGCAAGTCGAAGAGCATATTTTTGGAATAGGATCTAAGAGAATCTCTTTTGTGTGGGGTGAAGCATGTGCAAGGTGATAAGTTTTAATCACATATGTTAATAAATTGTTTAATGTAGATAACTTGTGATCCTTACAATTTGCAACTAATTAAATTATATGGAATTTTCACTTGCACCAAAGGAAAAATATGCTTATGACATAATACTTGCTTTCGCCTAATTAAACTAATTGATTTTTCTATGATCCTAAGGGAGGAGAAAAATGGTTCCCAAATCCTTTTTGTTTCCCCCAAATCACATAGGGTGCAAGGGGAAGAGCATACTTAGAACTAGGAATTTTCCACTTAAAGTCTCAAACTAATATGAAAAATGAACTAAGAAGTAGCAAAGGCCTTCCATTTGGCAAACCAACCTACACCTTAACTAACATAAAACATGTAAGGAATGGGATAATATTATTATGGATACCCCCTAACCCATAAAATAAAGAAAATTCTTATATACTATAAAATGCAAACCCATAGAGGAAAGTCTAAGAATTTCCATTGACCCATCATTCGGTTAAGTATGGCCCAAATAATTTATGTGACTATTCTTTTAACAACTGTATAGTTTTTCTATGATATATTTCGGTCTAGATATAATTCGTTTGATGTATTTTGTAGGCCAAAAAAGGATATTGACAATATATCGAGTGGTTCCTGAGCATGTCTATAGGATGGAGACGTTGTCGAGGTTGGTTTTTGCTAGAGTAAATGAAATACAATCAATAAAACACATTTTTGGTTTGGTTTTTGTTGGATCAGTGATTAAAATCCAATTTGATAGTAAGTTGTTGCAAACTACTTAAAAACATGTTGAGTTCCAAAACTGCCTTTCCGATAAGCAACTTTCTCATCCTTCTTTCTTTTCTTTTCCATGAAAAATGCATCCTTAATCATCAAAAACCATTACACATTGAGTATATTTCAGTGATTTACAAGTTATACTGTTATGCTTGATATTTGAATAGTTTTTTGTCTTTCAGCTATGGAACACAGCCACATTCTGCAGCTAATCAGCTGTTCTGCAGCCATCTCCATGCTTTTGTAGGTTACAGGTGTCAGAGAGGAAAAGGACCACATGGGTAGCTTGGAAAACATCAGAGCATGGATTGTATCCTGTCCATCTGGCCTAGTTCGATGAGGAGGACTCCAGTCAAAGGGAAGTCAACTATAGAAACCTATGGAAAACAAGACTCTGTTTTGCACACGTTTCTCAGTGATGGGATCCGAAGCAATCTTTTGAAGCCATGGACTTCATATACCACCTGCGCACTTAGAATCTAACAAGCCACTACCATAGATTTATGTTTTCAAGCAACCAGGGACAAGAATTCCACATACTGGCATGTCTACGTGTTTTGTTGTAGCTGATTTCTCTCTTCAAAACAATTGTATATTTTTTCTATAAATACCAGCATGTAGAACGTAGAACAAGTTCAAGTTTTTCTTATGTAATAGTTTAGATTTCCACTTTGTAGTGTGAAGAACTTAGTTCTCTGTTTTAATATAAAGACTTTGTTTTCAAATGGATACCTGAAGCGTTGTTGGTGTATTGATTGAGTGCTCATAATCCGAGACCTTACAGAGGGCCCCTGCATGGTCAAGGGTATATTTTATTTCTATTTTGTCTTTCATAGTTCAATTGTAAATGCACTATGTTTTTTTCCATAATGTTTATAATCATTTTCTAACTCTGTTTATAATGTAGCTTGTGTCATCTTTTCACTAACTCAGAGTAGTTTTATTTCAGTGCAGAATAGTCCTTTGGTTTTCACTGCTTTCTAGTTTCTTACCAGTAGTGTTAAGTTGATGTTAGTAGCATAAATTGATTCATTTCATTTGCTGTTTATCAGTTTTTGAGTTAAGCTGTTCAATGCCATTTTCTTATCAGTTTAGTAACTCATGATATAAATGAATATTTCCAAAATCCCTTTCAGTTGATGGTTAATCCCAAAACTAAGTGGTGAAATGTTTTATTTATGAATGAGTCTTTCCCTGCATTTTTATGTTTACTTTTCTTAGAATAATGAAGAATGAAATCTCTCAAATTGCTATCACAAGGAGGTAGTTCTCCCTAAATTGTGTAGTAGAGTGACAACAATACTTCATTTAGCCTTGCTTTCATAATAGAATAATTGTAACTTCATTTTCAATTATAGTTTTTTCACTTAGTTTAGCTGCAATTCCATCTTCAATTGTTCATGAAGCTTTGATTCTGCAATAGATTAGACAGTAGAGGTAATCTTATTTCCAGTATTTGATTTTTGGTTTATCGTAAATAACTGCAATCTCATTTTCTCATTTAAGCTTTGGTTTTGTAATTGAGTAGATAATAGTTTTAAGTCCTTTTAGTTCATGTTTTCGAAACAATTATAATAGCAAGAAGAGAAGCATTGTTGTCATTTTCTTGTTTAAAATCTTTACTTCCAAATATTACCTAAAGCACTTTTAGCTCTCATTTCATTTCTCTAGATTCTTAGCAGTAGTAGATTAAGGTTTTGTAGATTACATTGCAGAACATTAGGAATCAAAAGAGCAAAACCCCAAAAAAAACATAAACTCAAAAATAGTGAGGTAAGAAGGGTCATCTAGCACATATAGTGCACTACACTTCATCAGTTTACGATACCCGAATTGATAATTTATGTAGCAATTTAGGACACTAAATTGACTGAACATTTTGGCGCCGTTCCTGGGGAATTGTAACTAGGAAGCCTTACTTCTTACATTCATAGAAAGAAAAAAAAACAATGACATACATAGAGAAAGAGACTCTAGGGGTGGATTTATAGCTAGGGGCAAAAGTTCGATTTTCACAACTCCACCTACTCCACCAAGAGTTAGGAAAGACACACCTCCATCCGAGAGTCATACTCCCAACCATAGGATTCCTGGAATTCAAGGGGTAGAAACTAAGTTAGAAGATTCTCCCACTTCATCTACTAAAATAGACTTAGGAGAGAAGACCTTTTTCACCTCTACATGGGAGCCTCTTGTAGTTGAGGAAGTAGGAACACCTAGTGAAGAAGAAGAAGTAGAAACTCTCTCCCATAATCCATAAATAGAAGAACTAGAGGACTCTGAAGAAACTATAATGGCAGAAGAAGAACAAGATGGAGAATTCTCACTTTTTGGGGGAAAGGGTAGAGGGAGAGGTAGAGGAAACAATGGAGGAGGTAGAGGTAATAATGGAGGAGGCAGTGGAAATAGGGAAATAGATAACTCATTTGGATTCCCCATAGTAGATGAGGAAACACATACCACAATGAAAAACATCTCACCATCTGTCCTCCCAAACTTTTATTGATTTAGAAGTCAGGACCTTGAAACATTTTTGTTTGAGTTTGAAGTCTTGTGCAGAACCTATGACTATCTAGAAGACTCTCAAAAACTCAAATTGTTCCCTTCAACACTAAAAGGGGTTGCTTTGAAATGGTTTATGGGGTTAGTCACTCAATCCATTAGAACATGGAATGACATGAAACAAACATTTTTGGATAGATACTTGGATTATTATATGCCTACCAATCATAAGGATGATGTCTTCAAAATGATGCAAAAGGAAGACGAAAACTTAGAGGACTTGCTTGAAAGATTCAACTACAATTTGAAAAGAGAAAAAATGAACAACTTAGATGAAGAAACCTTGAAAGCCCTTTTGTTAAATGCCATTAGAGATGAATGGATAGATATCCTTAACATGATGGGGAAGGGAGACATCTCTCAACTTCCATTGAGTGACATAGTAGAACTATGTGTTCATCTCTCAAGAGGGAAATCTAAAACTGGGAAAGGACCGAGAGATCTTTCTATCATTAGAGCAAACAAATCCACAATCGGATCTATAAGTAGGGTAGAAATTGGTAATATGCTTGATGAGTTTAAAACTAATATTTTAGGGAGCCTTAGTGAGCAACTAGACACCCTCAAAATCCAAAACAAGCAAAAAACAGAGGCTGATGCTTTGGCCATCTTTTGTCCAAAATGTAGAAAGAAACATGCTCTAAGGTAATGTCCTTTAGATGCAAAAATTGTAGAAACTTGTATGATTTGTTCAGAAGGTCATGAGACCAAGTGTTGTCCTTCAATTCCAAGTCTTAAGGCTATCTTTCAAGAGGAAATAGTCCCAAATTTTGTAGAACCTCTTTATTTTGTTGCAAGAAGACCTTCGCAGGGGCAACAAAATCAAAGATTTATCCAATGTATTTTCAACCCCCACCAAACTGGAATTCTTGGCAGCAACCATGGCCTCAACCTCAAACGCAGTATTAATCTCAACCATGGGCACAAAGGGTACAAAATCCTTATGGGAGATTTGCTCAATATTATCAATATCCTCCATCTTATCAGAGCTATCCTCCCCCACAAAATCAGCAACAAAATCAGAAACCACAACTTCCAAACCAAAGCCCTCACCTTTCATTGTTGTTTCCACAACAAAGTCAAAATCATCAACTCTTACTTCCAATTCAACAAAAAACAAGTCAGCTACTAGACCAACCATTGCCAAATCCCAATAATAAAAACCCTCAGAATGCTTACATGGTAGAAGGACAACAATTTCATACTTACATGATTGCTCCTCTAGATATTAATGATGTTCAACTTAGAACTGGTAGGATATTAGAAAAGGAAAAACCTTCTATAGATATTCAAGAACAAGACGCTTCTAAGGAGGATTCTTTGAAAGTTAAGAAAAGTTTTGAGGGGTCATCCCTCCAAAACAAAAACATTAAAAAAGGAAAACAAAAAGAATCAATAAACACAACTCCTGTCATTGAGCAACCAGCATCTACTTCTACAACTCCTTTTCCTGAGAGATTACAAATTGATAGAGGAGTGGCAAAACAGATCTTGTTGCCCAATTATGACTTCCTAGATGAATTAAAGAATGTTTGTAACAAATTCCCTTGTTACAAGCCATTAGAGAAATTCCAATTCTAGCAAAGACAATAAAGGAGTTGAGCATCAAAAGAGCAAGAAGAAAAACAAGAGAAACCAAAAGAATTCACTTGGTAGGAAAGACAGCAGATATCATGATGGGAAAGATTGCCATGCAGAAATATGTCGATCCAGGAAGTCCAATTGTCAAGACACATATAAATGGGATTGGAATTCCAAACACATTGATTGACTTAGGGGCAACAGTAAACATTATGAGTAGACAAACTATGGAGCAGCTTAAACTTCTAACCTTCTTTACACACCTACCTTACTGCAACTTGCAAATAGATCAATAATCAAACCAGATGGTGTGTTAGAAGACATTTCAGTGTCCTTAGATTCTTGGGAATATCCTCTTGATTTCATAATTTTAACTCCTGAGAATAATCTTGGAGGACACCAACTCATTTTAGGAAGACCTTGGCTAGCCATAACTGATGCTTTTATTAGTTGTAGATCTGGTGACATGTACATTTCTGATGGTAATTCAACAAAGAAATTTACTTTGTATCCTCCAGCAAAAGCAATCATAGAAATCGATGACAAGGAATGGATCGATGAATAAGATGTCATTCAGCCTATCTTTACTATATCAGAATCTAGTGAAGATAGTCAAATTTTGAACACATTGGAAAATTTTGAAACATCTTCAGAATATGATCATGCACAATTCCAGGAAAAATCTAATGTTGAATACTTGTCATCTAGGAAAATGTCTCTCTATTCTATGGAAGAGTTTGGTAGCTCTACAATTGAAATTTTTCTAGGTAGAACATCGAATATAAACAAAAACTTGGAGAAACTACAACAAGAAGAGATAATGGGTTTCTCCTTTAGTAATTGTTCCTAAAAAGAATGGTAAATGGAGGGTGTGCATTGATTACAAAGAATTGAATAAAGAAACCTTGAAAGATCACTTTTCGTTGCCCTTCATAGATGAAGTATTAGATACATTAACAAGTAAAAAGTATTTTTCATTCTTGGATGGTTTTAATGGTTATAATAAAATTAAGGTAAGCACCTAAGGATTAGAATAAAACCAAATTTATTTGTCCTTGGGAACTTTTTCCTACTGAGTGCTTCCCTTTGGGTTATGTAATGCACCAGCAACATTCCAAAGAGCAGTACTAGGAATTTTTTTTGATCTAATACATGACTGTGTAGAGGTATATATGGATGATTTTACAGTCTATGGTAACACATTTGAAGAAGCTTCGGAAAATTTGGAAAAAGTCCTTAAAATATGTAAAGAAACAAACCTTTCACTAATCCATGAAAAATTCTTTATGATGTTTACAGAAGGTATTGTTTTAGGACATCACATTTCAGGGGATGGGATTAAAGTGGACAAATCAAAAGTTGAAGTCATCTCTAAGTTACCAATTCCAAATTACCAAAAAGATGTTAGAAGTTTTCTAGGATTTACAGAATATTATAGAAGGTTTATAGAAAACTTTACCAAAGTAGCATCTCCACTCTTCAAATTTCTTACAAAAGATTGTGAATTCAAGTGGAATCTTGATTGCCAACTAGCATTTGAAACCTTGAAAGCAAAAATATTTGAAGCACCTATCTTAAGAGGACCAAATTGGAAACTTCCTTTCCATATTTCTACAGATGCTTTAGATACATCTCTAGGAGTTGTATTGGGACAAAAAGATTTGATTCCTTATGCCATTTACTACACAAGTAAAAATTTGACTCCCATTGAGTTGAATTATACTGTGGCTGAAAAAGAATTCTTAATTGTTGTTCATGCAATTAACTAGTTCAGACACTATATAACAGGCTAAGAAACTTTTGTTCATACAGATCACTTTGTAATTAGATATTTGATGAATAAACCTATTACTAATGGCAGAGTTACAAGATGGCTTTTACTTATGCAATAATTCAACAATACTGTGCTAGATAGACCTGGAAAACAAAACACAGTCGCTAATTTCTTGTCTAGGATTCAAAATATCAAAGAAGACTCTCTGGTTGAGGATAAGTTTCTTGATGAATATCTATTTTTAGTAACTACTCAAACTCCTTGGTTTGCAGATGTTGCTAACTACTTGGTTACAGGGAAGTTACCTTCACATTTATTTCCTAGAGAGAAAAGAAGGATTATTCAAGATAGTGCAAGATATTCATGGATCACTAGCAAATTGTGTAAAACAGGGCCAGATCTTATGATCAAGAGGTGTGTCAGGGAAGATGAAATGCTTGATATTCTCAAAGCATGTCATGATGAGCCGTGTGGTGGACACTTTGCTGACAAAAGGATAGCCTATAAAATCCTTTCTTTAGGATATTATTGGCCATCCATCTTCAAAGATGCTAAAGAATATGTCAGAAGATGCGACAGCTGCCAAAGGGTAGGGAAGCCTGCCCCCTCAAAATTAGAACCTCAGGTACTTATTGAACCCTTTGAAAAATGGGCTTTAGACTTTATTGGACCTATTAATCCTCCATCCAAACAGAAAAAGTATATATTGGTATGCACTGATTATGTCACCAAATGGGTAGAAGCCAAAGCATTACTTTTTGCTAACGAAAAATCTGTAGTTAGTTTTCTTTTTGAGGCTATTTTTACTCCCTTTGGTGTTCCAAGAGAAATTGTGATAGATCGGGGAACTTAATTCACATCCAACATGATGAAGAGGCTTATGGAAGAGTACAAGATCAAGCATAGGAAATCCACTCCCTATCATCCACAAGCAAATGGTCAAGTGGAGTCTACAAATAAAATGATTGAAGGAATCCTCACCAAGACTGTGCATATACATAGAAGATATTGAGCAGAAAGGTTTCCTGAAGCCTTGTGGGCCTATAGAACTACATGGAGGAACACAACAGGACATACACCCTATGAACTTGTTTATGGGAAACAAACCCTGTTCCCCATAGAGTTCCAAGTCAAAACTTTCAAGATGGCAGTTGAGTTGGGGATGGATTTATTAGAAGTTCAAAAGCATAGACTGGAGTAGTTAAATGAACTTGATGAAATCAGACAAGAGGCTATTCAAAGGACTGGTCTAGTTCAGCAACAAAGGGCTAAGTGGCATGACAAGTACATCAAGGACCAAAAGTTTCAAGAGGGAGATTGGGCACTGTTATTTGATTCAAAGTTTAAGGATTTTCAAGGAAAGTTTCAAACTCATTGGCTTGGGCCATATGAGATTGAAAAAAATTTCAGTAATGGAGTAGTAAGGATCAGAATAATAGATGAGAACCAAACTCCTTTCCTTGTGAATGGTCATAGGTTGAAAATTTATCAAAAACCAATCTCAAAGGAGGAGTTCATCAAGATCTTTCAACATAATTCTGAAATGAAGTTGGTGAAGAAGAATCCTTGTTCTCCACCAACTTAGTCTTTGTTCTTTTCATCATATCTAAAAAAAGAAAAAAAAATTGTATAAGGTTTAAAACCAATCACTGATTGGCATGCATGTACAGAAAATACAGGGTCAAAATCAGAATCCTCTGACACCCTATATTTTCCATTTCATTTTCTGAAAAATGATGAATCACTTTGCATTCTGAAAAAATTATTGCTTTAGTTCATTCTCATTCTGTTTTACTTTTGCAAAGTTTCACTCCACTCCATTATCATATTCCACCAATAAAGTTTTCCTCATCAGCATTTCTTCCATCTCCATTTTTCATTTTCCATTTTGTCATATTTTCATCCACATAGTCATCTCCATTTCATTCACTCATAAAGTCACATTTTATTCCCTGTTTTACATTCTGTAGTTGTTCCAGTTCTGTAGCTAATCCTGTTCTGTAGCCAATATGACTCTGCAGTAACAATTTGATTGTTAGTTCAAGAATAAAGAGGCCAGTTCATAATAAATTCCATATGCAGGTGATGGAGGAGAAAACAACTTTTGAAGACATATCAACATCTAAGCACCAGAAGAAGCAAACAACAAAAGATTAGGAAGCAGAAAGGTATGGTTCTAGAGGTAAGAACAAAGACTTATTTCAAATAGCAATACAAAACATAAGTTGTGTAACTCGTATAATCACACTACTCCTTGATTTGTCATTATGAGATTTGATCACCGTGATGATTCCACCACACCTTCCGACTTTAATGCCTAATGGTCTCATGATTCAATCTCCGTTTTTGACTCGTACTTAACTGCACTTCTCCAACACATGTGTTAAATTACTAGACACATGACATAACCCACTTGAATATAGCTCTTCAAAACCCTATTGTTCATTTATTACATCGAGTTTCTCTCTTATACTTCCGCAACCCTCTCTGTGTATAGCAGTCACTCTGTTTTTCACACAATTTACGTGTGCAGCCACTCCATTTCATATATCTTTTGCACACTCTATTTCTACATATTTCACGCATACAACTCCTATGTTTCGTATACACTATATGTTTTACCTCCTACTCATAGTCGTTTTCCTTCCACATACTCTGTCATTTCATCCCCATATCCATAACTATTTTTTGCTTCCATATACTAGTTGTTCCATTGCCGTATACACAGTCTTCTTCACGCAGTCACTTCATTTCTCAGATAGTGAAGGTAAATTTGAAGAAAAGTAGAGAATAGGAGTGATGGGTCTCATTCTCAGAATAGAACCTATATGAGTGGTTATCCTCAGTTGAAAGGAATGTTGAAGAAAGCTGGTTGGTTGAGTTTCATTGAGAAATTCGATGGTCACAATAAAGAAATCACCAAATCATTTACTAGATCGTTTGATGGAATGGACGTGGATATTGGTGACATAAAGTTTACAGTGACCAAGTCTTTTATTGCTGAAGCAACCGAGCTACCAAGAGTAGGAGAGAGGTGGTTCAAGAATAAAGAATTCAATGATGAAACTTGGAAAGTCATTCTCGAAAATCCAGGTATGGACACTTCAGTTTTTAAGAGAGGAATTCCGATCTCTGCACTTAAGGGTAAATGGAGTAGCATGTTATTAATTTAACAAAAAAAATCTACATGCAAGGGAAGATTTGGTTCCATGTATGTATATCACATAAGACGGTTGATGAATTTTCTTGAAACAGAACCCTCAATCTCCCATTTTTCCTGTTAAATAGTTTGAGGAGAATGGCCACTACTGTTTAGAAGAAAATGGAAGCCATAGAAACCAATCTTTATCACCATGGTCTACTAAAAATTTTAGTTGAATATCACTTAAAGAGTGTAGGAGATACATGGGAGAACTTTTTGATCAGAAAATTTTTCCAAGATACACTAGAATTACCTGAGGGAAGTTCTGTGAAAATAAGTAGGAGAAGGAAAACCAATCTCACCATTCAAAACACTCATGAAACTTCAGCACACAAAAACAGTGAAGAAGAGCCCATGTTTGAAACATTAATAGAGATCATAAAGCAGACAAAACGAGGAGAAAGTTGAAAGAAAATTTTGAGGAAATCCATAAAAATGCTCTTGAACCTTCATCAGAGGATGAACAATTACTTTCTGAGAGATTAGTCAACATCAAGGATCAGTTCAAGAAAGAGAAGGAGAAGGGGAAAAGAAGAGAGGTTAGAGAGGAAGAAATCATAGGCTCCCAAAGTTTGAGGAGAATTTCTAGACTCAAGGGAAAAGTGAAGAAAGAAAAATCAAAAGAGACCCAATTCATAGATTTTGGAGAAGAAACTCCAACTAAGTCCCAAGATAATATCTCACTTGAGCAGAGCCCATAGCACTCTCCTCAACAAAACATTGAAAGCATCCCAAAGAGAGTCTCTCCAGGGATTGATCCAATCCAACAATAGATTTATTATTACATTGAGTCACTGGATTAAAAGAATACATCAGTGGATCAAGGGACTTCATCCAACCCTGAGCAGCAAGCCACATCATAAGAGACTTTGACTAGCTCACTTAAGTAGGAAATCTATGAGCTAGAGGTTCTAAATAGGCACATCCAGAGGGAAAATGAAGCGTTAAAAGAACAAAACAAGTTGGATAAGATTATCCATGATAACACTATGCTTCATTTGGGTCTATGGCACAAGAAGAATAGAAAACTAAAAAGGAAAAACAAGAAGCTAAACAGGGCTCTCATTAACCTCAAGTATAGATTTCTCATGAGAAAGCTTAGGATGGCAGTTGCAGCAAAGAAAAGAAAGAAGAGGTTGGATGTTTTGGCTGAAGTCTCAGAGAAGATGTAGTAGGAAAAGGGAGTTCACAATTTTGATTGCATGGGGACATGCAATAGTCTCGTAGTGGGGGTATGTTGAGTTCAAAAACTGCCTTTCCCTTAAGCAACTTTCTCATCCTCTTTTCTTTGCTTTTCCATGAAAAATGCATCCTTAATCATCAAAAACCATTACACATTGCCTCAAGGAGTATATCTCAGTGATTTACAAGTTATACTATTATGCTTGCTATTTGAATAGGTTTTTGTCTTTCAGTTACAGAAGGCAACCACATTTTGTAGCTAATCGGCTATTCTGCAGCCATCTCCATGATTTTGTAGGTTACAAGTGTCAAGAGAGGAAAAGGACCACATGGATAGCTTGCAAAACATCAAAGCATGGATCGTATCCTATCCATCTGGCCTAGATCGATGAGGAGGACTCTGGTCAAAGGGAAGTCAACTATAGATACCTATGGCAAACAAGACTCTGTTTTGCACATGTTTCTCAGTGATGGGATCCGAAGCAATCTCCTGTGGCCACAGACTTCATATGCCACCTACGCAAATAGAATCTAACAAGCCACTACCATAGATTTATGTTTTCAAGTAACCAGGGACAAGAATTCCACATACTGGCCTGTCTACGTGTTTTGTTGTAGCTAATTTCTCTCTTCAAAACAGTTGTATATTTTTCTATAAATACCACTATGTAGAACACAGAACAAGTTCAAGTTTTTGCTTATGTGATGGTTCAAATTTCCACTTTCTAGTGTGAAGAACTTAGTTCTCTATTTTAATATAAAGACTCTGTTTTCAAATGGATACCTGAAGTGTTGTTGGTGTATTGATTGAGCACTCATAACCTGAGACCTTGCAAAGGGCCCTTGTGTGGTCAAGGGTATATTTTATTTCTGTTTTGTCTTTCATAGTTCAATTGTAAATGCACTGTGTTTTTTTCCATAATGTTTATAATCATTTTCTAACTCTACTTATAATGCAGCTTGTGTCATCTTTTCACTAACTCAGAGTAATTTTATTTTAGTGCAAAATAGTCCTTTGGTTTTCACTGCTTTCTAGTTTCTTACCAGTAGTTTTAAGTTGATGTTAGTAGCATAAATTGATTCATTCATTTGATGTTCATTAGTTTTTTAATTAAGTTGTTGAATGCCATTTTCTTATTAGTTTAGTAACTCATGATATAAATGAATATTTACAAAAGCCCTTTCAGTTGATGGTTAATCCTAAAACTAAGTGGTGAAATGTTTTATTTATGAATGAGTCTTTCCCTGCATTTTTATGTTTACTTTTCTTAGAATAATGAAGAATGGAATCTCTCAGATTGATATCACAAGGAGGTATTCCTCCCTAAATTGCGTAGCAGAGTGACAACAATACTTCATTTAGCCTTGCTTTCATAATAGAATAGTTGCAACTTCATTTTCAATTATAGTTTTTTCACTTAGTTTAGCTGCAATTCCATCTTCAGTTGTTCATTAAGCTTTGATTCTGCAATAGATTAGACAGTAGAGGTAATATTATTTCCAATATTTCGTTTTTGGTTTATCATAGATAACTGCAATCTCATTTTCTCATTTAAGCTTTGGTTTTGTAATTGAGTAGATAATAGTTTTAAGTCCTTTTAGTTCATGTTTTGGAAAAATTATAATATCAAGAAGAGAAGCTTTGTTTTCATTTTCTTGTTTAAAAACTTTACTTCTAAATCTGGTCTAAAGCACTTTTAGCCATCATTTCATTTCTCTAGATTCTTAGTAGCAGTAGATTAAGATTTTGTAGATTACATCGCAGAACATTAGGAATCAACAGAGAAAAACCCCAAAACAAAGATAAACTCAAAAATAGTGAGGTAAGAAGGGTCATCTAGCACATATAGTGCACTACACTTCATCAGTTTACACTACCTGGCTTGACAATTTATGTAGCAATTTAGGACACTAAATTGACTAAACAATACACAAGCATGGTTAGAGAAGATTGTAATAAGCAAACAAAGCTTATGTATAAATTCCAGGAGACCATAACAGACATAAAGTAATAAAAAAATAACATGAAAACGAAAATGAACAAAAGCAAGAGATTGAAAATATAAATCCTTTATTTCCAGTGAATTGAGACAAAGTGGTCTATGAAAGATACATAAAGGAGGATACCACACATAATAAACCTTCAACAATCCTCTAGTGGAAGGTCCATTTTTCGGCCTTTGCATAATAACTCCATTACATAAATATCCAAAGTAATAAATATGTGCAAAACTTCGCATTTTTACAGAAATTTGTGGAACTCTGTAACTTGAGGAATCTTCATAGTAAATGGACATTAAAACTGAACAAACACAAAACCAGATGCTCAAAATTCAAATAGAAAGAATCTCCAAACTGGGCAAGAATGAAGTAGAAACTTTCATTAGCTTGAGATTCCCAAAATCATTGAGATTCAAATTCCTTCGAAAAATAGATTGTTGAATTCTTCCACATAATTTGTCCATTGATAATAGTACCTTTCAGTTATGGATCACATAACATAAAACAAATGTTGTAGATGACATACTTTGTGATATAGATGGTGTCTAGCTGTGTCTTTTCTTCCAAATTATTCCCCTGGAATACAAGGAATGAAGCAACGCCATTTTGGCTCATCAATAGATTGGTGTAAAATGATCTCCTATTTTTTACAACGTTCTAACTTGCTAAGCTTTGGAGTACAAGATAGTGATGTGGCTCCATGTTTTGGATTGCCACTTATCTTATCCATCTCCTTTGTCTCGAAAATAACTGCTACAATAAGCCCAATGCTAAGCTCCATTTCATCAATGCTTAGAAGCAGATTCTTGAGTCCTACATAAAGATTGAATTAAACATGCCAGATAGAATTATAAAATCATTAAACCACCCTTTTACATTTCTACTGCAATAATCCTACATATAATTCCATTACATAAATATCCAAAGTAGTTAATATGCCCAAAAATCTCATTTCTCACAAAATTTGTGGAACGGTGTGACTTTAGGAATACTGGCAGCAAATGGACATAAAACTAACCAAACATAAAACCACATGCTAATAATTCAAATAGAAAGAAGCTCCAAACTGGGCAAGAAAGAAGTAGAAAATTTCATAAGCTTGAGATTCCCAAAATCATAGAGATTCAAATTCCTCCTATACATTATAATGTATATCTACTTAAAGTATGGGTAGAGTTGTGTGTGACACTATAGCAAATTGAATTTTGACAAGTGATGAGAAAATTCCTTACCCAATTTGTAGCAATAACAATGAGTGCAAGTCGAAGAGCATATATTTTGAATAGGATCTAAGAGAAGCTCTTGTGTGTGCGGTGAACCATGTGAAGGGTGATAAATGTTAATCACATATGTTAATAAATTGTTCAATGTGGATAACTTGTGATTCTTACAATTTGAAACTAATTAAATTATATGGAATTTTCCCTTTCACCAAAGTTAAAATATGCTTATGACAAAATACTTGCTTTCCCCTAATTAAAGTAATTAATTTTTCTATGATCCTAAGGGAGGAGAAAAATGGTTCCCAAATCCTTTTTGATTCCCATAAATCACACAAGGTGCAAGGGAAGAGCATACTTGTAACTAGGAAGTATCCACTTAAAGTCCCAAACTAATATGAAAAATGAAATAATAAGCAGCAAAGGCCATCCATGTGGCAAACCAAACTGCACCCTAACTAACATGAAACATGTAAGCAGTGGGAGAATATTATTATGGATACCAACTAACTCATAAAATAAATAAAATGGTTATAGACTATAAAATGAAAACCCACATAGGAAAGTCCAAGCATTTGCATTGATTGATCATTCAGTAAAGTATGGCCCAAATAATTTATGTGACTATTCTTTTAACAACTGTATAATTTTTCTATGATTATATTTCAGTCTAGATATAAATTTGTTTCATGTATTTTGTAGGCCAAGAAAGGATATTGACAATATATGGAGTGGTTCATGAACATGTTTGTAGGATGGAGATGTTCTGAAGGCTCGTTTTTGCTATAGTAAATGAAATACAACCAATCAAACAGATTTTTGGTTTGGTTTTTGTTGGATGAGTGAGTAAAGTCCAATTTGATAGTATTTTGTTGCAAACTACTTAAATACACAATCATGTGATTATCACCGAAAAAGTTCTTAATAAACTTAATATGGATCACAAACATCTAAATTCAATAAATACAGAAGCATGGTAAATACACATAAATTAATAAAAAAATAACCTACAAACGAAAAGGAACAAAAGCGAGAGATTGAAAATATAAATCCTTTATTTCGAGTAAATTGAGATAAAGTGGTCTTTGAAAGATACATCAAGGAGGATGCCAAACATAATAAGCCTTCAATAATCCTCCAGTTGAAGGTCCAATTTTTTTTCCTATGCATAATAATTCCATTGCATAAATATCCAAAGCAATCAATATACGTAAAAAATCTCATTTCTCACAGAAATTTGTGGAACCCTGTAAGTTGAGGAATCTTGGCAACAAATGGACATTAAAACCGACTAGACACAAAACCACATGCTCAAAATTCAAATAGAAATAAGCTCTAAACTTGGAAATAAGCAAGTAGAAACTTTCATAAGCTTGAGATTCCCAAAATCATTGAGATTCAAATTCCTCCGGAAAATATCCTGTTGGATTCTTGCACATAATGTTTCAATTGATAATAGTGCCTTTCAGTTGCAGATCACATAAGATAAAAAAAATTTGTAGAAGCCACACTTTGTGATATATATGGTGTCTAGTTGTGTCTTTCTTCCAAATTATTCCCCTGGAATACAGGGAATGCTGCAAGGCCAGTTTGGTTCATCAACCGATCAGTGTACAATGAAATCCCCTTTTTACAACCTTCTAACTTGTCAAGCTCTGGAGTACAACATAGTGTAGTGGCTCCACCATTTGGATTGACACAAATTTTATCCCCCTCCTTTGTTTCAAAAATAACTCCTACAATAAGTCAAACGCTAAGCTCCATTTGATCAATGCTCGGAAGAAAATTCTCGAGTCCTACATAAAGGATGAAGTAAACCTGGCAAATAGAATTGTCAAAATCATGAAACCACCCTTTTGCATTTCTATTATAAGAAGCCTACATATAATTCCATTACATAAATATCCAAAGTAATCAATATGCACAAAAGATCTCATTTCTCACGGAAATTTGTGAAACCCTATAGCTTGAGGAATATTGGTAGCAAATGGACATTAAAACTAACCATACACAAAACCACATTCTAAAAATTCAAATAGAAAGAAGATCCAAACTGACCAAGAAGGAAGTAGAAAATTTCATAAGCTTGAGATTCTCAAAATCATAGAGATTCAAATTCCTCATATACATTACAATGTATCTCCACTTAAAGCGTGGGAAGAGTTATGTGTGCCACTATAGGAAATTTATTTTTGACAAGTGATGAGAAACTGCCTTACACAATATATATCAATAATAATTAGTGAAAGTCTAGGAACATATTTTTGAAGAGGATCTAAGAGAAGAACTTGTGTCTAGGGTGAAGAATGTTCAAGGTGATAAGTGTTAATCACATATGTTAATAATTTTTTTAATGTGGATAAATTTTAATCCTTACAATTTTCAACCAATTAAACTATATGGAATTTTCCCTTACACCAAAGGAAAAATATGCTTATGACAAAATACCTGCTTTCCCCCAATTAAACCAATTGATTTTTCTATGATCCTAAGGGAGGAGAAAAATGGTTCCCAAATCCTTTTTGATTCCCCCAAATCACATAGGGTGAAAGGGGAAGAACATACTCAGAATTAGGAATTTTCCACTTAAAGTCCCAAACTAATATAAAAAATGAACTAAGAAGTAGCAAAGGCCATCCATGTGGCAAACCAAACTACACCTTAACTAACATGAGACATGTAAGTAGTGAGAGAATATTATTATGGATAGCACCTAACTCATAAAATAAAGAAAATGGTTATAAACTATAAAATGCAAACCCACATAGGAAAGTCCAAGCATTTGCATTGATCCATCATTCGGTAAAGTATGGCCCAAATAATTTATGTGACTATTATTTTACCAACTGTATAGTTTTTCTAGGTTATATTTTGGTTTAGATAAAAATTCATTTGATGTATTTTGTTGGCCAACAAAGGATAATGACAATATATGGATTGGTTCGTCTGTAGGATGGAGACATTGTCGAGGTTGGGTTTTTCTTGAGTAAATGAAATACAATCAAACAACACATTTTTGGTTTGGTTTCTACTCGATCAGTGAGTAAATCCAATTTTATAATAAGTTCTTGCAAAATACTTCAATACAAAAGCATGGTTAGATAAAAAACAAACAAAACTTAATTCTAAATTCTCGCAGAACATAACACACATAAAGTAATACAAAATAACATGCAAACGAAAATGAACAAAAGCAAGAGATTGAAAATATATATCCTTTATTTCCAGTGAATACAAACAATGTGGTCTATGAATCATACATAAAGGAGGCTGCCAAGCACAATGAGCCTTTAACAATCCTGCAGTGGAAGGTCCATTTTTCTTCGTTTGCATAATAATTCCATTACATAAATATCCAAAGTAATCAATATGTGCAAAAAAACTCATTTCTCACAGAAATTTGTGGAACCCTGTAACTTCAGGAATCTTGGTAGGAAATGGATATTAAAACCGCCAAGACACAAAACCACATGATCAAAATTAAAATAGAAAGAAGCTCCAAACTGGCAAGAAGTAAGTAGAAACTTTCATCAACAAACGTATGGCAGCACACAATTACCAGTCGAGGGGCAAAGGGATTCACTTTCAAATGGCGTTAAAGGTGAGTAAAATTGAGCTTGGCATAGTCACCCCTTAGCCTATAAGCAACCTTGTCATAAGCCATGCTCGCCTCCTCTGCGGTATCAAAATTACACATCCATAACTTGGTTCGGTTTCTGGGTAACCTCATCTCAGCAACCCATTTACCCTAGTGGCACTGCATCATGCCTTTGTAAAGGTTAGCCAAATTTGAGAGGTTGTTGCCATTAAGCTTCATGGGCTGAGCTCTAGGACCAAGAGGGCTCCAACCCATATGGTGTATTGAAGCTACTGCTACTGTTTGATGTTGTTACAATTGAAGTTGTTTTTGTTTGATGTTGTTTCAATTGAATCTATTGTTGTTTTATGTTGTTGCAATTGAAGTTGCTACTGTATTTGTTGAATCTACTATACATGTAACAATTCATACAAAACCATGTATTATTCAATGGATTCTCCACTACACTGGTTCCTCCCTTGAAAACGCAGGTGCCATACTAAGCCATCAGAGTGGCCAAAGCCATTTGATGGTAAGTTGGGGAAAGATGATGAAGAAGAACAGAAGACTTCAGAATTTCTTATGACTAGAGAAGCCACTAGAATTCTTAAGTTCTTCCAGGAATCCAAAACCTCCAATCTCACATCTCCATTGGAAGGAGAAGATGCGTTGGATGCAGAGTCCTTAATCACGTCCTGCATGCTTGCATTGAAAACCCCCAAATTCTAGACTTGAAATACAACATCATTCTTCTTCACATCTTCATCCCGCACTGACCCAAGAGAGCCCGAATTCTCATATGCACATGAAATTTATTCTGATTCTTGAGTCTTAAACATTCTTTCTAGAGGTTGTTTAAATATTTTTCAAATTTTTTGTACCTTGGCATCAAGTGACAATGGCAGCGTGAAATTACCAGTCCAGGGGGCGAAGGAATTCACTTCCAAATATAGTTTAAGGTGAGGAAAATTGTGTCTAGAATAGTCACCCCTGAGCCTATAAGCAACCCAATCATAAGCCATGGCTGCCTCCTCTGCAATATCAAAATTTCCCAACCATAAACTGGTTCTATTTTTAGTGAATCTGATCTCTACAACCCATTTACCCCTATGGCACTGCCTCATGCCTCAGTAAAGCATAGCAAGCTTTAACAGGCCACTGCCATGAAGCTTCATGGGCTGAGCTCTGGGACCTAGAGGATTCCGACCCATATGGTGGATTGAAGCTACTACTACTGTTTGATGTTGTTACAATTGAAGTTGTTGTTGTGCTTGTAACAATTCATACAAAACCATATCCAATTCAATGGATTCTCCATTGCACTGGTTTTTCCATTGAAAACTCGAGCACCATACTAGGCCATCACAGTGGCTGAAGCCATTTGATGGTAAGTTGGGGGGAAATGATGATGAAGATACCTACTACCTTCTTCCTGCATTGCAAGTTAACTAATTTAATGCCGCTCGAATGAATTCGATAGTTCAAACTATTTTAATTGTCTAACATCTAAATCAAGGGCACAGGAATGTACACGTAATCTGAGAGGAGAGTCCTTTTCAGAGGGGAACACGTTACAACATAAAAAATAGAATATATTTATATATACATATGTGAAATTTATATAATATAAATAATATTATAAAGAACTGGGGTAGATTCATCTTAACCAAGGATCCAAGCCAAGAGAGAAAGAAAAGTGACTAATAATGATATAGGAAAGATAGTGTCTGATTCTCTTAAGTTTCTTATTATTGTATTTTTTTTTACATGATTTATCCAAAATATAAGTTTAATATTTTAGAACCAATTATGTTTTTTTAATTTAGACACTTTCTTAAATACAATACAATGGGATTGGATTTAAGAGAGAGAGAGAGGGATAGATGAAGGAAGAGAGAAAGGAGGTGGGGAGAGAAGGAGAGAGGGAGGGAGGGAGAGAGAGATGTATTTGGAGGGGGAAAGAAGGGTAGGAAAGAAAAAATAATTGAGATATAGAGGGAGTGATGAGGGAGAGATGAAGATGAAATAAGGGAGAGAGGGGATGATGGAAAAGAGAGAAAATGAGAGGATAGAGATAGGAAAACAAGGGGAAGAGAGAGAAATGAAGACACATAAGTAGGGGGAAGAGAGGGTGTTAGAGGGAGGGAGATAATGGGAGTGTGGGAGGGGGGAGAGAGAGAGTGTGATGGGAGGAGAGATAGAGGGAGCTGGGAGGGAAAGGGAGAGAAAGGAAGGAATAGAGAGAGGACTTGAGAGAGAGGATTTGTGAGAGAGGAGAGAGAGAGAGAGAGATGGAATTGGAGGGGCTAAGAGAGGGAGGGAAGAAGATATAAATAGAGAGAGAAAGGTGGAGAGGGAGAGAGGATAGTGGGAGGGAAGAGAGAGAGGAGAGAGAGAGGGAGAGAAGGGGAAGAGCGATAGAGAATGGGAAGACAAAGAGGAAGAGGAAGATGGGGGAGAGATATATATATATAGATATGGAGAGAGTGTGTGTATGTTTTGGGGTTGGGAAGGAAAGTGAAAGGAGGAGTGACAAGGGGAGATATAAATATATATGGAGGGGGGAGAGAAGCAAGAAGAGGGAGGAAAAGAGAGGGAGGGAGGAAGAGAGATAGATATGGAGAAGAGAGGGAGGGAGGAAGAGAGATAGATATGGAGAAGAGAGGGTGGGCGGAAGAGAGATAGATATGGAGAGAGAGAGAGAAGGGAGAGAGAGAGAGAGAGAGAGAGAGAGAGAGAGAGTCTGTTAGGGGGTGAGATAGAAAGACGAATAAGGAGAGACAATGTGAGATAGAGATATAGATGGAGGGGGAAGAGAGTGAGGAAGATAGAGACAAAACGATGGAGGGATGTAGAGAGATAGATATGTAGAGATAGAGAAGGGGAAGAGAGAGAGGGAGAGGAAGATGGAGAGATAGATAGATAGATATATAGATAAAGAAATAGATAGATGTGGAGAGAGATAGTGTATGTTTACGGACTAATATAGAGATAAATAAAGAGAGAGAAAGGGAGATAAAGATATAAATATATGGGTTGAGAAGGAAGACAAGAGATACAAAGGGAGGCAGGGAGAAAGAGAGATATATATGGAGAGAGAGTGAGAGTGTGACATGTATTTGTAGGGTTGAGATAAAGAGACAAATAAGGAGAGATGGATGGAGGTATAGATATAGATGTCAGGGGGAGAAATGGAAGAAGAAATAGATATAGAGAGGGAGAGAGAGGTAGAGAGATACATATGGGGAAGAGAGGGAGGGGGAGAGAGAGAAGGATAGCGGGGAGGAGATAGACATATAGATTGAAGGAGCTGAGAGACGGAAGAAGAAATATACAGAAATAAATAAATACAAACATAGAAGTTAGATCTATAAATTCATGAATATTTTGGCTTTTCACCAAAATAGATGCAATTATTAATGTAGTTTTTGATTTCTAATCTTATATAATTGCTTGCACTAGATGCATTGATTACAGTGTAGATGTCGATTTCTAATCCTATTTGATAGCTTGCACTAAATGCATTGATTTCAATGTAGATGTTGATTTATACTCCTATTTGATTGTTTGCACTAATGTGTTGGTTTTAGTGTAGATATTGATTCCTAATCCTATTTTATTTCTTGCATTAGATGCATTGATTTCAGTACAGATGTTTATTTCGAATACTATTTTATTGTTTGCTCTAGATGCATTGACTTCAATGTATTGATTTGATGCAACTAGATGTATGATGTACATTAATTTCAAAGTAATTAGATTAATAATGTGCATTGATTTTAGTGTAACCACATAAAAATTATTGATGCCACATATTGACTTCTATTTCGCAGTAATTCAACCATAAATACAATACTAGAATTTTCATCCTAAATGAAATGGTCACTTACGTGAAATGCTTGCTTCCTAAAGCTATAAACTATTTGCAATTTCTTTCTTTCTTATTATTACCATTTTCCATCATTCAATATTGTTAATCACTTTGCATTCAAAATTATTTTTTCATTGTTTCTCATCATTCAAGTTACTAACAATGTCTCTCATCTCAAAAAACTGAGGTAACTCAACAAATTTAAAATTAAATCGACCAAATTAATCTTATACATATTTAGCATATTTAAAATGATCAAAATAATTATATGTTCAACAAGTTCGGTATCACCGCGCATGACTGAAACCATCCTAGATCCATCCTAGCCTTGAATCTATCAAGCATCGAGAGCGATCAAATCTGTCAAGGTGCAAACCTTTCCTTAATTTTTCCACCAAAAAAAGAGTTTTTCACTTTGAGAGGTTTAATCTCTCTTGGTGCTTGATAGATCCGGGGTTAAGATGGATCTAGGCTAGTGTAACTATACTTAAATTTAACTAATAAGAACATAAAAGCTTAATGCTTACAATATAATGAGATTCTTAACCATGTGTATTCACCCTCATTTTACCATGGATATTTTTAACTTTTAACTAGGCTTTGTTACAATACCATGGACCAATACCATGGATTATCAAGACCACATGCCCAAAAACCATAATTCATTTCACAACCAAAATATTTTATAAATAGTTTCTTTTAACTTATTTTGAAAAAAAAAAATTAATTAAATCTAACAGAAAAAGTTATACATTTGAGATATATCTAAACCCTATACCCTCACTACAACTAAAAATATTCCTTTGAAATTCCATAGAGATTAAATCAAAGTTTTAGTAAAATGAAAAATGAGAATAATTGTATATATAGAGATGTAAAATTTATATAATACCAACCTAGATCTATCTTAAATCCAGATCCACCAAACATAAAATATCTTTTCACTCCAAAAGAGGTTTGCACCTAAAGATATTTGATACCTCTTGGGGCTTGGTATTTTGGGATTTAATATGGATCTCGAATTGTACCATAATGTGCATCTCTAGGAAGAAAGAAAGAAATTGAAGATAGTTTTATATAAATTTATTTTCTAAAGAATAATTTTCTATATTTTGAATTTTTTTTTTTTTTTTAAAGTTAAAATGGATTCTCAAGAACAAAGTTTAAAGTTATTATAATAATATATGTATGTTTATATGCATGTCTATTTCATAATACACTTTTCCATAATTTTAATTTAATTATGAGTAAGTATTAGGTGTATGGTAGATATTTAACCTCTATGGAATATGTCAAAATATTAATAGTAGTATGCACACACGAAGGGTTAATATTCATCTCAAGTTAGTCATTTATTTACCAATGATTTAATTTATATGGCAGCACTAACTAACATGATTTCATATGTGAATTACATTAGTTGAGTGTTAATTTTGCAATCAATTAAGTAGAACAATAATTTTCCTAAAAAATTGAAGGAAAAATGATTTAAAGACAGTTAAATTTATCCACTTATCCAAATGACTCATGTGTTGAACCCATGTGACTTAGTTTCAACACATGAGTCATATTTGGTTTGGACAAAAACACAACAAGGGGCACACACACATAACCTGGCTCTGGTAACACGTGTTACAGCCCCACACTAGTGGCGACTCAAATTCCAACTTTGGGCACAATGCGACACCGAGTAGCCTTTTCGTTTTCCACAACTTGGACTTTCGGACTACAACTATCCAACGCTTAGCCAATTTTTCTTCAAGTGTTTTATTACTTAGTTATGGTGCAAAAATATATTCATTTAAGTTCAATTGCATTTACTTCATAACATGTGCAATGTAATCAAACAAAAATAAACATCAGTGTACCCACATTCATGAAGGGAGGGTCAACTCCCGATCAAGTCTACCCAATCACTTAAAAAATCTCTTAAAATAATATTTTACAAGTACAAATCTTTTTACAACTATGCAGCAATCTTCCTGTGCACTAGTTTGTGTAGCCTGTTGTGTAGGATTGCCTGACTATCTACTTGAATCGTGTAGTCTTCCGCACTCTTCACCCAAATCCCAAACCTATCATGCAACCTATGCCCCGCAACTCATGCAACTCATTCATTCTGCATGGGGCATGCAGGTCACCTGGGTCGTGCAACCCACCTGGGTCATGCAACCCACCTAGGTCATGCAGGCCACTCGGTTCATGCACCCTACTCAGGTCATGTAGATGTGACTCATTTAGAAAATCGTGTGGGAAATGTGTTGCAAAGTGTGTGCGAGAAATTCATTTCAAAACTTGTGTCAAACATGTTCAACAAACCCCTATACAAAACGCGTGTCAAACATGTTCAACAATCCCTTATACAAACTCGTACAGATAACTCGTGTCAAAAGGTCATTCAAAAAAAGAACTCGTTTAGGATTTTCATTCAACAACTTGTTCAACATTTCGTTCCACCCATCCGTGGACAGACATGCCTATTATGTGCTTGCATGCCCTGTAGTTCACTTGAATCACCTAAACACTTCATACATGTTTATGAACGATGAGTATAACTGGACATGTTGATGGACGAGGTCATGTGAGGGCGTGGGAGGGTGTCCACCCAAAAGAATGTTCTAAGTTGTGCGAGGTAATCCACCCCAAATGTCTCTACCAAGTCCTGAACTTCTACACTAAAATATCCTTGACTCGTCTGCCCACTCTACGATGTACAGATAGTTTGATGAATGATCAAGTGAACTCCACACATGTTTTACTTATACACTTGCCTTCCAAGCAATTTCACGAAGTTCATGTCAGTTTGCCCTACACTTGGTTCAGCCCACCAATACAATGCCCAACCAACTCGTTCACATGGCTTGCATGCCCCTTTTATTTTTCACTAAGTCATGGGCCAACCTATGATCGGTCAGGTGTGTACCCTTGCTCATCCGCACATGCCTACCCATCACATTTCTTGATCACCCAATGCCTATCGCACTAGTCAATCGCCCAACGCTCATCGCACTCTCCGATAGAGTCTCCTTTAACCGAACTCATTTAACCAAACTTTCCCATCACGCTCTTCTAACCAAACACGAGTCTCCTTTAACCGAACTTTGGCATCCATCATTACAATGCACCCACTACTATGTCCACTTGCTTGTCGCACAAGTCGAGTGCACCTGTGCCTGCATCATTAGTCCTTTTACTCTCTCGCCCATCGGTGGTTGACTTGGGTGCTCACCAAATTGAGGCCCTGAAATCATCACCCACTTTAAAAAGGTTGTCACTCTCGACAATATCATCTAGACAAACTTTGTTTCCAAGTTCAAAATGTCACATAATGTCACCAACTCCAACATCAAATTATCCTACTGCACGAACTCCATACTCTCCATCGTGGGAACCTTCATCAAGGCGCATCACCCTATGTGGGTAAGACTCCTTAATCCATGGTCATCAACCATACTCGTCACAATCCTCCATGTTGCCCCATCCTATGGCAGGCTTCTCCCTCCAACTCAGCTCCATGTTAAGATTGTAACTCATATAATGTCAACCCACCATGTATCTTCATGATGTAAACTGCTTCTATGATACTCCAACTCAACGGAAACACATCTTAGCACACTAGCAGTACCCATGACTCAAACTAAATAGGTGATTAGTCCAATTGCCACACTCAACTCCTGAGAATGAACCTGCTCATGCCATCGTCAATTGCTTCTACAACATCGCGTCACATCATCAACTCAATAAAGAACTCTACCTATCAATCCAATGCTCAATGTGCCATAGCTTGGTCCATGAATAATTTCCATCGCATATGCAATATGCTGCCCATCAATGTTGTCAAAGTGGCAAGTTTACACCTACCTCATCATTTAAAAAAGTCTCATTACCATGAGTAGGTCATAATGAGCTCTATTTCAATGTTAAGTCTACAAAGAGTGAGGGGATGGGAAGGTTGAAAGTCTTCCATCCTCCTTCTCCAACATCTTAATCCATGTGCCGGGATCCTCTTCTTCCAACCTATGCATGTATGCTTCATGAACTTATCTCTAAGTTCAACATTCTCAGCTTTTAATGCATCCATCTCTAAAGATATTTCTTTAATACAATCCAACACCTTGTTCATAAAAAATTTGTCAACATTCATGCTTGATTCACATGTCACCGATTCCTCTACATTGTCTGCCATCAACTTTCCTTAAGATTGTGTCAATACCATACACTTCCCTATTCAACTCGGCTTTGACCTGTTGTCTTAACCTTGCCAAATTCCATAATGTTGCGCTACAACCAACTATATAGTGCTCAACTTCAATACCAACTACAACCACTATTGTCATATTCCTGCTTCAATTGTCAAAGCCCCCTTTTTGCAAAATGGGCTCTAATACTCCTAACATTGTAGCACAGGTAGACGAGTCAAGGGGAGTTCAGTGCCAAAGTTCAAGACTTGGCAGAGTTGTTCAGAGCATGCAAAGGGAGGGCATAGGTAGGCCATGTGAAACATGTAGCATGGCTGGGTCATGTGCCCTCCAATGTGGCTAGAATGGGAGGAAATCTGAACGATAGTTTGGGCGAACAAAAAGTCAAGGTTTTCGAGTTATAATGCGAACCACAATGAGGAAGGCATGACTGTGGTTAGAACATTACATTACATCTGAAAATTGTAGCTATGATACCATCTATCATGGCCCCATATCTTAAGGTGACTACCCAAACTTGTTAATTGATAATGCGTTCAGGTCACAAGTTCGATTGAAGGCGACTCATGTTCAGTTAAAGGTGAGGGCAGACATGTTTGATTAAATGCGTGCAGATGGTGAGTTCGGTTAAAGCCATGTGAAAACAAGTTCAGTTAAACGCATGCAAATGGCGAGTTTGGTTTAAGGCATGCAGATGGATGTGAAATGGGAATGTGGACGGGGAGGTGGACAAGTGTACGGACTAACTTGTGGATGGTTGTGTGGATGAACGTGCGGATGGGTGTGTATATGGGAATATAGATGGAGGTGCATATGTGCATGTGGACAGACGTGCAAACGAACATGCAGACATATCAGCTAGGGTGTGCATATGCTCATGCCAACCCAAAGGAAGGTGAATGGATGCAACCTTTGGTGAATTTGTTGGGTAGAATGACATATAAGTACATGTGAAGTGCCATTCATTTAAGCATCTAAGTGACTCAACAAAAGTAGTTTGACCAAGCAAGAACAGAAAAATTACAGGAGCATGAGCTTAGTAAGGTTTGTTGACTATAGGAGGAACAGGAAAATTCGCTAAGGTAGAACTGAATTCTAGGAGGTTGAGTTTTGCAGGGAGGCTGAGTTTCCATAGACCTGGTTTCTAGAGCCAATGCATTTTTGCAGTGTTAGTTTCCACAGGCAGTGTGTTCTGATAGACTGGGTTTCCACATGTAGTGAATTTTGGCAGACTGGGTATAGACCGCGTTTATGTAAGAAAGGGCCAAACACTTTGGCATGTTTTGACAGTAAAATTTTGAGGTTTCTCCATAAGTGCGCCAACAAAATTTTGAGGTTTCTCTATAAGAATACATGGAAACCAAGATGATTTTTTGTATGGGGCTCCTACTCCAGATGGAGTGAGGTCTAATCGGGACTTCACATTGAGGAGACCCCTTGGTTGACATATTTCTAGCACCATCAACATATTGTACAACCCTATTTGGACAATTTTCCTGCTCATTCGAAATATCGGGTTGATCACTTGTTGCATCTAAGGGAAATATTTTTATGATGTAGACATCATAGCATTTGACTCAATCCACACAAATGCGTGTTTTGTGTAAATTTTGGTTGACTTCTCAGTTTCATAGTATTAAAACATGGAATTCATATTGACCCATTGAAAGTACAAGCGATCATTGATCTGTTTGCTCCTTCTTCCCTCCTTCAACTTCAATGACTCCAAGGGATCCTAACTAAACCAAACTGACCAAAGGATTACTCACTTGTTAAAGAAAGGAGTTCCATTCCATTGGGATGACACATCTCAAAAGGCATTCAATGAATTGAAAGATGTATTGATTTGAGCATCCTTGTTATATCCCGCATATTAGCAATGAGATTATTTCATGTACCTTGTCATTGCAATGACTACCATTGATATGGTATTGGTTCAGGAGGATGACGTAGGAATGAAACATCCTATTTATTACTTGATTCAATATCTTAATGATATCAAATTCAGGTACACTCATGTCGAAATGTTATATTTGGCAGCCATCCAAGATGTCCAAAGATTTTTGCATTACATATTGCTCCACAAAACTATGGTTGTTTCTAATTGCAACCTCATGATGTACACCTTATTGCAACAATTTCTACGGGGTAAGTACTTTAAGTGGATTGTCATCCTACAAGAGTTGATTTAGAATTCATCAAATCCAAGTCAAAGAAATCCTTAGGTCTTTCTGAGCTAATTTGCGACCTTCCCACTACTGAAACTGAGACAACATTTGGTGATTTTATTCTAGACAATTCATTATTTTTTATTTTATCATCTGATCCTTGGTATGGGGACATTATCATATATCTTCGTATGGATACTTTTTTTTTCTAATACATCTCGCTCTGACCAACAACTTATTCGATATCAAACAAAACATTACATACTAATTAGTGACACCCTTACTCATCGTGCTGCCTCATTCACAAGGAGGCCGAGAAGGTCATAAATGAAAGCCATTCTGGGGCACGTGGTGGTCATATGTCTTGTTATGCTACCGCCAAGAATATCATGCATGCACATTAGTTTATGATCACCATATCTCGAAACTGCATTCTTGTTATCCAAAAGTGTCACATATACTAGATATACGATCATAAGAATTCTGTTATGCATGATCCTTTGCATCTTGTTATCACCATTAGTCCTTTTAAAAATGGTGTATTTATTTAATGAGATGTAACCCTCACTCGGCGAGGGGGAATGTTTATATCATCGTAGAGGATCACTATTTTACGCACTGGGCCAAGGTGATGCCTACATACAATAATACCGGAAAAGCAACTACTCTCTTTTTATTCAACCATGTCTTTGCACAATTTTGTCTTCCATGAGCTGTAGTCATGAACCATGGAAAATGTTTTTGCAATCAAATGATGTATAAGATGAGTGCAAATTTGGGACTTTCCCATGAGAGTTCCACTACCTACTACTCTCAAGCGAATGTGAAAGTTGAGGAAATCAATAAAGTTCTCAAAAATTCTTCAATCTATGACAGGGGTCCAAAAATCGGATTGACACCTTATTATTTATGCAACCTTGTGGGTGTATCGAACCTCCATTAAGAGAGATACCGGGTTCACACCATTCCAATTGATTAATGGTTTGGAAGAAATCCTTCCAATTTAATGTGAAATTCTATCTCTCAAACTTTCTATCGAACTCCTCCCTACAACTTCCACAGAAGAGGAACGTCTCTTACAACTAAAATGCTTAGATGAAACCTGGTGTGATGTCACAATGGCTAATGAAGCCCATAAGAAACATATCAAGGTGTAATATGAAAAAAAATGTAATCCTCGTGTCTTTTTGCACTACAAGAAAAAAGGGACATTGGTGAGGGGTGAAAAATGTCACTATAATCTCATTGGTGATGGTTAAAAGAGCATTCGTCACCAAAAACTGAACGTCACCAAAGGTGGCATGGCCAAAAGTATAGGTGTTGTAGTGACATATAAAGTTCGTTACCAATAATTATTTATAATGACGGATAGTGACCGTCACCATTTTATATGAGTAATGGTGATGAACCATAGCCTCTGTCACCAAAAACTAAATATCACCAGAGGTGGTGTCGCCAAAATTGTAATATGAGTAATGGTGACAAACCACAGCCTCCGTCACCCAAAACTTAATGTCACTAAAGGTGGCATCACCAAAAGTATAGGTGTTTTAGTGACATTCAAAGTTAGTCACCAATAATGATTTATAATGACAAATAGCGACTGTCACCATTGCATATGAGCAATGGTGAAGGACCATAGCCTCAATCACCAAAAATTGAACGTCACCAAAGGTCGCGTCGCCAAAAGCATAGGTGTTATGGTGACATTCAAGGTTCATCATGAATATTGATTATAATGATGGATAGTTACATCACCATTTCATATGAAAAAAATGATTTACTAGGATGGATATTTAATGGTCTTCACTATTGGTGCATATATATAGTGACGTTCGTTGACCGTCACCAAAAGCCGCATTGCTAGAAGTATAGGTGTTGTGGTGAAATTCAAGGTCCATCAGAAATAATGACTATAATAACAGACAATGACCCTCACCATTTCATATGAACAATAACGATTTATGGTTATGAACATTTGAGGGTTGTCACTATTGATGTGTATATATGGTGGCGTTCGTTGACCATCACCATTTCATATTTTTGGTGAGGGTCAAAAATGTCACCAAAGCTCATTGATGATGGTCAAAAGAGCCTCTGCCACCAAAAATTGATCATCACCATTCCATATGGATGTCAGGGCATGACGGAATCGAACCACCAACCTCCTGCTTGTAAAGCAGGTGCTCTTCCATTGAGTTTTTAGCCTTTAAAGAATTATACTTTTAAAAATTAGACCTTGAAACTTCATAAATTGTAAATTCTACAACTTTCAATAAATTAAAGTCTTGGCAATATTTTACTAAACAAGCAAAGGAGCATCGAAGCTACAAGTCCCTACCTAATGGTTATTGAAATTATGAAAAGTGGGTCGAGGGAACATTAGTTATGTATAAGAGAATCAATATGTTCAGTTGAATACTCAATTAGAAGTGAAACTATGAAGACATTTACAACCTATAAATGACATATAACTAGCAAATGCACCAAATATTGCAAAGGAAATGTCATATGTGGATAGCATATGGAAGGAGAGGAAGTAGGGACATGGAACCCTTATACATCTTGACATGCCTTAGCACTTGACACATCTTATCTTTTTCGACATGTCTCCGTACTATCTGGCACATGTTAGCATGTCATAGCATTCCCTAACACCCCTTTGCAGTCACGACCTCACAACTAGCATTACATTCCTCCATGACTTGGGAACCTTACATTCACTAGAACACCTTGGCAGTCCCTAGTTGTCATGCGCTTGGTTATCCTCCACAATGTCCGAGGCCGATGAGGAGATCGACGAAGGTAACCAGAGACCAAGCTTTTAGTTTGGTAGCTTTCCCTACCAAAACAGAAAGGGCTCTCTCCATGAAATCACTGCCAAGAGATGTCTGGAATGTAAAGGAATTTAGGCTAGATAACTAGGATCAGGTGGGTTTTTGGAAAATTTAGGGACTTGGAACTCTGTCCACCATGTCTTGTGTGGCAGAGACTTTGTCAAGGAAGTAGGGATTTGGAACTCTATCTAGGATAAAGCACCTAACATGCATGATAGAAGCTCCCTAGAATAGAGTACCTCCTACCTAGAAGAGTTTCCCCTGCTCAAAATACAGAACCCTTCTCTACTGTGCATTTTTCTTAAAGATAAATCTGTGCATAAAATAGTACTAAGAAAAACACCTAAATTAAGAAAAGTGAGCATCTAAGTCAAACTATATACGTATACTAAATATGACTCTATATAAGTTTGGGAATCATTAGACAAGCATGCTTGCATTCAAAAACCATAAGATGCCTAAAATCGATGCGCTTCTTTCATCGTTGCTATACCCTCATAGAAAAACTAGAATATGTAGCATGTACCCCAAGGTTGTATGCATCTGTTGAAGGTGTAGATTGAAACGATCTACTAAGATGAAGTACTATTGAAGGAGAAACACCATCAAAACAACAAATAACGTCTACTATGAATTCAACCCATTTGCACACAGGCCAAGGCTGCTACTAGGTACACTTCTCCGCTGAATGGAAACTGTAATGTATTGTAGCATTGCTGAATAAAAAGCAACTTTGGTGTAACACGGATAAAACTCTAACAGATATTGTCACCATGGCCTCGGTTGTAGATGATCTCATCAATGTAGATAACAACTTCGATAATTGAAAAACCAAAAGGTGAGCTACATAGATCATCTAAAATGATAGATTTGTGCATCCTTTATTATTGTTTAGAAGTGTTAGTATAGAAAATGCAAGGTAGCTGATGAGCCCCAAAAATGGATAATTATATGGGCTAATTCAACCTCCTAATTTGACTTAATCCACCATTCTCATTAGTTTATTTCATTTTTTTAATTATATTTATGCTAATAGAGTGAATTGGGTTAGTCATTATGCCAACAAGTCTAATGTGTGCTTTGTGTAGTCTTTTTGGTCAATTTGGAGACAAAAGCAAAGGTTTTAATGAGCACTTGGCAGCCAAATTCGTGTGAGAACAAGGGAGAGGATTTGTAGGAAGGTGTCCCCTTCATTTATGGGCCCTTACCTCGAATTCTCCACCATCAGCTCGGAGTTCAAGGGCCACCAAATCAATTATCACAAGGGCAGCGAAGCAAGTGCTAGTAAAAGTGCTGTTAACTACAAGTTTTGGCAGCCGAGTTCCTAAAGTTTAGGAGGGCTGTTGGGGTCCTCAATTTGTATAAATAAGAACACTTAGGGCCTCATTTGGGTTAGCCAGTAGTTAGTCACTTTGTAGGCAGAAGTTAGCTAGTTTGTAGTTCGATTTCAGTCAAGTAGATTAGCTTTGCATTTCAGCACATTTTCAAGCTTTCCCTTGTGGACAGTTTCGATGTAACTCTTCTTTTCTTGCTCAATAAAGATGAATCCAGCTTTGCACCAACTCTAAATCTCTCTTAGGAGGCTTTAGCTCTTGGGGTTGAGCCTATCTCAAGTGCCCAGTACCTCCTTTGTTTACTTTTATGTGTCTTTGCTGCATTCTTAGAATAAAATCTGCTATTTAGATTTAAATTTTGGTTTGTTATTTAGGTTGCTTTTTATGGTTAAAGTAGTTTTTCATGTTCAAATTTAGTTGACAGATTAGTAATAGGGAATATCTTCAGAAAAAGGCCATCAAGCACCTCTGATCTCACCTCTCCCTCAGTGGGATCGTGAGTTGGGACGAAGGTGACATTGCAGCCAACAAAAACGATGTTTTTCTTTGTCATGCAATTCTTATTGTTGGAATCCTCATTTGCAGATCCTGATATTAGTAGTGATTAAATGCTTCAGTTGACGATTGCTTAGTTGCATAAGTTATTTCACGCATTTCATTTTGAATAAAATGCTATTCATTTCCTTTTGCTGTTACTTAGGTCAGAATAGAGTAAAGTAACTAGGTCGTAGGTTTTATAAGTGTTTGTTTGTTCAGTTTGAAAAACCACTTGCAGAGTAACTGTTACCATTCTTTATCTACCCATACTCCATCCAACCTACCTGCTTCATCCTTCACTTAGAACCCTTACCTTACATTTGCCTCATTTGATTACTTTGCCATGATTCTCATCTTCTTGTGCAACATCGTTTCATCCCTCCTTGAACAAATCTTACCATCTGCGCCACTCCTCAACTCCATCCTCCAAGTCTTGAACTCACCTACACCCCTATTTCACCTCCATACTCATTCCTCCACCTTTTTCCCTCCATCCATGCTCCAAAATTCCATTTCTGGACATCCTGTAGAGAATCACAGAACATCCTGTAGAAATTCCAAAACATCCTGTAGAACCCCTGCAGACTTCCTATAGAAGCTCACGAATGAGGTTTCTTAATAGCCAAACTTTGTGAAACTCTATGGAAGGGTGTTAGGGACCCCTTAGGCCCTCTCTGAACCTTATCAACCTCTTCCAAACATTTCCTCTCACCAATCCACCTCTGCACAGTAAAAAACAGTTAAATTGCATGCATGATAATTGTGACAACTTATTCAAAAATATAGAAAGATGGTTCTTTTAGATTCTGCTGTAGACATAGCTTAGATACATGCATTTCATATTCTTAGAAGTCAATGGCTTATCATTCAGTAGCTTGCATCTTCCTTTTTGCATCAGTAGGACTAGCTGGTAGAATTAGGGTTTTCTAGGGTTTGTGTTTCTTTTTGGCTTTCAGTTTCTTTCCGCAAGTAGATTAACTTCCTTTGAGTTAGCTTTCATCCATCAGTTAAAAAGCTTCTTCTAAGAGCTCATAGAAGTTGGCTTAAGCTCCTAGCGGACTTGTGCCAGCTAACCAAGTGACAGTTGCGGCAAGAGCTAGTACTTGTGCATACATCACCGTCGCTTCCAAGTTTGTTACGAACTACCGGGTTGATAAAATTAAAGAAGGGAGTTCCAGGAGTTGCAGCATTATTGCAGCAATACTGGGGCTCACCACTCTTCTTGACGCCATTGCTGGGGAAGCGTCAGAGTATTGGTGATTTCTGCTTTTCTTTTATTTTCTACTACAACCCTCTGCTAAGTAGTTTATTTCATTTCCATTTTGCAATTTCATTTCCGCAAAAGTAGAATAGACATTTCCTGCTTTCATTTCATTTTTGCAAGCGTAGATTAGCATTTCAATTCCGCAATTTCAATTCTGCAAGCATAGACTAGCATTTCATTCCTGCAATTTCATTTGAGCAAAATAGATTAGTCCTTTCCTACTTTCATTTCAATTCCGCATTTTCATTTCAGCAAGATAGTTAGTTGCAGTTCAATCTATTTTAGTTTTTGCAGGTACAAGCAGAACAAAAAAAAAAAAAAAAAATCAACCAAAAAGATTTGATTTCATTCCTGGTAGGAGTAGAGATAAGTAAAAAAAATGATTGCACAACACCCCCACTTCTTCACACAGCCAACCTTCTCTCTTATTCGATGGTTGTGATTAAAGAACCCTTAGGTGGATAGCAAGACATATTTGAAGAACCTCGAAGGAAGAAGAAGAAGAAAACATTCCTCTGGAGCAAATGGCTACAAGCAGAAATGTTGGGAGCAGTACCTTATCCGACAACGAATTTTCAAATCAGATGGAAGATTTCAAGAGCGAGGTCAGGCAGTTTCTTGCCATGCAACTGGATACCTTACGGATCCAAAAGAAGCAAGAAGAAGCCAAGAGGTCTTTGGCCATCTTTTGTCCCAGGTGCACTAGAAAGCATCCTAGGAATGAATGTCCATTGCACTCCATAGAAGTGTGTTTTATCTGTGAAGAAGACCATCCTACAAATCAGTGCCCTTCCTTGCCTGGACTTAAAGCTGCATATCAGAGAACCAAAGGAGCGACTGAATCACTCTCTTTCATGAACTGAAGGAGGCCACATGGACCCATACCTTACCAGCAGGAACTGCAAGGGAAATCCCAGACCTATTATGATCCCTATCAAGCCACTTCCATGCCTTCTTGGGGTCCCCCTACTCATCCTTCCTGGTCCACACCTCCTCCTTGGTCCTTCACATCTCAATATCATGCTCAACTAGCGATTCATTGATTTCACCCTTATGCTCAGCCACAGCCTCAGTGGAATGCACCTCATCAGGGGTGAAGGCCCCAGTGCAATACTCCTCCCGCTCCTTTTCCTCCACCACCTGCTCATCCACAACCATCGCCTCCTACTCCACCAAGGCAACCCCAAATACCTGCCCAACCACAACCCCATCCACATCCATCTCAAATATACACCCCCACTCAACTACCTGTACCACCATTCCCAAACCTGCCCATTGGAGCAGCTCAACACAATTGCAATGCTGAGACACAACATGTTCAAATGACTCCTCTTGAGCTCAACGATCTTCACCATAGCTCAGGAAGAGTGTTGCAAAACAGAGATTATATTGACAACATTAAAGGACCAAAGGCAAAAGAAGATTCAAAAGAAAAGATCAAAGAACCATGGGCCACACTTGATAAAGAGAAGGCATCAAAATCAGATATCGAGAGAGTTCCCTCATGGTTACCATCAAATCTTCCATGTATTCAAGAGAAATATCAGCAAAAAGAGGAAGATGAGAAAGTCATGGTAGAAGGTGACATGAAACATGGTCCAGATCAGCAAAAGGACCAAGGATATCAGAGCTATATTGAGATATGGTTTCAGACAATCACTAAGTTGCAGCGATACTCTCTTCCTCAGCTATGTTTGATCCCTTCAAAGTCAGATCATTTGGTCTCTGAAATCCGGATAGTTGTCAAAGCATGCATTTCAAGCCTCCACATCATTTTGTCTCTAATCTCGATGTGCACATGGCTCCATTGGAAGTATTCTTACACTTGAAAATGATTTTGTTTTTCAAGTAGGGTAGGGTAGAAAAAAAAAAAAAAAGAGAAAAAATGAAAATAAGAAGAAAATAAAAATCTAAGGTGAAAACCTCCTCGGAGGCGCCTTAGATTGGCTCATTGATTGAAAACCTCCATGAGGCGATCAATGGGTTGAAAAGAAGAGAAAATAAAAAGGGAATAAGATCTCTAGGTGAAAACCTCCCTTGGAGGCGCCCAGGGCAAGCAATTAGGGTGAAAACCTCCATGAGGCACCCTAGTTGTTTTTCAAAAAAAAAAGAGAAAAAAAAAAGAAAAATAAACCTAATTTCCATTGGATAATTGCAGGTTGCAAGAAGGACATTGCAGGTCAGGAGGATCGCTCAAAAAAAGACAGAGGATGTTATGTGCCTTCTACAGAAAGTTCTGTGTTTTCTACAGGAAGTTCTGTGTCTTCTATAGGAAGCCTACAAACAAGCCAAAATTGATCTCTGAAGAGGACCTGAAGGCCGGGAACCCATCCATGAGGCCTGCAATCATCCATGTTTCCATCTCTCGCCCTTCTCCATCATTTTTTCCATATCATTGTGCTTCTTTCCTCAAAACTGTGTGTTCTACAGGAAGTTCCTATAGAAATTACAGGATTTCTACAGGAAGCTAGAAATGGATTTGAAATAGCTTCCTCAAGGGTTCAGAAGTCCTTATACAATCTTCAAACTCCTCCTCCATCATCTCCATGCCTGCATCACAGCCAAAGCTCAGTTTTTCTTTCCATGCAAAAACTTGCAGAATGCTTTGAAGAAAAAATACATAGAACAAAATTTGTTTTTTCCCTAGCTTGAAAACCATGCATCCATTTGCAAAACTGTTATAGGGGGAGTTGTATGGGGACAATGGCTACATGCCCGAGCAATTTCAGCCCACTCCGGTGCCGGTTTCCAAGAAATACGCCTCCATCACCTCTAGCCATTTTTGCATTTTCTCCCTATCTGTGCATCTGTTTCAAAACCTGTTTCATGGGGAGATGCATATGGGTGATAGTCACCTACCCAACAAGTTTCAGCCGATTCCGATGCACGGTTTCTGAGAAATTGATCTCAGAAATCTTCAGCCATTTTCCATTTTTCTCGAAATATGTGCATCCATTGATCACAATTTTTCTATGTGAGGTGCATAATGATGATAGGAACATGCTCAGAAAGTTTCAGATTGATCTAATCTATCATTCGGGAGCAATGGCGAAAACAATTTTCTGTCCTATGGGAAAATCAACATCAACAGCTTGAGGGTGCAGATCTAAACGTGGAAGCCAACCCCTGCAGTGTGGATCTGACCAGAGGATACTTGCACAAGAAAAAATAGCCATGAATCAGCAACCAAGCCATCATGCAACCGTCGAAACAAATGCATGCAGCAGCAAAAAGCACCTCACAGCAGCCACATTCGACTTCCAGGTACGTGACTGAAACTCATTCCTCTGATTGCATGAATGTAATTTGAGAACTGCCTAAACGAATGAGATGGTGGGATTCAGCCAAAAAGGTAGCAAGTCTGATTGCACTCATCCAGGGATCATCAACGCATGTGTGTATTCAGTCACGGGAAATTAAAAAAAAAAAAAAAAAAAACAGACAGTGGTAGAGGTTTTAACTTCAGTGCAACTGATTAACGATAAGAGGACATGCAGCTCATCACAGCATTGTCGTCTGCATGTGGCCACGTACGCCTGGCCACTACACTCCCTCACCACGAATCACGCCAAAATTAAATGATGCTCGGCTGACTCTCACCACCCTCTGTTCAACTGCGGTCATAATTGGAGCACGCGTCCACCATGTCTAGATCAGTTAACCAGTGGTCCTCTGCAAGATTCCTGCCCGATTTCTCGAGATTTCTACCATTTTAAAAAAAAAATCCCGCCTGTCGGGCTCTACAGGAAGCGCAGTTCGTTCTACAGGAAGTCTTCTATAGGAAACGCATAAAACAGCTCTGTAGAAGGAAAACCTGAGATTTTTGTCAAAAATCGAGCTTGAAATGAGGTAGGCTCAAGGAAATCTATCTACATATGACTTATTTGAATGATTAAACACACAGCAGTGGATTGAAAAAAGAGTGAAGTTTAAACGTCTTCATGCATATTTTCCCTGAGTTCTACACAATTCTTGTTTTCTTCTCTCCACTCAAAGTTTGTCTCCTTCTTTCTCAAATTCTACTGTAAAGAAAATACATTCAACCATAGAAACCAGCCTGTGTGAAAAAAGAAACGAATTTGCATATTTGCCTACTCTCTGAAAAGAACCTGTGTTATTTATCCACTGTTCTGTCAAAAACAAAAATTTCTTTTCAAAAGCAGAGATTCAAATTCGGGATAAATGCAGTTTAAAACAAAGGGAAATATTGCAATTTGATGTTCTAAGGAGAGGCACATGGGAAATTCCTTAATTGGTTTTAGAAAAAGACGAAAATTCAGCTATCCCTGTGTTTTCAGTTCTACTTGCTTTCTCACCTGAGCATTTTGTTGGAAAAAACACTCGACACCACATGGAGGACAAGCTAAAGGAATTAAGAGGAAAGTTGGCTATGATAAGAAACAATGAAAGCATTAAAAAAAAATTCCTAGCTACAGGAGGAAAATGCACTGCTGAAAAGTTAGTCACGGCAACAAGAAACTCAAGGGGCAGACATAACATAGATTTCTGAAGAGCAGCAACTACGAGAAGGTCCCCTAGTAGGTCAGGAAACAGCAGAGGAGAAAGCCAAGGGTAAGGAAACCCAGGACAGACCACCACAGAAAAAGCAAGAAGGAAAAGCAAGAAAAAGGACAAGTTGGTGAGGCCAAAGCTGTGGGTGAAGTAAAAACACAAACGCCAAGGGAGAAGCGGTTGCAAACCCGGCCAGAGAGGACTAAAAAGGGCCAAACAAGTAAAGGCACACCCAAGGCAACCACAGCACAAGTCAAAGAGAAGGCACCCCCAGCCAAGCAAGCCAAATCAAGGAAAACTGGTTCTACAGGAAGCCAGCAGACTGCTTCTACAGGAAGCCAAAAAACTGCTTCTACAGGAAGCCAGAAAACGACCACTACAGGACTTTCTACAGGAAGTCTGGGGAAAGGGAAACAGAAGGAGAAATCGGCCGAGATTTTAGCTAGGGAGGCAGCAGCTATGCTGGCCACCCTAAGCACATCTCCCAAGCAGAAGGAAAAGCGAAAGAGGGAGCCCCCCCTGTATTTTAAGGCAAGAAGGAGTGTAGGGATTAAAACTGGCAGACCCCAACCACAGTCAAAACAGCCAATTGCAATGGTAGACACCCTAGCTACACAAAAGGAGAGGTCTCCCTCCAAGGCATCCATCACCTATGAACGGGGAAGCCTGAAGACATCCAAGAAAGAATGAAAATGTTGGACACAAAGGCCTCTCTACAGGATGCTGAGACAGTTCTACAAGAAGCTGAGAATTCTCTAGGAAAAGGAGCACAGGAAGTGGGAAGAAGCAGAGAGAAAAGCATGGTTTCATGACCAAAAAGAGGACATCACTTCAGAAGCTTGGCATGACAAGGAGGCCACCAGGGCCATTAAACATGAGGAGATAGATTAGTTGCTTAGAGGATGAGCAACACTTTCAGTAGGGGGGTGATGATGAGCCCTAAAAATGGATAATTATATGGGCTCATTCAACCTCCTAATTCGACTTAATCCACCATTCTCATTAGTTTATTGCATGTTTTTGATTATATTTATGCTAATAGAGTGAATTGGGTTAGTCATTATGCCAACAAGTCTAATGTGTGCTTTGTGTAGTCTTTTTGGTCAATTTGGAGACAAAATCAAAGGTTTTAATGAGCATTTGGCAGCCAAATTTGTGGGAGAACAACGGAGAGGATTTGTAGGAAGGTGTCCCCTTCATTTATGGGCCCTTTCCTCAAATTCTCCACCATCAGCTCGGAGTTCAAGGGCCACCAAATCGATTATCACAAGGGCAGCCGAGCAAGTGCTAATAAAAGTGCTGTTAACTACAAGTTTTGGCAGCCGAGTTCCTAAAGTTTAGGAGGGTTGTTGGGGTCCTCAATTTGTATAAATAAGAAGGCTTAGGGCCTCATTTGGGTTAGCCAGTAGTTAGTCACTTTGTAGGCAGAAGTTAGCTAGTTTGTAGTTCGATTTTAGGCAAGTAGATTAGCTTTGCATTTCAGCACATTTTCAAGCTTTCCCTTGTGGACAGTTTCGATGTAACTCTTCTTTTCTTGCTCAATAAAGATGAATCCAGCTTTGCACCAGCTCTAAATCTCTCTTAGGAGGCTATAGCTCTTGGGGTTGGGCCCATATTAAGTGCCTAGTACCTCCTTTGTTTACTTTTATGTGTCTTTGCTCCATTCTTAGAATAAAATTTGCTATTTAGATTTAAATTTTGGTTTGTTATTTAGGTTGCTTTTTGTGGTTAAAGTAGCTCTTCATGTTTAGATTTAGTTGATAGATTAGTAATAGGGAATATCTCTAGAAAAAGGCCATCAAGCACCTCTGATCTCACCTCTCCCTCAGTGGGATCGTCAGCTGGGACGAAGGTGACATTAATGCCAACAAAAATGTTGTTTTGCTTTGTCATGCAATTCTTAGTGTTGGAATCCTCATTTACAGATGCTAATATTAGTAGTGTTTAAATGCTTCAGTTGATGATTGTTTAGTTTCATAAGTTATTTCAGACATTTCATTTCGAATAAACTTCTGTTCATTTCCTTTTGCTGTTACTTAGGTCAGAATAGAGTAAAGTAACTAGGTCGTAGGTTTTATAAGTGTTTTTTTGTTCAGTTTGAAAAACCACTTGCAGAGTACCTGTTACCCTTCTTTATCTGCCCATACTCCATCCAACCTACCTTCTTCATCCTTCACTTATAACCCTTACCTTACATTTTCCTCATTTGCTTACTTTGCCATGATTCTCATCTTCTTGTGCAACATCGTTTCATCCCTCCTTGAACAAACCTCACCATCTGCGCCACTCCTCAACTCCATCCTCCAAGTCTTGAACTCACCTACACCCCTATTTCACCTCCATACTCATTCCTCCACCTTTTTCCCTCCATCCATGCTCCAAAATTCCATTTCTGGACATCCTGTAGAGAATCACAGAACATCCTGTCGAAATTCCAAAACATCTTGTAGAACCCCTGCAGACTTCCTGTAGAAGCTCATGAATGAGGTTTCTTAATAGTCAAACTCTATGAAACTCTCTGGAAGGGTGTTAGGGAGCCCTTAGGTCCTCTCTGAACCTTCCCGACCTCTTCCAAGTATTTCCTCTCACCAATCCACCTCTGCACAGTAAAAAACAGTTAAATTGCATGCATGATAATTGTGACAACTTATTCAAAAATACAAAAAGATGGTTCTTTCAGATTTTTCTGTAGACATAGCTTAGATACATGCATTTCGTCTTCTTAGAAGTCAATGGAATCTCATTCAATAGCTTGCATCTTCCTTCTTGCATCAGTACGACTAGCTGGTAGAATTAGGGTTTGCGTTTCTTTTTGGCTTTCAGTTTCTTTCCGCAAGTAGATTAACTTCCTTTGAGTTATCTTTCATCCATCAGTTAAAAAGCTTCTTCTAAGATCTCATAGAAGTTGGCTTAAGCTCCTATCGGACTTGTGCCAGCTAACCAAGTGACAGCTGCGGCAAGAGCTAGTACTTGTGGAGTTCTAGGAGTTGCAATATTATTGCTGCAATACTGGGGCTCACCAGTAGCATGTTGCGTTTTTATGTCATAGGCCAAGGACGCAATGAAATACATAAAATATTAAATAGCATGGTATAAGTCGATTGTAGGTTCTTTTGAAATGGGAATGGAATTCTCCTTGTGTGGGTTCTATTCTAGTGGGTATAACTTTAAAAAAGAAATTGATAGTTATGGGGTTGGAATTGTCTCACAATTCATGAAAAGTCCCAAATTTGTTCACTAGAAAGAAGCAAAGTGAGTCGTCAAGTTTATGGAATGGAACACCCTATTCGCAGGAAGATAACTTGAAATTAGTCGGGCATATTATTTCTTGTATTCTTGTACATGTGTGCTTTGAAAAGATAACCACATCCAAAGACTCAATAACAGGTCTGGTAAAGTTTATAGATGTGAAACACTTCTGAGAAAACCCATCACTTAATGACAATTGAATGAGGAATATGTCAAAGGATTCAATCTTGCACTCAGTCATAAAAAGGAATTTGGTGTATCCAACATCTTTCCAACAAACTGACTCCAACCATAATGTGAAAGGCAGGTTAATTGTGAAACCTCTTTCCCACTTTGTAGTATTGTTTCCTTGAATTCCAACAGGTATATGGCTGCTTAGATCCACAAAACTCGTAACAGGTAAAGTCTGCATGATACAATTGTGACGTGCAAGATTGACACACACTTTAGTTTCCCTCTGAAAGAGGGTAATTCAAAATCTTATGACAAGCTTAACTATAATTTGATCATACACTATTGATTTATTGCATGAAATAAACAATATACTATCAATGCACTAATTAAGAACTCAAAATAAATGAATTTCTTATTGCTACAATAATGCCACTCTTGGGATTCTCACATAAAGCACCTAACCTACATGGAAAAATCTTCCTAGAATAGATTACCTCCTACCTATAAGTATGTCTCCTGCTCGAAATATAGAACCCTTCTCTACTGTGCACTTTTCTTAAAGATAAATCTGTGCATAAAAAAGAACTAAGAAAAACACCTAAATTAAGAAAAGTGAGCATCTAAGTCAAACTATAAAAGCATACTAAATATGGCTCTATCTATGTTTGGGAAACAATAAACAAGAATGTTTGCATACAAAACCCACAAGATGCCTAAAGTCGATGCACTTCTTTCATTGCTGCTACACTGTCATAGGAAAACTATAATCTATAGCATGTATCCCAAGGTTGCATGCATCTATTGAAGGTGCAGACCGAAAGGATCTACTAAGATGAAATATTGTTGAAGGAGAAACACCTTCAAAACAAAAAATAGAGTCTAATGTGCATTCAACCCATCTGCACATAGACCAAGGTTGCTACAGGGTACACTTCTCCCCTGAGTGGAAACTTCAGTGTATTGCTGCTCTACTGAAGGAGAAACACCTTTAGAGCAACACATATAAAAATCTAACATATATTGTCACTGTGTTGTCGGTTGTAGAAGATCTCATCAATATAGGTAACAACTTCAGTAATTGAAAAGCCAAAACATGAGCTACATAGATAATTTGAAATGATACATTCGGGCATACTTTATTATTTTTTAGGAGTGTTAGTATTGAAAATGCATGGTAGTTTGTTGCATCTTTATGTCATAGACCAAGGATGCGAATAAATATAGAAATGATTAAATAACATGGTACAAGTCGATTGCAGGTTCTTTTAGAACAAGAATGAAGTTCTCCTTGTGCAGATTCTAATCTAGTGGGTATAGATTTAAATAAGAAATTTATACTTATGGGGTTGGAATTGTCTCATGATTCATGGCAAGTCCCAAAGTTGTTAATTAGAAAGAAGTAGATCAATTCGTCAGGCTTATGAATGGGAATACCCTATTCATAGGGAGATAACTTCAAATTAGTTGGGAATATTATTTCTCATCTTCTTGTACGTATGTGCTTTAAAAAGCTAACCACCTCCAAAGACTCATGAACAACTTTGGTAAAGTTTATAGGTGTGAAGCACTTATGAGAAAACCCATCACTTAATGACAATTGAGCGAGGAATATGTCGAAGGATTTAATCTTGCCCTAGGTCATAAAGAGGAAGTTGGGGTATCTAGCATCTTGCGATTAACAAACCGATTCCAACCATAATGTGAAAGCCAGGTTAACTATGAACCCTCTTTCCCACTTTGTAGTATTGTTGCCTCTTGAATTCCAACGGGTATCTTACTACTTAGATCCACAAAACTTGTCCCAAGTAAACTCTGCATGATACAATTATGAAGTGCAAGCTTGACACACACTCTTGTTTCCCTCTTAAAGAGGGTAAGTCAAAATATTATGATAGGCTTAACTGTAATTTGATCATACATTGTTGAGGTATTGTATAGAATAAACAATATACTATCAATGCACTAATGAAGAACTCAAAATAAATGAATTTCTTGTTGCTACAATTGTGCCACTCTTGGGATTCTCCAAGTAGCCACTAATTTATACACATTTGGAATCTTTACTTAGTTTGCAGAAAGATTAAGCAATGGTAGTGATCACTCTTTGCCCTCCCATGGAAGGTCTATACAAAGTCAACAACAAATTGATTTAAAAGTGAGGTATATCCATGACAAATATGAGTATGAATCTGCAACTCTAATTTAGTGGCAACGAAATATTCTACTGTAAATGCATGATATCCTACAGTGTAAATTTCTAGATAAATGGCTAGCATAAATATGTCCATTGTCCACATATCTAAAAAAACCATGTACGTTTAGGCTCTGATTGTGTGTGAGAGAGGGGAGATAACATAAATAATCCATTATCAAAAGAAAAAGTTAAAGCACAACATTCTATGGAGATTTTTTTTAAATTTTATTACATACCTTAGAGAGTTTGAAAGGAAAAAACTGAAGCTTCCCTCTCCTTCCACACTTCATTAAATATGCCCCTTTTCCAATGCAGATGTGGCCTGCAGAATCACAATCAACAAACAAAATATGAAAAGTAAGTTTAATGAATTAAAGTAGTTGTGTTATACCTCAAGGAAATGGACTTTGAGAAATTGGATTCATTCTCTACGAAAGATGATATAGCAAGATCTAATCACATTTTTAACTAAAACAAAGATAAATTGGATTCATGCTCTGCAATAGATGATATATTGAGATCTAATGACATTTTCAACTCAAACAAAGGTAATTTGAGTAAGCTCAAGCTCCAAAATGATGGCATCCAACTTCTGAGTGGCAGTTACTATATATATCTAGCTAAAGGCTATAGCATAAATATATTTGTTATATTTGAAGATAAAAAAATGAAAGTAATGTGAAATTTTGACCATCAACTATAAGCTCCTTTCAAGGACTAGATCAAACCATAACATTGTTATGAAGATAATCAACTCACCCATGCTAGTACACTTCTAGTAGTTTCATGATAAAACTCAAACTCAATAAACTTCAAACAACCTAAATTAACCAACGATCTGTCTAAGGTTGGTTACCTAAGGATTATATCATACTAAATTTAGGGCAACTTTAGTGGAACCATTGTCGATCTATTGAGGCCTTTGAATGTTTTGAGGGTGGTATCTACTCATTTTAGTCATCCCAACTCAATGGCCTATAAAAATGACTAGATCTCTGCAACTTTTAAGATAGATTGAACCACAGAATTGGGAAAGAAAAAATACAAAATAAATAAATCTAAATGATAATGCTGGTGTAGACAAGAGTGGGAGTTTTTATTGGGTAGCCAACACACTGAAGTTTTGGTTTGATTATTTGAAAAATTTCTAGCTAGTCATAAGAATAATTATGAGATTATGTTTTTTCCACAAAATTTATGTAAGGTAAGTTATAATCATGAGATTTTTTTTTGAATGATCCTATTTTTAAGATTTTAAGTAAAATATTTTTTCATTTTAGGGTTTTAAGATAATTGATATTTTCATTTTCCCAATGTCTATGCAAGAAAGAAAGTAATCTTGTTTACAATGTGGATCAAATTTTGATATTTAGTTAGTCTCTATATGCTTGATAAAGTTCCATAACCTTTTGGGAACACAATTCTTCAAGTTTTGTCACAAACATGAGTCCTAGTAGATTCAAGTCTAGAATATTTGAATCCGTTTCCAATATTTCCTTGCAAATTGAATATAATTATGGATTTGCATGTTGTGTGTCTTCCTAGGAGATATAGACGCCAACTAATTCCTTGAAGAAATGTTTGAGCTAGGACCATGTCAATTGGCACCCTATGTATCAATACAACTAAGAAATACACTCCACCACACAACATTATAATTGGAGGAATCAAGAGAGATTTAACACCTAATACTAGCAAATAAATGAACATGTATACACAACTTGTGGCATCATAAACATAATCTCTTTATTTATAAGCCACTCCTCTAATATTTAATGCAACACATAGGTCCAAACCATGGTTTCCATCCAATGATTAATGCCATATGCATCCTAAGACTCCTCTGAGCACATTATCTCTCCGTTTTTGTTACATAGAGGCAGTCTTGTCCCCTTATACACAAAGATTACAATCATTATATCCTAAATTTCTTGAAAGAAATACATCTAAACCCCCAAATACCAATGTTGCCACACTTTTTGGGTGTTAGATACCCACTACACAGTGCATAGGAATCTTGCTTCATGGTCTTACTGTAATTTCTCTTCTTGCAATTTGGCTCAAAAATCCATCCCTAGCTCCTCATGATTAGCAGACCCAACAACTCCCATAAATGGGTAAATAAGTGGAGGTGTGTCATGCTCCACTACCCCTGCATTGAGCACAAATCTATATAGACTCATGTCTGAGATGCACTTCCCAGTTTGTGAAGCTAGAAGTTGGATATCTCCTATTTCTATATTTCAGAACTCAGTCAATTGTGTGCATTTGATGGATTCTCATCCTTATGAACCTCTAGGTCAATATCAGGCTTGAATCTAGATAGGTGTCTATGAATGGCATATTCATGCAGTCCTTGAGGCATTAATTGCTAAGTACCTACCAAGGAGCATTTATGTCTTAGTAGGTGGCTACATTTACTTTAGGAGTTACACTCCCTGAGGGTTTTAATTAGCCAAGAATTGAGAGGCTTTTAGTAACCACATAGTTGATGAGGTGGTTAAACTGAACTGTCCACCATGAAAGGGCACCACCATGAGATCAGTTATGGTTGAGAGCTATGAAAACACCAATTCCTTCCTGCTTACTATTATGGTTTGTTATGAGAACCCCTCCTTCCTTGTAAATAGTTAGGAAGATAGTTACTCCAATAGATCCCTCTCATTTCACATTTTTCCATAGTGTCAAAAACTAATTTTGAGTGGTTCAATGAGGAAATCCCACATTGGTGATATCAAATGGGAAAACTAGAATTTCTGGGGGTTTCCATAATAATGGTAGGATGCCTTTGATTGAGAAGCTCGACGAAACTTGCATTGAGATCTTTAACTTTCCCCATCTAGCTATGATGGTTCACAACCAAAATTTAACCCATCCTTCCTTCCTTACTTCCACCTATAGGGTTTCAACCCGTCAAGTGTTATATGCAGGGAGGTCAGAGGTTTGTCAGAGCCATTAAGGGTTTCCTATTAATTTATTAGGTTTTCACCTCGTGTTAAGGTGTGTATCTATGCAAGAAGAGGGTTTCAAACCCGTTCAGTGTGTCTAATGTGCCATATGATATTATTTGTTTCAATAGTCTCCACATCAAAGCCAATTTATGTCGCTGATAAGTATCTCCTTGGCCTAGGCATAAGAAACCCATACCATATATGTTAGGCATGAGTGTACTCTTCCTATGTGTGTGTGGATGCTTCTCAAACCTTTTACGATAGGCAGAGATAGAGCTTGTCCGATATCTATGTTTTACTCGTCTTCCATTAAGGGACAACAATAAGCTTATATGGAATAAAAGAAGATAAGCACCAACAAGGGATGCAAAAAGTTCATCCAACATATAACATTAGCCAATTGGGATGATGTTACCAGTACTAGATGATTAGACTCAACCAAGAATTCCTTCCTGCTAGCTAAGGTTCACAGTGCAAACCTCTTCTCATCCTTACAACTGTGATGAAAAGAATCCAATAGTGGGACTAGACCGTCTTATCTGAAATCAAAACCCTTATCATTTGGCATTAATTTGCGATAGCTGAAATCTCTTTTCGATGTATCAGATGACTATTATTTTTCTTCATCGAGGATCAAAAAGAAGATTCTTCTTGTTTAGTTAGAATGGATTTTCCTAAAATTGATCCCTGGGGATATCCCATAATCAACAAGAGAAATTTCAAATATATGTTATATAAAATACCTATTTGAGGTGTCCTTGATGAGATGAGTAAGTGCCATCTCGTAGTAGAGTTGCTAGAAGTGTCCCAAGATGAGCCGTACTATTTTATAACAAATTTTCTCCTCATGAGATAAAAATATGTTGTTGTTGGGCGTTAGACATCCAACATGCGTAAGTCCTATGCAATCAAGTGGTAGTTGATCTCCTTAGAGCACCCACATCATTCCCAAGACCTACCTTTGTTTGTTTGAATATGTGGAACCAACAGTCGCAGAAGAAGGCTAAACAATTGGTATATGCCCAATAAATTTTTATTTTTTGGGTTCTTTTAAATGAGTAAATTTTAGGGATTTGGTCCAATAATAATATAGAAAAATCTCATTTCAGTCTTAAAAAATATAAAAATATAAAAGTTAGAGAAACTTCTCACATATCAATTTTTTTATGTGTTCAATTTGACAACATTAATGGTGGATGCTGAAAAAATTAGCCTCTGTCATAGGCAGGGACTAAAAATAGATCTACTAAATGGGTCTAAAACATTTTATAGATAAGAAAAATAGGAATCTCTCTTCATAACCAAATATCAATTTTGGAGTTCTCAAAACAAAATAACAAAATGGACATCTTTTATTTCTAATATTCAACCATATTCCTTCACAATATGAATGGACATAATCCACTATCACGTCAATGTTGACATCGACATCATCGATATGTTCTTCACTTACACATTTCTTTTCTTGAAAGTCGACAACCTCTGACAAATCTGCATACTCGGGTTCATATGATGAATTATTTCTCAATCCTTTTGGAGCACATGTTAACACTACGTACCAGTCAATCTCAATCGGATCTTGTACATAGAATACTTGTTTAGCTTGTGATGGTAGAATAAATGGATCATCTTGCCCATGATTTCGACTTAAGCATTTCTTCATATTCACCATTGTAAATCCCAAATCATCAGTTTTGATCCCTCTCTTATTGTATACATCAATCCAATTACATTTGAACAATGTGTACTCCATACAAAAATAGTCCAATGTAATTATTTCTTCTACCACTCCATAAAATGTTGTGTTTTGAAGTATAGGGTTTGTATCTTTGGAACTTGACCTCATCATTGTTTGAGATTCCATACACACGCCACTATTTTAGGTGATTCTCTCATTCTCTATGCTTTCTGTATGGAATATATAAGCATTTATTAGGAATCCCTGGTACTTATTCATGAATTTCCTTGGGCCATGTGCTAGCCATTTATGTGTATCAGACACCTTTCCATCTCCTTCCACCTATATAGTTTTATATTTTTAAATGTAGTTAGAATTCACAAATTTAACCTCTGAAAAAATATTTAATTTCCTACATGGCAATATTACCATATATATACTGATTTTTAAGTACAATTATAATATAAATAATATCATTACCTATTGTTTTAACCAACTAGTAAAATTATTGGTGTGGAGTTTCTGCAATAGAGCTTCACCTTTTTTCGTTTGGGTAATTGAGTTGGCAATCTCCATTATAGGCATCCTAATTCAACAATTATGGACAATAGATATGGTGGTTAGTGTGTTTTGATAAAATATGAATAAAATATTTTTAAAGGTAAAATATATTGTTTTAACCAACTAGTAAAATTATTGGTGTGGAGTTTCTACAATAGAGCTTCACCTTTTTTCGTTTGGGTAATTGAGTTGGAAATCTCCATTCTATGCATCCTAATTCAACAATTATGGAAAATAGATATGGTGGTCAGTGTGTTTTGATAAAATATGAATAAAATATTTTTAAAGGTAAAATATGTTAATCTATCCATGGGTCTATGTTTTGTTAAACCATAAACAAACATACAAAAAATTACAGGCCAAATATGTTACTTAATCTACCCATGGATCAACTTCATTTGTGTGAAATACAACCCACCTAGGGGCTTGTTCCCAACTAATGTCATCTAGTTTTGAAGGAATTGGAGTAGATAATGGCTTTTCATAAAGGAAAACTTCTTCAAATTCCTCATCCCACACTTCATTTCAACAATGTGTGGATCCAATAGCTTCCATAAGTTTCAAGTATCCTCCACAAAACTTTATTGATTCCTCCACAGTATAGCTTTCAACAATGCATCATTTGGATTTTGAAAAATGGGAAAGTATATTTGAAAATGGGAGGAGTTTTTTATTCATAAAATACCCAAAAACAATGGCCTCTCTCATTTTTTATGCAATAGTTACTATCTTGGATTTACAGGTGGCACTTTGAGACCCATTTTTCGCAATTTCGCCAGGCCAGAATTCCTGACAGGGTTCTAGAACTTTTTGAAATTCAACATGGTGGACCTCCAACTTGGCATGGTTAACCTCAGATCTATTTGGATAATGAATTTTGAGGATTTTTCTATCATATCCCATGATTAGATCTTCAACTATCACATTTTTAGTTAGTTAAAAACCAAACCCTAAATAATATGATATGGGCAAATTCTGCATACATTTTATCCATGCATTCTAGGGAGTGTGAGGGCCAAGTGCCAGGGAAACAAAAGGGAGAACTCATTTCAAATGCATGGAAATTAATTTTCAGTGAGTTCTAGGTGTTCTAAGGAGGGAGTGAAAAGGTATACTAGCTAGTGCCAAGGCATCACAAGGTAGAACTAGGTCAAAATGCTTGGAAACGAAAAAATAAGAGTGCAGTGTGCGAAGGAGTGTCAGCGAATTCCAAGTGTCTCAAGGACAAATTGTTTTACGATAAGTTTTGAATAGTACTTGAAGGAGGTAAGCCCATGCTTGTGATAAGGTTTGTACTAAGTAGTTTCAGACAAAGGGAGAATTTGGGTTGGGCACACCATTCTTTTGTCAATGACTTGGTTGGGTTTCCAAGTTGCAAAAAATGTAAGTCTATTTATGAGGGCATGACAGCTAGGGAGTTTGAAGGTGCTCCAAGGAATGCCAGCAAGTACTAACACATGTTAGACATTTCCAAGGAATTTTAGGCATGCTAAGACATGCCAAGCGCTAAGGCATGCCAAGAAGTTCCAAGCGCCAGGGTATGGTGCCAGCACATGCTAGGGAGTGTTAAGGCCAAGTTCCAGGGAAACACAAGGGAGAAGTAGTTTCAAATGCATGGAAATTAATCAATAAGAGTGTGACAGAGAGTGTTAGCTAGCGAGTACGAGGTATGCTAAGTTTCAGGGAGTGCTACGAATTTCCAAAGCATGCGAAGAAATGCAGGGGATGCTAACATGTGCTACATAGTGCCAAGGGATTATTAGGTGTGCAAGATGTTATGGCACATCAAGATGTAAAATTTGTTGCCTAGTTTTTTAATTTTATGACCACGGTTGGATGTGGGCCTTGTCTTTGTAACATGTTAATTTGGATAACTTAAAATTATACATTAGTAGCCTAAGATGAGTTATAGGAATTTCTTAGGTAAACAAGGCATAGTCTAGTTGTATTAATTGTAACCTAGTCAAGTTTTTTTTATAGTTAAGTTATTGTTGTACTTGAGGCAGAATTTTGTTGGGTTACCATGTTGCAAAAATATAAGGGTAGTTGTGAGGGCATGATAGCTAAGGAGTACCATGGTGTGCTAAGGAATGAAAAGGCGTGTTAATACATGTCAGAAAATTTTGTGGTCTGATATTTTGACTTAATTTTATGGTGTTATTTTTATTTTCTGCTTTGCATAGCACTATGTTTCCTAGTTTGGAATATTACAGTCAATGAGTTCTAGGTGTGGTAAGGAGGGAGTGACAAGGTATGCTATGCATTACTACGAAGGCATGCTATAGTGATAGGGAAGCATACCGAGATCTCGCAAGTGCCAAGGTGTGCCAATGCATGCTAAGGAGTGTTAGGGAGTGCCATAGAAACATTAGGGAGCACTAGGTCAAAATTCATTGAAATGAATGAATAAGAGTGTGTGACAGGGAGTGTTAGAGAGTTCCAAGTGTGCTAAGGAGAGAGTGACATGGTATGCTAGATTGGGCTAAGTCATGCTATATTGCGAGGGAGACATGTAGCCAAGATGTGCCATGTGCGAGAGTATGTCAACATGTGCTAGGAGGTGTTAGGGAGTGCCAGGAAAACACAAGGGAGAACTAGGTCAAATTAGTGCATGTAGATGAACAAATAAGAGTTTGTGACAGGAAATGTCAGTGAGATACAGACGTGGTGAGGGAGTAACAAGGTATGGTAGGCAGTGCTAAGGCATGCTAGAGGCTGGGGCAACATGCCAAGATGTGCTAGGTGCTAGGGTGTGCCAATGCATGCCAGGGAGTGTTATGGAGTTCCAAGGAAACAAAATGGATCACTCATTTCAAATACATGGAAAATGAATGAATAAGAATGTGTGATAGGGAGTGTTAGTGAGTTCTAGGTGCGGTAAGGAGGGAGCAACAAGATATGTTAGGTAGTTCCAAGGAATGCTAAGGTACCAAGGCAACATACCAAGATGTGCCATGTGCCGCAGTGTGTCAATGCGCTCTAGCGAATGTTAGGTAGTGCTACAAAAACACAAGGGAGAACTAATTCAAAATGCATGGAAATGAAGAGATAAGAGTGTGTGATAAGGAGTGTCAATGATTTACAAGTGTTCTAAGGAGGGAGTGACAAGGTTATATGTTAGGCAGTGCCAAGGAATGCTAGAGTGCCAGGGCATGTCAGAGAGTGCTAGGGTGTGCTAGAGATTACAAAGCATGCCAAGAAATGTAGGGGACGATAACACATGCCAAATAGGGCTAAGGGATTGTTAGACATGCCATGTGTTATGTCATGTCAAGATGTAAACAAGGTTTCTTAGTTGTTTTATGGCCATGGTTGGACGTGAGCCTTGAATTAGTAACTTGTTAAGTGGGATAAGTTTAGATTAGACATGAGTAGCCTAATATGTGTTATAGGTAGTTCTTAGATGAACTAAGCATAGTCTAGTTGTAGTAAATATAACTTGGTTAAGTTGTTGTAGTCGGAGCAGGACTTGATCGGGTTCCGGCCAAGTCTAAAAAAAAGTAAGGGTAGTTTTGAGGGCATGATAGCTAAGGAGTGCCAGGGAATGCTAAGGATTGAAAAGGTGTGCTAACACATGGGAGACAATGCCAATGGATGGTGATCATGAGTGTTAGGGAGAGTCAAGGGAACACAAGGGAGAACTAGGTCAAAATGCTTGGAAATGAAAAAATAAGAGTGTGCGCAAAGGAGTCAATGAATTCCAAGTGTCACAAGGATGTAGTGTTTTAGGAGAAGTTCAGAATAGGACTTGTAGGAGGCAAGCCTATGGTTGTGATAAGGTGTGGATAAAATAGTTTTAGAGAAAGGGAGACTTTGGGTTATGCATAATATTGTTTTTCTAATGAATTGGTTGGGTTCCCAAGTCACAAAAAAGTAAGGTTATCAGTGACGGTGTTAGTGTCAGTCAGTTCAGCCTGTCACTAATGATCAAATATGCTCTTACAGGGTGTTTTTAGGGTGTCATGTCAATTTTTTGTCATTTTAGTGAGTCTTCAAATAAAAATTTGGTCACTGGCTAGTGTGTCTAGGGTTATTTCCACTCTCTCAAGAATTTCATATCCCGATCACTTTCATCCCTCAATTGATTCTACCATCATGAAAACATCATTAATATCACTTCAGTCACATCATCATGGTCTCCATTTAGCTCAGTGTCACCATTAGGTCATTAGGGTTAAGGTCACAAAATCAGTCATTTCATGTATAAATTCGACAAATGAGGAGTAGAAATAGGTAAATTTGTTCAATAACAATTGATTTCAAATGTAATTTATGTTTTTAGATGTAATAATGCTCCTAAGGTTCTAAAGTTACAAGAGGAGGTCATAAGGCTACAAAACTAAAAAAGAAAGTGAATTGGTGAGGTGGCCCATCCTACCTCATTAATCACTTAAACACCAAAAGAAAATTATAAAAGCACATGGAGGAGCTCATTCACACTCATTTGCACTTGTATACCATCCTAGCATCGATATCCCCCCTCTCCTTTGCAAAAAATTATGATTCCATAGCCCTCACTAGCAAAAATTGACTCTTGTTGTGCATAGGGAGGCTTCGTTGCGCACATGGACAACATACTGTGCACATGAAGCCTTCGCTATGCATGGGGAAGAGTTGTCCAAAACTGTTGTTTAACCACCAAAATTCATTTTTCAAAGCTCCTCTTCATTCATTTCAGCCTCCAGGCTCTATAACAAGTACATTTAATCATTTTCATGCCCTCCTTTGCCTCATATGTCAAAAAAAGATCAAATACATCTTCTTCTAGGGTTTACATTATTTTCATGGTTTTGATCCTAAAATGATGAGTTGCTGCCCTAAACCCTAGATACCTTGTCCCTACAACTCTTTTTGCAGCTAATACACCATTTCCATCCATCACAAAGCCTTATCCCCTCACCTTCTATCATTTTCTCCTAAACCCTATTCTACCATATCTCTTTCTAGGATAGGCATGTGTTTTGGCCCTTTCCACCCCCTCCCATCACTCATTTCCCAAAATTCCTTTTTCCCCTACTCACTGACATCATCCCCTTTTCCTAAATTTCCTTAAAAATTTAGGCAACTCTTAAGTCCATCATACCACCTCATTCCCTCACAGCAGCAAATTTCACTGTTTTTGCTTGCCTTTCACCTAGGGTTTGAAGTATGGAGCCTCTCTGATCAGCATCAGAGAAGTACAACAAGGGGGGAAGATACTGAGGTTTGATCCCTCTAATTGCAATGAAATCACCTCCTCCCCATTTGTCATGAAATGATTTGAAGATGTCAATTGTTTAGGGTTTTGTCAAAGAGTGCAGGAAGTAGGTTACCATGACCATCTCACAGGTATATTTGTCATCACCTTGAAGGAATAAAATATCACCATTATAGGGACTGATTTCATGTTTTCAGTGGATGCCATCTCTCAAGCTACAAGCATACCAAACCATGGTAAAAATTGGTTCAAAGGCATGAAACTTGAGCTAGAAAAGTACAAACCCTACTTGAAATCACAATACAAAGGAGCTCACTCACATGTTTTCCCATTCAGATACTTGTTGGAGAGATATGCACCATTGGTAAAGACTACCACGAAGTTCTTCACATGTGAGGGCAGATTTTCCAGGCTATATCAATATCACATAAGACTGCTCATGCCCTTTACAACTGCCAAGTCTCTAAATTTGTCCAGCTACTTATATAGGAGCCTAACCAAAATGTCTGAGAGGGTGAAATTGAAATCAAAAGTGCATTATCCTAGCCTCTTTCACCATAGCCTGATAAAGGTTATAGTACTCCATCAGTTGATAGAGAATAACATGACATGGGACACCTTCATTGAGGCAGCCTTGAAAACACATATAACCACTTCACCAAGCCAGCACCAAACCATGTCAGAACATCCCATGAAGGTGGGGTCATCAAGAAAACATGATGAGGTTTCCAAGGAGCCTAGGCTTGAGATGACCAAGACATATCATAGAGGAAGAAGGCTTGTGTTTTTTCCTCAAATTGAGGAAGGGGCTAACCCTACTACATCAGCAAAACAAGGATCACCATCACATCATGAGGCTTCTTTGCATGATGAGGAGCCCATTGAGCATGACTTTGACCTAGTTGACATGGAGGCACATGATGAGCATTGAACCATGCAACAAGTCATAAAAGATAAGAATTCTCAGATCATGGATCTCAAGGAAAATTTGGAAAGGGCCAAATTCATCATTTCATTCCTTGAGCAAGAAAACAATAAACTTAAGGCAAAACATCTAGTCATGGATAAAGAGCAATTGAAAGCCAAGAAATAAGAGATGAAAGTCAAGGAAGTGGTGGACCATGAGGAAACTGAGTAGCATGAAGGACATGTGGCAAGGGAGAGACCAAGGACAATGGGTCTTAGCAAGGAACTTCAGAGGGAAAGAGAACAAAAGCCACCAATTGAAGAATTGAACTTTGAAGATAGGATTTCCATGGAAATAAATGAGGACAAGGATTTTTGGCTTGACAAAGTCAATTTCCACCTTGAGAATATCCTTGAAAATGCCAACAGGGATAAGTACAATTTTCAAACGAAAATGGCCATCCATTATTACACAAGGAATCAGGTTACCAAGGTCAAAATCAAGCAATTGAAGGAAAAACTCAAGGAAACCCTAATCAACCAAGAGGAGAAGGGTAAGTTAGATTTTCTTGCTGATGCATCCATTATTACATAACATAACCCACTAGGCATACATGGACAAATTTTGGGAGGATTTAGAGATTTTTTATTTTTTTTTTGGTGCAGACTAGTGCAGGTTTGCAATTTTTTGGCAAATGTTTGTCTAGGAGCGCAGCGAGCTCACGCTGCACTTCTACCTTAGGTCTCCAAATGATGGAAAATTAGAATTTTTGGAAAAATTATGACCTCATATCAAAACCCATTTGCCCACTTTCCTGGTTTGGGGCTCAATTTTTGAGAAATTTGCAAGAAAGAAGCCTAAAATCACCTTTCTGCCCTCTTTTTACATTTCCCTACGCACCTGGAGACACCTTGGGAGAATGCCCATATCTCAGCCAAAAATGGGTCTTTTTGAGTGCAAAAATACTCTAAATACATCTAAACTCTCCAAAATTTCCATAACAAACTTGATATCTGAATTTGGACTTCAGAAAGGCACTCAAAAATGGCCTCCAATATCTCGTTGCGCACCTGGAAATTTCTAATATTTTTGTAAAATTTTCACTGTGTAATTCTTTGTAATTCCTAGTTTGACTTTGGTAAAAGTCAAAAGGGTGAAGTAGATGAATGTGAGGGGTAAAAGTAAAAGTAAATAATGGTTGGCTAGTCTTTTTAAGTATTTTTGAGGTAAATTTGACCTCATTTATGAGAAAGGTTGGAGTCAAAGTTAATTGTAGAAGTTGTTTTTAACTTCCCTAAACATTAGGGTTTGGTTAGAACACCTCATGGAATAGTTCCTAGAGTCATGGATTAGACCCATGAGAGTGGGGAGATGTTGTTTTGTTATTAATGTATCTATTTCTTAGTGATCGAATAGGTTGGATTTCAGAGGAGAGAACTATTGTAGCTTGTACTTGGACATTTTCTGGAAATCAAAGGACATAGTTTGTAGCTATTATATAGGAATTCATGTGCAGTAAGTCTGTGATGTTGTTTTTTCTCTGTTATAGATTTATATGAAATATATTAATCTTGTATTTCCATTCATCAACTCTTCAATTGTTTTCCTTACAATTTTAAATGGAATTGTTTGCATAAAGTTATGTTTTGATGGAAAAATCATTATGTGTTACTTTCTTTCTTGCGTAATGAATTCATGTTTCATGCTCATTAATACCTTTTGCTTCTTCTAAACAATACACTACACCGAAAAACCCTAAGATCCATCACAAAAGTAATGCTACCTTTCTCGTTTATATCTTTGATGTTGTAACCCTTTGATCCTCTGACCTAGCTACCTGGGTTTTCTCCCTTATCCACCAACAAAACCCTAAATTTTCCAAAACCCAGTTGAGCCTAGCTATATAGCCTAAAATAATTTACATTCCAGTCATCTCTTGGCTATGATTTCATAGAGAGAACCCTCTCTAGTTTGGTAGGGCTAGCTTCCAAACTAAAATCTTGGTTTGTGGTTACCTTTGTCGATATCCTCATCAGCATGGGACATTGTGGAGGATAACAGAAGGTATGACAACTAGGGAGTGCCAAGGTGTTCTAGTGAATGTAAGGTTCCCCAATCATGGAAAAATGTAATTCTAGTTGTGAGTTCATGACTTCCAAGGTGTTTTAGGGAATTCTAGGGCATGCTAACATGTGCTAGATAATACGAAGACATGTCAAACAAGCTAAGATGTGCCAAGTGCTAAGGCATGCCAAGATGTACAAGGGTGTAAAAATGCATGCCAGGGACTGTCAAGGAAAGAAAATGGAGGAACAAGTTAAACTACAAGGAAATGAGCACATAATTAAGGGTTAATAAGTCATGAATTTACCTTTCCCATGAGGGCATGCTAGGCACACCGACAATAGGTGCCAATAGGTGCCAAGCGCCAAGTGTCAATGCATTCTAAGTGCCAAATATTCCTTCGTTTCTTCTCATATAGTTTCCAATAATTGACCTCAAATAACTTTAATGTTAAACCATGCCAAAGAATACCATGTCATCACAATGCATTCCAAACATGCTAAGACTTGCCAAGTTCCAACATGTGCCAAGTGTCAATGTATGTCACGGTGTGTGATGCATGCTATGAAGTGGCAGAGCATATCGGAGAGTGCTAAGGTGTGCTAGAGAGTGCCAACACATGCTCAGGAGTTTTAGTGAGTACTAGAAAAAGACAAGGGAGCACTAGGTCAAAACGCATGGAAGTGAATGAATATGAGGATGTGTCGGGGAATGTCAATGAGTGTTAGATATCATGCCAAGGAAGGAGTGAAAAGGTATGCTAAGCACAGGTAAGGAATTCCAGGGAATATCAGGTTATGTCAAGAAGTGCTACAGTGTGCTAGGTAGTTTCGGGGTGTGCTAACATGTGCCAAATAGTGCCAAGGCATGCCAAGTTCTAAGACATGCTAGGATGTGTAGGGTGCTAGAGTATGCCAATATGCATCAAGGAGTTTCAAGGAAGCAAAAGGAATAACCAAGATAAAATGTAAGGAAATGAACACATAAGAGGGTTAGTAAGTTAGGACTTTATCTTTTTCAAAAGTAGCATGCTAGGCACACTAATAATATGTTCCAATACATGCAAAGTGCTAATGTGTGCCGAGTGCTAATGTTTGTCAAGGTAATATTATGCCAAGGTGTTCCAGGGCATGCTAGGGACTACAGGGCATGTAAACACGTGATAGGGGGGTTTTATACTATGATAAGGAATGCCAACATGTGCTTGGGCATCCTACTCATGGCAAGATGATCTAGGTACAAAGATGTTCTAGGTAAAAAGATGTTCCAAGACATGTGAGGTGCCAAGGAATGTTAGTATATTGTTCCAAAGCATGTTAAGGTGTGCCATGAGTGTTGAAGAGTGTTAGGTCTCTCTCATTAATAGAATTGACAAAGCTTGATTATGTATTAAATATTATAGTTCCTACACACATTAGTGGAACTTTATTTAAAGGAAATTTGCTAGATAAATAACCTAATAGAGATGAATAATGTGTTGAGTCATAGGAAAAATATATTCTTACGACTCGAGGGAAATGGTACACACTAATTACTTCTTAACAAATTGACTGACTATAACCACTATGACCTTGGAAACATAATGAAAAATACTCCACAACAATGGTCTTAAATTGTTACCTTTTGACAAAAAATATAGTAATAGATACATAGCATCATCAAAAACTCATTGGAATGATCAATGATGACGAACATTTTTTTACCATCACCAAAAGTAACCAAGAAGAGCATTGGCGAGGGTCAATATAAGATCATCACTAGAAGTGTCACCAAAGAGAGAATTAGTGATGGGCCTTTAATGACCCTCACTAAATGTGTCACCAAAGAGAGAATTAATGATGGGCCTTTACCAACCCTCACTAAAAGTGTTATTTAAAATGGCTTTGGTGACAAACATTAAAGGACCATTATTATATACAGTTACAACAACATTTTTTTAAAGACCGTCACCATATGCAACATTGATGACAAACGCTAAAGGTCCGTCACAGGCATAAAGCGTCATCAAAAACTCATTGGAATGATTAATGATGACGAACATTTCTTGACCGTCACCAAAATTAACCAAAAAGAGCATTGGTGAGGGTGAATAAAAGATCGTCACTAGAAGTGTCACCAAAGAGAAAATTAGTGATGGGCCTTTAACGACCCTCACCAAAAGTGTCACCAAAGAGAGAATTAGTGACGAGAATTTAATGACCCTCACCAAAAGTGTCATTGAAAATGGCTTTGGTGACAAACATTAAAGGACCATCACTATATACACTTACAACAATGGTTTTTTAAAGACCATCACCATATGCGACATTGGTGATGAACCTTAAAGGTCCGTGAGAGGCATGACCCTCACCAATGACCTTATTTCTTGTAGTGTTGGAAGGAGACCTTGTCTTGTTGTACGACCAAGAGTATGATAAATTAGGATTGGGGAAGTTTGAGCCAATGTGGCTAGGTCCATACATTGTCAAACATGTTCTTGCTAAAGGGGCCTATGAGCTAGTTAAGTTTTATGGAGTTCCCTTGGTACAACCTAGTAATGGGTTTTGCCTTAGGAAATACTCTGCTTAGAGTTTTTTGCGTAGTGCATTGTGTACATGTTATATATAGGTGTGATTGAGTTTATTTGTGGTGTGTTCCCTTCAATGTTTCCTACGGTTACTGTTAATACTGTTTACATTTGGTTTGAAGATGTCGGTATCCCTAGAACCATATGTTGGTTATGCTGATGGTGCTAGTTGTAGTACTTGGAACCACTCCTATGTAACATGGGATATATATTCTCTGAATGGTGAGTTAGTGAGTTTACAAGGGATTTGTATCAGTCACTCTACAAATAACATTGTGGAGTATATCATAGTGATCGAACTATTGGCTGATGTTATTTCCCATGGTATCCACCGTATAGTTATCAGACTCAACTCATAGCTTGTAGTATGATAATTGACTAATGCCTATTCAATTATATGTCCAACTATGTTTCACATATTCATGAAGGTTCACCTTCTAGAAAGATATTTTTATTTCATCTAGTATCAACATATTTCTAGAAATCTAAATACATTGACGAATGCACTGGCTAATCATGTTTTAGATAGACATCAATGACACATGTACATAAAATTAAATACACATCACATACATTGAAAGATATAATAGAAGCATAAGAAACATTGAAGATAGTTATATATATACATATATATCAAATTTTGGTTTTACAAAAATTTTGCCCAAGACACATGTGGCCACACTCCCTAAAATATGCATGTCGTTAAAATATGGCTATAAGCCTCATAGTCGACTAATCATAGTGCTCATGGTGGCATGCCATTGCGTGAGCCATCTTGCACAATAGTCGAATGAAACGACGAGGGACACCAATAGTATATCTCTACAGTCTCATAGGAAGCTTTTCATCCCTATTCTCAACCATACCATGGGTCAAACCCTCCATGTGACACTCAACCTTTGCAAGGGTCTTGACCACATTGAGATCCTATAGTACCTCTTGTCTTGCTGCAACAACATCTACTACTACTGGTGCATGCTGTGGTTCTTCTACATGATGAATATAGGAACAGTTCGCAAGTCGAACAGATCCAATATCTGCATGTGTACAAATCAATAGTTTAGTATTAGATACATAAAAAAATCACAATAAAATTGTATAACTTAAAAATGAAAAAAATGGCCAAAATGTTTTACCTATGGCACTCCATTGCTCACCATCAAGAAGCATGAGTTCTGGTTCTCTATAAAAATCCATCCCTACGTATGGATAGTCTTCTATCATAATGAGTTTCATGTGCAACCATATGAAGATGATAGGTATGAAGCTCAATGATGATGGACCTACATGTTTGTACATAAGATCCACCCATCTCCTCATTTGTAGGAATCACGGATCTACGGGCTCAAGTAATATATGTTGTGGCCTAAGAAATAGAATCCTTTCTAGGGTAAAATAATCCAATATCAAACCATAGCCAAAGCTTTTAACTGTCCATATTTTATGTTAGGCAGCTTCTCCTTTATGTTTACCAACACCCCCTCACTATAGTTGAATACTTTCATATCTAGACATTCTAGAGCATACTAGATATGGGATCTATTCACCACATGTAGATTTCACTACCGACCAATCTAGTCATGATAAACATGATTGTTCTTAAAGGAAAATGGACCACAACCTTGATGTCAATTTTTCCATCCTTAGTTGATTTGGTTCTTGGTCTACAATGTGCATTGATGTAATCTTTGGCTGTCTCTCCACCACTCCTTCAACCAGATAAAGATATGGGGGCACCTCACCTTGACAAACTAGGCAATAAATATATATCTTCTACTTGTATTTCCAACATATGTGCACCAAGTTTGAATGCCTATGCTTTAACATCCCATGCAAAGACATGATACCTCAATAATTCCATTTGTTGCCTCATACCAAGAAGCCATAAGAATTTTAAGAGTCCACAATCTCTCAAAGCCTAGACTATGGCAGGATCACTATTTGCAATCAAATATTGTTCTTCATGTTCTCTTTCCATCCATATCAAGGTCATTTTGTTCCAATAGACACCTGAAACATCACAAGAAGGATCATTAGGACAAGTTTCATGCAAAACACTTTAGAAATTTTGACGCAAATAAGCAAAAAAGAATTGGGAATTACACTCAACACACCCACCCTAAGGGCAGACAGTGTGTTGCAACGTTCTCCCTACTATAATGTTCTCATGTTAAATGCACCTTTCAACCTTCTGGGGGTGTGTTGGACCTAGGGCGAAGAATTAGAGCCCTAGGGTCCGCAAAAATTTGAAAAATGTCTATGAAATCACAAAATGGAGCCATGGGAAATAGAAAGGTTATAGCTCCTACCTGAAAATGACGCCACTTGAAATGATCCACTAGATTGGTCACAATCAGCTGCAAAATATTGGGGGAAAAACACTCAAAACTGACTCTCCAAGAGGTAAAATGTGAAATGATAAAAACGAGTTACCTTTTGCCTATTTTATGGTCATTTTAATCATTATTTTATTAATTTTTTTAATGTTTTGACCTAAATGTGTTCACTTTTATCATGAAACAAGTATTTTTAATCTTTTGATGGTGTTTTGGGTAGGCTGACATTTGTTTAGTGGATTTGGCGATGTCTAAATTTAAATGGGTCATTTTTATTAGAGAGGATACTTTTATCACTTTTTGGGGCTTTAGAAACCTACTAAAAAGGAACCCCCTCGAGTCTTATTTTAGCGCTTTTCAAACTCCCAAAATATGAAAATGACCACTTGTCTTTTCGAACTCCTTAAAGTAAATGAAAATATGTCTATTCATTATAATTATAACCCTTTTTTGGACTAATATAGACTAATTATGAAAAATGAATACTATTAGTGTCAGTATCTTCACACTTCCATTAGTGATCAAATTTCTCTTTGCACGCATATTAGGTGTCTCATCCGATCAGCTACATTCCATTAGGTTGTGGATCAACTAATGGTAGTGGTCTCATGTCAGCTTCCCTCATGACATTCACTTGCTGACCTATTCACACATTTTTTTAGTCATTTACTATCATCCTATTTCATTTCATTTATAAAAATCAGTTCTAGGGTTTAGTCTCACTAGCTCTTAGGGTTTGTCATCATGGTCATCCAAATTTGAATAAAAAGGTAAGTAGGCACATGAGGAGGATAAATAATTTCATAATATCTAGTTATGTTTTGTTCAATAATTTTATTTTATTTATTTATTTGTCTATTTGTTTATTTTTTTTTACCTAAAGACTCTGTTTTGAGGTGAAAACAGAGTTTTTCCATTATTGCAAAAATTTCATGTTATTTAAATGTTTCTATATGTAGTAAGTATTCAATAGCTGTTCCTGGTGACCTGGTGACAAAATCAAATTCCTGCCATTACAAAAAGCCAATGTATAAGTCCATCTGCAAAAAGGCAAAATTCAAAATGTAAGTGAAAAAGAGCATTTTTGAAAAAGCTGACAAAACATTAAAAAAGTGGGTCTTGGTTAGTGAAAAATTAAATGAGAGGGATATAAAAGCCAATTCATGTGTTTTAAGTCTTCATTGTTGCAACTAAACGAGCCAAAGGGAGAAAATCACGGTTTTGAAGAATGAAGGCAAAACAAGGGAAAAATATAGTCATCTTGTTGGCGTTGTGCACCTGGGCCTTGGCACTATGCACCTGTTGTAGATTTGTTGTTGTATTTTGGTCTGGCGCTGCACATAGCAAGTGCGTTGCACACCTGTTCCTTGGCACTGCACACCTGTTACAAGAGCCAGAATCGTTTCAAAACAGCTCCAAACTTCCTAAAAATCAAATTAATGCATGTTTCAAGTAAGTAAATCATTCCTCCTTGCTCAGGGAAGTTATGTTTGGTGGCTTGGATGTGTTTGGTTTTCTTGAGGGAAAACCCTAGCTAAATGATTAATACAAACCCTAGCTAGTTGCTAAATCCTCTCTTCCAAGTTTTTAAAGGTCATTGCTCTTCTTTCTCACTCCATCCATATTGAGCTTGTCAAATCCCATTCCCTCTCCCTACATCATCAACATTCATTCCCCAAACCCCACTCCCATTTACCAAACCCTAGCCCTATACCCTATTCCCAAACCCTAACTCTCACATCCTACTCCTACATCCACTTCACTATCAAACCCCTTATCTCACATTCATAATACCATTCACTCCCCACATTTCCCAAAAGAAACCCTTCCTCCTAGCATTCACTTCCTTATACACACTACTTACCTCATATTTCAAAATCTCTTCATACTCATCTGCTTTCACTTGCAAATTCATAAGCATGGAGACAGATTCAGAATATGATAGGGAAGAGGAAACTCTCAGTGATTCTTCCAGAGAAGCTCATGTACCAAGAAAGCCACACAAAGGGGAAAGATCATCTGGGAGGAGCCTACCACTCTTACAGAATTACTTGCTTGCCCTCTTGCTGTAACTAGCTTTAAACACCAGTCTTGTTATCAGTTTTGTGAAATGGTAGAGAGGGTGAAATTTCATCATGAGCTTGCTAGGTTGCTTGTTCTTCATCTCCACAATGGCCAGGTGAAACTTTCTGGTGTCTCTTTCACCATGACACCTGCCACCATTTTAGCAGCAACAGGCATCCCTAATGTAGGTGAACATTGGAATAAGGGGCAGCATGTGGGCAAAGAACATTATGAACCTTACATTAAGGCTGGATATCATAGGCAAATTAGTAGGGTTTTTCCTTTCAAATACTTGTAAAACACTTATGCTCCTCTCATGAAACTCATCATCAAGTATTTCACCTGTGAAGGAAGGTTTTCCCGCCTATATACATATCATGTCAGATTGTTGATGCATTTCACAAGAGTTAGGATGATGAACCTCCCATACTTTATATGCAGGAATATTGAAAAGATGGCTCTCTATGTGCAAACAAAACCTTTTCCTCAACAATTCAATAGCATTTACCACTTCTCACTAATTAAAATGATATTCTTGCATCAGCTAAGCTTGCTAAACATACCACGGGATAACTTCATTGCCCATGAGATTTTCAAAGGCCCTCAGGTGATTCTATCAGTGCCTCAAGAGGAAGGAGGGCCATCAGGATAGCCAAGTGTTCATGAGACTGAAACTTCAGGTGTGCCCATGTTTGTCACCTATGAGAGAGGCACCAAGAGGCTTTTCTCTATTACCAAACGAGTACTATCTCCACCAAGGGTGGAAGGGGTTTCATTTTCTTCACCGGACCATAGGCAAATGTTATCTTCACCAGGGGTGAAAGGGGCTTTGCCTTCTTCTCCATCTATATAGGTTGGCCAGCAGTGAAATAGAAAAGACAAAGGGAAACAAAAGATGCATGACGAGGGCCCTACTGAAGGGCGAGATAGAGATTTTATTTTGATTGAGGAGGATGTCACTGAATTGGGCTCTCAAAGCTCAAAACTCAAGGACATGATTATCAAAGAGAAAGAGGTTGAAATACAAGCCTTATCACTTAACCTTGAGAGGGCCAAATGGATCATCAACTTTCTTGAGCAGGAAAACAAGAAACTGGAAGATAAGCAAGCTATTATGGAGCTGCAAAAGATTAGGGAAAAGAGGCAAATGGCAAAGAAGAGAAAGATAAAAATGACCTCCCTTGAACAAGAAATTGAGGATGACCGAGAATCATGGTTGGAGAGGGTGAATATTCAGCTTGAGAAGATGCTTTAGAAAGCCAACAAAGAGAAGAAAATGTTGCTCCATATGGCCTATCTCTCTCTAGTTTAAGACTAACCTAAGTACCCACGGGGGATTTGAACTGGTGACCTATCGCAAGGAGTGCCTTAACAGCGCACCCATTCACCGTCAATCCAAAGCCCCGTGGGCGCTCCATATGGCCTATCATTACTTAACCCGGAATAAAATTTGCAACATAAAGGTGAAGAGGTTAAAGGCTAAGCTAAAAAGAGATTTGAGGAGAAAAAAAGAGCAAGATAAACTCAATATCTTGGATGAAGCATCATTGGCTCATCAAAGCACTTAACAAGGGTCACTCATGCCAAATTTCAAGAAATTTGGAGAAGTTTTTGTCAATTTTGAAATTTTTAATGTAAAAAACAAGTTTTTTCACATTAACAAAAGTTTATATTTTTGGAATCAGCATGGAAAAATATGGAAGCTCAGAAACGGCTGAGAATTTTGGACAAGTTTTAGGTCTCCTAAAGGGCAAAAAAAAACCCAAAAAGTGCCCTCTCTGCCACTTTTTTGCCACACAAGAAGCAGTATTGGGATAATCAATTTTTGGAGGGGCAAATGGAGTCCAAATTTAGAAATTCAAGTTGTTCCAGAAATTAGACTCATAAATCTTTCCAATGAGCTATCTTACACCTGATTTGGACTCCGGGAAGCCTTCCAAAATTGGCCTAGAAAATGCGTTGCGCATAGGATGAATTTTGCCAGTTTTGCCTGATTTTCCAGATTTCGCCTAGTTTTCTCTACAGTTGAATTTTTCTTACTCTCTTGGTGAATTTAGCATGGTAAATGATGTAATTTGATGTAATTATGCATGTAAAACACTTAATAGGGTAGATACATCAAGTCAAAGGTTGTTTTTGAACTGAATGAATTGGTTTCCTTGGTTTTAGAGGCAAGATGTTCCATTGCCTATATTCATGTTCTTAGTTTAGATGTGGTTGAAACCACCCCTTTTCTCATGGATTTGACCTTGATAGCTAGCTTGAGTAGTTTCCTTGCCTATATCATGTACTTTTTGATTCATTTGTAAAGGTTGGACTTTGGCAGAAGTGTTGGACTCACTGAACATTTTATATCACCAGTTGGCAAGGAATAAACCAGGTTTCACAACTATTTTTGTGGGATTCTTGTGACAGTGAGTTTTATGTATTGTTTCTTCTTTGTAATGAGTTTTTATGATGTTTTATATGTATCCACATTTCTCTCTTTCTTCTAAACTAAATGAATCAAGGTGAATAGACAAAATACACTAGATTTATAGTTCTTTGTCTTGGGATTGCATTTAGTTTTCAATGTTTTCACTGTTTGAAGAGGATTCATAGTTTCTTGTGCCATTCTCAACTCCTCAACAATCTTACTCTGCCATTTCGATCCTTTGCTAGTACATAAGCTCTTGTCTACCCTAACCCACAGAACATGACTGTATCCCTGATTTGATTTCCCAGACCCAAGCTGCCTTCTCCAATTGATCCAGCAACCAAAACCTAAAATCAAACCAGAAACCCTAATCTACTATACCTAGCCCAAAATCCATATCTGATCTAGTCATTTTGACTGAGATCCATAAAGGAGATATCCCTCTCCTGACTTGGTAGGGCTATCTACCAGGTTAAGCGTGGTTTGATGTTACCCTAGACTTGCCTTCCTTCAACCTAAGGTAGATTTAGGCACTAACAAATACCTTATTTGAGCATGACTAAGAGGTTCTCCTGAGTATTATTTTTTTTCTTTTCTGTCTCAAGAGACTACTTATGAGAAGGAATCTTTGGAGTTTTCTTTTTAATGTTTTTTTCAAACTCTTTAAACATGAAAAAGGACTCGAGTTAGACCTTCGTTGGGCTCAAAAAAAACATATAACAATGATGGAATTGTCAAACATGACAATGAAGAACCTCTCCTTCTTAGGGTTCTCTAAAGATACTCAGAGGTATTCATATGAAGGATTAAATTAGAGATCAAGAATATGTTATCCTCCTAAATATTGTTAAAAAATAAAGAGGTATTGAAGGTAAATGGTTTGGGAAATTGGGAAAATAGGGTACTCCACATATTAACGGTGGTGAGTCACCCTTGAACATGAAAATATTACACTTCATCTATGTGGTTGTCAGGTTGGGAAATATTCTTGTATTTTGGTTCATCATACCATATAAAAGCCTCTTCTTTTAGTTTTGGCTCACTGTTCCCAACTCAATTAAGTGTCGATGACATGTTCAAGGGAAGTCACTCAGTTGATATCTGGTATGATACTCTTAAGCCTTCATTCCATGTTTGTTGTTCTTGATACAGTTTCACATCAGCATCATTTTGTCTCAAATCATGATACTGATTTCATGTCATTGATGAGGGGTACATCAAGGCCCACCTGTGATAGGTCTGTTCCTATAAACATCAACTCATTATCTAGGAAGTTGACTTAGAAACTCTCCCTTTGGTACCTTGGGACTTGTATACATCAATGGAAATTTTTCTCACTCTCAGCAACAAGGTTTTACCATTTTCCTTCGATTGATAGATTTTTGGTATTGTTCAAATTCAACTCATTCATTCACACCACATGGATTTTACTATTGTACCTTGAGATCCATTAATGTCATCGGTGGTTTCTCTCGCATCTGTTAATGGCTTACATTACTGGACAATAATCAGATGGTGTCTACCATGTTTGACTCCAACTCCTTTATTTGCATGGTTAGATTCGTACATTGGGAAATTAAGTGGATGAGATAAAAGACCCCAGATCTAAGTCAATCCATCTACCCTCTGATTTCAGGATTAATGAAAGATTACAAATCATAATGGCTATGATCACAGAGACAATCATCCAAGCATGGATCCACACTTTATCATCAGAGGACATGGCATCTTGATCATTGTACATGTAATGTTAACTTATCTTCTAAGCATGGGTATGCCTCCCTCAGAAAATATATCATGATGAAAATTTATTGTAACAAATGATGATCTTGACTAGTTATTCTTTCTCCAAACTTATCACAAGGTAAAGAAATTCATTCATCAGCCACTATTTCAGACTTTTCACTTTAGGGGGAAATCTGTTATAGGCCATTTTGTCATATCTGGTCAATAGGCCTACAAAATAGATCAATTAATATCCATGAACACCTTGTCATCATCCCTACAAGAATCCCTAAGCATGAATCTCCCAAGTCCTTGAGTTTCTAGGTTTGACTGCTTCATTTCAGTGCTTTTAAGGCCCAGTGCACTATGTCCATTTAGGGACACATGTTTAGTAGCTAGTTTCCTAGTTATTCAACAACGTTGATCAGTAGTAGGTTGTCCCTTATTGGGAGTGTGTTGATTTATGAAATTCGGGAAAAATAAAAATAATCTCAAATATTCCTCTTCCAAAATCTTAAAAGAGTTTTTTCAACCATTTACCTTGGATAAGAACTTCGAATCCTATTTCACCCTACATTGGAGATTTAATTTCTTATCCCTTGATTTCATCCTCCCATATTAAGTGGATTTGAATCCTAGATTGGTAAATGGATAATAATTCCTAAAATACCATCCCTCTCCTATAATCTTACAACCATCTACAACCTCTGGGTTGGATTTTGGAGACTAGTCATACCCTCATGTTGTTTCTTTGTACCTGAGTTATCATCTTCATGCATTAAGGTGACATTGAGGTGTGCTTTCTGATAAGGAAGGAAAAGTTAACTTGGGGATATCTCTACAAGATCAAATTCTATTTTTGGTTATAAAATCTCTCCCTTTCATATTAATACAAAGAGTATACCATTTTCCTATATCTATTACGTTATGTTTACAATTATATATTTCAATGATAAGTTGATCCATTGAATAGAGTGATTGGATAATGATGTTATAGATCTTTGGCTTATGTTGATTGTATGTGCATGTTATAATTATAGAAACCATAGCTACGATTGGAACTTACAAGTCGAGAGTAGAGAAGAGGTTGTGACAGATCACAAGTAAGCATATTTCCATTCTCCAATTTCTCTAAGTGGAACTTTATATTCTTTTCTTTCTGTTGTTCTAGACCAAGCCACTAGGTCTAGGGAAGATACTTCTGCCCATAGATATAAATTTTGCATAACAAGGGAGAATGTTTGGAAGATATGGACTTATACCTCATATAGAAATGAACTCGAAGATTTCGGTCGAGCTGGGAGGAGAAACTCACAACACAAATGAACTATTATTAGAAACTATGAAACAATTACGAGAAGAGATAACAAACTTAAGGGCTGGTAATGAAAGGATGAGATTAGAGAAGGAGAGAATCATAAAAAGTCTCTCAGAGAGGAAAAATCAAAGATTCAACCCAAATCCCAGTACAAAATATGGAAATAGACTTGAGATGCAACGACTAAGAGAGGAAAACCAAAAAGTCGAGGGAGGCAGAAACGACAATGAGGAGGAATCTGAGAATGCCTCGGTAGGTAGGGGAGATAACATGCAAAAAATTGAGTTGCGGAGAGAATTCAAGAAAATTAAACCTCCAATGTTGATGGGGAAATGGAGGAAGCTATTGAGCCTTGGTTAATCAATATAAAAAAAATATTTCCAGGTCTATGAATATGATGATAAATTGAATGCCAGATTGACAATCTATCAGTTACAAGGTAAAGCCAAATTATGTTGGGAAGAAATTAGAACAATATGAGGAATTAACGAACAAGAGGTGACTTGGGATAATTTTCAAAATCACTTAAGAGACAAATATATAACATAATTGTTTTACGATGAGAAGGAAAAGGAGTTTCATGACTTAAAATTGGGACTATAGCCCATGGATGAGTTTGTAGCTAATTTTACCTCCATGTTGAGTTATGTACCCATATTTGGGAATAAAAAGCTAAGGTATAATGATTTATGAATAGCTTACTAGACTTCATGAAGGAAATGTTGTAGTCTTATAACCAAAATACGATGGACAAAGTTATTGGGCAATTCTCAAATCTATTATCAACATATGAAGCAAAAAGGGGAAAGTGGCAAAGGGTGGGAAACTAAAAAGGGCTAGAAAATTTTCTAGAATAATAAGAATATTAGACCTATAGGAATCAATACTGCACACAGAAAATAGTCGAATGGACCCCCAAGATGGAATTAGCTAAAGCCTAGAGTACAAAATGAAACTAGGCACACTGAAGCACCAAGTAAACCAGAAAATCGTCAGCCTCATAAACCACCATTGCAATGTTGTGGTTTTGGGGAGCCCCACTATTATAAAAATTATCCACACCATACTAAAAGAAAGCTAGATCCACATCTTCAATTACCATCTATAGTAGGGGAGGTGACGAGGTGAATGTTGAGGGTTAATGCTTCCTTAGAAGATCATCAGGTAGAATACCAACCTGTAATGGTAAAATTCAAAGGTATTATGGCTAACCATTATGTCTCTATTTTGATAGACCTAGGTGAGATTCCAAGTTATGTCAGTATAAAGATAGTTGAATTGTGTCATTTAAAAGTGTTAAATTTAAGAATTTGTTTCTAGTTAAACTAGCCACTAGGGTTGAAAGAAAGGTGACTGCCAAGGTAGAAGATTTTCTTATCAAAATACGAGGGTAGTAGATAAAAGTTTATTTAAATGTATTTCCTTTAGGACCCTGTGATGTGCTCATAGATATGGCTTGGTTAAAATGACATTAGTTCTTAGTGAATTGAAAGGAGAATACTATTAGTTTCCTCACTAATGCAAATGTTAGAAAAGAGATCCAAGGTATTAAGAGGATTATTAAGTTACAACTTGTCACAGCTAACCAGTTAATTAAATGCATTTTAAGGGTTATCAAATTTTTCTGTGCAGATAGACTACACCAATTCTAAGGATGAAATAGCTACCTTGGAAAAGATATTGATTATGCAAGACTTTGTGGATGTCTTCCTAGAAGAAATTTTGAGGTTGCCTCTAAAAAGAGAAACTGACTTTACCATAGAACTAATTTTGGGACCAATCCTAGTGTCCAAAGCCCCTTAACCAAGTTGATAAATGGTACATTTTCCCAAGTGTGTCACCTTAGGGAGATCCAGTGTTGTTTGTGAAGAAGAAGAACGAAACCTTGCGCTTGTGCATCGATTATGAGAAACTGAATAAAATGACTATAAAAAACAAGTACATGTTGCTAAGAATTGATGATTTGTTTGACCAAGTCAAGGGTGATACTATATTCTCTAAAATAAACCTACCATAAGAATATCACCAAATTAGGATAAAATATCGAGACACATGCAAGATGACATTCAGGATGCACTATGGTCATTATGAATTTGTTGTACTGCTATTGAAGCTCACTAATTATCCAAAAAATCTCATGATCCTAATGAATGGTATTTTCCACCCTTATCTGGATAAATTTGTGCTGATTTTTATTGATGATATTGTCATATATTCAAATAATTTGGAAGAACATAAGGAACATCTTCAGATAGTGCTGCAAACTTTAAGAGAAGATCGAATTTATGCTAAATTCAATAAATGTGATTTTTATAAGGATCAAATTCAATATTTGGGAGATTTAATATCATTTGATGTTATAGATGTGGATCCTAAGAAAAGTAAAACCATCATGGAATGGAATATTCCCAAAAATGTGGCAAACATTATATATTTTATGGGATTGGTTGGGTATTATCGTCATTTTATAAAATGGTTTTCAAGAATTGCTTACCCTATGACCTTATTGCACAAAAAGGGAAGAGCATTAAAGTGAACAATGGAGTGTCAATACAATTTTGAACAACTAAATCACTTATTAACAACAACCCCTGAGTCAAAAATTGTTGACCCAGAAAAGGAATTCATTGTTTGTGCATATTATTGTAAGGAAGGTGTTGGTGGTGTTTTAATGTAGGAGGATAAGGTAATAGCCTACAAATCGCATAAGCTGAAAGAAAATGAGCATAAACATTATTCTTATGATTTAGCACTAACGAGGATTGTTCCTAATCAGTTAACAATTAAACAATTTTTTTTGTATGAGTTTCAATGAAAGCCTTACATTTCCCATCCTGGATATTATAAACTATTTTCTACAATTAAGAAATATTATTTCTAGTCGGGTATGACGAAGGATATTTTTGAGTATCTAGCCAAATGTTGGGAGTAGTAGCAAGTTAAGGCTGAACACCAACACCTTGATGGTTTGCTTCATCCAATCCCTATTCCTAAATGGAAATGGGAGAAAATTACATTAGATTTGATTACTAGTTTGCCTAGGTCTAGAAAGTAAAATGACTCCAACATGGTAGTGGTGGATAGGTTAAGTAAAACAACCCATTTTATTCATGTTAAATATACTTACAAAACTTTGGAAATTGTAGATATATTTGTGAAGGAGATATTTTGGTTACATGGTATGCCGAAAGTGGTGATTTTTGATAGGGATAAGTTCACCTCTACGTCTTGGAATGCCCTCTTTACTAGATTGGGTACACATATTCAGTTCAAAAATGCATATCATCCACAAATAGATGGACAGACTAAATGAGTGAATCAGGTTCTAGAAGTTATACTAAGAATTTATGTCATTCAACAACCAACCAAGTGGGAGGAATATCTTTATTTGGTGGAATTCACATATAACCATAGTTATCATGAATCTTTGAAAAAGAGTACTTATGAGGTAATGTATGGTAAGAGGTGTGGAACACCTACAAACTAGAGAAACCTAGAAGATAAATTAATCCTAGGGCCTGATATGTAAGTGGAGATGGAGCAGACAGTGAAAAAAGTTTGACAAAACTTAAAGGATGTTCAAGATCGACAAAAAACAAATGAAGATAAGAAAATGACTTATAAAGGATTTTAGGTAGGAGAACATGTTTACGTATGAATTAAACCAAAGAAAATGGGGCAGTTGTGCCAAATTAGAAAATTGATTGATCCAGGTGGCTCTAGAAATTCTCATAATCTAGAAATAACTCAAAAGAAAAGTCCTCAGATTGAAGTGAAACTAGAACCAGATCGTAGTGCCCATTGCCTTGATTCCAATGGTGTCAATGTCACTTAAACTGATTTTGTATGTTCAGGTTATAAATGGTCAAAGTTATGGTAAATATTGGCCAAGTGGTAGTAAGTAAAAAGGCAACAATTTCACAGAGACTCGATGCATGGAATCTAGTGACCAGAACGAGAGAATTTGTCACCTCTTTAATTTGTCTAATAACCCTTAATTTTTAGCAAACGATTTTTAGCCACATGGTTAATAATACACACACACACACACACACATATATATATTTGGGAGGGGGGTTTAGCTACCACCGCTGCCATCCCCTAATGGTCCTTGACCAATGGAAAAATGTAATATATATTTAAATGGGGTGGATGAGCCACCCCTAGCAGACCTGCCCAACCCCCAATCGAATCCCATGTCAAACGAAACAATGACCATGTTATATTCAAACCGCCAAGTTATAAAAAACAATGCCATGTATTACTAAATGACCATACGCCGTGGTTAGAGCGGGCCAGTTTTGAACCCGACTTGTCCCCATAATAATTATCAATGCCACCAAAGGGGCAATGAACCATACCTTCGTCAATCTGTCACGGGGACGGACATGTGGAATCGTGAGCAAATCATTGTGCAGACGGGATCATGATCTAGGCATAGATTTTGAGGTATGTATATTCTAGGGGAATATTCCATAGAATATTCTTTCATTTAGTGTGGAATCTAAAAGATCCCCTGGGGGGTGATTTTTAAAAGTGGTGGAAACATGCCAACTTTATACTCAAAATAACTCAAATTTCATATGGAACATGATGGTGTGGTTCATTTAGCCATCTGAGTTGTAGAAACTTAGGCAGCCAAAAACAACAAATATTTGCAGAATCTTGTGGAATCTAAAATATTCCCTTGGAAGCTGATTTTGATAGACACAGAATGATTCTGACTTTATAGTCATTTTCCACAGAATGTTACAATGAGAGTAGTGGTGTGCTCAGAATTTCCATCTAAGCAGCAGATCTTTTGGGCATCTCTAGGAAGGAATCTTTCAGGGAATCTTTGAAATTCTCGAGGGTCCAAAATTTGATGATGTAAGAAAGGGGCAAGGTTTATATTCATTTCACATGATTTCTTGCCACGAATTTAGCGGTGTTGTCCATTTCATTAGATGAGCTTTGCATTTTCCAGGCATCCCCAAAAGTGGAGGTAACTAATGCAGTGTTGCCATGTCTTTCTTCTGATTTGCTGAGATGATTTTTTCTTGGTCAACATCCTTGATTACGATTATATTTAGGGATACCTGTATGCCATGTCATGTGATAATTTATTAGCTTGTTATGTTGAAGGAGGGCCCATATGAGTGAGAGTTACTATAGGAAGAACGTCTCATGGAGATACATACCACTCTGGTTGAGGGAATCTATCCTTGTAATGATAAAGAATGTACTATGTACTCATAATAATCTTGCAACATTTAATGAACTGGCCTCCCCACTCTTGACAATGAGCGTGGAGACGTAACCCACACTGGGTGAAATCCGTTAGCAATGAGTTTGTGTTCTTGATTTGATGATTGTCGTTATGTTTCATCTTCTTTACAGTATGCATATGTGGATTTTAATACTCTTTCATATGCAATTCTGCTAAGATCACAGAAGTAAATGATCTTGGTTAATTCTGGTAGCTGAAGAGATCTTGATCAAGTTTTGTATGAGATTGGTCTTCTCGCTGATGTGAATTGTGAGTGTGAGTGATTGAATGCGCAAGAAGAAGGGAAATGGAGAACAACAAAAATCTCTACGAGGACCTCCTCAAGATGGCATGCATGGTGGACATAATGTATGCAACATATGAGGAGAAGATGACAAGAGAGGAAAGGGAGAAAGAAATAACATAGTACAATGCTCCATCTACCCCCTCGAGTAAAAATTCATCTTCTTCATTCTCTTCTCATCATTCAAATGAGGAGATCAATCATAGCCTTCAAGCAGGGAATGCTTAATTGAAGAGACTTATATGAGAAGAAAAAGAGGAGAAGTGGAGAGTGCAACTTCAGTTATGAGCCATGGAAGAGGCCTTGGAAAAATTGAACTGCAATAAAGGCTTAGTGAAGCCATCATCACATGTTTCAAAATCGACAGCTGAGGTAGATAATGTTGATCGTTCTTTAGTTTCATTTTCACCTGATACTATTTATGTTGGAAATATGGAGGTACCCATTTTAGGAACTCACATGACACTCCTTACCAAGATGGGGTATAAGGTAGGAGGACTTGGTGTTAATGGCCAAGGAAGGACTCAACCATTGGAGGTGGTGCAAAGACCTCAATTTGCAAGTTTGGGATACATTGAAGGAGAGTGCTCAAAGGTAGTAGAATATTCCAAGATATTGTCAAAGCCATCGAAGGAAGAGGATGATTGCGACACAACAAAATCCTCCCATGACAGTGCACATTCCATAGGAAAATCTAAGGCAAATTCTCATCGCCATGATTGCACCAGGGAAAACCAAAAGAGGTATAAAGAGTGTCAGTAATCTAGAGTTCATTTTGATTACAAGCATACTATTAATGTTGAGAATAAATCATGGCATAGAAAACTATGTATTTTTTTGTGGTTTACATAGCCATGTGGTTGTTGAGTGCTAAAAAAGAATGGCAACAAAAAAGAGGATGAGGTACGGAAGGCCTTCTCCACATAAGGGAAGGAAGAAGGTTAAGCATGTTTGGAGGAAGAAGATTTTTTGCAGTCATTGTAACATAGGTGGAAATCAAAGAGCCACATGTTGGAGGCTCCATCCAGAGTAGTGTCTCAAGGACAAAGCGCCTGTGTAGGAACCCATTGAAAAAGTTGTTCAAAAAGTGAGTCAACTCCAGGATGATTACCCATTCACTTTTATGAGTGAAAGATGGTTTTACTAAAAATGGTATCTTGTCATGGAAACATTTTGTAAATCATTTGTTGCGATATAAATGTAAAAGTGATGATGTGCTTTCCATCACTTATTAAAGAAACGATGATGTTTTGGCCTTTTATTGATAGCTTGGGTATTGATTTATATAATGATGTAAACTTGACCACAAAGTGTGTGTTATATACTCTTGGCAAGTATGGGTATGCTTGGGTAATGATTGGTCATGCAATTGAACATGTAGTATGAAAATATTGTACTATAGGTTTGTAGTGGATACATGTGTGAGATCATCACTTATGGCTCCGAAGAAAAATGGTGAAGGAGAAGGAAGTGTGATCTTTTATGACAGTTGTTGTGCATGCAATATAGTAGAATAGTTGCATGTTATGTTCATGCATTTGGAGGAACATAAGATCCTCAGTGGGGAGGAATGATACAGATGGCTCCAAGTATTCTTAGAATACATAAATAGATCAAAAATAAAAGTCCTCATATTAAATTGAAAACAGGACTAGATCGTAGCGCTCATCACTCCGATTCCAAGGGTGTAAACAACACTCAAATTCGAGTTCATATGCTCAAGTTATAGCTAGTCAAAGTTATGGTCAAACTTGGCCAAATGGTAATCATTAACAAGGAAACAATTTGGTAGAGTCCCGATGCATGAAATTCAGCCACTAGAATAGGTGGTTTGTCACCTCTTTAGTTTGTCTGCTAACCCTTAATTTCCAGCGGAAGATTTTTAACTGCATGGTTAATAAAAAATTAAAAATATACATATTTTGGTGGGGGGGGGGGGGGGGGGGGGGTGTGTGGGGGGGCACTGCCAACCTTGCCACCCACCAATGGTACTTGAACAACGGGAAAATTTAATATATATATATATATATATGGTGGGCAGGCCACCCTCGACGGACTCGCCTAACCCCTGACTAAAACCCATGTAAAACAAAATGGTTACCATGTTGTATTGAAACCGCCAAGTTATAAAATATATATATGTATATATATTATTAAATAGTTATATGCCAAGGTTGGAGTGGGCAGGTTTTGAATCTAGCCCACCCCCACAATAATTGTTGAAGCCACCAACTGGCTAACAATGCATACCTGTGTCAATTCGTCCGTGGGCATTATACAAAATTTCATTCGTCATTTGAAATGGGAACTGCGAGAGGCAGACTTGTGGAACCACGAGTGGATTATTGTGTAGACAAAGTCAAGAGATAGACACAGATTTCAAGGTGGGTATATTCCAAGGGAATATTCCTTAAAATATTCCATAGAATATTATTTTATGCGGTTTGAAATCTAAAAGATTTCATAGGGGGTGATTTTTTACAGTGGCACAAACATGCCAATGTTTTACTCAAAGGAACCAAAATTTCGCAAGGAATGTGATGGTGTGGTCCCATTCCCCAACGAGAAGTGGAAATTCAAGTGGCCATCAACAAGGAATCTTTGCAAAATCTTGTGGATTCTAAAACATTGCCTTGGAGATTGATTTTTTACGGAAACAGAATGATGTCAACTTTATAATGATTTTTCACAGAATTTCACAAAGGGCACAGTGGTGTGCTTAGAATTTCCATTAGAGTAGTGGGTTTTTCAGTCATCTCTAGGAAGGAATCTTCGATATTCTTGAGGGTCCAGAATTTGACAGTGTCAAAAATAGGAAAATTTTATAGTCATTTGACACAATGTTGTTCCACAAATTCAACAGTGTAGTCCATTTCATCATCGGAGATTTGCATTTGCCAGCCATCCTTGAAAGTGGAGGTAAATGATGTGGTCATGCCATGTCTTTCTTCTAATTGGTTGAGATGATGCTTTTGTTGTCAATATCCTTGATTACCATTATGTTGAGGGATACTTGTATTGCACTTCACATTAATATTTATTAGCTTGTCATGTTGAAGGATGGCACATATGAGTGAGAGTTCCTATAGGAAGAACATCTCATGGAGAGACATTCCACTTTGGTTGAGGAAATTTATCCTTGTAATCACAAAGAATGTACTATGTACTCATCATCATCTTGTAGCATTTAATGAAGAAACCTCCCCACTCTTGACATCGTGCCCGAAGATGTAACCCACACTAGGTGAACTCTGTTATCAATGAGTTTTTGTTCATGATTTGATGGTTGTCATTATGTTTCATCTTCTTTACAGTATGCATACATGGATTTTCATACTCTTTGATATGCAATTGATCTGAATTTAAACAAGAATGCAACAAATTACGAATATAACCATAAATACAAATATGGAGTAGAAATAACACTTCCTTTGATTAATGTCAAATAATGAAATATGCTTACAAATCGTATGGAAACGAGACTAGCTCAGTGATGGTAGCTTATCTTTGAGAAGAGAGGTGGTGGCTACATGCCTTCGAACTACCTTACAATGAGGCTCAAGGGCCTTTTTATTATTGAACAATAAGATAAAACCCTAAACAACCAAAAGCCTAACCTGAGGAGATGTAACACAAAGAATTTATGGGCCCCGTTGGGGTTAGTTGGGCAACCAACTTCCTAGGGTCATGACTTGGTCATAATATCTCCATTTAACACGCATGATACCCCGTTGGCATACATTGGCTTTATATTGCCAAAAAAACTTCGTTTAGGGCCTCAAAATGGCTCCGAAAGTTTAGGACCCGAAAAACTGCTAAAAATAGTATTCTGTGCTACAATTAAGGAAACCGAAAAACTGAAAGAAAGAATGGTGGGAGTCCAAGTGGAACTGGCGGGTGGCCACCAATATCCACCTGGATTAGCAATTCTACTAACATCAAAGAAGTAAAATATCTTGGTTATTTACAATAGCTGAAGAGATCTAGATCATTAATACTATGGACCCCTTCAAATTTTGGAAAGAGTGGGACCTGTAGCATACCAACTTGTATTGCCAATCCATATATGGGTTCATAATGTGTTTCATGTTTGTTTTCTAAAGAAATATGTGTGTGATTCTAGGGATGTGATTAATTCACAAGATGCACAAGTAATATAAGAAATTAAAGATTTTATAAATTTATATGTCTAAATCAACCATCAAATAAAGAACAATTGACAAAAGAATTGTGTCTGTGTGATAGGTGAAACCATATGGAGAGGTTTTGGTAGAACGTCTGCATGTTCTCCATCAGAGAGAAATAATGTTACAAAGGTGATCTATCACCCAGGTTAATGTGCATTTGAGAAACTTTATCCCAGAAGAGCCCACCTAGGAGGATGAAGGCTTTATGAAACAAGCATATCCTGACCTATTCCAAGAGGAAAGAATGAACACTGGGGATGACGTTTCACATAAGGGGGGAGAGGTGTAACAACCCAGTGTTGTAAATATTTGTTATTACTATCGGTTTTTTATTTTTATTACATGAGACTTTGGTAGTTAAGGCTTGGAGGAAAGCTGAGTAAACTCTAATGATAAATTTTATTTTTTTATTTTGATTAAGAAGAAATTGTGACAAGTCTCGAAATTCCTGCAAAAAGACTCTAAACAAATTCTAAAACTTCCAAATAGTTATGAAAGTTAACTCTCTCTCTCTTCCTTCCTTGGAGATAAAAATATGGAAGTAGAAGGGGTTCTTTGGCTCTAGAAGCAGAGGAAAACACCTGGATGGAAAAACATTTGAACGTGATGTTGTGAAGGTATGGAAGGACACTGCCTCAAGAATATTATCCTGACTCAGACTTAAGCTAGTGGAAAAATCTGGTATAGATAGAGGTCTATAAGTTCTAGGTTGTGTTGAACCTTGATGCTTGTGGACTGCCCCTAAAACGGTACCTATTAAATTAATTGTTCTGGAAGTTAAGAGCTAGGGGGGAGAACTAGATGTCACTGTCATTCTCATTGGAAGGGAGGTGTGGTATTTTCCTAAGTGGGTTTTCTGACAAGTTTAAATTTGACACAAATAAGTATAATTAATTTGTCTTATGATAATGTGGATTCTGGAAAATGATGTAGAGAATTACTGTGAAAATAATATAAAAATTGGATAACTATTGTAGAAGTTAATGTGAATGTATTACAAAGAATAAGAGTTATGAGATATAATGAATATGTAATATTTTATACTACTACGTTAATAAATTCAAAACAAAAACCAATTTGAAAAATTTATTTTTAAATATAAAATATATTATGAACACTTCTCGATTGGGTGGCTTCTCCCTTATAAGGGTTTGGGTGTACAGGTAGTTGAGTCAACACACTTTGGATTCGAACAAAGTACAAGTGTAATACTCAAGGTTGCCATGAGACTATGGACAATATTCACAAATGGAAAGTGACAACTCCCAAATCTGCATCAACAAAATCTATATATATTTTTTAAATGAATCGATAACAAATAGTGATTGCAAAGGAATACTCGATTTGGACCCTAGTTAAGTTCCAACTAGGAAACCCTAAGGTTTCATCTTGGAACTATCGAGGGTTGTACAATGTGTTTTGAATAGGTTAAACCATGGGCACAGAAATAAGGTGCTAAGAAGTTATGGGTCTTGTTCCCTATGGGGCACTAGAAAAATGAAATTAAAAGAAAAAATTATAGTAAACTATGAAATTAGAGTACAACTAGAAATTTCTAATTGAACCCATTACCAGTTTGGTAGTGTAAAAATATTTTAATTCATTCTAGTGCATGATAAAAATAATATGTCTAACAATTATATTCAAGCATAAAAAGCATTCCAGAACCGCAAGGAAAAATGTTACTAAATTTTTAACCATAATATAGATATATATATATATATATATATATATATATATATATATATCAAGGATTAGATTCAGGAGATCATTCTTATGGAGAATATCAGAAAAATGGATCTCGTGTGTGCTAGGGTTTCAACTTTAGATATGCAGGATTAAGCTTGGTCGCCACGAACAGTCCCTTCACTGGTTTGCATGGTGTCTTTGGATTTGAGGCTTTAGGCCTCTGGTGGGCTCACATCCCTGGGAGGGGTTATGTTGAGCTTCCTAATATGTGGGGGCAACTTGGATTACGGAGCTCAAGGTATGAAGAATATTCAAAGGAGGGAGCCCATGGCCCTATGGTGGCTTCCATCTATGGGAAAACCAAAGTGATTGTGTCCTATAGCAAACAAAACATCATCCTTCTTTTGCCTGATGTAGAAGGCATACCAACACTACTAGATTGGTTGAATATGGCTTGTTTGACAAGAATTTTGTGGATGGGATTAGAGTTTTTGAGGATGACAGTGGTAGCAAGGTTACTTACAGACATATCCTTCGTGACATACCAGTGTTGTACCCTGGGACCCTTCTCCTCTCATAACAGAAACACTCTCTCTGTCACGATATTGATCAGATAGACTCTGGTGTGCCCAAAGCTCCAGATCTACTTGTATCTCGACTCAGTAGTGGGGGTTTGGTGTCCGCATCAAACAAATCTGCACATAGCCTTACATCTGGAGAAATAAACACTAGATCAAGGTTCACCGGGCTCAGATCTAATAGGTTCAGAAATCAATAAGGGAAATCTCCCACTGTCCTAGGAATTTCACACCACTTTTCACTATCTTAAGCTAAATCCAGATAATATGCATAGACATTTCATAGTTGGGGTAGTTCCTATTTCGAATCTCTCCAACAATCCTCCCAAATTGATCTCATTGTAAACTACGTCTTCTGGAGAAGAATTCCTCTTCAACATCAAGTTGGACATTGAATCCTTGCAACAGATAAAACCAATCCACTTTCAAATCTTTTTCAAAACCCATTGTGGGGAAGTCTTGATTAGTTTTGGTGAATGTTACAAAGATTGTGATGCAACTAAATAAAAACATCATGAAAAATATTAGATACCATGTAAATCTACAAGACTTGATCTATGGGGGAAAAATAATGCAAGATAATTGGTTCCTGATGGATTACAACATCTTACAAGCCTCCTCCATAACCCTCAACTTGTGACTGAGAGGTGGAGCTGCGACCTCTAGTAAAATTAAAGATGTTGGAGGAGGCCCTTAGTGTAGTACATCTAAAGGAACATAATCAAAATAGAAACAATCAAATGGAGGACTCTCATACAAGAACATACTATAGGGAAAAAACACAGCTACAATACCTTCATATCAAACATGTAATTTCCCTAGTCCTTACATAGTTGAGCAACTGAACTACATTCCAATACTGAACATAGACATTCCAGAAACAAATGAGAATTGTACTACATTTGAATCACAAGACATTATACGTTGATTCAATTATTTCTAGCAAAAACTAGCAGAGCTCTTTCAATGGATTTTCACAAACTAGATAGTACGTTGTAAAATACACCTATGCTCCAAAGGGTTCTTCATTGTAAAATTCCTAACATTGGAAGCAAGAGAAATTATTCTTCAGGAAGGACCATGGTTCTGGGCATCGACGGGTCTCTACATTACCCCTTGGTTTCTAGAATTTGATTTAAATACCATGGTTGTAACCAGAATGTCGGTATGGGTTATACTGCCTAATCTCCCTCTACATTTCCAGGACAATCAATTCCTAGCAGCTATTGGGAACATCATAGGGCGATACATCAAAACAGATACCCAAATATTGGAGGAAATAATATGCACCTTTGCACGAACATTTGTGGAAGTAGATCTCAACAAAGGCCTACTGAATTATATACAATTGATTAACAACCAACAGAATTAGACCAAACTCTTAGATTATGAGAACACAACTTTTCGATGAAGAATCTGTGGGCAAATAAGATAGCTTCAAAAGACGTGTCCTGAAGCTAAGAAAGACACCCGAAGAAAGAAGAAGACTATGAAACAACCCAAAGGATGGAAATTCCCCCCACCTGAGTCTGATGAGGATGAGGACGAAGCATAGGAAGAACCCACACCCAATGAGAACAACCAGCCAAATGAAGCAGAGACAAAGGGGAAAACCTCACAAGATCCATTTGAATTACAGAGAAATTCGGTTCAACCAAAAAAGATATCAAAAGTAAAGGATGCTAGTGGAAATAAACATCTACATACATAAGACAACTCAGATTCACACAAGGACACTGCAAGACAAGAAGCGGGAAATCAACTTTCTCTTATCTCTTCCTTGAAATCACAAGGGGAATGGCACAAGGTTGAAAAAAGAAATGGAGAAAAGCCTAAATTTTCTCTTCATGTGTATTTTAGTTATTTTTTGCATGAACTTATGATCATCATTCATTGACTTTATGATGCAATGCTCTTAAGCATATACAACATGTAATTTTGTTTTCATTAATAAAATTATTATTTTTCCTTGAGAGAGAGAGAGAGAGAAAGAGAGAGAGTTTCTTCTATGCTGAAAACTAAAATGAATAACTGAGAGACTACTGGATGAAGACCAAAAATTCCAGAATTCTTTCATCAGAGAAATTCCATATAACTCCATTGTTCATAAGAATTATATATAAACCATTTGGTCATGGAAAGACTGCCTGAGACAGAATAAGTACGTAATCCTCCAACCACATAGAAAAGTAATCTAAAGAAAACTACTTTATGCCTATAGTGCACTTGTAAATTTCAAAATTCACCCATAAACCGATTGAGGAGAAGTTAGTGTATTAATAACTACTCCAACCCTAATAAACTAACTAGAAAATCCAATTCTTAGGGTTCCACATGGAGGCGGAGTAAAAACCCTCATCAAACATTATAGGAGCTGAACCATACAGTCTACTTTGTAAGAAATAAGTTGATTGAAACCCTTGTATAATCGGTAGGTAAATTTAGAAGAACCTGGAAGGAAGAGCAAAAACATGAGCACAGTTTTAGGGCCAAGTAACGTTTCCATAAAATGAATTACGACATAAAGTGTTAGGTCCCTATACTACTATTTTAACCCATTATTATTATTAGTCTAACCCCCTTATTATATTGTTTTTCCCATGTAGTCGCCATATTGTTATTATTGTGCCCCATAGAAGCCCACTATTGTTATTATTGTGCCCTTACATTATTATTGTTATGTCAACTCTAATTATATTATGTCCCTTTAGACTCCTATATATAGAAAGGAGATCTTGTCATTTGTATGATCCAAGAATTATTCATTTGCATAATGTAAAGGAGGTTGTCCCCTCGAAGAGGCTTGTTTTGAAACTTTTGATCTCTCTTTTATATCTTTTTGTGATTTGGTTTCATAACATTTGGTATCAGAGCTTTGGATTCTAGGGTTTCGCTGCTCCAAACAGGTCATCATGGTATTTTCGTTATAACTATTGTTGTGTGATGTTTCAGAAGATAAAAAAATAACCCATTTGAGAAAAAATCTTGTTGAACCTTGGGGCCGAATTTGAAATCTTGTCTCGCTATATTTGTGGAGATATGATCTAAGGAAGTAAGGGTTTTTGCAAGCTCCAAAATTTCATCTAAAACAGTTCATCATGGAATTGTCACTATAATTTTTTCGCTACAAAGTTTTAGAACCCAAAACAAAAACCCATTTGAGAAGAAATCATTCTAAATCTCGGGTTTAAATTTCAGAACTTGTCACACTATATTTTCAGATATATGATCTGAGCACGTTAGAGTGTTTGTAGACTCCCAAATTACATCCTAAATAGGTGACCTTGGGAAAAGCATCATAACTTTCTCTTTGAGCATCAGATTGAAATTTCATAAGAGGTCATAGAAGATGGATGGACTATATTTTATTTGGGTATAATTTTCAGAACCTAAGGTTGAAACACTGATACGTGGCACATCATGCAAGTTCACTCTACTAAACTAGTCTATAATTAGGTCATCGCGGGAGATTGGGAATAAATATTTCTTCGGAGATCCAATTGTGATCAGACTTGTGAAGTTAGAAAGAGGACTCAATGGGATATTACAGGCCAAAATTTTAGAACTTAACAATTTGAAATTACAGAGTTACAGTCATTTCAAGACCGATCTCCTAAAATCAAGAAAAAGCGAGATGAGGAAGTTTGATGGCAAGGATCCGGTAAATTGGATACTACATATGGAGAACTTTTTTGATCTACATGGCATACCACTATTACAAAAGGTAAGTATTGCATCTAATTATTTAGAACTGAATCAATCTTTATGGTACAAAGGGCTTTATTCTCATAAGCCACTTATCACGTGGTCAATTTTCACGGAGGAAATGATAGCACATTATGGAGCAACACCTTCTTTAGTCAATTGATAAATCTCAAACGAAAGGGTTCAATGGTAGAGCACATTGAGGACTTTCAAATATTGAATATAAGGGTAAATGATATTCTAGAGAAGAAAATGATTGATGTCTCCATAGGAACTTTAAAGGATAACATTCAACATGAGGTTCGTCTTTGGGAACTTGATCCATTGGAGAAAGCATTAAGGTTGGCAAGAAAAATTGAAAGCGAAATTAAGGAAACAAGGAATCCCATCACTTATGACTATAATTATGGAAGTGTTTTTTCTCCTAGCCTTCCACAATCTACAAGGTTTACACCACAACAATTGGAAGAAAAAAGAGAAAAAGGGCTTTGTTACAATTGTGATAGAAAATACACTAAAGGTCATAAGTGTGCTGAGAGGAAATTATTTTACATAGATTATGAAGAGGAGGAAGAAAAGGATCAAGAAACATCAAAAGAAGAGGATATACACCAAGAACCAACCATAGAGAAATAATAAATGAATCCAATCATATCTTGTAAAGCATTGAAAAGAATTACCACTTCTCAAACTCTCAAGATAGAAGGACATAACAAGAAGAAAAAGGTTCAAGAAGTGAAAGATCACATCAAGAAAGAAGAAATGAATCTGACCATATCTTGTAATGCATTGGCCAGAATTACCATTTCTCAAACTATCAAGATAGGACATATCAAGAAGAAAAATATTCAAGAAGTGAAAGATAACGTCGAGCATTAAGAAATGAATCCGACCATATCTTGTAATGCATTGGAAGAAATTACCACTCCTCAAACTATCAAGATAGAAGGACATAACAAGAAGAAAAAGGTAATAATGTTGATTGATTCAGGCAGTAACCATAATTTTATTCATTGTAAGATAGCCAAGGAATTGAATTAATTCCTATATCCAACACCAGAGTGTCAAGTGATGGCTACAAGTGGAGGAACCATAAATTGCTTTGGAAAGTGCCATGATATCAAGCTATCCATGGGAGAATATGTATTAAATATCCCAACGCTTTCCATTCTAATGGGTGGTGTTGATGTTTTACTAGGAGTCTAATGGCTACAATCTTTGGGTACGGTAGCTTTTAATTCTCAAGAACTTTTCTTGAAATTTTTTTGGGAAGGAAAGGAAGTTAAATTGAGGGGTATCGAAGGGAAACCAGGAAATATAATCAACTCTAACAGCATGACAAAGCTTCTAAATAAAAAACAAGAAGGTAAATTCTCACAATTATGTTCACTAGAGGATCCCACATCGAAATCATCTATTTCTCCATATATCCAAAACGTTTTGGACAATCATTCCAAGGTATTTGAGACTCCAAAAGGCCTCCCACCTATTCATGATCATGATCATGCTATTCATTTGATTTCAGGAAGTGTTCCTCCAAACATCAGGCCTTACAGATATCCATATGCCCAAAGGCATTGGAACTCATTCAAAAGTTGCAGAAGATCCCAGTTCAAACAGTATTGTGAGAACTTAAAAAGGAAGGAAAAACTGTATTGGAACATGAAGCAGTCACAGAAGCGAGAAATCAACAACTACAAAATAGATCAATTTCAGAGTATCTCATCAAGTGGAAGAACTTACCCACTAAAGATTCCACATGGGAGGATGCGAGTTTTATATGGAAGCATCCAAAACTACTCAAGCATTGAGGACACCACTTTTTGAAGGAGAGGGGCATCTTAGGTCCCTATACTACTAGCTTAACCCCTTATTGTTATTATTCTAACCCCCTTATTATATTGTTGTGCCCATGTAGTCCCCATATTGTTATTATTGTGCCCTTACATTATTATTGTTATGTCGGCTCTGATTATATTATGTCCCTTTAGACTCCTATATATAGAAAGGAGGTCTTGTCATTTGTATGATCCAAGAATTATTCATTTGTGTAATGTAAAGGAGGTTGCCCCCTTGAAGAGAGTTGTTTTGAAGGTATTGATCTCTATTTTATATCTTTTTGTGAGCTGGTTTCATAACATAAAGGGTAATTACAAACTCTACCTGTGAAACAAAAGAGGGAACCAATTAGTACTGTTTAGTTAACCACAAAGAAAGTCGGTAGTCAATGACTATGGCATGGCGGGTTTTCTCACCTGAAAGGGGTGCTCGAATTCCAGTGCCAAGCGGAACCATCCTGCAAGTTGAACATAAACCCTTATCATTAGCATTGAAGAATAGTAAAAAAATGCAATAACAATTTAAGACAATAGGGTTCATAACTAGTACCTAATAATAAAGTCACTTCCAGTCATGGAGGTAGAGGTTGATAATGTAATCTTCACTATAATTGACCCATACAAACAATAACCTACCAAACATAGGGACACTACCTTAAGAAAAAAATACTCCAATGAATAAGATTGAATGGAATAATAATGTAAGGGAAAAGGATACCTGTCTCATATAGTAACAAAATGCTAGTGTCACTAGAACACGTTGCAGATGGTGTTTCGTTGGAGAAGCAACAAAATGTGAAAACAAACCTGGAGACTGAGGGATGAGTAGTTACCCTAACTACCTCACCTAATCTACATTGTCATATGAGGCAGTGAGAAAGAAACAACAATAGACGAGTCCAAATGTCCCAAGGATCGAGAGCCATGAGTGATGAATTAGTAGGGTTCGCGAAGTGTCAAAATGTGACAACATTTTTTTAAAAGGATATATATATATATATATATATATATGTATATATATATATATATATATATATATATATATATATATATATATATATATATCCACAAAGCAAGGGTCGAGTAGGACAAAATCCCTAAACATTATTGCGATGAAAAATAATGTTTAATATACTGACAGTTAATAAAAACATATGCTTTATGAAAAATAAAGCTTGGTCTTATTAACTATAGCCCTTGTTTCTAGATAATACATCACATGAAATTCCATATAATATGATAAGTCATTATAGTAATTTAGTTGGATGGTGATTAGCATTAAAATGATTATCTTTTAGTGTGTGCCTATTGGCTTATATGGGCCTGACCCAGGTTCGGAAGAATTATTTAGCTAAACAAATCCCACAGCTACTGGCCCTTTCAGTAATAGCCTGCGGAGCGCGGACTGAGGTCTCACTCGAGGTAGTAGGGGAGGGTGTTGGAACCAGGTTTCCTCACCCTTGTGATTTCTAGATGTGGTATGGGGGCTTCGCACACTGTTCTACAGCTTCGCGCTGCTCTGTATTCGCACGGATCCAGAATATCTCTTGCTGTTTAATAGCGCATTGTCTACAGATCTACTTTATTGAATGAAGTATTGTAAATTAGATCTATTTAGTAGGGTCTTTAAGAAAACATTTAACAGATTTAACCATTTCACGCACTTAGAACAAACCTAGATTCACATACATTCATAACATACACATATAGATCAAATAGATATATTAACCATAAACTCAGATCCGTGATAGCTCAGATTTAACACAGAATCACAAAAGTAACTTATCTTATGTACTTTCTTCACCAATACATCCAGATCTTCCCTGCGAAATCAGCTGCAGGGATCCGCGCACACAGCTGCGGACTCTACTAGGCCTTTGCACACACAACTGTAGAGCCTCTATCCACTACCCAAACCCTTGACTCAGACTTACAGATGCTTTCTGACTATGCTCCTCAAAAACCCATTACATTTCAGATCAAAATCATATCCAAAACTTAGCTACCTCTTCCCATATATCCTCGCTCTATTTATACATTTCTTTGGCCCGCGATCCAAGGGTGGGCCGACTCTACTTACATTTCTTTACATTATATCTGGGTGGACTACCCTTTGACTCAACCTATTACAATTCGTGCTCCACACATCCCGCAGAGTCTTTATCCTAACTTTACCCAAAATTTCAGGTTTTGTGCCACATGACCATTATGTGGGGCTTCTACTACCCAACAGTGCCTATGCATGTTACACTTACAAAAAATTATGTTGTAAAATATTGTTTTTAAGCTACCTAGATGTTGTATTAACTAGATAGATAAATTACATCATCACTCTCCATCATTGTCTCCCATATGGAAGGCTAGACTAGTGGCCGAATAAATAAATAAAATTGACAACAAATTTTTTGACCCTAGTAAACTTGTAATTATTTAATTATTGTTGTTAAAAACCGTTTGGTGCTATGTGCCATGTGGAGGTTGAATAGTTAGTGTAAGAAAAATGTTTTGTTTAATTTAATTTTATTGATACATAAATACTTCATATAGTTAGCCATAAAAATCGCATTGGAAAGTAATGCTAAGAAAAGTTTCACATTCTAAATAGTTGTAAAGAGTTACGGGGAAGGTTGTTAGCTGCCCAAAAACCTTTCTTCGGAAGTAAACCCTCTCAATTGGAAGAGGGCACCAAGAGGGTAAGGGAGGAACCTGAGGAAACATTGAAGGAGAGACAAACTAGAAAGTTAAACCTCTAATAGGATGTTGTGGAGGAAGGTAGGACATTGCCAACATAACACATTCTTGAGCTAGTTGGCTAGAGGAATTCGAACTGAAGTAAGTGTGCTCCGTTTTAAAGACTATAGACTAAATTTGGTTGGCATCAAAAGGGTTCTGGGTTAGACCTATGCAGGCCACCATTTTGAAACTGTTCTAGATGTGAAGCTAGCTCGGGTGGAGTTCCAATGGTATTACTAGTTCTCATAGGTTGGGTGGAGCATCCTTTCCCCTATGATTTTATGGCTAGCTCAAAGAAGCAGAGAAAGGGAACATATAAGTACTAAGAAACTTGTTATTCTTTTGGTCAATGTTTTCTTTCAAAACCAGAACTGTTATCTATACTATGTAGTTTTTTATAACTATAAAAAAGAAAAGAGAGAGAAGGTTTACAATAGAAAGGTCAGTGTGTCATTTTATTGTGAATTTCTAGTTAGTTCCTGAGCCAATATGAGGTTGTCAACACCTTAGGAACAATCCCTAACTTGCAAGAATACATTTGAAATAAATAGGTTATGAGGGAATATACAAAAAAATTGTAGACCAAGTAGAAGTATTGTTAATTGTGTATGTATTTTAATAAATAAAGAAAATTTAAATTATATCCCTGAGGGTATGAAAATAAATCCATATACATATATAACAAAATTTATAACAAATTTTTTGTTACACATAGATAATATCATAACCAACTATGAACTATTTAAGGACAAGTAATTCCATAGAATTCCCATAACACTAAAAAGAAATAACACTACTATATTTAGGAAAATAATGAAGTTCTTCAAAACTGAGTTCGAACACACATTAGGAAGTGAAAATAGCCACATTATAATTCTACACATAATATACAACAAATAAGAAACCTCACAAGAATAATGGCAACTGTATATAAGAACTAACAATATTAGCTATCATGTGCACAATGGAGAGCATAAAGAAGTATAATTCAAGAGAAAATCTTTCTAACAAATGAATATGTAGTTTGAAACCTTATTGTGTGGGGGAAATCCTTTAATATAGCTAAATAAAATTCCCATTAACACCAAAATTCTCATAAGAAAGGTGCCAGCAAAAGATATAAAAATTCTCGGTCCTTTATGAATCTAAAATAGACCGATAACTAGCAAAACTTAATTGTTTCAAAAAATGAAAATAGAAACAAAATAGTATATTATTGCAACCCAACCCAAAATGTGAAGAGAAATAGAAATATGACTTAATTACAAACCAACACTTGAAGTTTTATTTTAACAACCTAGTAGTCTGGCATTGATTAACAATAAGAGAGATAAACATTATTGAACTCCAACTCGGTGACATTTGAAAATGAATTGGGGTGAAACCCCTATTAACATAAATTCAAAAGAGTTTAATTATGCAAACATAGAATAGTCCCTAAGCTCGACAACCTAACAACGCCTAGAGACAACGAGAGGGAAAAGTTGTTAAAAACCTAGGAAATGGCATTGAATCCATAAACTAGTCATTGTAGGCCACAACGAAGAGTTTTCACCTGTAAGAGAATAGGAATGAGAAGTTTTTAGGAAAAGCTCTTTTAAAATCCTGCTTAAAATAAATAACAAGTGCATGGAGTTGTACCTTAAGAAACCAATTTCCTGGCTGTGGAGAAATTGTGCTTAAGACATTAATGATTATTGTTTGTTGTCACTTATTTGTCACTTTATTGTTTGTTGTATTCTTAAATGAAGGACCTGGAAAACTTCGTCATTAACCCTTAATACATATGTTACCAGAAAATCTCAAAATGCCATTCGTTGCTAGATATAAATGATGAATGAAGAAAGCTTGAAGGAGAAGTTTAAGATAATATGCTACTTAACACAGAACCTACTATCCGTCACTTAGAAGAATTATGAAAATGGGAACTGAATCATAGACAATATGCTTCTTGACACTTAAATTATTATCTGCGACCCTTGGAGAAGTTAAAGATAATATGTTGCCTTACACAGAAACTATTATCTATAACTTAGAAAGGAAGATGAAAACTTCAAGTATAGGAGCGCTCTTTTAAAGGATTTTAAATTTATCTACATAAGAAAATAAAAACCTGCAGCTTCATTACTATACTTGAAAGAAGAAAACATAAGATGACACATGACAGAGAAGTTACAAAATTGTACCCAACAATTCATGGAAACTTCTGATTCTTTCATTAATCAATAGCTATCTTAGGAATACAGTGGTTTAGTCTCCAGGTTCTCCAAAATTCGAACAACCCCATTACAATTCCCTTTTCGGGCTTTTATCTCTTCTATAAAATCATTTTTGGAACTGATTTCTTGGAACAACTAATAAACCGTTTTATAACAGTTATAAAAATATTTTCTCTTCGAAATTATTCAACTTTATTACATATACAATATTAAAACTCAGAAAATATGTAAACTGCGCCAAAAGTTTTGAAAGCAGTCCACATATATATATGTCGGGAATGATCTGATTTGCGGAAGCACAATGAAACCCAACCAATCGCCTTTTCTTCAGACTCGACTTTAACATTGATTTTCCCTTTATACGACGAAATTAACTCAAAAATTTGGTTTGTCGTGGAACTCAAAAAGAGTTAAATCTATTGCATAAATCCATCAGTTCCACCTTTTTAGCACTCTGTTGACTTCTCACAGCAAATCAAAATCGGCCCTTCTAAATGATATATCAATACAAAACTTCACAATATGCGATATCACGAACGCATCAGAATTATTAAACATAATGTATAAAATATCAGGTCCGGAATCTTCATCGCAAATCGCAATCGGCAGGGCCCATGTACATGAAGCGCTTTGCGATACGGCAGACTCGCCGAGTCTTAAACATAATGCATATATTTTCGGATCCGTTTTTACCATCGCTCATCGCAATCAACAAGTTTTATGTGATATCGCGGACCCGCCGAGACTTTAAAACATAATATATATGTTTTCGGATCCTCCTATAGCAAATCGCAATCGGCGGAACCAACATCCATTGCTCTATGGACCCACCGGAAGTAATAAATGAGATATATATGTCTTTTCGGGTCCAGCCAGGGGTGATTTCATATAACTGCCACTGTGATTTGTGATTGTGATTTGATAGCATCGTAACCAAAGCACCGCTCTTTAACACTTGTCCCTTTCTATTATTTGATTATGATACACATGTGCTTTGCGACATGTATCCTTATTCATTCAAATGTATTTCTATACTTTATTTTAATGATTTCAATATGTAATTACCACAAATAAAATACTTCTTTACTTTTAGGCTTTGCCAGGGGTAAAGAATGTAAAGGAGTTTCATTGAGTTTGAACTCCTGATAGTGATATAACTGATAACTAAACTTAAAACACAATATAAGATACAACATTTGGCTCCAACTGGGGATAGTGCTTTTGCCCTAGAAGCACTAAGAATCGCAGATCAGTGCCTTATCCATTGGGCATGGAGTCATATATTGCTTCACCAAACTTAACTATGTGAAAATTTTGTACAGTGAGCCTATGCTAATATCTGTAGTGATAGGATGCTTGTGCTTTAATAACAAAATATTGAGAATCGTAGATCGGTAGCCTTAGTTGGGAATGGAGTCCTGAACTGTGAAAACACTAAAATTTAATAAACTAAAACTTGACATTCTTGAAGTTTGATACCTTTGCAAATAGGTTTCCAACTAGGAGAGTCATCCTTATTTATCCATTGAAATTGAACTAAAGAACTGCAACTGAAAACCAAATGCTCAACACCTGAGCTTATTTATGTACAGGTTCCCACCTATGTGCATGACTAATCTCCATCAAGTTGAGTCAATATTCCAATGGTACCAAGTTAGCATCTGAGTGCCTGATCTAGAAGCATTCTGCTAGTTAATTTCCAAACTACAATTCATTCTGAACAAAAAATAAATTATGCATAAGGGCAGCTCACAACAAAAGTTAGGATATATCCACAAGGTAGGATGTGTAGAGTGCTGACAAATTCCTCCATGTAATCTGCCATGGGATCTTCAAAAGTATAAGGAAAAATATGGTCTTGATCAGGTCCAAAAAAGAAATTCTCTATGAATGAAGTTTCTTGCTCAAATAAACCTTCTGTTGGGATAATATGCTCAATAGAACAATCAGAAACATCTTTAAGAAAATGATCTATGTCGCTTTTATGTCTCCACTTTTCATCTCTAAGCTTTGATTGAAAATAGTTTGTAATTATAAGCACAGAAAGAAAAATAATTTTTTCCACATCAGTATATGACATATGGTCAACTTCAAATAGATTTTTTTACCTCAGATCCATGGGCATCATTGTGTTCTTCAATGCAATGATATACAATCTCTTTATCAACTTTCTTTTTACATGAGATAACCTCTTTTCCTATGGCAATTGGCTCAATAGATTGTTTTCCAACATATCCCACTTGCTGGTTTCTTCCTGTATGTTCAAAACCTAACTGATGAACTTGAAGTGCTTCATCTCGTTCCCCATTTAAACCATTTTATTTATAAATAGGAGGACCATCAAATTTATCAAAATAAGATCTCTGGGGATTTATTTGCAACTTAATTATTTCTTTCTATTATTGACTGTTGAGTATAAATTCTTAATGCATGTTTGGATTTTCCTCCATTTGAATACTCTCATGATTTCCTTTATTCACTTGTTTTGCAGGCTGAGATTCTTGTGGAGTCGCCTTTGGTGAGGAAGTTGAAACTTGCTTCTCACTTTCATTTTCTTGACTTCTTGATCTTTTCCTCAATCTCAAGTCATATTTCTTATGTAGTTCAGTCTGAATAAAATCAGAGAATTGCTTCCAATATTCATCAATTTTATTTTCATCATGAATGGCATCTATTTCATCAAATTCATACTCTTCTTCTTTGATACCGAGTTCATCTTCATCTACTGCATATAACATAGGTCTCTGAGAAATCTTATTTTCTAACTCTAACTTATTCAACCTATCTACCAAAGTTTTAATTACATTACACATATCCTCCAATGTTTGACTTTGAGAGAATTCCATACTATCCATTCCCTTGTCTTGGATAGGCTATGTCTTTGGTGCTTTTCCTGAAACCACCGGATTTGCTTCTATCTCTAATGCATTTGTTTGGATCTGATTAATCTGGCTATAATCTCTCTGAATGCTTGATATATTATCAATAAAATCATTAGTTTCATCAACAAGATTATCTTGAGCCTTTAAAGTTTCTTTAGCATCATAATATTCACAAAAACCTTCAAAAAGAAACTTGTGAGGATAATAAGTTCTACAAGAAGAATTGAACACTGAATGGAAATTTTTCAAAGATGAAATGCTGGAAAGAGGTAGAGACTTGAACCAAACCCTAGCTTCTAGGTCCAAAGAAAACAAAAACAACTTCATCTTCACATCTTCATGAATGATGCCCTACTACTCCATGCATTCATGAAACTCTTGGAGGTGTTGAGTTGGATATTCATATTCCATTCTATTGAATTTTGGAAGATACTTATTCTACTCATAAAATGCATGCATATCATGAGGATAGTTGGTGATCCCAGTAAAATCAAATGGATTAAATTTATGGACTAAGAATGTAGGGAAAGCCATTAAAATCCAGAAATGAAAACTACAAAGTGCAGTGGAGTCGCCAATCAATGTTGTAAGTGAAAATCATAGGTGTGAATGTACAACCAACTGTTGAAAATTGTCATTCTCAAGAATCAGCTTCAAGCTTAATAAAACCAAGGAAAAGTACTCTTATTTAATTTCTTTTATTCAAATCAGCCAAATATTACCTCCTCACTGAACAACCAGAGGAAAATATTGAAAACTGAGGGAAACTTATTCTTTTCTTCTCTTCCCGGCAATGGTGCCAATTAATGTTGTACCTCAAGAAACCAATTTCCTGGCTGTGGAGAATTGTGCTTAAGACATTAATGATTATTGTTTGTTGTATTCTTAAATGAAGGACCTGGAAAACTTGGTCTTTAACCCTTAATACATATGTGACCGAAAATCTCAGAATGCCATTTGTTTCTAGATATAAATGATGAATGAAGAAAGCTTGAAGGAGAAGTTTAAGATAATATGTTGGTTAACACAAAACCTACTATCTGTCAGTTAGAAGAGTTATGAAAATGAGAATTGAATCATAGACAATATGCTACTTGACACAAAAACTATTATCTGCGACCCTTGGAGAAGTTAAAGATAATATGTTGCCTTACACAGAAACTATTATTTATAACTTAGAAAGGAAGATGAAAACTTCAAGTATAGGAGCGCTCTTTTAAGGGATTTTAACTTTATCTACATAAGAAAATAAATACCTGCAACTTCATTACTATACTTGAAAGAAGAAAAAATAAGATGACACATGACAGAGAAGTTACAAAATTATACCCAACAATTCATGGAAACTTCTTATTCTTTCATTAATCAACAACTATATCAGTAATACAGTGGCTTAGTCTCCAGGTTATCCAAAATTCGAACAACCCCTTTACAATTCCCTTTTTCGGCTTTTATCTCTTATATCAAATCATTTTTGGAAATGATTTCTTGGAACAACTAATAAACCATTTTATAACAGTTCTAAAAATATTTTCTCTTCGAAATTATTCAACTTTATTACATATACGATATTAAAACTCATAAAATATGTAAACTGCGCCAAACGTTTTGAAAGGAATCCACATATATATGTGTCAGGAATGATCTGATTTGTGAAAGCACAACGAAACCCAACCAATCACCTTTTCTTCGGACTCGGCTTTAACACTGATTTTCCCTTTATAGAATGAAATTAACGCAAACCTTTGGTTTATCGCAGAACTCAAAAAGAATTAAATCTATTGCGCAAAGCCATCGGTTCCACCTTTTCATCACTCCGTTAACTTCCCATTGCAAATCAAAAATCGGCCCTTTTAAATGATATATCAATACAAAAATTAACAATATGCGATACCACGAAAGCATCGTAAGTATTAAACATAATGTATAAAATATCAGGTCCAGGAACTTCATCACAAATTTCAATTGGCAGGGCCCATGTACATGAAGCACTTTGTGATACGGCGGACCCACCAAGACTTTTAAACATAATGCATATATTTTCGGATCCGAATTTACCATCACTCATCACAATCGGCAAGTGTTATGCGATATCGCAGACCCGCTGATACTTTAAAACATAATATGTATGTTTTCAAATCCACCTATAGCAAATCGTAATCAGCAAAACCAACATCTATTGCTCTGCGGACCCACCAGAAGTAATAAACGCGATATATATGTCTTTTCAGGTTCGGCCAGGGGTGATTTCATATAACTGCCACTGCGATTTGCGATTGTGATTTGATTGCATCGCAACCAAATCACTGCTCTTTAACACTTGTCTCTTTCTATTATTTGACTACGATACACAATGTGCTTTGCAACATGTATCCTTATTCATTCAAATGTGTTTCTATACTTTCTTTTAGTGATTTCGATATGTAATTACCATAAACAAAATACTTCTTTACTTTTAGGCTTTCCGGGGGGTAAAGAATATAAAGGAGTTTCATTGAGTTTGAACTCTTGATAGTGATATAACTGATAAATAAAATTCAAACACAATATAAGCTACAACAAGCCAACGAAGAGTTTTCACCTGTAAGAGAACATGAATGATAAGCTTTTACAGAAAAATATTTTAAAATCCTACTTAAAATAAATAACAAGTGCATGGAGTTATAAGTGAATGGTTTACCTAGAGCAATGTTCTTCTCCCTTGGCTGATTCCATTATGCGCCTATAACATAACAATTAGAATTTTCCACAAAGAACACGATATAGAACTGAGTGAAATTAAAATGATCAGGGAATACAACCCTTACTTGTTGTAAGAATCAGCTAGTTATAAATTTCAATCGAAATTAATTTGAGCCACACAATCCTCTAGGAAAAGTATTTGTGGAAACTGTAACAGAGATTTCAAATATACACTACCACCAAAACTAGGAATAATAATGAAAGTAAGCAATAATACACAAATTGATAAACAAAACCATTGCACAATAAAAAAGCCCTGCAAAAGATAAGTAATGTGATTACCTACGCAAATGTGTTTCTCGATGACAACTTGAGCTATTTGAAGCATTAGCATTGGCATAGGTTCACTAAAGGTGATGCAGAGCTATTCTTAGTGGAAGGAGTATAAATGAGATGACACAATGCTGAGGCAAGAGGGTGGTTACTCTCTAACCACCTCCCCCTCGACACACCATTGATTCAAACAGTAATGAGTGTGTATTATTGATCAACCTTTACCCTCATCTCAAGGTCTCTAATTCAAAAGCAACGTACATCTAATAGAGCTTAGTGAGAGTTCAAAATTCGAGTTTACAAAAAGCAAGAAGATAGTAATAATGTAACCCAAACTATGTGCATTTGCATAATAACATTGAAGGATTAAATATAAGGAATGAAATATAGTTTTATCATTGCCATTGCACATTATAATTATAGTTTTATAAGGGTTTTATGAACGAGAGCATTATAACTAAGGTTCATATAACCTTGATTTGAATCCAACGTAACCCACATGAAATTTAACAAGAGTTGTTGCTCACCAACAAGTCACTGTTGTTGGGTAGCGGAGGCCCCGTGTAATGGTTTTGGGGCTCAAAGCCCACAATTTTGGGTAAAAGTATGGTAAAGGCTCCATGAGGTGCATGGAGCGTGAATTGTAATGAGTCAAGTCAAAGGGTTGTCCAACCGAAAATAATGTATGAAAATAAAAAGTGAGTCGGCCTGCCCATGGTTCGCAAACCATGGAAATGTATAAATAGAGTAAGGCTCTAAGGTTAGAAATCAGTGTTTAGTTTTGGATCTTAATGTAATGGGTTTATAAAGGCAATATTATTTATGTGTCTGTAAGTCCAAGTCAAGGGTGTTTGTGGATAGATAGAGGCTCTGCAGTTGTGGGTGCAGAGGCCTGGAAGAGTCCGCAGCTATGTGCGCAGACCCCTGCAGCTGAGTGCACAGGGCGGATCTAGTTGTATTGACGAAAGATATAAATAAAGATAAGTTGGTTTTGAAATATCACGGATCTATTATATTTTGGTTTATGCATCTGTTATATGAGTTGATATCTTTAAGAATTATGATTGTGCGCACTGGTTTTTATTGTTAAATGTTTGCTTAAAGATTGTAATGAGAAGATCATATCTGTAATAAATACATTAATAATAAAGTGCATCTATGCGGATCTACGCGAGGCCCGATAGAGGAAGAAGAATGGTGCGCGGCCCCTCCAGACCACATCAAGACATCCTAAGGGTGCGGAAACCTAGTTCTAGCACCCTCCCCTACTACCTCGGGTGAAACTTTAGTCTTCGCTCCCCGGGCTGTTGCTGAAAGGGCCGATAGTGCAAGATTTGTTTGGCTAATAACCCTTCCAAACCTGGGTCAGGCCCCAATAAGCCAACAAATGGTTCCGTTGGCAGGATCGGGATCTGCCTAAGGGATGTCTAATGTTGGAGCACTGGAACCCTATGAAGAAATAACTTGAAGATTGGTTGGATCGGAAGCTTCACGAGTTCGTGGTACAGGAAAACAAAAATCCGTGGATATTCGAGGAAAGGTGGCTAGATTGCTACATGTACGCAGAGATCCACGAGATCTTCTTCACGTCCTTCTTGAGAGAACTATACAAGTGGATCACAAGGCTAGCTGATAGTCAGGGAAGGTGCAAACTGGATGAACCCATCATGTGGATGATAGAGTTGGTGTGTAGGCTGGAGGCATCTGAAGATAAAATTGCACGGGTAGTAAATCATTGGTTGACTTGAATAATAGGATGGTTTATCACCGAATTTGCGATAGACGCAACTGTGAGTTACAGCGAAGCAGAAAGGAACTTTCTCCAAGAAATGCGGGGTAGGTACATCAAATCGTTGAATACTTGGATTAAAATGGTGTTATGTGAAAAACGGGTTATGCACATCCATTGATGTCTGGGGTAACAAGGAGCAGAAGAGGCTACTGAGGGATAGAAGGATTAGAAAATAGTCCTCTGATTTCACTTTCACGAGAAAGTGAGGAGGAGCTCGCAGGGTTCTCTCCAAGAAGCGCAGTCTGATTGATAAAGCAGTGCATTCCACTGATACCACTGCCATCCACGCCATCACCTACTTCACCTACATCAAACCCATCTTCACCTACCCCACATTCGCCACCAGCAAGGATTGGAATGGCAGGTACGATCAAGTTGCCGATATTTAGAGGCATAGTAAATGAGGAGCCAGATCAGTTCTGGTTCGTGGCAAAGGCCATATGGGAAGCCCAAGGCATAACAGATGAGAACATCAAAAAGGCTTATCTGGTTAGCATGATGCAGGACTGCGCATTGACATGGTATAGAAAGTACTCAAGCGTTCACTTGAATGCAGGAATAGCAGCGATCTAGGATGTATTGAACAAAGAATTCAGCTGGCCAAAATTAGAAATGTAGTCGATCATCAGGTTCAAGGAGATCATGATGCTACTTGGTAAAACCCCGTGGGATCTGGATCAGAGATTGAAGAGTACAATCCACAAGGCTAACATAACTCTGATGGATGCGCAACACTGCACGTGGTTTGTGGTGTCATTGACACCACATCTGAGGACAGTGCTGTCACAACAAAAGATCTGAACCCAAGTGGAAGCATTAGAGACAGTGATGTGGTTGCATGAAACTCCAATACAGGATTTGGCATCAGGAGTTTAGCAAATCCATGTGCAACTACAAAACCTATGCTTAGAAATGCAAAGTTTGAAGCAAGAAAGGGCACCTCGACTAGAGGTGCGTACAAAAGTAGGGTGTATCAAATGCAAAGGTCCACATCACGACAAGGATCATTGCGCTGTATTCGCGAACTATCTAGTGGGAGGGGGGCGAATCCCATTAAGGCTGGAGGTACAAGTAGGGCCAAGTGCAGTGCCCACGCTGTGGCGCACGATTTGTCAAGTAGGAGGGAAGCATGCAATAGACAACTGTCACCTGTTCCAAAAGTATACCCAGACTCCGTAGTAGCTGTATTGCAACTTCTGCAGATCAGTGGGTCACGATGAACACATGTGTTGGAGCTATGAGCTAATGATGGAGATGACCCTAGCCTGTCGAATGTAGACTTAGGCATGGGGTTTCGACCTAGCCACCAGACAATGTGGTTGATTCCAAGGACGCAGGCGAGGAAGAGGAGGCATGGGGCCTAGACGAGGGCATGGACAGTTGATTTTTTATAATTATGGGGGGCCAGGGCACTATGCTCGCAACTGCACTAACCTGACGATAATATCTTGTCCATACTGTGAGTAGTTTGACCATGAAATGGTAGATTGTCTGACGTTGATTGCCCAAATGCACGAAAATGGGGTATTACAGCCTACTCTAACTTAGAATATGCAAATGATGAGGTCTAAATCACGCGAAGAGGACCCGAGTGTAAGCATGGTACTGAGGAGTGGTGCAACTATAGGGGGAGATGTGAGGAAACAATCAGGAGAAGATGGGAAGGGTCGCGGTGCTCCTACAAAGGAACCTAACTTTTAGATGGAACAAGTGAAGGGGACGTCTAAGGAAGCTCAGAAGACCTTCATGGAAGTCTGTACTCTAGGTAGTATGGATCCAATTGAGTTGGGAGTGGATCCCTTTATGATTAGTACCTTTTTAGAGACATGTATGAAGCTACTACGTGATAGTAAGGCAGTTAAAGGACTACAAGAGCTTATCACTAGGTATGCAGGATCAGGGGAGCCACACGTAGTCTGGAAATTGGGAAAACATGCTCTGCGCACTGGGTGGGAGATGCGAATGACAACAAAAATCGGTGAATATGAGATGGATCAGGTCATCCTAGATTTGGGGTCGCATGCAAATGTGTTGCCTAAGAAAACATGGGAACACATGGGTAGGCCTGCTCTACAGTGGTCTTCGATCCAGCTATGGATGGCCAACCAGCAAAAGATCTTACCGATGGGAAGACTACAAGGGGTGACAGTGGACATTGAAGGCATAAGTACGCAGATAGACTTTGAGGTGATAGAAATTGTTGATGACAGTAATCCATACCCTGCGTTGCTAGGAATATATTGGGCCATAGACATGAATGGGGTCATAAACTTAAAAAGACGAAAGATGACATTCAAGAAAAAGTCACTCTGTGTCATAGTTCCGCTCGATCCAGTCGAAGGAGCATGCTACACTGAACTGGTGTGTGACGAGGAACTAGACTGCATCTACCAGATAACAGCGCAAGACCAGGATTGGGTGAATCGCACAACGGATGGGAGAATCTCATGGGAGCGCAATAGTTCCTGCACACTAGATTCAGATGCGGAGACCAAATGTTGGCAGAACCGATTGCATGAAGTCACAACACTCAACTGTAACATGATGATTAGATCATTGTGACGCGTGACAACTGAGGTACAACAATGGAAAACGGACAATGGTGCCACAAATAAGGAGGACTTCATCAACCTCTGCAGAACTTCAATCATAGAGTAGAAGAGGCATGATGCAACGAAAGAAGTGCTACGCATGATAATCACACTAGTATGGCATGCACATAGAAAGATGGGGCGGAATAAGTGCGAAGGTAGAACACGGTTGCGGATACGGGTTGGAGGACTTTTGCGAGAAACACAGCTAGGGCAGTCACGATGCAGCCGTTCAGGCACCCATCGACAATGGGGGTGCAGTTGTATGTTGTACAACCATCGACCCAAATGAGTCTACACGTAATAGGGGTTCACTAGGTTGATAAGACCGTGAACAGAGCAAGGTGTGCGAAGAGAACTCTATCCACGGTCGGACGCGATGAAACTAGGGAAGTAAAGAGACTTTCCCCAACCATTTCCCCTACAGTTCAACTCGAACAGGAGGACCGGGATGAAATTACCCAGTAGTTGCAGGAAGCCATTCGGTGTGGCAATGTGAGAATTCATGAACTAGACAAAGTGGGGGCAAGGCTCAGGAGGAAAAGCGCGAGGTTCGACAAAGAAATTGACAAACTAAAAATAGGAGTCACAAAAACGGGCTATGAAAATGTGCGAATGAGGAGACCGGACCTGACCAACCATCCTACGATACTCGAACAATCCATGACCTTGCTATCATGGTTACGACTACACCCTACTGAATAAGGGAGCACAGACAGTGATGCGCTACCTGATTCAAAGGTACACGAAGGGTGCCCGCAGCCAGGGCTAGCAGGGAAGAGGAAGCCTTGCATGAGGGGTGCAACCACCTAACTATCTGTAGGAGGTCACGTCTCAGCTCTCCATGCAGTTGAAAGAGGGCGCAAGACTATAAAAAAATGTGCAGGAAGGTTGCACAATTCGGTCGTGGTGCGCAAGGCTAGTAAAAAGCATAGAATGTGTTCGCGTACTAGGGACTACACTGCCATGTGGGAAGGATGGAAGGTGACCATTGTAGCTACTGTTCATGACAAGATTTCCCATTTAAGACACTGAGGAATGGGCAGTGGGCCATTAAGACACAGGGCTGAAGGATTTGCCGCCAAAATCACATTAATAAGCCACGAGTGAGGAGCACGACCGAATTTGAAATTGAAAGGGTATATAAAGCACAGGCGGCTTGCTACCACACATCCTTTGGCCCCTTGCAAAGTAAGTTGTTCAGGGTTTAAATAGAGCGGCACAATATGAATGAGGTAGTTGTAAAAGAAACCACATGGTTTATAGACCTAGCAAAGGTAATACAGGAGTCCCTACTCATGTCGATATCCACAACTAAGGATGTTACAGCCGAAATCCCTAAATCCTTGAGGATGTCGCAGACCAAGAAGAACCCACAGGTAGCAGGATCAATCTCGACGTCTCCGCGAAATCTGCAATTCAGAAAATTGTCAATGGAGGAAAAAGGCAAAACCGTTACTATTGAGAGCGATGACGAGGAAGAGGATCCTCCGACCTATGTCGAAGAAATAGAACCAGAGGAAGAAATGGAAGAAGATATCCAACCAGTAAAGCGACCCAAGTATGTTCGTCCAAGGAAAGGGAAGGCCAAAGTACCTACAGATTTGGATGTCGTTGATAGCATACTCATCACCTTATCTCTCCCTAAAGGGGTTTTTCTCGAAGGCTTAGCGACCAGCCGCATCCCTACTATGAAATTTGAAGACTGGGACCTTGCGGATACTGAGAAGTTTCCCCATTTGGAAACTAGCGAGCTAATGGAGTGATACATGGATGTGGACGTTACGACCCTACAACTGTAGAAATGGCTTCGAAAGGTAGAACAGGCTGGGCTAATCTGCCTCCTATCAATTCCACATTTTCATCGGCCCCACCTTACAATATTGGTCATCAGGAAACCGCTCTGCCTGGTATACAATGGGTACTTATGGCTTGACAAACCCATCCCCATCATGGCAGGGCTCATTCATAGGATCTCTCAGCTTCCCTATGAAGGCAGGGACCCCATAGAACTCATTGGTATGAGTGGAAATGTGATGATGATGGAAGCTCTGAAAAAGAAATATCAATTAGAGAAAAAGCAGAGAGGGTATGCTATTGGCAGTATTTTGAACAAAGGGGTCCGCATTGCTACCTAGTTGTTGGTGGGAAAAGTGATGTAGAAATGTTGAGGCAACGAGGTCCCAGCAATAATCATCATGTTAGCTGAGTAATGTGTAGCAGGGGAACGGTTCAATTAGGCGCAGTTCCTCTGTGACGAATTCCTGACCAACTGCAGGGAGGCCCAAGAGGAGGGTAAGACCTTCCATTATGCGTGGTTAGTGTTATCCATCCTTTTGGTTACAAGAGAATTACCCGAAGATAGTCAGTGTCCATCCCTGGACCAGGATTGGCCAAAGGCTACAAAATACATGTCGCTCTAGGCGACGAGGGACGCCGCAAGAATCCAGGAAGTCAAGATTTTCTAGATATTGATGGATACATACATCCGACAGTGGATCAACCAGCAACCCCATATATCTACGGAGATATATGATAGTGTGAAGAACATAGACGAGTTTAAGGTGGATATGCACCATGTATACATTCGGGCATGTAAGTATCCAGCACAAATGTGGACCAGACTTCCCATAATTGCCATCGATGAGGCTATTTTTGTGGTATTAGATATTTGGCCATCGGAGTGGCGCAGACCAAATGCGGTAGGGTGCGATGAGACCATCAACCAAAAACAAAAGGCTGAGGCCAAGCACTTAGCACAAAAGAATCAGAACGAACAGCATGCTACGGAAGTACGGGCGGATGGGGAGGCTGTGCAAGCCTCTACAGGCATGGCGACAGCAAGAGGGGCTGCTACAACAAAGGATGAAAGCGACCCAAAGGTGACCACAGAGCTCGGCATGGATACAAGGACAGAAGGTACGACACCAACCACCATCGGTTCACCCTTAAAATGACCGCGGTAGACAGAATGGAAAAAGCCACCGAAGAAGGCCAAGGTGTCTAAATGGGATGAGGAACTTATCACATTGACCAAAGGTGAGCTAAGTAACATAGGGGATACAGTTCGCAAAGTCACCCGAGAGGCGATCGACGAGGCCATGTCGAAGCAGCAGACTGTGTTGGGGGCGCTCTACACGCAGCTACGGGAACTTGGGGGACTGGCCTTGCAGGTGGGAATCGTCGCTACCCATGAAGCTATGGGTATGTCAGCCACAGAGCAGCTACTACAGGCCAAAATGGCTAATACTATCGCACTTCTGGCAGGAGCAGTGACAACAGAAAATGCAGCGGACAGAGCTATGGTAGGCCGACTTCTGAGGCTACATTAAATTTGGCTACCCTCCCTCGCGAAAGCTTATACTAGCTCTAGGACAGCGCAACGAGGGAGCTCCACACCAGGGAAGGACGTGCGGTACAAGTACTTAGTGAGCAGCGAATTAACATAGAACATTTTTGCCTCCAATGTGATGAAGCGGTAACACAAAATCGACAGTTGGAGAAAATTATGGAGGAAGCATGTTGTTGTGCACCTGAGCTTGAGTTTACCTGTTGGCATACTAATCCATAAGTTGGCCAGTGGGTTTCACGAAGCAAAGGATGAAGTAACGAGGATCCAGTTGGCTCTCAACCTGCAGATCGTAGAACTAAAACTGAAGTCACAGCCCTCTACACCACTGGAGGTCACACAGCAACGGAGAGGCATCATTCAATCCAGGTGGGAAACAATAGCACGTGCCATGCAGGAGTGCGCTCGCTTGTTGGAGAAATCACTTATTACGCTTACCTCACTACAAGAAGACCCAACCCTACAGCAGTTGGAAACAGAGGCAAGGGACCTACAACAAACCTATGATAATGTAAGCAAGACTACGCAGACGGTTTCCATTTCGCAATGCTTCACCAAGTTGAGGGAGGCCCAGGCTCTTAAGATACAAGATGACATCGCTCGATAAAAGGAAGGAGTGATTAAAGAACGCCTCTAGCCTTGGATTGATGAGGCATTCATAGTTTCCACCACCATTGAGCGAAAGGTGGCACACATGTAGGCAGCATATGAACCTGGACAGGCAACTGAAACTGATATTGATGCATCGGTGGCTCACGTAGAACAGGTACATCAAATGGCGGAAGATTTTGTTGCGAGTGTAAGCGAAGCGCAGAAGTTTCTAAATGACCTCCACATGAAGATTGCTGCACCAACCGAGTGACTCGGGACGAGTCATGATGATTGTGTTGGGGGCCTGTTGGGTAGTGGAGGCCCCACGTAATGATTTTGGGGCTCAAAGCCCACAATTTTGGGTAAAAGTATCGTAAAGGCTCCGCGAGGTGCGCGGAGCGCGAATTGTAATGAGTCAAGTCAAAGGGTTGTCAGCCGGAAAATAATGTAAGAAAATAAAAAGTAAGTTGGCCTACCCATGGTCCGCAGACCATAGAAATGTATAAATAGAGAAAGGCTCTAAGGTTAGAAGTTAGTTTTTAGTTTTGGATCTTAATGTAATGGGTTTATGAAGGCAATATTCTTTCTGCGTCTGTAAGTCCAAGTCAAGGGTGTTGGTAGATAGATAGAGGCTCTGTAGCTGTGTACGTAGAGGCCTGGAAGAGTCCGCAGCTGTGTGCGCGGACCCCTACAGCTGAGTGCGCAGGGCGGATTTGGTTGTAGCGACGGAAGATATAAATAAAGATAAGTTGGTTCTGAAATATCATGGATCTATTTTATTTTGGTTTATGCATCTATTATATGAGTTTATATCTTTAAGAATTATGATTGCGCGCATTGGGTTTTATTGTTAAATGTTTGCTTAAAGACTGTAAAGAGAAGATCAAATCTATAATAAATACATCAATAAGAAAGCACATCTGTGCGGATCTACACGAGCCCTGATAAAGGCCACAGAACGGTTCATGATCCCTCCATACCACATTAAGACATCCCAAGGGTGCGAAAACTTGGTTCGAGCACCCTCCCCTACTACCTCGGGTGAGACTTTAGTCCGTGGTCCCCGAGTTGTTGCCAAAAGGGCCGGTAGTGCAGGATTTGTTTGGCTAATAACTCTTCTGAACCTGGGTCAGGTCCCAATAAGCCAACACCTGCCGCAATGCTGAGAGATTGTATGGACTTGTTTAAGCAGTTAGAATATTGCTATTTGGAAATTGAGAGATTATATATTTATTTGCAAAAAGGGAATTTTATCCTTCGATGAGAAAGTTGATTAGATTAGGCACTGAGGAACAACATATTGTTTAGAATGTTAGCAAATGCAGAAAACGTGGCTCATGCAATGGCACTTGGTACATTGTAAATATCCCAACTCAAAAAACCACAGATACATTTATTCGAGAAGCCATAATTTATAATTTTATTGGTTTAAAAAATGAACAATTAATAGATAAGAAAGTAAGTGTTAATTGAAAAAGAAAAATATGAAATAAACACTTGAGCCCGCATTATTAATGTGGAAATAATTGATAATTGAAAACAAAAAATGAAACAAACATTCGAGCACGTATAATGGCCTTGCATGGAAGGCACGTGCCCCTGCTTGAATGGACTAGAATCAATGTGCCATGTTACCTTGTTTGGTCCACCACCTAGCCAACATGCCTTAAGCACCTAGCCAGCATGCCTTCAGCCATTTGAAGGCGTATAATCTATGGCATCCTTAATTTTTTTAGCATATGAAGATTAAAATTTTTGGAATATCTCGTTCTAATTTTTTTTAGCATATGAACATTAGAATTTTTGGAATATCTGGTTCGAGTGGATCTAGTTGAAGCGCCCCTTATAGTTCCAGTTCCTACCCAGAATCAATTTGGAATATGTGGTTGGAGTGGATTCACTTGAAGCGTGCCTTATAGTTTCCCCGTTATATACTCAGAACCAATTGGCTAGCAGAACCAATTTGGAATATGTGGTTGGAGTGGACCCACTTGAAGCGCACCTTATAGTTTCCCCATTATATACTCAGAACCAATTGCTCGGCAGAACCAATTGCCTTAGTTGTCAGAGAAAAAAAAATACCAGCAACAGAAGCAAGGGTCATTAACAATTGTGCAAAATGACAACACCTGTGATTTTATGCCATCGAAGCTACCTAGTCAGAGATGTGCTTATTTGGGTTTGCTTCTCACCTCTTACCTAGGTTGCATTTCTCACCTCTTACATGGGTTGCATTTGGTTGTTTTTTTTGTTTGAAAATAGAACAATACACAAATAGGACACAGTCAGATGTTTACATAAAGACAAAAATATGACAGAGTTAGACAGTTACAGAAAGAGAAGCAAATCTTTGGAATGAGAGCAGATGGTGTTAATGATGCTCCGATCTTCAAAAATCCATATATTGGAAAAATAAATTTGCTGAAGATAGCAATGTGTTGTGCAATCAGGTGGGTTATGGTTGCAGGTGGGTTTTCTGCTTATTGCTTTGCTAAATCATTAGAGACAGTGTTAGTATTTTTACTCTAAATATAAATAGAAACAAATTTTTTTTTCGCTTGAATTATAAACATAAACAATTATTTTCTTGTTTTTCATTGAATTAGTAGAAATAAATGAATTTATAAGAAATTTAAATACATATTAAAGATCACTTGTTATTTTTTATTTTTTTAGAATTAGGATTCATTGCTTGAATGAGTAAGAATGAATGAATTTATAAGAAATATACAAGCATTAAGTTGGCCAAAACAATGTAAATCACTATATTTTCAGTGTAAATATAAACTGTACCAATTATTTTCTTTGCTTGAATTAGTTGAAATAAACGAATTTATATGAAATTTACATGCTTGAATTAGTAGAAATGAACGAATTTATAAGAAATTTAAAAGTTGAGTAAGTTGGTATTTTTCCAGAATTGGGATTCAACTCAACAAAATGTAAATCAATATATTTTCACTTTAAATATAAACAATAACAATTATTTTCTTGTTCAGACTTGAATTAGTAGAAATAAATGATTTTATATGAAATTTACATGCATCTTTAAACTCTCAGTTGGTATTTTTCGAGCATTGGAATTATAACAATGTAAAAGTAATAGAAACGAATATAATTAAGAAATTTTCTCTACAATATAGCAATCTCTTTAGAAATTAAATTTAACAAACTTATATCTATTAAAACAATGATATTGTACTTATGATAAGAATGGAAAGAAACATAGATGGAATCAATTTATTTAGAAATTAAATTTAACCAACTTATATCTCTTAAAACAATGATATTGTACTTACCAACTCTGATAAGAATGTGATATTGTACTTACTCGAGTCTGATAAGAATGGAAAGAAACATAGCTCGAATGATATGGGTACAATATAATAATGGAAAGAAACATAGCTGGAATGAAATGGGTACAATATAAGAATGGAAAGAAACATAGCTGGAATGATATGGGTACAATAGATATGTGAAAACTATGATGTTTCTGTAGTTATGATACAGGCACAATCAATAGCAATTTGAATAAGATTATGTCAAAATCTTCAAGAAAGTCTTGCCACCATGCCTACTTGGGGCTCAACTTATGAGTGTGGAAATAGCTCGTAAAACACGATGAACCCACAAGCAATAGTTTTTACTAGATGGAGTTCGTTGTAAAGAAATAGCTTTCACTGGATGGAGTTCGTTGGAAAGCTAGTAGCAGCTGGAATTTTGCAAAGCTAGTAGCTAGTAGCAACTGGACCAACAACCACTACTTGCAACCTTGATGCATCAAGCTACATAGGAACTACTACATAATGGTAGTCTTCATCTGTATTTGGCTTCTAAACTATAGCTGCAGGGGGAAGGCTTCTAAACTATAACTACAGGGGGAACTCAATCAAATGCTTGCTTGTGGCTATGTTATAGTAGGTTGTTCAGGGGGAAGGCTTCTAAACTATAACTACAGGGGGAACTTGATCAAATGATTGTTTGTGCCTATGTTATAGTAGGTTGTTCAGGATAAACTAATGAAACAACTGCTTTCTTGTGCCTATGTTATAGTAGGTTGTTCCAGATAAACTGATGAAATAACTAACACTTAATCTGCATGGCTTCCCTCACCACTTGCATACCCTCATCACTCATGAGAAAGCTTTTACTTGCCACTTGCATACTCTCATCACTAGCTAGCAAGATTTTACTTGCCACTTGCAAGTTCCTACTTGCTATTTTTTTATTTCAATTTTTTTTTTACTTACACCATGAGATATAGATATATTTCTCTATCTTACACAATGATATATATTTGAACATTAAATACTTTGAAAATTAGTGTTTGCATTAGTTTACGAGCAGTTTATGGGTGTCGAAATGCTAAGCTAATTTATAAATATAACGTATGGTTTTGCTTGTTTGCCTCGGGTAAAGGCCAAATAAAATGAAAAAATAAATTGGATCTAAAAACTTTGTTTATTAGTGACTCGATTATTAGTGAGTGATATTAAGCACGTGAATTAATGCTAAGTCCAGCCATTTCGATTACTATAGTCCCAAGCGTGCCCGCGAACAGGACTAATAAGAAGAAAAGTAATAAATGAAATGATCTATTGCATATCAATTTACAATTAGTTAAAAAAAAAAAAAACAAAAAAAACATATTGATGATGCTGATATATGTTACAAATTGTAGCTACACTACGGCCTAAACAAGGTAATGAGGATAATGACAAAACTATGTCTTTTGTTCAACAAAAATGAGAAGAGGTAGCGGCAAGGATGACTACGCTACCTATGAGACCACCTACAAGGCTAGTTCAATACCTTTTTTGGGGTCCAACCTAGAGATGTGGGTCTAATTAGGGGATGAATCTTGGACCACAAATATAATGATGATGGGAACATTATAACAATTAAGAACATAGATGGCTAAATTAAGATATCACAACAAACAATTAAAGTGAGACCAGGAGAGCATAATTAAAAGTTTAACAAGTAGGCAGAATCAAAGAAATTGAGTCCCAACGCTTGATAATGGAAATATGGCATAGTCACATAAGCTAAGAGAAAACAATGTTCCCAATAAAATTCTTACATAAAAATTAGAGATATGTTATAGAATAATACATCATACTTCTCGCTAAACTTCCTTACAAAGCTATTAGCAACACAATATGTAGATTTAGGATGAGGAAAATGAGCCAAGTTGCCGTTTCCAGAGGATTACATAAAGACAAGACAATGAAACGAGACTCCATAAGATAGACATAGTAGGAAAGAGCCGAGACTATGAATGCAATACCTTTCACAACCCACATAAATCTCCTTTGCTTACCTCCATGTGAGGTAGAGTTACTTCTTGAGCTTGCCATGCTAGAACAATTAAAATCAACCACTAGTAGGGAAGTATTGCCAAATTTTAACTAAAAAACAAATAATTAAAGTAAATTATTATTATATATTTACCACATTTGTTTATTACCATTTAAAAGTGAATTTTCGATATGAAAATATTCAAATTTGACCTGTAAATAATAATATTTTTTGAAATTTTAAAATAAAAAAATTCTTAATTATATTTAGATATAAGTTTAATTGAATTGGAATAAATATATTTAATTTAATTCATTTATTAATAATGATTTGTGAAGAAAAATTGTATTATCTCAAAAATAAAAAAAATGAATTCACTTTAAATTTGAAATACATTTATAATTTACATACATCTATAAACTTTTTTTTCGGTTGGTGATGAAGTTTACTAGGATCTTCTAATTCTTACAAGGCACTAACCCTCTCATCAAATTGGTAACCAATTTATAAAAAATAATTATAATAAAATAGATTTAAAATTGGCCGTGGAAATGAAGTCTCACCAACTGGAAGCCTTGGGTTCAAATCTTATGCTATTCCCCTATAAAAATGAGAAATTGAACATGATAAAGATGTAATTATAATATTTTTACATATTATTTAAAAAATAAAAAATTAATTTAAATAAAATAAAAATATTTTTTTGGGCTTTTGGGAATAAAATATTTTTAATTTGGCAACTAGTTTATGGAAAATAGATATAATAAAATTTCTAATAATTATAATATTTTTACAAATTATTTAAAAAATTAAAAAATAATTTAAATAAAATAAAAATAATTTTGGGGGTGGGCTTTTGCTGTAAAACATTATTTCGGATACATTACATTAAAAATTAAATATATAAAATTTTTAAAATAAATTATAAACTTGGGGGCTTTTGCTGTAAAACATTTTTGATCCGGTATTCCGGATACATTACATTAAAAATTAAATATATAAAATTTTTAAAATAAATTTGTTTATAATTTAGTTTTTGGGGGGTTTTTGTGAGTAAAACATTTTGATCCTGTATTTTCGGATAGATTATATCAAAAATTAAATACATAAATTTTTTTTAAAACATTTTATTTTATATTTTTTAAAAATTAAAAATATATAAAAAAATAATTGTTTCCATAATAATATTTAAATGTTAAAATTAAGTTAAAAATCTTATATAAATATATAATTAAAAGAAAACGGTTCCATAAATATGTACCAATGTAAACAAAAAATTATATTAATAAAATATCATAAATAAATTTATAATTAAAATAATAATATAATTTTAGATTTTTATCAAATATTTTTATTTCTCTTTACAATAGTGAACTAATTAAGGAGAGCGATGGCTTGCGCGAGGGTTTTCCCCTGTTCTGGTATCGAAACCACAGGCTCTGCGGCTGCTGGAGGAGGCGTTGCTGGGTTGGCCACAGCCATTCCACTCCACTGGACCGGCCAGAAGAAAGCGCATTATGGTGACTTCAAAACTGCAGGCACGGGTATGGCTACGAGGCCCAGAGCCTGGAAAACATCTGAAGCTTCTGGCGTTGCAGAAAACCCTCGCCCAAAACACTATCTGCGTGATGGGGCAAAGATAACGAAGATAGATCTGGAAGGAAAGCTCGTCAAGAGGTATGAGCCGCACGCAAAAAATGCTTCTAGGTTCAGAACCCACCACGGAGGCGGAAAAACGTCAGGGGTTGGATCCTCCAATACTGCCCACCTCCTCACGATCTCTGCATGCAAGGTTGGGGGACTGCGGGCTGCAGATCCGACCCAACTCAAAACCGTAAGGCCCAATCTCGGCAGATCTGGGTCGGACCTACCAGATCTGAGACCCAAACAAGGTAGATCTTGGCCGGATCTAACCGTTTGGAACAAGACCCAGGATTATACAGCACCCAGGCAACAGATCGGAAGGAATAGGCAGCGATTGAGAAGAGGGCACGCAGTATTTGACATGCAAAAGGCAGATCGACTTAATATGAGGCAAGATCTGGAAGAATGCTCATACCCGGATCATCTGGTAGCCAGCCTTCAGCCAGAGCAGGTAACAAATCCTTGTTTTCAGATTCTGATTAATCCCCCTCAGGGGAAAACACGCCTAGTTTGGGTTCATGCAGGAGACTCCCCGTTGCAGTTGAAACAAAAAATATGGGCTGAACTGGGTTTCCCAGTCCAGATCCAACACCTGGTCAGTGGTAGACGGTCCCTCCAGGACGGTAGATCGCTGGAGAGTTATGAGATTGGGCCAGGATCAACCATTACGTTAAACCTCAGATTGAGAGGAGGGGCTCTGCCTCAGGGACAGACAAGCTCCTCAGGGGCAGATAAGGGGAAAAATGCTGCAGCCCAGCACCAACCCAAGGGAGGGCTATCCTACAAAAACATCTTACAGGGCAGCAGGAATTCAGGACCTACACCAGAACAAGGCGGACACATTCCCAGGCCATACATAGTAGATCAGTCAGAGCAAACTCCAGCTTTAAACTTAGATTCGTCAGGGATTGATGACTTCGTTAAGACTTATGAAACACAAGCTTTAATTTGCCGCTTCAACAGTTTCTGGCCAAAGCCCACGGATTTATTCCACTGGATCTTCACCAGCTGGACCATGGAGTGTGATATCCATCTATGTTCGAAGGGTTTCTTCATAGTAAGATTTACATCCAAGGAAGTCAGAGATACAGTCATAAGTGCTGGGCCATGGTTCTGGGGAACAGCGGGGCTGTTTATGACCCCATGGTTCCCAGATTTTGATCCAAATAAAATGACTATAACCAAAATGCCAGTCTGGGTCAGGTTATACAATCTTCCACTGCACTTTTGGAATGAGCGAGTGCTGGAAGGCATTGGGAACAGCATAGGGAAATTTATCAAAACAGATCTAGAAAGGATCGATGAAAGGATCTACACTTTCGCACGTATCTGTGTGGAAGTAGATTTAAGTAAAGGGCTGCCGGACAATATAAGGCTGATCTACAAACAACAGAACTGGTTACAGGTACTAGACTATGAAAACACCGCTTTCAGATGTAGGCTCTGTAGGCAAACAGGACACCTACAAAGCTCATGTCCAGAAGTAAAGAATAAAAAGAAGCAGAAAGGGAAGCAGAAAAAAGGATGGCAATTTTCACACTCAGATTCAGAGGATGAAGAATCAGAAGCAGCAGAGGAAGAGATCCCAGCAGAAAAGACCGAGGCATCTCAAGAAATGGAGAATCAGAAGGAAATCCCATCAGACAACAAGGCAGAGAAGTCAAACATGGATCTGAGTACGGGAGGCATCAAACGGCAACACCACTCAGATACCTCAGATTCAGACAAAGAAACTGGCCCACAGAATACAGAAACACAATTAGTCATTGCTTCGATCGAGCCCACTCCAGGCGAGTGGCGTAAGGTCGAAAAGAAAAAGGGGAGAAAAACTTGAAGCGTGAGTCCAACTCAGTGCGGGAATTCAGTTTTTTGCCTCTTTTCTCTCCTCCCTCCTTTTATTCTTATTCTTTGTGCACGTTAGTCCTCTAACGTTGCGTGGGGTGCGAAAGCACTCGAGCCCTTGTGGCAGCTTACGGAATGCTTCATTGCATCTGCTAGTGTAACTTTTCATTATCTTTTTAATAAAAAGTTACCGTTTTTTTCCTTGGAAAAAAAAATAATATAATTTTAGATCTAAGACTTTTGTGATCCATAATATAGATATCAGTGTTCTCAATTAGATCTAAGACCAAATTCTAGCGATGTGATTAATCCTAAAGACCGATATCTATAAAATAATAGAAGTATTTAGCAGTTTAACTATTTATTTTTAACAAAATATTAGTATGAAATGATAGTTGTTTAAAGGGTAATCTATTTCATAGACTAAATGCCTTTTTTCACTAGATGTTTTCTAGTTAATTTTAGTTAAAATCTGATAGAAAGCCTTAAAAAGTTGAGTTTAAATGGTTTAATCTAGATAATTAGAGTGCTCTATAGGTTTTTTTGGAGTGTTGAATCCTATGCGTTCAAAAAATTATTTTAACCAACAAAAGTCCTGAAATTGTATTGCCAGATTTAGACTAAGCAGTTATTTAAAATATGTTTATACACATATAAAAACTTAAAAACACATATTGTCAGGGTCCCAAAAAAATTCTAATTCTTCTACTACAAAAATAAAAAATAAAAAATAAAAGATCCAATTGTCAAACTAGTTAGCCTAATTGTTCTAATACAACTTCACAAAGAGCTTATTCATTTCAATTCCAATTTTCAATCGTTCATACATAAAAACAATAACCTGTGTAGCTATCCTTCTAATTCTTCTGCTACTAAAACACTGCTACTAAAACAAAAATTGAAAGATCCAACTTTTAGACTAATTAGCCTACTTGTCCTGATACAACTTCACAAAGTAGTCATTCATTTTATCCTTAATTTTTTTAGCATATGAAGATTAAAATTTTTGGAATATCTCGTTCTAATTTTTTTTTAGCATATGAAGATTAGAATTTTTGGAATATCTGGTTCGAGTGGATCTAGTTGAAGCGCCCCTTATAGTTCCAGTTCCTACCCAGAATCAATTTGGAATATGTGGTTGGAGTGGATTCACTTGAAGCGTGCCTCATAGTTTCCCCGTTATATACTCAGAACCAATTTGGAATATGTGGTTGGAGTGGATCCCTTGGAATATCTGGTTCGAGTGGATCCAGTTGAAGCTCCCATTATAGTTCGAGTTCCTACCCAGAATCAATTTGGAATATGTGGTTGGAGTGGGTTCACTTGAAGCGTGCCTTATAGTTTCCCCGTTATATACTAGAACCAATTGCCTCGTAGAACCAATTTGGAATATGTGGTTGGAGTGGATCCCTTGGAATATCTGGTTCGAGTGGATCCAGTTAAAGCGCCCCTTATAGTTCCAGTTCCTACCCAGAATCAATTTGGAATATGTGGTTGGACTGGATTCACTTGAAGCGTGCCTTATAGTTTCCCCGTTATATACTCAGAACCAATTGCCTCGCAGAACCAATTTGGAATATGTGGTTGGAGTGGATCCACTTGAAGCGCACCTTATAGTTGCCCCATTATATACTCAGAACCAATTGCTCGGCAGAACCAATTGCCTTAGTTGTTAGAGAAAAAATACCAGCAACAGAAGCAAGGGTCATTAACAATGCAAAATGGCAACACCTGTGATGTTATGCCATCGAAGCTACCTAGTGAGAGATGTGCTTATTTGGGTTTGCTTCTCACCTCTTACCTAGGTTGCATTTCTTACCTCTTACATGGGTTGCATTTGGTTGATTTTTTGTCTAAAAATAGAACAATACACAAATAGTACACAGTTAGATGTTTACATAAAGACAAAAATATGACAGAGTTACACAGTTACAGAAAGAGAAGCAAATCTTTGGAATGACAACAGATGGTGTTAATGATGCTCCGGTCTTCAGAAATCCATATATTTGAAAAATAAATTTGCTGAAGATAGCAATGTGTTGTGCAATCATGTGATGACCCCGGGAAAATGTAAATATTTAAATTTTACTGTGGTAAAAGACAAAATTAAGAATAACATTGGAGGACTTTTTTTTTTTTTTTTTTAAACCTTAATAGTATTTCTTTCTATTTCATATGTGCATTAAAATATTTTAATAAGAGATACTTATGATAGTGTTGGCGACTTCCAAGAGAGAGTTGGTAAAGAAAGTCAGTTATCGAAACTGCATATAACCACCTTCCCTAACTGGAAAGGTTTCCAGGGAAAAGGGAAGGGGGATGGCAAAAATCTGCGCTGTAGGGACAGGCAGAGAGAAAAAGACAAATAAAGAAAAAGGAAAAATGGAAAGACTAAGTCTGGTAAGGACCAGATAGTCAAGCACGAAGTGAAACCTTGCTGAGAATAGTGATCCGGCAAGAGAAAGCTTGGGGGGAGACTCTGGTCTTGAAGGACGAGTCTCACGAATGGGCGGTTAAACAGATATGCACAGATTCTGCAGGTGATCTACTGAGGGATTTAAGAGCTGGCAGCGACCAGGTAAGTAAAACTGAAACCCTTAAACCTCTGCAAGTTATCTGCAAGTTATATGAGTTATTTGTTTCCTTGAAAGGATATAAATGATACTTAATAATACTGCATTAGAAGGGCTACAAATGATAGTTATTTGAGCATAGGAAACTATATTCTTGTGCCCTGTAAAGGGGCAAGGGATAAAGAGACGGTGCTGGGCAGAGACCCGAACTGTAAAAGTTTACAGTCTCCCTGTCAACACAACAGATACGAAGATGAAAACTATAAAACTGGCTGTAAATAGAATTATTAGTGAAACTGTTTTCCTGAGTATTCTGGAAGAGAATCTTCGTCAGAACGAAGGAAAACTACAGGTATTAACACGGTGGAATGGAACAATAATAACAATAATTCAGGCTTATTACATGAAAAAGATAGTATTCTCCCGAAATTTGTATCGAGCTCTCGATACAAGAAAGATCTAGAAAGGAGTATGGCAGTCTGTAGCTGCATGATAAGGAAACCGAGATAGGTTGTTAAACTGGAAAACAAAGAAAAACATAAACCCTTAGAGCCGGGTAAATCTCTGTGGTACAGAACATTTCCGCAATAATATTGTAAATAAAGAATAGTTAAACATGTAGTGAATATCTGAAGTACGACAACATATCCCTGCAATCCGCAATTTCATGGAACAAGAATTGGAGCTATATTCAAGCCATTATCTAAGCAAATCTTTGTGAGCAGCAATCAGGCTATTAATCAAGGAATCATTTTAAAAAAAACAGCGATATAAAACGAGATATGAAACTGAGAAACGATCCTGGCTTGTTGGCATGAGCAAAAAGATCAGTCTACTCACTTATACAAAGTAAGCATAAGGTCGGAGCACGACCGAGACTGTTTTACTCTACCCCGTGGAGCAGCCATAAAATAATCTTACAAAAACCTTAATGAGAGTTCTTGTCGAACGAGTACATATATATATATATACATGAACCTCTACCAAATACAAGAAGATTAAACAGTATGATTACCGAACAGTGAGTTACTATTGCAAATTTGTGCAGTATCCGGGTCGTTAGAACCCATAACAATTGTTTTAAAACTAACACCCCAAACATGGAAATAAAGACAGAGATTCAAAGTTAAAATGGGCAACGGCCGCGAGACTGTAACAAACTGATTACAAGAAACAAAATGGGTCTGGGTCCAAACGACGGTAACCAATAGCATTGCGCTTGGAACTCAGTCCCAAAAAATACATATTCAGTATAACAGTTCAAATTTACAGTTATTTAGAAATGCAATTACAGATCTTATAATCTAGAAATTCTTTTCAACTCAGAAAACACTGGAAACATTAGGGTTCCGCCCGGAACCCACATCTTGCAAACAGAAAAGACACCGAGCAGGACAGTGGAGAGCCTCCCGTTGCCATCTGCGACCAACCATGGAAGAGTAAAGTTGGGCCACGGCCAGGCACGAGGGAGACCCTCTGCCGGCAGGTATAAGATCAAAACGAGGAAAAAGAAACATTAACCCAGAACTAAATACCATGCAAAACGTTGAAGGGACGCACCTGGAGGATAGCCGGGTCACCGTAGCCTTTGAAAGAGGCCCTTCTCCTCCTGAATCGAACTCGGAAGCGGGGCAGCTGCACTCATACATCAACACAGCAGTAAGATAACCATTAGCACTGCTCACCTAAGGGGGAAATCATAAAAGAACCGAGAACGATAAAACCCAAATGAAACAAAAAAACATATGTTTAACGATTGTAGCCTTACCCAAAATTCTTCAACGAATGTATATAACGCACAGGATGGACGCTCGGCGAAGAAGATGCTCGCTCGGCGGAGGAGGTGCTCGCTCGGCGCAAGGAGAACTTCAATCAATCCTCTGGCCGCGGCGAGGTGGAGCGGAGGAACAAGGTCGCCGAGCCTTGCAGAAACTCGAAGAATCGAGAAGAGAAACGATAATATAGTATCAATCTCCGGAAGTGGAGCCAGGGGGCATCACCACCCTTGGATCCACACCGGATCATCTTAACCATTGATTGGGGCGGCAAAATTTAGGCGGTATCTCTTGACACCGGACCACACCCTCCCTTCACGTGATCAGGCCGGCGGAATTAAATGCCGCGTCCAAATGTTAACCGCTGGTAATGCCAGCAATGCCACTGACCAGAGCTGCCTCGGGTTGCTACTTCTAGCAACGGGAAGCGCAAGATGCCCAACTTAAGTTATATACGGTGGTTGGAGCGGAATATAAAATTAAACGAATATTTCACACAGAACCCGTATTGGTCCATGGTAAATGTAACCCATATCAACAAATGGTAATGTAATCTTTATCGTTAAATTTTTTTTTATTATATGTCCGGGTATGTGACAAATTGGTATCAGAGCAGAGGTTTCCATACTGTGACCTCTGGGACAAGTCTGAACATGTTAAATTGTGGAGGTAAACATAGCATTTTTTCCTTTTCGGTCACTAAAATGTACAAATAACTAATAGTTTCAAATATTCTCCTGATTTTATTTTAGGCAAAAAAAAAAGAGAGAAAAGAGAAGAACAACAGCGAGACACTAGATAGTGACAGTAAGTATGCAGAGAGCTAGCAGTGCTCCGCACAGATCGATAGCAGACCAGGAACCTGCAACAAATCCTAGGGACAACCCAGAGCTGTGGGTACAGCTTGGCGAGGAGACACGTAGCACGAACCTGGCCATATTAGAGACAGTCCAGGAACTGAAAAATGAGATGGCTCGGTTGCGAGAGGATAATGCATGATTGACGATGGAGCAAGAAAGAATTTTAAAGAGTTTGTCTGAAAGGCAGAACCCGCCACTAGCCAATCCCAGCGCAGAACAGCAGAGAATGACAGAGGAGCAACATTATCAAGCAGAACCTGAAAAATCGGAAGAGGGAGAGGATCAATCTGATAATGCATCCGAACAGCAGACCTCAAAACGTCAAAGGGTGGAATTACAGGGAGAATTTCGGAAAATTAAACCCCCACACTTTGATGGGGAACAAGAGGAAGCGGCTGAAGCATGGCTAATTAACATGAACAAATATTTCCAGCTGTATGAATATGACCATAACCTGAAGGCACGATTGGCCATCTTTTAGTTACAAGGGAAAGCGACCCTATGGTGGGAACAGGTCAAAATCGTCAAGGGGGTAAGCGAAGGAACCATAACGTGGGAAAAGTTTCAGAAGTACTTCAAAGAAAGATATCTGACCGAGCGCTTTTATGATGAAAAGGCAAAGGAATTCCACGATTTGCGGTTAGGACAACAGACTATGGACGAGTTTATTAATCGTTTTACCTCCCTGCTTCGCTATGTGCCCTACCTTAAGGAAGAAAAAGCCAAGGTGCAAAGATTTGTTAGTAGTTTACCCATGTATATACGAGAAAGGATTGAGTTTGACAATCCTAGGACGATGGATGAAGCTATTCGCAAGGCCAGAATCTATTATCAGCAGAACAAACAGAAAGGGGACGCTTCAAATAGAAAATGGAGTGAAAAAAGGAGTAGTAAAACTGTTGGAAACAGTAAAGGAAGTCGCAGCGGTGGAATTAAGGGAGGTAGTAAAGGGCAGAACAACAGAACTGTACAAAGAGGTTCGTTCAGATCCAAGACAATCGGTGAATCCAGAATGAGCGAACAGTCTGCCAAGCTGGAGGGCGAAGGAATAACCAGACCCCCAGTACAATGCTGGGGTTGTGGAGGACCGCACTACGTCAAAAACTGTCCGCAACGGAAGGGAACTGATCAGATATCCCAGATTCATGAGGCATCAACCGTCGGCGATGTGGGACGCAGCGTGCCGAGGATTAACGCAGCCCTGGACGACCGTCAGGCGGAGTACCAGCCAACCATGGTGGAATTTGAAGGTAAAATTTCAGACCTTTCTATAGCTGTTCTAATTGATCCAGGAGCTACTTTAAGTTATATTAGCCCAAAGATAGTTGAACAATGTAAGTTACAGCTTGAAAAATTCAAGAATCCATGGCTGGTACAGCTAGCTACGGGGGCTAAGAGACGAGTGTTGGCAAAGATTAATAACTGCCCCTTAACAATAGCAGGACAGCCAGTGGTAGCAGATCTGAATATGCTTCCACTTGGTTCATATGATGTTCTAATTGGGATGGACTGGCTAGAAAAGCATTGTGCGTTAGTAAACTGCAAGACGAAAACCATTTATTACAAAGATGACTTTGGAGAGGAACAAGAGATGCAAGGGATTAAACGACCAGTGCAGGTCCGGCCAATCACTGCATCTCAGCTAGCTAAGTGTATCAGAAAAGGATGCCAAATCTATGCCATTCAGGTAGGTTATACAGATTCCAAAGATAAAATGGCCACGCTGGACAACCTTTCTGTAATAAAAGAATTCGCGGATGTGTTCCCAGAAGAGATACCCGGGCTACCCCCAAAAAGGGATATAGACTTCACCATTGAATTGATACCAGGGGCAGCACCAGTATCGCGGGCACCTTATAGAATGAGTGTACCCGAGTTGACCGAATTAAAAATGCAACTACAGGAATTGCTAGACAAAAATTATATCCGTCCCAGTGTATCTCCATGGGGAGCTCCGGTGTTATTTGTCAGGAAGAAAGACGGAACCCTTCGAATGTGTATAGATTATCGACAGCTGAACAAGCTCACGATCAAAAATAAATATCCCCTACCTCGGATCGATGAACTTTTTGATCAAGTCAAGGGTGCAACAATATTTTCTAAGATCGATTTGCGATCAGGTTACCATCAGATCAGAATTAAGGAGGAGGACATCGCTAAAACAGCTTTCAGAACACGGTATGGGCACTACGAATTTGTAGTGCTACCTTTCGGGTTGACCAATGCACCCGCCACTTTTATGTGTTTAATGAATAGTGTGTTCCATCGATTTCTGGATAAATTTGTGCTAATATTCATCGATGATATTTTGATTTACTCTCGTTCTAAGGAGGAGCACGAGGAACATCTCAGGTTGGTACTGCAAACTCTCCGAGAGCACCAACTGTATGCTAAATTCAGCAAGTGCGACTTTTTCAAAGAGGAGATATAGTATTTAGGCCATGTAATCACCAAGGAAGGGATTGCAGTGGACCCTGAAAAAATAAGGATCATAATGGAATGGCATGTACCAAAGGATGTGGCAGATATCAGGTCTTTCATGGGGTTAGCTGGTTATTATAGAAGATTTGTGGAAGGCTTTTCAAGGGTAGCATATCCTATTACTTCCTTGCAAAATAAAGGAAGGGCATTCAATTGGACTTCAGAATGTCAGCAAAGCTTTGAGCAACTTAAGCGTTTGCTCACCCCTGCTCCCGTCTTGAGTATAGCTGATCCTAATAAGGATTACGTGGTATGTACTGATGCAAGTCGGGAAGGCGTGGGTGGTGTGTTAATGCAGGAGGGAAAAGTGATCGCTTATGAATCAAGAAAGCTGAAGGAGCATGAGCAGAAATATTCTGCCTACGACTTGGAATTAGCAGCCGTCATACATGCACTAAAAATGTGGCGGCATTATCTATTGGGAAGGAAATTTCTGTTGTTGACAGACCATCACAGTTTGACAAATTACTTCAGTCAGCCCACCCTGAATACAAGGCAAGCCCGTTGGGCAGATTTCTTAAGTGGATTTGATTTTGACATTAAGCATTTGAAAGGGAAGGAAAACCACGTGGCTGATGCACTGAGTCGGAAGGTGCAATGTTTATATGAAATTTCGTCCAGTAAATGGAAAAATCCCTTGCAAGAAATGATAAAAACAGCAGCAGATCAAGATGCCAAATACCAGCAAATAAAACAGCAGGTACAACTTTCCAGCAAAGAAAATCAGCAGGGATATGAAATAGATGAGGCTGGAATGCTGCTCTATAAAAAGAGGTTGTATGTACCTAATAAAAATAGTCTTAAAAATCTGATTTTGGACGAGTTTCACATCAGCCACTACGCAGGTCATCCCGGATACCAAAAGATGCTCACTGCACTTCGAAAAGAATACTATTGGCCTGGAATGAAAAAGAATGTAGCTGAATATTTAGCGCGGTGTTTGGAATGTCAGCAGATCAAAGCAGAGCACCTACATCCGGCGGGGTTATTGCAACCTTTGCCCATTCCAGAATGGAAATGGGAAACCATATCCATGGATTTCATAACTGGGCTGCCTAGGACAAAGAAGAACAATGATTCTATTATGGTAGTAGTAGACAAATTGAGTAAGGCAGCGCACTTTATACCAGTGCAATCTACCTACAGAGCTGTGCAAATTGCACACATTTTTATGCAGAATGTGTTCAAACTGCATGGGCTCCCGAAGACAATAATATCCGATCGAGATGTAAAATTCACGTCAACCTTTTGGAAAGCATTGTTTACAGAACTGGGTACACAGCTGAATTTCAGTACAGCTTATCATCCCCAGACCGATGGACAGACAGAACGAGTGAATCAAGTAGTAGAGGACATGTTAAGAGCATGCGTAATGCAGAAACCGACACATTGGGAAGAATATTTACATTTGGTTGAATTCGCATATAACAACGGGTATCACACATCAATACAAATGACCCCCTTTGAGGTCTTGTACGGACGGAAATGCCGTACACCCTCAAGTTGGAGTGGACCTGAGGACAAATTAAGATTGGGGCCAGAAATGCTCAAAGAAATGGAGGACATGGTGAAAAGGGTACGGACTAATTTAAAGGCTGCTCAAGACAGACAAAAGAGCTTTGCGGATCAGAAAAGAAGGTTCAAAGAATACCAGATCGGAGACCATGTTTACATAAGAATTCAAGTGAGGAAAAGTACCCTGCAATGGAGCGGTTGCGCCAAACTTGCACCTCGCTATTTTGGACCTTTCCAGGTCCTGGCAAGAGTTGGGCCGGTAGCCTACCAGCTCGCCCTGCCAAGCCACATTAGGATCCACAATGTCTTCCATGTTTCCATGCTTAAAAAATACATTTACGACCCTAAGCATGTGATCAAATGGCAAGATATACGGGTAAGGACTGATCTCAGTTGAACTAATTAAAAATGTATTTTGGAGATAAATGACTAGTACTGTTGATGATTGCAGGTCGAACCGGAAGGAGAGGTCCTGGTCGAGCCGCTGAGCATTCTCGACCGAAGAGAAGTATAGCTACGGAAGCGAGTTATTACCCAAGTTAAAGTGCAGTGGCAGCACTATGGGCCTGATGAGGCCACTTGGGAAGATGAAGAGCTTCTTAAGAAAGCTTATCCGGGGTTGTTTGTGAACGTCAGACATCGGGACGATGTCCAATCTCAGGAGGGGGAGATGTGATGACCCCGGGAAAATGTAAATATTTAAATTTTACTGTGGTAAAAGACAGAATTAAGAATAACATTGGAGGACTGTTTTTTTTTTTTTTTAAACCTTAATAGTATTTCTTTCTATTTCATATGTGCATTAAAATATTTTAATAAGAGATACTTATGATAGTGTTGGCGACTTCCGAGAGAGAGTTGGTAAAGAAAGTCAGTTATCGAAACTGCATATAACCACCTTCCCTAACTGGAAAGGTTTCCAGGGAAAAGGGAAGGGGGATGGCAAAAATCTGCGCTGTAGGGACAGGCAGAGAGAGAGAGACAAATAAAGAAAAAGGCAAAATGGAAAGACTAAGTCTGGTAAGGACCAGATAGTCGAGCACGAAGTGCAACCTTGCTGAGGATAGTGATCCGGCAAGAGAAAGCTTGGGGGGAGACTTTGGTCTTGAAGGACGAGTCTCACGGATGGGCGGTTAAACAGATATGCACAGATTCTGTAGGTGATCTACTGAGGGATTTAAGAGCTGGCAGCGACCAGGTAAGTAAAACTGAAACCCTTAAACCTCTGCAAGTTATCTGCAAGTTATATGAGTTATTTGTTTCCTTGAAAGATATAAATGATACTTCATAATGCTGCATTAGAAGGGCTGCAAATGATAGTTATTTGAGCATAGGAAACTGTATTCTTGTACCCTGTAAAGGGGCAAGGGATAAGAAACAGTGCTGGACAGAGACCTGAACTGCAGAAGTTTACAGTCTCACTGTCAACGCAACAGGAACGAAGACAAGACTATAAAACCGGCTGTAAATAGAGTCATTAGTGAAACTGTTCCCTGAGTATTCTAGAAGAGAGTCTTTGTCAGAACTAAGGAAAACTACAGATATTAACACGGTGGAATGGAACAATAATAACAATAACTCAGGCTTATTACATGAAAAAGATAGTATTCTCCCGAAATTTGTATCGAGCTCTGGATACAAGAAAGATCTAGAAAGGAGTATGGCAGTCTGTAGCTGCATGATAAGGAAACCGAGATAGGTTGTTAAACTGGAAAACAAAGAAAAACATAAACCCTTAGAGCCGGGTAAATCTCTGTGGTACAGAACATTTCCGCAATAATATTGTAAATAAAGAATAGTTAAACATGTAGTGAATATCTGAAGTACGACAGCATACCCCTGCAATCCGCAATTTCATGGAACAAGAATCGGAGCTATATTCAAGCCATTATCTAAGCAAATCTTTGAAATAAACTGAGCAGCAATCAGGCTATTAATCAAGGAATCATTTTAAAAAAAAACAGCGATATAAAACGAGATATGAAACCGAGAAACGATCCTGGCTTGTTGGCATGAGAAAAACGATCAGTCTACTCACTTATACAAAGTAAGCATAAGGTCGGAACACGACCGAGACTGTTTTACTCTACCCCGTGGAGCAGCCATAAAATAATCTTACAAAAACCTTAATGAGAGTTCTTGCCGAACGAGTACATATATATATACATGAACCTCTACCAAATACAAGAAGATTAAACAGTATGATTACCGAACAGTGAGTTACTATTGCAGATTTGTGCAGTATCCGAGTCGTTAGAACCCATAACAATTTTTTTAAAACTAACACCCCAAACATGGAAATAAAGACAGAGATTTAATGTCAAAATAGGTAACGGCCGCAAGGCTGTAACAATCTGACTACAAGAAACAAAATGGGTCTGGGACCCAACGACTGTAACCAATAATGTTGCGTTCGGAATTCATCCCAAAAAATACATATTCAGTATAACAGTTCAAATTTACAACTATTTAGAGATGCGATTACAGGTCTTATAATCTAGTAATTCTTTCCAACCCAGAAACACTGGAAGCGTTAGGGTTTCGCCCAGAACCCATATCTTGCAAACAGAGAAGACACTGAGCAGGTCAGTGGAGAGCCTCCCGTCGCCATCTGCGACCAACCATGGTAAGAGTAAGGTTGGGCTACGGCCAGGCACAAGGGAGACCCTCTGCCGGCAGGTATAAGACCAAAAACGAGGAGAGAAAACATTAACCCAGAACTAAATACCATGCGAAACTTGGAAGGGACGCACCTGGTGGATAGCCGGTTCACCGTAGTCTTTGAAAGAGGCCCTTCTCGTCCTGAATCGAACTCGGAAGCGGGGCAGCTGCACTCATGCATAAACACAGCAATAAGATAACATTAGCATTTCCCACCTAAGGGGGAAATCATGAAAAGAACTGAGAATGATAAAACCCAAATGAAACAAAAACACATATGTTTAACGATTGTAGCCTTACCCAAAATTCTTCAACGAATGTATATAACGCACAAGATGGACGCTTGGTGAAGAAGATGCTCGCTTGGCGGAGGAGGTGCTCGCTCAGCGCAAGGAGAACTTCAATCAATCCTCTGGCCACGACGAGGTGGAGCGGAGGAAAGCAGGGTTGCCGAGCCTTGCAGAAACTCGAAGAATCGAGAAGAAAAATGATAATATAGTATCGATCTCCGGAAGTGGTGCCCGGGGGCATCACCACCCTTGGATCCACACCGGATCATCCCAACCGTTGATTGAGGTGGTAAAATTTAGGCGGAAACTCTTGACACCAGACCACACCCCCCTTCACGTGATCAGGTCGGCGGAAATAAATGCCGCGTCCAGATGTTAACTGCTGGTAATGCCAGCGATGCCGCTGACCAGAGCTGCCTCGGGTTGCTACTTCTGGCAACGGGAAGCACAAGATGCCCAACTTAAGTTATATACGGTGGTTGGAGCGGAATATAAAATTAAACGAATATTTCACACAGAACCCATATTGGTCCATGGTAAATGTAACCCATACCAACAAATGGTAATGTAATCTTTATCATTAAATTTTTTTTATTATATGTTCGGTATGTGACAAATCAGATGGGTTATGGTTGCAGGTGGGTTTTCTGCTTATTGCTTTACTAATTCATTAGAGACAATGTTAGTATTTTCACTCTAAATATAAATAGAAACAATTTTTTTTTGGCTTGAATTATAAATATAAACAATTATTTTCTTGTTTTTCATTGAATTAGTAAAAATGAATGAATTTATAAGAAATTTAAATATATATTAAAGATCACTTGTTATTTTTTTAGAATTAGGATTCATTGCTTGAATTAGTAAGAACGAATGAATTTATAAGAAATATACAAGCATTAAGTTGGCCAAAACAATGTAAATCACTATATTTTCAGTGTAAATATAAATTGTACCAATTATTTTCTTTGCTTGAATTAGTTGAAATAAATGAATTTATATGAAATTTACATGCTTGAATTAGTAGAAATGAACGAATTTATAAGAAATTTACAAGTTCAGTAAGTTGGTATTTTTCCAGAACTGGGATTCAACTCAAAAAAATGTAAATCAATATATTTTCACTTTAAATATAAACAATAACAATTATTTTCTTGTTCAGACTTGAATTAGTAGAAATAAATGATTTTATATGAAATTTACATGTATCTTTAAACTCTCTGTTGGTATTTTTCAAGCATTGGAATTATATCAATGTAAAAGTAATAGAAACAAATATAATTAAGAATTTTTCTCTACAATATAGCAATCTCTTTAGAAATTAAATTTAACAAACTTATATCTATTAAAACAATGATATTGTACTTATGATAAGAATGGAAAGAAACATAGATGGAATCAATTTCTTTAGAAATTAAATTTAACCAACTTATATCTCTTAAAACAATGATATTGTACTTACCGACTCTGATAAGAATGTGATATTGTACTTACTCGAGTCTGATAAGAATGGAAAGAAACATAGCTCGAATGATATGGGTACAATATAAGAATGGAAAGAAACATAGCTGGAATGATATGGGTACAATATAAGAATGGAAAGAAACATAGTTGGAATGATATGGTACAATAGATATGTGAAAACTATGATGTTTTTGCATTTATGATACAGGCACAATCAATAGAAATTTGAATAAGACTATGTCAAAATTCTCAGGAAAGTCTTGCCACCATGCCTACTTGGGGCTCAACTTATTTTGAGTGTGGAAATAGCTCGTAAAACACGATGAACACACAAGCAATAGTTTTGACTAGATGGAGTTCATTGTAAAGAAATAGCTTTGACGCTTTGACTGGATGGAGTTCGTTGCAAATCTAGTAGCAGCCGGAATGTTGCAAAGCTAGTAGCCAGTAGCAACTGGACCAACAACCACTACTGGCAACCTTGATGTATCAAGCTACATAGGAACTACTACATAATGGTAGTCTTCATCTGTATTTGGCTTCTAAACTATAGCTACAGGGGAAGGCTTCTAAACTATAACTACAGGGGGAACTCAATCAAATGCTTGCTTGTGGCTATGTTATAGTAGGTTGTTCAGGGGGAAGGCTTCTAAACTATAACTACAGGGGAACTTGATCAAATGATCGTTTGTACCTATGTTATAGTAGGTTGTTCAGGATAAAATGATGAAACAACTGCTTGCTTGTGCCTATGTTATAGTAGGTTGTTCCAGATAAACTGATGAAATAACTAACACTTAATCTGCATGGCTTCCCTCACCACTTGCATACTCTCATCACTCACGAGCAAGCTTTTACTTGCCACTTGCATACTCTCATCAGTAGCTAGCAAGATTTTACTTGCCACTTGCAAGTTCCTACTTGGTATTTGTTTATTTCATTTTTTTTTTTACTTATACAATGAGATATAGATATATATCTCTATCTTACACTAATATATATTTGAACATTAAATACTTGAAAATCAATGTTTGCATTAGTTTATGAGCAGTTTATGCTAAGCTAATTTATAAATATAAAGTATGGTTTTGCTTGTTTGCCTCGGGAAAAGGCCAAATAAAATGAAAAATTAAATTGGATCTAAAAGCTTTGTTTATTAGTGACTCATGATTATTAGTGAGTGATATTAAGCACATGAATTAATGCTAAGTCCAGCCATTTCGATTATTATAGTCCCAACTGTGCCCGCGAACGGGACTAATAAGAAGAAAAGTAATAAATGAAATGATCTATTGCATATCAATTTACAATTAGTTGAAAAAAAAAACAATCACAATAACTACACTATGGCCTAAACAAGGTAACGAGGATAATGACAAAACTATGTCTTTTGTTCAACAAAAATGAGAAGAGGTAGGGGCAAGGATGACTACGTTACCTACGAGACCACCTACAAGGCTATTTCACTACTTTTTTGGGGTCCAACCTATAGATGTGGGTCCAATTAGAGGATGAATCTTGGACCACAAATATAATGATGATGGGAACATTATAACAATTAAGAACATAGATGGCTAAATTAAGAGATCACAACAAACAATTAAAGTGAGACGAAGAGAGCATAATTAAAAGTTTAACAAGTAGGCGGAATCAAAGAAATTGAGTCCCAACTCTTGATAATGGAAATATGGCATAGTCACATAAGCTAATAGAAAACAATGTTCCCAATAAAATTCTTACATAAAAATTAGAGATATGTTATAGAATAATACATCATACTTCTTGCTAAACTTCCTTACAAAGCTATTAGCAACACAATATGTAGATTTAGGATGAGGAAAATGAGCCAAGTTGCCATTTCCAGAAGATTACATAAAGACAAGACAATGAAACGAGACTCCATAAGATAGACATAGTAGGAAAGAGCCATGGGAGACTATGAATGCAATACCTTTGACAACCCACACAAATCTCCTTTGCTTACCTCCATGTGAGGTAGAGTTACTTCTTAAGCTTGCCATGCTAGAACAATTAAGATCAACCACTAGATGGAAACCTAGAAACATCAACGACATTCCCACATAGCTCTAGCTAGTAGTGGCAAAAATTACCCGAGCAGGTGGCATAACTACAACCCTAGTAGGGGAGTATTGCCAAATTTTAACTAAAAAACAAATAATTAAAGTAAATTATTATTATATATTTACCACATTTATTTATTACCATTTAAAAGTGATTTTGCGATATGAAAATATTCAAATTTGACCTGTAAATAATAATATTTTTTGAAATTTTAATTATATATATATATATGTTTATTTTAAAATTTATATATATTTTATTTAAATTTTAATAAATTAAAAGAAAAACCTTAATCATATTTAGATATAAGTTTAATTGAATTGGAATAAATATATTTAATTTATTTCATTTATTGATAATGATTTGTGAAGAAAAATAGTATTATCTCAAAAATAAAAAAACGAATTTACTTTAAATTTGAAATACATTTATAATTTACATACATCTATAAACATTTTTCCGGTTGGCAATGAACTTTACTAGGATTTTCTAATTCTTACAAGGCACTAACCCTCTCATCAAATTGGTAACCAATTTATGAAAAATAAATATAATAAAATAAATTTAAAATTGGCCGTGGAAATAAAGTCTCACCAACCGAAAGTCTTGGATTCAAATCTTGTGCTATTCCCCTATAAAAATGAGAAATTGAACATGATAAAGATGTAATTATAATATTTGTACATATTATTTAAAAAATTAAAAATTAATTTAAATAAAATAAAAATATTTTTTTTGGCTTTTGGGAATAAAATATTTTTAATCTGATAAAGTTGGTAACTAGTTTATGGAAAATAGATATAATAAAATTTTTAATAATTATAATATTTTTACAAATTATTTAAAAAATTAAAAAATAATTTAAATAAAATAAAAATAAGAGGGGGGTGGGTGGGGCTTTTGCTGTAAAACATTTTTGATCCGGTATTTCAGATACATTAAATATATAAAAAATTTAAAATAAATTTGTTTATAATTTAGTTTTTGGAGGCTTTTGTGAGTAAAACATTTTGATCCTGTATTTTCGAATAGATTATATAAAAAATTAAATAAATAAAAAAATTTAAAACATTTTTTTTTATATTTTTAAAAATTAAAAATATATAAAAATATAATTTTTTCCATAATAATATTTAAATGTTAAAATTAAGTTAAAAATCTTACATAAATATATAATTAAAAGAAAATATTTCTATAAATATGTACCAATGTAAACAAAAAATTATATTAATAAAATATCATAAATAAATCTATAATTAAAATAATAATATAATTTTAGATCTAAGACTTTTGTGATTTATAATATAGATATCAGTGTTCCCAATTAGATCTAAGACCAAATTCTAACGATGTGATTAATCCTAAAGACTGATATCTATAAAATAATAGAAGTATTTAGCAGTTTAACTATTTATTTGTAACAAAATATTAGTATGAAATGATAGTTGTTTAAAGGGTAATCTATTTCATAGACTAAATTCCTTTTTTCACTAGATGTTTTCTAGTTAATTTTAGTTAAAATCAGATAGAAAGCCTTAAAAAGTTGAGTTTAAATGGTTTAATCTAGATAATTAGAGTGCTCCATAGGTTTTTTTGGAGTGCTGAATCCATTTATGCATTCAAAAAATTATTTTAAGCAACAAAAAATCTTGAAATTGTATTGCCAGATTTAGACTAAGCAGTTATTTAAAATATGTTTATACACATATAAAAACCTAAAACCACATACTGTCAGGGTCCCAAAAAATTCTAATTCTTCTACTACACAAATAAAAAATAAAAGATCTAACTGTCAAACTAGTTAGCCTACTTGTTCTAATTCAACTTCACAAAGAGCTTATTCATTTCAATTCCAATTTTCAATTGTTCCTGCGTAGCTATCCTTCTGGTTCTTCTGCTACTAAAACAAAAATTAAAAGATCCAACTGTTAGACTAATTAGCCTACTTGTCCTGATACAACTTCACAAAGTAGTCATTCATTTCAATTCCAATTTTCAATCCTTCATACATAAAAAGAAAGAACCTGTGTAGGCTAATTCTTCGGCTATGAAAACAAAACATAAAAGATCCAACTGTTTGGACTAGTTAGCCTACTTGTTTTGATACAACTTCACACAGTTCTCATTCATTTCAATTCTAATTCATACATAGAAAGCAATAACCTGTGTAGCAATAATCATAAACCTGATAAATCAGTAATAACCTGCGGTACTTGTGTAGACAACGTACTTTCGGATATAAACCAGATAACTTTGTAACACATAGTTATCTACTAATCTCTGTCCATGTAAGGAGTAGCTAAAACTGCGTTTTGATTCTGGATGGACTTCAGAAGCATTTTTACTCGAAAATAATACTTTTCATATGGGATTTCTAATCCAATGTTTCGATCGGTTTCCCTGTACTTCCAGTGGATGATGCCGGCGTTGGTTCTTCCAGTGTTTCCATATGTTTCTTACTTCCCGCAGATAATGATAATGAAGGGTTTCTGCATTCTTTTTGGTATATGGCAACGAGAACAGCTGCATCAAGGGCAGCATAATGTAGCTGACTATCGCTCAAGGGACGCAGCCCCCAGTCACTGAACTGCATACTTTTGCTCAAATAGCCTCCCAATATGGTCTTTGCAAGGCCTGAAAGCCCTCCTTCAACTGATGCAAAAGCCTCTTGCAGGTCTAATGTAGGTCCTTCACAGTACTGAAAGCATTCCAGCTCTCCATAGGATCCGAAAAGCTGCTTCAGGTCAAGTTCCAATGAATACCCCAGCTTCAAAATACTGGAAGAATGAAACACAGCTTTAAGGCACATATCCAGTGCACTTGGTTGTGTGTTAAACAAATTGATCATGTCAAATATCAGCACTTTTTTGGCTGTAGCAATCTGTAATAGGGAAACTTCACCCTTAGCCCACTCAGTATCTATCCCAATAACATCAACTTCATCCTGAGAAAAATGCCTTAAAGCCTCGCCCAGTGTTGATTCTGTATTAATCACTATAACATCATTTTCTGAAAACCCTATGTCTTGTAATTTCAGAGAACCAGTCTCCTCCTTCAATGAGCGCCGTTCAAGTAACTGATCTAATTCTGCACCGCCTATATCCAGCGCCAATTTTTGCAGGCGTTGGAAAAGCCTTCTCTGAACGTTGCCATTTTTATCATCATTCTTTTTCACAGTACCCGCAGAGTATGCCTCATGCCACCGTCCCCTCTCGGCGAACTTCGTCATCTTTCTATCTTTGAACTCATAAATAACATCCGGAAATTCTGATGACAGCTTATTCTTGTATACCATGTTCACTGCAACTTTCAACAAATTCCGCCTGCGACAACACATTACAAAGCAAGAAATCATATCACTCTCAGTGAGGTTGAAAGTAGTCCATGCTTCTGCTACTTGAATCTGGCCAGCGGCAACAATAGGCTCAAGAAAGTCCTTGCAAGCAAACCCTACTCGCTTTATAATAGCGGTAGCAGTGCAGAAATGACGAGATTTTATCTGTTTTAGAATGAATGTTTTCAACTCTTTTAACCGCTCAGAATCGAATCTCACTGCCACTTGCTGCAATTCTTCACTTAACTCTTCAACTCTAAATTCAAAAATATCGACTAGAATACCCAACAAGACGTTGTTTACAGGGAATGCTCCTGAAAGTATTAGGTCACTGAACAAATTTGCCGCCAATCTCCTTCCGCCATTATCATGAGAAAATTTTGGGTTCAATTCAGCCAAACCCATGAGAGCTATCGTGAATATGTGCCTTGGCTGTTGACCAAAGGGTGCAATAATGTAAACCAAATCACATAAACATGCTATAATATAAGTAGGTGATACATCCCTGAGAAGTTCCATTATCGCTCTTCGAACTTCCCGGTAGTCAGCCTTCCCCTTTACGTGCACCTGATATATGAAGCAATATGTGAAGTATTGCTTTAGATAACAAGCAAAACATAGAGTCCTTACCTGGGACAGATCTGAAAAAGGGTGCACCATTATAGAATTCTCTCCCGTCATTTTTCGCTTCCTCTTTTATCTCAGTACAATGAGAATATTACTTCAATAACTTCAATTCAATGCGATTGAACATGAAACATTGAATTTGCCTCTCACTCGAGCCAGCCAGTGAATATTATATTTTTTTTTGGTTCTCTTTGTTTTTTTTCCCGTTTAATTATTAAAAAAGGTTTTGACCTGGGTACCTAGTCAAAAGTAGCTGTTGGTCTCCTTACCCGGTTGAGGCTCTGCTCTGTCTATTTAACTTGCTAAGCTGGATCTGTTTCTTCAACTTGTTCTGACGATGAACCACACTGGTTGGCGTCGACAAATAATGTCTCATGTGATCTTCGCCAAAAAATCACATAAACTTAAACTCTACTAGTTAGTATTATATTTATAATTGTACTAACTCTATCCCTTTGAATTCAAATGGATAAATTTTTTTTTTTTTAATATTAATATGTTGAACATTCATATTGTGGACAAATTATTTTAAATTAAATTGAGATATTTATTTTTTCTGTCTTTTAGGTGGTCTTATCTTTGTAACTAGAGTGGGCTCGGAGTATAATTTGTTCTTGGTCAATTTTTTTATTTTTAAATATTAATAAGATAACCGTTTATTCTAGAGTGGGCTCGGAGTATGATTTGTTATGTGTGAATTTTTTTATTTTTTAAATATTAATAAGATGAATGTTTATTTTATGTGGACCAATTGTTCTTAATGAGATTGATATATTTATCTTTTTGGGTATTCTATGTGATTTTATTTTTTCTTCTCTAGCGGCTCAGGAGTACGGTTTGTTTTTATTTATTTTAAATATTTTTTTTTTTTAACAATTTAAGAGTTATGTCAACAATTTATTGAAATAACTATGGACATTTTTTAAATAAGTTGAATTTTTCACTTACTAGGAAAAAAATAATTTAAATTTGAATTCGCCCACTTATTCACTCACCTTGTCTTAGTCAATGGTTATTATACAATTTGGTTGAACAAGGATAATAATAATAATAATAATAATAATAAACAACTATTTGGAAGGTCATGGTCAAGTTGGTGTATGGTAAACTCTTTGATTGTGAGACAATCTCTATGACATCCCCTTGTTTGTGGCACAAAAGACCAACCTCCGTATACATACATAGAAGTTTTATAAAGTCGTACATACTCTAACCCTCTTTATATTTTAACTTATTTGAAAATGTGACATCTTAATAGGAAACATATATTCTTAACCATTAAACATATTATTAACAAGATGAAGTTTTTCACAATTGTTTGTTATCTAGAAGATTTTTGGAATAACTCTCTAATGGATTTATAATGGGAGTTGTCTATAATGCGACTTTTTGGAGATTCCGGTGACGGAATCCCCTAGAAAAAATTGAGGTTAAATCTTGATTTGTATTATTTAAAATGGTTTTTTAACTGCATATTTGGATTCAGCACCCTAAAAAACCCCTGGGACGCTTTGATTGTGCAGAAACTAGCTATCAAACTTGCGATTCCAATAAATTGCTGCCAGATTTTGACCAGGAAAAGCTTCCAAAAAGTCGCATTATAGACAACTGCTTTATAATCCATCAAATGGACACTTCACCCATCATTAGCGTGGGTGAACTACCATAAATCTGGAAAACAATTGTTTGAATTTGTCGACTTCTGAATTTATTTTGGCACTAATGAATGGTTATTATACCATTTAGGTGGATAAATAAGATAATAATAATATATAATAATATTAATAAATTATTATTAAAGTCATGAAAATTTTAATTTATGACAACATCTTGTTTTATCGACAAGGCACCCTCCTCCCTATGACACCCCCTTATTTGAGTGTGTGACATCTTAAGAGGAAACACATACTCTTAACCATTAAATTTATTAATAAGAGAGTAAATATTTTCACAAATTTTCATCTTGTGGAAATTTTTTGAAATATCTTATGTAATGGATTTAGGATCCATTAGAAAGTTGAGACTCCACCCATCATTAGGGTGGGTGCATTGTCCACCCAAAAGATCTTCTGGATTATAAATCAATTACAAGGTTATTTTGGAATTTCATGACATCATTAAACATATGATTTTTCCTTACAAACTTTACACTTATGAAATGAATAGAAAACATGAACAACAATACTTGTACAATGTTTTTATAAAATAGCATAGATCTATATTAGCTCTTGTTCTATTAAATGTTGATAGATTTGGAGTTAAGATGGATTTATGTTGGTTTTCAAGAACACACTAAAAAAATGTTTTAACTATAATATTTTTTTTGTTCTTTTTTCACTTATTTTATATAATATATACATAGATGACTTTCAAATATTTTCTTTGTGTTTCACATTCTCACATTAAAATGTTGATACATATGTGGGCTACCTCACTCTCTCTATATATGTATCTATCTTTTTCTCTCTATATAAATATGTGTGTTTTACTAATATTTTTTATAATGTTACATGTGAACTCTATATTAAGTATTAAAAGAATTACAAAATTGTGCATTTTGAATTAGAAAGAAACTATTCATAGAATAAAATCTCTCCCCATATATAAGACTCATATTAAATTTTTGTTTGTTTGTTTGTTATTTATATTTTTTAAATATTGTATTTGAATTCATTACTAATAATAGAAAAATTAAGACAAAATAGAAGAAATGTGATTGATCCCTAAAACATTTTATTCATACATTCAGTAGATGGAGGGTCAAAGAAAACCAAATGGATCTAGAAGTTATTGCGAACTCACTGTTCTCTTCTGACTCTCTGATGGTTGTATTAGGCCCTTTAGTTATCCCTCACAATGAAAAATAAAAATATAAGAAATTTTTAATTTAAATTAATAAAATATTTTTTGAGATGTTCACTCTCTAGTAGGGGGGAGATGTTCTAATGTTTAACTTTAGGACACTCTCTAGTAGGGGGAGATGTTCACTCTCTAGTAGGGGGGTGATGTTCTAATGTTTAACATTAGCGGGGGGTATGTTCTAACATTTAACATTAGGGGGGTGGATGTTCTAACGTTTAACATTTTGACTCAGTCCAAATAAAAAAGTAAAAGTAAAAGTAAAAGAATAAAATAAAGAACTTAAAATTCTCCCTCATATTGAAAAGTAAATTAATTTTCTAACCCCATCTTAATTCATGTAAAATTAAGGTGAAAATTAAGTATTGCTCACATTTCTTTTCAGTGCTACTTTTTAGTTTGTTAATGTAAGTATTATTTTATTATTTCTAAATGTAAATTAAAAGACAACATCTCCCTCATGAGGTGCACTATAGCCCAATATAGGGAAATGTGTAAGTGTGAGGAATAATGTAAGAAAGTGCTATTTTTTAATTCGTTAATGTAAGTATTATTTTATTATTTCTAAATGTAAAGTAAAAGACAACATCTCCCTCATGAGGGGCACTATAACCCAAGGGAGATGTGTAAGTGTGAGCAGTAATGTGTAGGTATGAGGAATAACGTAAGAAAGATAGAATGGCAAGTTTTGTTAAATGTAGAATCAATATGTTTAATTAATATTTATTAAATGTTATATCTATCCACATTTTTATCTAAAGAATTCCTTAAATTATGGTGGAAATTAAATCATGGTAAATATGTTCTGATCTATTTTGAAGGATTGTATTTTTGGATTAAAAAATCACTACATGAATATCTAAAAATACACATAAATATTGGAACCATATCAATAAATTATGGCATAAAATAAGTGATATAGTTATCCACATGTAATTATATTATGTAAAATACTACAATATTATAAGTTACATTTATCGGTGCTATAATAATAATGGTTAGTGAACAAATCCATTCTTATAAAAGAAAATTATAATATCATGGGCCAAAACCATGGGCCATCTAGGCTTTTGATTATTATGTTATAGATCTAAGCTTTTCATTATTTGATTACAATACCATGGGCTATCTAGGCTTTTGATTATTATGTTATGGATCTAAGATTTTAATTATTCTGTTACAATACCATGGGCGAATACCATACCATGGCTCAATACCATGGCTTATCAATACCACGTACCCAAAAACCATAACGTATTTCACAATCAAAATATTTTATAAATATTTTATTTTTGTATAATTTACTCACATTTTTTGATTAAATATAAAAGAAAAAAAAAGTGATAATTACTTTTGAGATATATATAAACCCTCCATCCATCATTCCTCACGACTACTGAAAATATATTCTCATAGAGATTAAATCCAGGTTCTATAAAACTAACTAGCAATTGCGTCATATTTTACAAAAGAAACAACATAAGGTAGTAGCATATGGGAGAACATAGATGAAGAGAGATGTTATATGTTATGCAATGTAGATTTTGTCTAGTTTAAAACTGTTTCCTTGGGCCATTTCCCACTTCTTGTGCCTTCCCACTCGAGGTTGCTTATGCTTATAATGCTTGTAACAAAGCACTTCAAGAAAACCTTTTGAAAGTAATCATTTTCAAGCATGCATAATTGCATAAGAGTTGTGCATAGTCATACTTTCTCATTAATATATATCGTAGACATTTTTTCTTACCATCACGAAAACCACATGTTTTTTGTGCATAGTTATAGTGCATCCATTCTCTTCTTTAGCTTGCAAATTTTGCTTTTGTTTAGCTACTTAGGTTAGTAAAGGTGTTTACTATATTTCTAGCCTAAAAATCCTGCAAGCACAGTGAAGGAACAACTTTCTTCTTTTACACCACCTTTGGAATAGCTTTGGCTGCAAAAGGATGAGGGGATCAAACAGTTTTTGGATGTTCAATTACAAATTCAGAGGATTTGTTGAGAAATTTATGGAGAATTGCAACTCAATGAAGTTATAACTCCAAAACTTGATGATCAAGACTTATCATTGAAAATGTTTGATGAATTTTCTATACAGTTTCAAGAACTTCAAAGAGAAAAGGTGATATTTCTCAATAGCTTTGGTACATATGCATTTTAATTTGTTTTAAAACTAATATTATTATCTGTTATATATTCGCTTATGGTCTGGACTTGGAATTTAATTTTGAAATCACATTTTGGCCTTTTTTTCATTGATTTAGTTAAAGTTGGAAGGGGTTATAATCATTTCTAAGTTAAATGGGAGAAATGACAAATCCTTTTCATTTGATTGATACATACATCATATGGGCTTTAATTATACACTAGATTGTTTCTTCGTACTTCACACTTTAATTAATAATTGCAATCCTTCGCACTGTGATCAGGTCCACAAGGTTCTTGATTATGTTAATATTGTATGTGATGTTTGTCTTGTATTGGGGATGGATTTTTTTAATGTATTTACTAATGCAAACGAGTTGTCAATTTGACAAACACATGTTTCCATTATCAAATCCTGAAGCACCATATTAAAGACTATATCATTAACCAAGTTGTCAATCTGACCAACACATGTTTCCATTGTCAAAGCCTCAAGCACCGTATTAAAGACTACATCCTTAACCGAGCTACCAATTTGAACAACTCATTTCTCCATTGTAAAAGCCTGAAGCACAATATTAAAGACTGCATCATTATGGTTAGGTTGCAGACTATAATCCTTGAATCTCAAGTTCTTTAGTAGGCCCCTCTAGCATTAAATGCTAGCCAAGATGAATGGAAAAATGTGTGTTAAAAGGGCTCCAAAGCTAGCAAGAAGCCTCAAACCCAAGCGACCCTTCAATCCATTACCTCTATGTTAGGGAATAAAATGATCTCTTTGTCTACCATCATTGCACTTGAATGTGAAAATTATATCTGTTAGAGTGCTCAAACCACAATGACACTAAAAGACATGCTCCATATCTGCCCAACCTTCTAAATCAACACACAGACAAAACAAGGAAGGTAAAATGCCTTCAAAGAAACCTAAGATGATACACAAAGTTTTTCCATTGATTATTGCACTGCTATCCAATTCATTTGGGGAATTTAATGAGGAACATCATCATACAGATATTAGAATGAAACCAAGGTGGGAGCAAGGTCTTTATATGTGTGTGTGTGTGTGTGCACATTTGCATACATCCTATCCCACAAGGAAGGGAACGAAGGCATATAACGAAGCAATTTCACCAAAGGAAAGCTCTGACAATACTCGAAGGGATGACCTAAGTGAATGAAATTTCACAAAAAGAGCATTTGTGGAGACTTGTATTGATGATTTAATGAAGGAAAATTAAGCACCAAAGCCTATATGTTAAGAGTCGACCTAACATTTTTACAAGTATCTATCTGAAGACTAGAAGTTATTATTAAAAAAATTTACCACAAAAATCCCCTGCCAAGACTAACCAAGTTACAAGGCCTCGATCTTTTCCTCACATTGTATTTATGAATTTAACAAAGAGGTATTTATGGTGTGATTACATTTGGATTCCTTTTCTTGAATAAATAGTTTCACGGCAAAACGATCTCATTATTCACTCGAAATGAAATAATAAATGGTGATATCACGTTCACCTCTAAGCCTCATTATTTTCGGGATTACATCGAAAGCTATGTCCCTAATGTTCTCAGTATGATTTATGGGCTTTTATAAAGTCATCCACTGAATTAGTTTAGTGCAATCAAGAACTAATGGGCCAAGGCGATTTTATCAAGCGCAGACATCGATCTTTTCCTTTCACACAGTCCTAGTGAATCTTAGCATAGGCTACATGGATAGGCTACATTCCAGGTGAATACCATGGGATGTGTAGGGTTAATAATGGTGCATGGTAGTCCATGGTACTTTTGGCCATAGGATATAACCATGAGTGTTCTCAAATATTTGTTTCATACCTCTCGTTTACAAATATGGTATTTGGCCCATAGGATTCACATTGAGCCTTCACTGGACGACGATACGTCTAGCACGATACCTCCACTTTACGTTTACACCCTTACTGACTAATGCTCTCATTAATTTACCATACCTCGGGATTCACTTAAATAAAACCTATTCTTGAAATGGGCAAATGGATTCACTTAAATCTATTCTTGAAAATGGGCTAATGTTCCTAATTTCAAGTATTATTTAAGGTGGGCTATTTGAGGTGATTTGTAATGTAGATACATTCACACTTAATTTGAACATTTAAAATTATCCTTAGTGCAATGTATTTAAAATCAAAATCATGAGGACTAATATGGATCCGAAGTAACATTTGTCAAACAGAAACTCCACTCCATGATTTACTTGCTTTTTTCTATATCCCTTGCAAAATCTATGCTAATGCAACCTATATAAATAACAGTAAGATGGTAAAAGCAATATTGTGAAATATTATCCCTATACTTTCAATAACAGAAAGGATAAAAATCATATGATAAATTAGGTATTAATAATAGTGGTAGTGAATATAAGGAAAGTTATTGCATCTTCCATAAGCATCATTTATATTCCCAACATTTTCTACAATCTCTAATGCCTCTGAAGTGACAAAGTGGATTTCTCTAAGTGGATTTCTCTAAGAAGAACCACTTTTGATGTAATTCCCTCAAGACTAGGTCACACCCTTAGAAAACAAAAGAAGGAGAAGCCGAGAGAGAGTTTCCTTAATAGCCATAAAAGTGATCGCATTAAAACTGGAATATCCAAAATAACACAAGGTCATCTCAAGCATTCCAAGGGATATCACTATTGCTATACAGTTTTGACGATGTAATATATCATTCCTGAAGAACACGTGTTGGAGAAAATAGATAAGTCCAAGAATACGGTACACTAAAGCCAACCCCATAGAATTTAAATAAATGTGCTAACGTGCCTGGAAAATAGCCTGTTGGATTCTTCCACATAATGTTTCCGGTGATAATAGTACCCTTCAGTTCTGGATCACATAAAATAAGAAAAATTTTGTACGTGCCACACTTTGTGATATAGATGGTGTCTAGCTCTATATTTTCTTAAAAATTATTCCCCTGGAATACAAGGAATGCAGCAAGGCCAGTTTGGCTCATCAACATATCGGTGTACAATGATCTCCCCTTTTTTACAACCTTCTAACTTGGCAAGATTTGCAGTACAACATAGTGTAGTGGCTCCACCATCTGAATTTCGACTAATCTTATCCCTCTCCTTCGTCTCGAAAATGATTGTTTCAATAAGTCCAATGCTAAGCTCCATTTCATCAATGCTCAGAAGTGGATTCTTGAGTCCTGTATAAAGGTTGAATTAAACGAGTCAAATTGAATTATCAAAATCATTGAACCACCCTTTTACATTTCTATTGCAAGAAGCCTACATATAATTCTATTACATAAATATCCAAAGTAATCAAATATGTGCAAAAAATCTCATTTCTCATAGAAATTTGTGGAACCGTGTAACTTGAGGAATATTGAGGAATATTGGTAGCAAATGGACATTAAACCCGACCAAACACAAAACGACATTCGCAATATTCAAATAGAAAGAAGCTCCAAACTCGGCAAGAAGAAATTAGAAACTTTCATAAGCTTGAGATTCCCAAAATCGTATAGATTGAAATTCCTCCTATACATTGCAATGTATCTCCACTTAAAGCATGGGAAGAGTTGGACATGTCATTATAGGAAATTTAGTTTTGACAAGTGATGATAAATTTCCTTACAGAATCTGTAGCAATAACAATGAGTTCATGTCAAAGAACATATTTTTTGAATAGGGTCTAAGAGAATCTCTTGTGTGTGGGGTGAAGCATGTGCAAGGCGATAAGTGTTAATCACATATGTTAATAAATTTCTCAATGTGGATAACTTGTCATCCTTATAACTTGTAGCTAATTAAATTATATCAAATTTTCCCTTGCACCAAAGCAAAAATATGCTTATGATAGAATACTTGCTTTCCCCTAATTAAACTAGTTGATTTTTCTATGATCTTAAGGGAGGAGAAAAATGGTTCCCAAATCCTTTTTGATTCCCCCAAACCACACAGGGTGCAAGGGGAAAAGCATACTTAGAACTAGGAATTGTCCACTTAAAGTCCCAAACTAATATGAAAAATGAACTAAGAAGTATCAAAGGCCATCCATTTGGAAAACCAACCTGCACCTTAACTAACATGAAACATGTAAGGAGTGGGAGAAGATTATTGTGGATACCACCTAACTAATAAAATAAAGAAAATAGTTATAAAATATAAAATGAAAACCAACATAGGAAAGTCCAAGAATTTGAATTGATCCATCATTTGGTAAAGTATGGCCCAAATAATTTATGTGATTATTATTTTAACATTTATATAGTTTTTCAATGATATATTTGAGTCTAGATATAAATAAGTTTGATGTATTTTGTAGGCCAACAAAGGATATTGACAATATACGGAGTGGTTCCTTAGCATGTTTGTAGGATGGAGATCTTCTCGAGGTTGGCTTTTGCTAGAGTAAATTAAATACAATATATGAAACACATTTTTGGTTTGGTTTTTGTTGGATGACTGAGTAAAATCCAATTTTATAGTAAGTTGTTGCAAACTACTTAAATAAACAAGAATGGTTAGAGAAGATTGTAATAAACAAACAAAAGTTAATTCTAAATTCAAGGAGACCATAGCACACATAAAGTAATAAAAAGATAACCTGCAAACGAAAATGAACAAAAGAAAGAGATTGAAAATACAAAATCGTTTATTTCCAGTGAATTGAGACAAAGTTGTCTATGAAAGGTACATTAAGGAGGATGCCAAGCACAATGAGCCTTCAACAATCCTCCAGTGGAAGGTCCATTTTTCTTCCTTTGCATAGTAATTCCATTACAAAAATATCGAAAGTAATCAATATGCGTAAAAATTCTCATTTCTCATAGAAATTTGTGGAACCCTGTAAGTTGAGGAATCTTGGCAGCAAATGGACATTAAAACTGAGCAGGCACAAAACCACGTGCTCAAAATTCAAATAGAAAGAAGATCCATACTAGGAAAAATACATTGTTGAATTCGTCTAGTTAATGTTTCCATTGATAACAGTACCTTTCAGTTGGGGATCACATAACATAAAAAAATGTTCTACATGACATAATTTGTGATATAGATGGTGTCTAATTGTGTCTTTTCTTCCAAATTATTCCCATGGAATACAAGGAATGCAGCAAGGCCATTTTTTCTCATTAACAGATATGTGTTCAATGATCTCTTGTTTCTTACAACCTTCTAACTTGGCAAGCTCTCGATTACAACATAGTGGAGTGGATCCACCATTTAGATTTCCACTAATCTTATCCATCTCCTTTGTCTCGAAAATAACTACTTCAATAAGTCCAATGCTAAGTTCCATTTCATCAATGCTTAGAAGAAGATTCTTGAGTCCTACATAAAGATTGAATTAAACCTCCCAGATAGAATTATGAAAATCCTTAAACCACCCTTTTACATTTCTATTGCAATAAGCCTACATATGATTCCATTACATAAATATCCAAAGAAATCAATACGCGCAAAAAATCTCATTTCTCACAGAAATTTTTGGAACACTGTGACTTTAGGAATATTGGCAACGAATGGACATTAGACCTAACGAGACACAAAACCACATGCTCAAAATTCAAATAGAGATAAGCTCCAAACTAGGGAAGAAGGAAGTATAAACTTTCATAAGATTGAGATTCCCAAAATCATAGATATTCAAATTCCTCCTATACATTATAATATATCTCCACTTAAAGCATGGGTAGTGTTGTGTGGTCCACTATAGGAAACTTATTTTTGACAAGTGATGAGAAACTTCCTTATGCAATTTGTAGCAATAACAATGAGTCAAAGTCGAAGAGCATATATTTTGAATAGGATCTAATAGAAGCTCTTGTGTGTGGGGTGAAGCATGTGAAAGGTGATAAATTTTAATCACATATGTTAATAAATTGTTCAATGTGGAAAACTTTTGATCCTTAAAATATGCAACTAATTAAATTATATGGAATGTTCCCTTTCACCAAAGTGAAAACATGCTTATGACAGAGTACTTGCTTTCCCCTAATTAGACTAATTGATTTTTCTATGATCCTAAGGGAGGAGAAAAATGGTTCCCAACTCCTTTTTGATTCCCACAAATCACACAAGGTGCAAGGGGAAGCGCATACTCAAAACTAAGAATTTTGCACTTAAAGTCCCAAACTAATATGAAAAATGAACTAAGAAGTAGCAAAAAGATGAACTAAGAAGTAGCAAAGGCCATCCATGTGGCAAAGCAAACTACACCTTAACTAACATGAAACATGTAAGGAGTGGGAGAAGATTATTATGGATACCATCTAACTCATAAAATAAAGAAATTGGTTATAAACTATAAAATGAAAACCCACATAGGAAAGTCCAATCATTTGCATTGATCCATCATTCGGTAAATTATGGCCCAAATAACTTATGTGACTATTCTTCTAATAACTATATAATTTTTCTATGATATATTTCGGTCTAAATATAAATTCGTTTGATATATTTTGTAGGCTAGAAAAGGATATTGACAAAATATGGAGTGCTTCTTGGTGAATTTTTTTCCTCTTTATATATTAATAAGATGACCTTTTATTTTACCTAGATCAATTGTTCTCAACGAAATTGATATATTTATTTTTTTAGGTATTCTATGTGGTCTCATCTTTGTTCCTCTAGTGCTTTAGGAGTAGGGTTTGCTTTTATTTATTTCAAATATTTATTTTTTCTAACAATTTAAGGATTATGTCAACAACTTATTTAAATAAATATGGACATTTCTTTAAATAAGTTGAATTTGTTCATGTACGAGGAAAAAAATATTTTAAAGTTGAATTCACCCACTTATTAACTTACCTTGTCATAGTGGATGGTTATTATACCATTTAGGTGGACAAGGAATATAATAATAATAATAAACAATTGTTTGGAAGGTCATGGCCAAGTTGGTGTATGGCAAAGTGCTTGATTATGAGACAATCCCTATGACACCCCCTTGTTTGTGGCACAAAAGACCAACCTTGGCATACATACATAGAAGTGTTGTAAAGTCGTACATACTCTAACCCTCTTTAGATTTGAACTTATTTGAAAATGTCACATCTTAATAGGAAACATATATTCTTAACCATTAAACATATTATTAACAAGATGAAGTTTTTCACAATTGCTTGTTATCTAGAAGATTTTTGGAATAACTCTGTAATGGATTTATAATCCATCCAATGGACACTTCACCCATCATTAGTGTGGGTGAACTACCATAAATATGGAAAACAATTGGTTATAAGAGGTTGAATTTGTACACTTATGAATTTACTTGGCACTAGTGAATGGTTATTATACCATTTAGGTGGATAAATAAGACAATAATAATAATATAGTAATATTATTATTAATAAAAAAATTAAAGTCATGGAAAATTTAATTTATGAAAACCTCTTTTTTTCAGACAAGGTACCCTCCTCCCTATGACACCCCTTATTTGAGTGTGTGACATCTTAAGAGGAAACACATACTCTTAACCATTAAATTTATTAATACGAGAGTGACTATTTTAACAAATTTTGATCTTGTGGAAAATTTTCAAAATAACTTATGTAATGGATTTATAATTTATAAGAAAGTTGAGACTCCACCTATCATTAGGGTGGGTGCATTGTCCAACCAAAAGATCTTATGTATTATAAATCAATTACAAGGTTATTTTGGAAATTTTTCACATCATTAAACATATGATTTTTCCTTATAAACTTTACACTTATGAAATGAATAGAAAATATGAACAAAGATACTTGTAGAATATTTTTATAAACTAGCATAGATCTATATTAACTCTTTTTCTACTAAATTTTGAGAGATTTTGGAGTTAAGATGGATCTATGTTGGTTTTCAACAACACATTAAAAAAATGTTTTAACTATGTTTTAATGTTTTATTTATGTTTCACATTCTCACATTAAAATGTTGATACATGTGTGGGCTCCCTCACTCTCTCTATATATGTATCTATCATTTTCTCTATATATAAATATGTCTATGTTTTACTAATATTTTTTAAAATGTTACATGTCAACTCTATATTAAGTATTAAAAGAATTACAAAATCATGCATTTTGAATTAGAAAGAATCTATTCGTAGAGTAAAATCTCTCCCTATATATAAAACTCATATAAAACTTATTTATTTATATTTTTTAAATATTGTATTTTTTTGTATACAGTGGAATTGACAACAAAAACTCATATAAAACTTATTTATTTATATTTTTTAAATATTGTATTTTTTTTTATACAATGGAATTGACAACAGGGGTAGCCTCACGACTCGTGTTCTGACTGCTACCTCACGGGTTCGATTCTGACCGCTACCTCTATAACCACTGGGAGTTGCACCCACCCCTCTCCACAGCACTGGGTTAGTCCGGGGGAATTGAACTCGTGACCTTCAGTATGGAGCCCACCTTTCTAATGGACGACTTGTGTTCTGACTGCTACCTCACGGGTTCGATTCTGATCGCTACCTCTATAACCATTGGGAGCTGCACCCGCCCCTCTCCACAACACCGGGTTAGTCCGGGGGAATTGAACTCGTGACCTTCAGTATGGAGCCCACCTTTCTAATGAACTTCACGGCAGTGTGATTACCAACTCGCCTACCCCCGTGGGGCTAAAAATATTGTATTTGAATTCCATATTAATAATAGAAAAAATTGCACATTTCCCTCAAAATGAAAAATAAAAATAAAAGAATTTTTTAATTTAAATTAATAAAATATTTTTTGTTCTTAATATTTTTAAATTTTTTTGTCAAGAGACAATCTTTAATGGCGGGGAGATGTTCTAACGTTTAACATTGGGCGGGATGGGGGGGGAGATGTTTTAACATTTAATATTAGGGTGAGGGATGTCCTAACGTTTAACATTTTGACTCAGTCAAAATAAAAAAGTAAAAGTAAAATTAAAAGAATAAAATAAAAACATAAAATTTTCCCTCATATTAAAAACTAAACTAATTTTCTAACCCCACTTTAATTAGTTTATGTAAAATTAAGGTGGAAATTGAGTATAGGTGACATTTCTTTTCACTGTTATTTTTTAATTTGTTAATGTAAGTACTATTTTATTTTTTCTAAATGTAAAGTTACAAGACAACATCTCCCTCATGAGGTGCAATATAGCCCAATATAGGTAGATGTGTAAGTGTGTGGCATAATGTAAAAAGATAGTATGTCAAGTTTTGGTAAAGGCAAAATCTACGTGTTTAATTAATATTTATTAAATGTTATATCTATCCACTTTTTTATCTAAAGAATTTTTTAAATTATGGTGGGAATTAAATCATGGTAAATATGTTATGAGCTATTTTGAAGGATGTTCGATTAAAAAATCACTACACAAATATCTAAAAATACACATAAATATTGGAACCATATCCAAAAATTATGGCATAAAATATGTGATATAGTTATCCACATGTCATTATATTATGTAAAATACTACAATCTTATAAGTAACATTTGTCGGTGCTATACTAATAATGGTTAGTGAGCAAATCCATTGCCATAAAAGAAAATCATAATATCATTGGCCAATACCATGGGCCATCTAGGGTTTTGATTATTATGTTATGGATCTAAGTTTTTAATTATTCTATTAGAATACCATGGGCCATCTAGGATTTTGATTATTATGTTTTGGATCTAAGATTTTAATTATTTTGTTACAATACCACGGCCCAATACCATGGCTTATCAATACCACATACCCAAAAACCATAACTTATTTCACAATCAAGATATTTTTAAATTTTATATCTTTATTTAATTTAATGACATTTTTTAATTAAATCTAAAAGAAAAAAGGTTATAATTACTTTTGAGATATATCTAAACCCTTCATCCATCCATCATTACGACTACGAAAAATATTATCATAGAGATTAACTGGAGGTTCTAATAAAATTAAATAGAAATTGCATCAGATGTTGCAAAAGAAACGCGTAAGGTAGTCGCATATGGAACAACATAGATGAAGAGAGATATGATATGTTATGCAATCTAGCTTTTGTCTAGTTTAAAAGTATTCCCTTGGGCCATTTCCCACTTTTTTTGCCTACCCATGGCAGTCACATATGGAAGAACATAGATGAAGAGAGATATGATATGTTATGCAATCTAGATTTTTTCTAGTTTAAAAGTATTTCCTTGGATCATTTCCCACTTCTTGTGCCTGCCCACTCGAGGTCGCTTATGCTTATAATGCTTGTCTTGACTTTAACAAAGCACTTCAGAAAAAACTTTTGAAAGTAATCATTTTCAAGCATGCATAATTGCATAGAGTTGTACACAGTTAAACCTCCTGACTAATATATATTGCAGATAATTTTTCTTACCATCACCAAAATCATGATGTTTTTGTGCACAGTTATAGTGCATCCATTCTCTTCTTTAGCTTGAAACTTTTGCTTTTGTTTAGCTACTTAGGTTAGTAAATATGTTTACTATATTTCTAGCATGAAAATATTGCAAGCATGGTGGAGGAACGACTTTCTTCTTTTATATCACCTTTGGAATAGCTTTGGCCACAAAAGGTGATGAGCACCAGTATTGCAGCAAGGATGTTGCAAGTCCTGGGCTACCAGCTTTACTTATCAAAACGGGGCTCATACAAACTTGGAGGTGACAATGTTATATGCACAAGTAAAAGTGAAGGTCCTGCCTGTTGTCACTGTTCATCTAGCGAGAGACCCCAGGGGTTCCAGGCTAGACTTATATAGAGTCAGAAGAAGCTTGATTCTTTGATGGAAGAAGAGCAAATCTATTCTAAGAGAGCTACTCTACTGCAATAATGAAGAAAACAACATGTATTGCTAAATCACACCATATCCTAATTAACCATTTAAACATCTATGCTAAGTAGAATTTCTAAATCAACACTAACCTAATGATGCTATCTAAGCTACAGAAGTAAAGAGCATCAACCATACTAACGTGTAAGCAAGAAGACTAAACTAAATCTGTTTTCACTTTCTTTTTTGCATTTGTAGGCAAAATCAAGTATGCAAATTAATTGTTCTTGTGGATGTGACAGGTGGATGGAAGGTGATTGAGGATGGCTAAAAGGCTTATTGAGTGGTTGCATGGTGTGAAAGAGTCCTAGGAGGATTTTTGTGACTTCCTAGAGGTTCCCTACAGGAATTACAGAAAACCTACAGGATACGGCCGAGAGCTAATTGTGAGGTGTTGGAGGTGTTGGGAAGCTTGGAAAGGGTGTGTGATTAGTGAGATGGGGTGTTAGAAGGTTCAGGAACACTCAGGAGTCAATATCCAAGATCAGATATGGCTAGATTCACTCAAGGTATCTAGGGGAATTTCAATAAAAAAATTACAAAAACTAGGGAGGGTGATGGTGGAACAAGAGATGGTTAGGGTGGATTTGGTGGAAGGTGGTTGCTAGTGATGAAGTTTGGGTCTCCTCCTGAAGTACCTGTTGTGCTTAAAACATATGTGTTTCGCAAGAACTACGCAACAAGATACATTTTCATACACTAGAAAAGCATGAATCAATTGTCGATATTATGCATGAAGAGAGTGATAAAGGGAATGAAAGAATGAGTGATATCTTATTGTAGAAATGGATTAATGGAAAAAGATGAAAATGAAATGAACCAAATGTTGAATCAAGACAACAAACTCCAAAGCTCATGCAAGAACTAGAAATTTGTGTTTTTGGGGCTGCTAAAGGGTCTCTTCCTCAAGTCATGGTCCCAGAGGGACGAAGGGAGGACAAGACACTTGCTGATAACCTTATGGTGATCCTTTTTCTCCTTGATAACTTGCTAATTGAAATAAGGCACAAATGGAAGAAAAGTAACATACAACCAATCTAATCTACACTGTTGTAATGGAAATACAACTACTTAAGGAAATGAACAATTAAATCATGAATCTATGCTAACATACATGTACAATAAACAAGAGCCTTAGATGCTAGGGTTGGGCCCTAACCAAAGAGCTTCAGCCCTCTGAGTTAACTCAGTGCTGGCTTAAAACAAAACTCATTCTTATTATCAAAATAATGGATTACATCCAAAACTGTCACAAGTCTTGCAGCTCGAAAATAGAGTACAATTTTACAATAAAAAATCTGAATCCTCCTGATGTCCTAGGCCTCTCTACTTATACATCTAAATTCTCCAACGACTTCCTTAAAATTAGGGAGGCTCGACTCCCAAACTCGAGATAAACTACTACTTTGTGTTTCACTTGCTAGGCTGCCTTCTAGTCCTCATGATTTGGTTGTTTGCAGTCTGAGCTAATGGAGGAATATTCGAATGGAGGGGTAGTAAATGAGGAGGATTTACCTCCTATAATTCCTCTCCCTTGTCCCATTAAAGTTTTGACCATGGACTTTGCCAAAATTCCTTGCTTTTATCATTTAATCCTGCATTAAATGCACATTACACCACAAAGAAAAATATCAAACTCTAACTCATCTCATAAACAAAATATAATCAAAAGTATGCAATAAGTTATCAAAATAGTTGGTTTAACTATGCTAGGAGGTGAATTAAGGCCCATATAATTACCCAATGATGAGGCTCATCAAAATGAAGAGGGGATGAAGACGTTTTTGGATGTTGAATCAAAATTCAGAGGATTTGTTGAGAAATTTCTAGAAAATTGCAACTCAATGAAGCTATAACTCCAAAACATGATGATTAGAACTTATCATTAAAAAAGTTTGAGGAATTTCCTCTACAGTCTCAAGAAATTCAAAGAGAAAATGTGATATTTCTCAGTAGCTTTGGTCCATATGCATTTTAATTTGTTCTAAAAATAATATTATCATCTATTATATATTCCCTAATGGTCTTGACTTGGAATTTGATTTAGAAATCACCTTTTATCCTTTTTATTAATTGATTTAGCTAAAGTTGGAAGGGGTTAGAATCATTTCTAAGTTAAATCACATAAATGACAAATCCTTTTCATTTAATCTATACATGCATCATATGGGATTTAATTATAAAGTAGATTGTTTCTTGGTACTTCACACTTAATTAATAATTGCAATCTGTGGCAGGGTGATCAGGTACACAAGGTCCTTGATTACATTAATATTGTATGCGATGTTTTCCTTGTATTGGGGATGAACTATTTTAATGTCATTACCGATGCAACTGAGTTGTTAATTTGACAAACACATGTTTCCATTATCAAAGCCTAAAGCACCATATTAAAGACTGCATCATTAACCAAGTTGTCATTTTAAGCAACAAATGTTTCCATTATCAAAGCCTCAAGCACCATATTAAAGACTACATCCTTAACCGAGTTGTCAATTTGACTAACACCTTTTTCCATTGTCACATCCCTGAAGCACAATATTAAAGACTGCATCATTATGGTTAGGTTGTAGACTATAATCCTTGAATCTCAAGTTCTTTAATAGGCCCCTCTGGCTTTAAATGCTAGCCAAGATGAATGGGAAAATGTGTGTCAAAAGGGCTTCGTAGCTAGCAAGAAGCCTCAAATCCAAGCGACCCTTTAGTCAATTGCCTCCATGTTAGGCAATAAAAGGTTCTCTTAGTCTACCATCATTACACCTGAATGTGTTGATTCTATCCCTTAGAGATCTCAATGCCACAATGATGCTTAAAGCCATGCTCCATATTTGTCCAACCTTCTAAATCAACACACAGAAAAAACAAGGAAGGTGAAGCACCTCCAAAGAAACCTAAGATGATACGCAAACTTTTTCCATTGATTATAGCATTGGTATCCAATTCATTTGCGAAATTTAATGAGTAACATTTTCGTATAGATATTAGAATGAAACCAAGGTAGGAGCACATTTGCATACATCCTATCCCACAAGGAAGGGAACGAAGGCATATAATGAAGCAATTTCACCAAAGGAAAGCTCTGACAATACTCGAAGGGATGACCTAAGTGAATGAAATTTCACAAAAAGAGCATTTGTGGAGACTTGTATTGATGATTTAATGAAGGAAAATTAAGCACCAAAGCCTATATGTTAAGAGTTGACCTAAAATTTTTACAAGTATCTATGTGAAGACTAGAAGTTATTATTAAAAAAATTTACCACAAAAATCCCCTGCCAGACTAACCAAGTTACAAGGCCTGGAGCTTTTCCTCATATTTTATCTAAGAATTTAACAAAGAGGTATTTATGGTTTGATTACATCTGGATTCCTTTTTTTGATTAAATAGTTTTGTGGGAAAATGATCTCATTATTCGCTCGAAATGAAATAATAAATGGTGATATCACAATCACCTCTAAGCCTAATTATTTTCAGGATTACATCAAAAACTATGTCCAGAATGTTCTCAGCATGATTTATGGGCTTTTAGGAATTCACCCAATGAATTAGTTAAGTGAAATGTATTTCAAATCAAAATAAAGACAACTAATATGGATCAGAAGTAACATGTGTCAAACAAAAACTCCACTCCATGATTTACTTGTTGTTTTCTATATTACTTCCAAAATCTATGCTTATGCAAACTATACAAATAATAATAAGATGGTAAAAGTAATATTGTGAGATAGTATCCCTTCCCTTTCTATAACAGAAAGGATAAAAATCATATGATAAATAAAGTATTAAGAACAATGGTAGTGAACATAAGGAAAGTTCTTGCAACTTCCATAAGCATCATTTATATTCCCAACATTTTCTACAAGATCTAATGCCTCTAATCGACAAAGTAGATTGCTCCAATAAGAACCACTTTTGATGTAATTCCCTTAAGAGTAGGTCACACCATATAATAACCCATATAAAACACAAGAAGGAGAATCTGAGAGACACTTTGCTTAATAGCCATAAAAGTGATTGCATTAAAATTGGCATATTCAAAATGCCACAAGCTCATCTCAAGCATTCCAAGGAATATCACTACTACTATACAATTTTGAAGATGTAATATATCATTCTTGAAGCACATGTATTGGAGAAAATAGATAAGTCCAAGAATAAGGTAGGCTAAAGACAAACCCATAGAATTTAAATAAATGTGATAAGTTGTTTGGAAAATAGCCTATTAGATTCTTCCACATAATGTTTCCATTGATAATAGTATCTTTCAGTTGCAGATCACATAACATAAAAAAAATGTTGTACATGCCATACTTTGTGATATAGATGGTGTATAACTATATAGTTTCTTCCAAATTATTCCCCTGGAATACAAGGAATGCAAGAAGGCCAGTTAGTCTCATCAAGAGATTGGTGTACAATGATCTCCCATTTTTTACAACCTTCTAACTTGGCAAGCTCTGGAGTACAACATAGTGCAATGGCTCCACCATTTGGATTGCCACTAATCTTATCCCTATCCTTTGTCTCGAAAATAAATGCTTCAATAAGTCCAATTCTAACCTCCATTTAATCAATGCTCATAAGTAGATTCTTGAGTCGAACATAAAGATTGAATGAAACCTGCTAGAATGAATTATCAAAATCATTAAACCAACCTTTTACATTTCTATCGTAAGAAGCCTATATATAATTCCATTACATAAATATCCAAATTAATCAATATGTGCAAAAATTCTTATTTCTCACAGAAATTTGTGGAACCCTGTAAGTTGAGGAATATTGGCAACAAATGGACATTAAAACTGACGAGACACAAAACCACATGCTCAAAATTATAATAGGAATAAGCTCCAACCTCGGCAACAAGGAAGTACAAACTTTCATAAGCTTGATATTCCCAAAATCCTAGAGATTAAAATTCCTCCTATACATTACATTGTATCTCCACTTAAAGTGTGGCCAGAGTTGCATGTGCCACTATAGGAAATTGATTTTTGACAAGTGATGATAAACCACCTTACACAATCTGTAGCAATAACAATGAGTACAAGTCTAAGAGCATATTTTTTTAATAGGATCTAAGAGAAGCACTTGTGTGTGGGTTTAAGCATGTGCAAGGTGATAAGTTTTAATCACATATGTTAACAAATTGTTCAATGTGGATAACTTATGATCCTTACAACTTGCAACTAATTAAATTATATTGAATTTCCCCTTGCACCAAAGGAAAAATATGCTTGTGATAGAATACTTGCTTTCCCCTAATTAAACTAATTGTTTTTTTCATCTTAAGGGAGAAGGAAAATGGTTCCCAAATCCTTTTTGATTCCCCCAAATCGCATAGGGTGCAAGGGGAAGAGCATAGTCAGAACTAGGAATTTTCCACCTAAAGTCCCAAACTAATATGAAAAATGAACTACGAAGTAGCAAAGGCCATCCATTTGGCAAACCAACATGCACCTTAACTAACATGAAACATGTAAGGAGTGGGAGAATATTATTTTGGATACCACCTAACTCATAAAACAAATAAAATGGTAATAAACTACAAAATGCAAACCCACATAGGAAAGTCCAAGAATTTTCATTGATCCGTCTTTCGGAAAACAATGGCCCAAATAATTTATGTCACTATTCTTTTAACAACTGCATAGTATTTATATGATATATTTCTGTCAAGATATAAATTTGTTTGATGTATTTTGTAGTCCAACAAATGATATTGACAATATATGGAGTGGTTCTTGAGCATGTATGTAGGATGGAGACGTTGTTGAGGTTGGTTTTGGCTAGAATAAATGAAATACAATCAATCAAGCACATTTTTGGTTTGTTTTTTATTGGATGAGTGAGTAAAATCCAATTTGATAGTAAGTTGTTGCAAACTACTTCAATACACAAGCATGGTTAGAGAAGATTGTAATAAACAAACAAAAATTGAGTCTAAATTACAGGAGACCATAACACACATAAAATAATAAAAAATAACCTGCAAATGAAAGTGAAGAAAAGCAAGAGATTGAAAATTTAAATCCTTTATTTCCAGTGAATTGAGACAAGGTGGTCTATGAAAGACACATAAAGGAGGATGCCACACAAAATGAGCCTTCAAAAATCCTCTAGTGGAAGGTCCATTTTTCTGCCTTTACATAATAATTCCATTACATAAATATCCAAAGTAATCAATATGCGCAAAAATTATCATTTCTTAAAGAAATTTGTGGGAATCTGTAACTTGAGGAATCTTGGCAGCAAAAGGACATTAAAACCAACCACACACAAAACCACATGCTCAAAATTCAAATAGAAAGAAGCTCCACACTGGGCAAGAAGGAAGTACAAAATTTCATTAGCTTGAGATTCCCAAGATCACTGAGATTCAAACTTCTTCAGAAAATAGCCTGTTGAATTGTTCCACATAATGTTTCCATTGATAATAGTACCATTTAGTTTCGGGTAACATAAAATAAAAAAAATGTTCTAAATGACATACTTTGTGATATAGATGGTGTCTAACTATGTCTTTTCTTCAAAATTATTCACCTCGAATACCAAGAATGCAGCAAGCCATTTTGGCTCATCAACAGATCGATGTACAATGATCTCCCCTTTTTTACAACCTTCTAACTTGGAAAGCTCTGGAGTACAACATAGTGAAGTGGCTCCACCATTTGTATTGCCACTAATCTTATCCATCTTCTTTGTCTCAAAAATAACTGCTTCAATAAGTCCAATGCTAAGCTCCATTTCATCAGTGCTTAGAAGAAGATTCTTGAGTCCTGCATAAAGATTGAATAAAACATGCGAGATAGAATTATAAAAATCATTAAACCACCCTTTTACATTTCTATTGAAATAAGCCTACATATAATTCCATTACATAAATATCCAAAGTAATCATTATGCATAAAAAATCTCATTTCTCACATAAATTTGTGGAACGCTATGACTTTACGAATATTGGCAACAAATGGACATTAAAACTCACTAGACACAAAAACACATGCTCAAAATTCAAATAGAAAGAAGCTCCAAACTTTGCAAGAAGGAAGTAGAAAATTTCATAAGCCTGAGATTCCCAAAATCATAGAGATTCAAATTCCTCCAATACATTATAATGTATCTCTACTTAAAGTGTGAGTAGAGTTGTGAGTGCCATTATAGGAAATTGATTTTCGACAAGTGATGAGAAACTGCCTTACGCACTCTGTAGCAATAACAATGACTACAAGTCAAAGAGGATAAATTTTGAATAGGATCTAAGAGAATATCTTGTGTCTAGGGTGAAGCATCTGAAAGCTGATAAATGGTAATCACATATGTTATTAAATTGTTCAATGTGGATAACTTGTGATCCTTACAATTTGAAATTGATTAAATTATATGGAATTTTCCCTTTCACCAACATTAAAATTCACTTATGACAAAATACTTGCTTTCCCCTAATTAAACTAATTGATTTTTCTACGATCCTAAGGGAGGAGAAAAATGGTTCCCAGATCCTTTTTAATTCCCACAAATCACACATGGTGCAAGGGGAAGAGCATACTCAGAACTAGGAATTTTCCACGTAAAGAACCAAACTAATATGAAAAATGAACTAAGAAGTAGCAAAGGCCATCCATGTGGCAAACCAAATTGCACCTTAACTAACATGAAACATGTAAGGAGTGGGAGAATATTATTATGGATACCACCTAATTCATAAAATAAATAAAATGGTTTTAAACTATAAAATGAAAACTTACATAGGAAAGTCCAAGAATTTGCATTGATCGATCATTTGATAAAGTATGGCCCAAATAATTTATGTGACTATTCTTTTAACAACTGTATAATTTTTTCATGATATATTTCGGTCTAGATTTAAATTTGTTTGATGTATTTTGTAGGCGAACAAAGGATATTGACAATATATGGAGTGGCTCGTGAGCATGTCTATAGGATGGAGATGTTTTCAAGGTTGGTTTTTGCTCATGTAAATGAAATGCAATCAATCAAACACATTTTTGGTTTGGTTTTTGTTGGATCAGTGAGTAAAGTCCAATTTTCTAGTAAGTTGTTGCAAACTACTTAAATGCACAAGCATGTTTATTAAGAAGGTTTTCAGTGATAACCACAACAAAATTCATTTGTCAACTCATTTTAAACCAACAAGTGTGGTTTATCATCAGGACGAGAACCACACTTGTTGGCTCGAAACACACCGACAAATGAATTTTTATGTGATTATCGTTGAAAACATTCTTAATAAACTTGATATGGAATAGAAGCCTAAATTAAATAAGTAAACAAGCATGGTTAGAGAAGTTTCAAATAAACAAAAAAAACTTAAATCTAAATTCGAGGAGAACATAACACACATAAAGTAATAAAAAATAACCTGCAAATGAAAATGAACAAGAGCGAGAGATTGAAAAGATAAATCCTTTATTTCCATTGAATTGAGAAAAAGTGGTATATGAAATATACATAAAAGAGGATGCTAAACATAATGGGACTTCAACAATCCTCGAGTGGAAGGTCCAGTTTTATACCTTTGTGTAATAATTCCATTGCATAAATATCCAAAGCAATCAATATGTGCAAAAAATCTAATTTCTCACAGAAATTTGTAGAATCTGTAAGTTGAGGAATATTGGAAACAAATGGACATTAATACCAACCAGAAACAAAACCACGTGCTCAAAATTCAAATAGAAAGAAACTCCAAACTGGGCAAGAAGGAAGTAGAGGCTTTCATAAGCTTAAGATTCCCAAAATCATTGAGATTCAAATTCCTCTGGAAAATAACCTGTTGTATTCTTCCACATAATGTTTCCATTGATAATAGTACCTTTCAGTTGTGGATCGATGAGGCCATGTCGGAGCAGTAGATTATGTTGGGGGCGCTCTACACGTAGCTGCGGGAACTTGGGGCACTGGCCTCGCAAGTGGGAATCGTCGCTACCCATGAAGCTATGGGTATGTAAGCCACAGAGCAGCTACTACAGGCCAAAATGGATAATACTATCGCACTTCTGGCAAAAGCAGTGACAACAGAAAATGCAGCAGACAGAGCTGTGGTAGGCCGACTTCAGGGGCTGCATTAAATTTGGCTACCCTCCCTCACGAAAGCTTATACTAGCTCTAGGACAGCGCAACAAGGGAGCTCCACACTAGGGAAGGACGTGCAGTACAAGTACTTAGTGAGCATCGAATTAACATAGAACAGTTTGGCCTCCAATGTGACGAAGCGGTAGCACAAAATCGGTAGTTGGAGCAAATTATGGAGGAAGCATGTTGTTGTGCACCTGAGCTCGAGTTTACCTGTCGGCATACTAATCCATAAGTTGGCCAGTGGGTTTCATGAAGCAAAGGATGAAGCAACGAGGATCTAGTTGGCCCTCAACTTGCAGATCGTAGAACTAAAACTGAAGTCACAACCCTCTACACCACTAGAGGTCACATAGCAATGGAGAGGCATCATTCAATCTAGGTGGGAAACAATAGCACGTGCCATGCAGGAGTGTGCTCGCTTGTTGGAGCAATCGCTTATTACACTTACCTCACTACAGGTAGACCCAACCCTACAGCGGTTGGAAACAGAGGCAAGGGACCTACAACAAACCTATGATAATGTAAGCAGGACTGCACAGACAGTTTCCATTTCGCAATGCTTCGCCAAGTTGAGGGAGGCCCAGGCTCTTAAGATACAAGATGACGTCACCCGATAGAATGAAGCAGTGATTAAAGAACGCTTCTAGCCTTGGCTTGATGAGGCATTCATAGTTTCCACCACCATCGAGTGAAAGGTGGCACCCATGTAGGCAGCATATGAACCTGGACAGGCAACTGAAACTGATACTGATGCATCAGTGGCTCACATAGAACAGGTACATCAAATGGCGGAAGATTTTGTTGCAAGTGTAAGCGAAGCGCAGAAGTTTTTGAATGACCTCCACGCGAAGATTGCTGCACCAACCGAGTGAATCGAGACGAGTCACGATGATTGTGTTGGGGGCCTGTTGGGTAGTGGAGGCCCCACATAATGGTTTTGGGGCTCAAAGCCCACAATTTTGGGTAAAAGTATCGTAAAGGCTCCGCGAGGTGCGCGGAGCGCGAATTGTAATGAGTCAAGTCAAAGGGTTGTCAGCCGGAAAATAATGTAAGAAAATAAAAAGTAAGTTGGCCTACCCATGGTTCGCAGACCATGGAAATGTATAAATAGAGCAAGGCTCTAAGGTTAGAAGTTAGTTTTTAGTTTTGTATCTTAATGTAATGGATTTATGAAGGCAATATTCTTTCTACGTCTGTAATTCCATGTCAAGGCTGTTGGTAGATAGATAGAGGCTCTGTAGTTGTGTGTGTAGAGGCCTGGAAGAGTCCGCAGCTGTGTGCACGGACCCCTACAGCTGAGTGTGCAAGGCGGATTTGGTTATAGCGATGGAAGATATAAATAAAGATAAGTTGGTTCTGAAATATCACAGATCTATTTTATTTTGGTTTATGCATCTGTTATATGAGTTTATATCTTTAAGAATTATGATTGCAGGCATTGGGTTTTATTGTTAAATGTTTGCTTAAAGACTGTAAAGAGAAGATAAAATCTATAATAAATACATCAATGAGAAAGCACATCTATGCGGATCTACACGAGGCCTGATAGAGGCCACAGAACGGTTCACGATCCCTCCAAACCACATTAAGACATCCCAAGGGTGTGAAAACCTGGTTCCAGAACCCTCCCCTACTACCTCGGGTGAGACTTCAGTCCGTGCTCCCCGGGTTGTTGCCGAAAGGGCCGGTAGTGCAGGATTTGTTTGGCTAATAACTCTTCTGAACCTGGGTCAGGCCCCAATAAGCCAACACCTGCCGCAATGTTGAGAGATTGTATGGACTTGTTTGGGTAGTTAGAATATTGCTATTTGGAAATTGAGAGATTATATATTTATTTTACAAAAGGGGCATTTTATCCTTCGGTGAGAAAGTTGATTAGATTAGGCACTGAGGAACAACATATTGTTTAGAATGTTAGCAAATGTAGAAAAAGTGGCTCATGCAATAGCACTTGGTGCATTGTAAATATCCCAACTCAAAAAACCACATATACATTTATTCGAGAGGCCATAATTTATAATTTTATTTGTTTAAAAAATGAACAATTAATATATGAGAAAGTAAGTGTTAATTGAAAAAGTAAAATATGAAATAAACACTTGAGGCCGTATTATTGAAAACAAAAAATGTTACAAACATTCAAGCCCGTATAATGGCCTTGCATGGAAGGTACGTGCCCCTGCTTGAATGCACCAGAATCAATGCACCATGTTACCTTGTTTGGTCCACCACCTAGCCAACATGCCTTAAGCACCTAGCCAGCATGCCTTAAGCCATTTGAAGGCGTATAATCTATGGCATCCTTAATTTTTTTAGCATATGAAGATTAAAATGTTTGGAATATCGCGTTCTAATTTTTTTTAGCATATGAAGATTATAATTTTTGGAATATCTGGTTCAAGTGGATCCAGTTGAAGCGCCCCTTATAGTTCCAGTTCCTACCCAGAATCAATTTGGAATATGTGGTTGGAGTGGATTCACTTGAAGCGTGCCTTATAGTTTCCCTATTATATACGCTGAACCAATTGCCTCGCAGAACCAATTTGGAATATGTGGTTGGAGTGGATCCCTTGGAATATCTGGTTCGAGTGGATCCAGTTGAAGCGCCCCTTATAGTTCCAGTTCCTACCCAGAATCAATTTGGAATATGTGGTTGGAGTGGATTCACTTGAAGCGTGCCTTATAGTTTCCCCGTTATATACTCAGAACCAATTGCCTTGCAGTACCAATTTGGAATATGTGGTTGGAGTGGATCCACTTGAAGTGCACCTTATAGTTGCCCCATTATATACTCAGAACCAATTGCTCGGCAGAACCAATTTCCTTAGTTGTTAGAGAAAAACTACCAGCAACAGAAGCAAGGGTCATTAACAATTGTGCAAAATGAAAACACCTGTGATGTTATGCCATCAAAGCTACCTAGTCAGAGATGTGATTATTTGGGTTTGCTTCTCACCTCTTACCTAGGTTGCATTTCTTACCTCTTACATGGGTTGCATTTGGTTGATTTTTTATTTTTTATTTTTCTGAAAATAAAACAATACACAAATAGGACACAGTTAGATGTTTACATAAAGACAAAAATATGACAGAGTTAGATAGTTACAGAAAGAGAAGCAAATCTTTGGAATGATAGCAGATGGTGTTAATGATGCTCCAGTCTTCAAAAATCCATATATTGGAAAAATAAATTTGTTGAAAATAGCAATTTGTTGTGCAATCAGGTGGGTTATGGTTGTAGGTGGGTTTTCTACTTATTGCTTTGCTAATTCATTAGAGACAGTGTTAGTATTTTCACTCTAAATATAAATAGAAACAATTTTTTTTTTTGGCTTGAATTATAAACATAAACAATTATTTTCTTGTTTTTCATTGAATAAGTAGAAATTAATGAATTTATAAGAAATATACAAGCATTAAGTTGGCCAAAACAATGTAAATCACTATATTTTCAAATATGTACCAATTATTTTCTTGGCTTGAATTAGTGGAAATAAATGAATTTCTATGAAATATACATGCTTGAATTAGTAGAAATGAACGAATTTATAAGAAATTTACAAGCATCTTTAAGTTGAGTAAGTTGGTATTTTTCCAGAATTCTGATTCAACCCAAAACAATGTAAATCACTATATTTTCACTTTAAATATAAACAATAACAATTATTTTCTTGTTCAGACTTGAATTAGTATAAATAAATGATTTTATATGAAATTTAAATGCATCTTTAAACTTTGAGTTGGTATTTTTCAAGAATTGGAATTATAACAATCTAAAAGTAATAGAAACAAATATAATTAAGAATGTTTCTCTACAATATAGCAATTTCTTAAATTTAGGAAACTTATATCTATTAAAACAATGATATTGTACTTATGATAAGAATGGAAAGAAACATAGATGGAATCAGTTCCTTTAGAAATTAAATTTAACCAACTTATATCTCTTAAAACAATGATATTGTACTTACCGACTCTGATAAGAATGTGATATTGTACTTACTCAGTCTAATAAGAATAGAAAGAAACATAGCTAGAATGAAATGGGTACAATATAAGAATGGAAAGAAACATAGCTGGAATGATATGGGTACAATATAAGAATGGAAAGAAGCATAGTTGGAATGATATGGTACAATAGATATGTGAAAACTATGATGTTTCTGAAGTTATGACACAGGCACAATCAATAGCAATTTGAATAAGACTATGTCAAAATCCTCAAGAAAGTCTTGCCACCATGCTACTTGGGGCTCAACTTATTTTGAGTGTGGAAATAGCTCGTAAAACACGATGAACCCACAAGCAATAGTTTTGACCAGATGGAGTTCATTGTAAAGAAATAGCTTTGTAATGGCAGAAGTGTCCTCAAACACATAATTTTATTAATCAGAAAAAAATAATTACATAATTGATTTTGCAAGAGTTTACACCCGAACAACAAAACACTCTTGCAATGAGCTATTTATAAGCTCCATGTCCTAACTACCTCTAATTATGGATCACTTATTAAATAACAAGTGTCCATTTACATTAAATGCTATTCAAACCAACTAGCTAACTAATCTCCTAAAATAGAGCCTAAGATACGACACATTTGGAGAGTCATATCTTGTTACAACAATATACTAATTTCTAATTGTCTCCATTAATTAATCATTCTAGAATAATAATTATTAATTTAATTTCTTAAATTAATAATTATTTTATTTCAATTTTATAACCTATGATAATAAATTATTTTTGGATCATCTAACATTCCCCCCTATGATCCAAAGATACATTACAACAGATACCAAGTTCATCCCTGAACTTAGTAAATTTTATTTTGCCAAGCGGTTTCGTGAAAATGTCGGAGATCTGATCTTCGGAAGGACAATAAACTGGTTTGAGGACATCTTTGGCAATGAGAGACCTGATATGATGATACTTGGTGTCCACATGCTTTGTCTTTGAATGAAAAACTGGGTTCTTGGCAAGTTCGATGGCTGACTGGTGTCAATGAACAATGATGTAGCTTTTGCCTGAGAAATGCCCAAGTCCTTCAAAATTCGGCGCAACCAAACAATTTCACATGCTGCTTCCCATGTTGAAATGTACTCTGCTTCTGCTGAAGAAGTGGCCACTGTAGCTTGTTTTTTACAACTCCAAGATACTGCTGCTGACCCCATATTCATTAAATAACCTGATGTTGATGCTCGATCATCAATACTCCCAGCAAAGTCGGCATCAGAATATCCACCAAGTACAAAATTTTTAGTCTTTGTGTAAAGAAGACCAAAATCTTTTGTTCCTTGGATATATCGAAGAACTCTTTTGGCTGCATTCCAGTGGCTGTCTCGTGGTTCCTGCATAAAACGGGAAAGAATATTGACTGCATAAGATAGATCAGGACGAGTATTTGTCAAATAAATCAAGCTGCCAATCAACTATCTGTAAGTTGTACTGTCCACCTTTCCCCCCCTTCAAATTTTGAAAGTTTCAAGTTTTGCTCCATGGGGGTGAGAACGGGCTTGCAATCTTGCATGCCAAATCGCTGAAGAACCTCTGCGGCATACTTACTCTGAGAAATGAAAATATGATGTGGACGTTGGAAGACTTCAACTCCAAGATAGTAGTGAAGTAATCCCAAATCTGTCATCTTAAAACCTGCATGTAACTCCCTTTTTACCTGTGCGATATGATCATCATGGTTGCTAGTAATGATCAAATCATCTACATACATAACAAGAATTACCAGATATTTTCCCTGTTGTCGCACATATAAAGTATCATCAGATTCACTTCGTTGAAAACCAACTTTCTTAAGGTATTCGTCCATCTTTTCATACCAAGCTCGAGGAGCATGTTTTAATCCATATAAAGCCTTGATCAATTTGCAGACTTTATGTTCTTGTCCTTCAACTTCAAAACCTGGTGGTTGGGTCATATACACTTCCTCCTGTAAATCCCCATTGAGAAAAGCACTTTTCACATCCATTTGATGAACTTTCCATCCTTTTTGAGCGGCCAATGCAAGTGTTAATCGGATGGTGTTCCATTTAGCTGTTGGAGCAAAAGTTTCCTCATAATCAATGCCTTCTTGCTGTGCAAAACCTTTTGCGACAAGTCGTGCTTTATACTTTTCAAGTTCACCCTTCTGATTATACTTAATTCTGTAAACCCATTTACAGCCTATGGGTTTAACATTTGCTGGACAATCAACAAGTTTCCAAGTGTTGTTATCAAGTACTGCTTGATATTCTTCAACCATAGCCTGTTGCCATTCTTTATGTTTTACTGCCTCTTTGTATGTGGAAGGTTCAGTAAAATCATTTGCTATCAAGGCAAAATTGCCTTCACTTCTATGTGCCCTTCTGGTGCCAGTTTTATTCTGTTCATCAGGCTTTACATCTTTCAAAAGTTGAACTGCCCATTTCGGAAGTTGGTGCTCACTTGTTTGTGCTTCTGTAAAGTCCCCATCATTGTAAAGAGGATTAATATAAACTGATGTTCGTCGGTCAGGTGAAGAATGTGGAGAATCACTGTCAGAAGAACTGTTGCTGCTTGGAGATGCGGATGAACTGCTAGAAGACCCAGATGATGTTGTTGATGTAGATGGACTGGATGACTCATCTTTAGAGGAAGGAAAATCAAGTTCATACCAATTTGGTGAAGTTGGTTGACTTTTCATTTTTCCATTTCTTTTACTTCCTTTGGTTTCTAACTTGTGAAGAAGATTTTCAATTTCTTCAGCACTCTTACTCTCTGTTTCATCAAAAATGACATCCCTGCTCACAATGAATTTTCCATTGGTCAAAAGACGATACCTTTTCTTCTCATCAGAATAGCCAATCATTGTGCATTTTAAAATTCTTGAGTCAAGCTTAGTTCGTTTTTCTTTCGGAACTAAGGCATAACAAACTGACCCAAAAACTCTAAGATGTTTAACTCGAGGTTTGAAACCAAACCAAGCTTCATAAGGTGTGATTCCGTCTAAAGAAGCAGTTGGAGATCTGTTTCTTAAGTAGACAGCTGTATGAATTGCTTCCGCCCAATATGTTGGACTTAACCTCTTGAAGGTTAACATGGATCTTGCCATTCCTAACAAAGTGCGATTCATTTTTTCGACTACTCCATTTTGCTGTGGAGTGTAAACATTAGTGAGATGTCGTCTTATGCCATTTTCACTGCAATAAGTTTTGAATTCATTTGAAGTGAATTCTCCCCCATTATCCGTCCTGAGAGTACCTATCTTTTCTTTGACTTCATTTTCAACAAGTTGGCGAAAAATTTTAAACTTATCAAATGCTTCTGACTTGTTCTTCAAGAAGTAAACCCAAGTCATTCTGCTGAAATCATCAATGAATAGTAAGAAATATTTGCAACCACCAAATGAAGTTTGTAGTGGACCACAAACATCACTGTGAACTAGTTGTAGCCGCCTGTTTGCACGCCATGAACTTGTTGGAAAACTTTCTCGATTTTGTTTGCCATAAATGCAAGCTTCACATTTTGCATTTTCCCTTTTGAATGTGGGAAGTCCTTTAACCATTCCTTGTTTCTGCAATTGAGAAAGACTCTCAAAATTCAAATGTCCATATCTTACATGTCATAGTCTTATAGGTGAAATACCTGTAGTCCCTGCCCCTGCAAAATCAGAATGCCTTGGAATAACTGTCCCTTTCATCCGTAACAGTTTTCCATCTTCATAACTTGTCATGACTGTTTTCAAGTTCTGTTTCACTTAATTAATCTTCACTAAACCATATTCCATAATCACCTGATGTCCTGCTTGTCGAATCGTGACTAAAGAGAGAAAATTTTTCTTGAAACTGGGTACATACCATACATTGGAAATCATTTTTTCTCCAATACCAGGGAGAAAAACTTTTACTACTCCTTTTCCATAAGGAGTATGTTTTGTATCATCAGCAAGAAAAATAGAGTTAAGTTGGCAATCTTGAAAATTCTAGAAAAAATCACGTCGACAAGTCATGTGCTGAGTTGCCCCGGAATCCAAGATCCAGGCATATTCATAGTCACTTCGAAGATGAGATGAAATTTGTGATGCTGGTGAGGAAGTAAAAACATATTCTGAGTTATCTTCATCTTGATCATTTGCAAATTGTGCTGAATGCTGCTGAAACTTGGGAATTTTATTAAGTGATGTTCGACAATCTTCAGCATAATGGCCAACTTTGTTACATCTTCGACATACAATTTGACTTAAGTCTCTTCCTCTTCCTAAAGATTGTCCTCTGCCTCTGCTTTGACCTCTATTTTGAGATTGTCCTCTACCTTGATTATTATATCCTTGTCCTTGAAAATTGCCTCTTCCTTGGTTGTTTCCTCTACCTTGAAAATTATTTCTTCCTCCTCTGTTAAAATTGTTGCCTCTGCTTTGGCTTCGACCTCAATTATGTGCTACTTGATTCTGATTCCCTCTGCTTCTTCCTCGAGAACTATCTGCTGATGACTTACTAGTGCTGGCCTCTGTGAGAAAAACATCTTCACCAACTTTCTTCTTCTTCCCAAAAGTTTTATCATGTTGACTCAACATTTCACAAAGTTCATCAAACTTTAGTTTTTCTAATTTCCCAGTTACCTGTAAAGTCTCTAAAAAATGCGTATAGGAAGAAGGAAGCCCAGCAATTACAATTGTGACCATAAAGCTATCATCAATTGCGGGAAAACTAGCATTAATAATTTCCTGCCGAATATTCTTAAGTGTGGAGAGATATTCAAGAATATCACCATCTTCAGTTAATTTTTGTTGCAACAATTTTAATTGTAAATTGACTTTCTTTGATTCAGGCTGAGTATCAAAGAGGCCTTTAAAAGTTTTCAAGGCAGTCCATGCATCTAAAGCATTTTCTATATGGACATACATTTCATCAGTCACAGACGATTTAATAAGAGCTAAGGCTTTAGCATTCTTGATTTCCCATTTTTCCAGTGCATCTGCATCTGTGGGTTTATTCAGCTCAACATCTCCATCACATATTCCCTGCCATAATTCATTGTAAATGAGTGTGCTTTCGATGAGTCGATGCCATGTTTTATAAGATTTGGTGCCTTCAAGTTTGTCGGAATCAGAAAACAAATTAATCAACTTAGACATTTTAGCGTTGAAGCATCGCACCAAGAATCAGAACAGAAAGGACAAGATAGTCAACACAACACACCACGCAAAAAACACGATCTATCGGGGCTTGGCCTTGACCCTCAAATAGTCGTCAAAACAGGAGAAAATTGACTGAGCTTTGCACTTGGCTCTAGTCAATTTCTCAAATTTTTACAAGGCAACTTTCAAAATTTGACTTTTTACAATGGTGCTTTTGCACAATCTGGTAAAAAAAATTTACCCCCCCCCCCTCAAAGTAAAATTACTTTGAGTTACAATGTGATGATCCCAAAAAACTTCTTAAAAACAAATTACCCAACACACCTTATCTCCCCAATTTACAAATTACAAATAAACCTCCTTATTACTCCAAAAAAAAATTTCAAAACATCACCCTTATTACTCCATTACAAGGCCCTTTTTTAAAAAAAAATACTTTAAAAAGCTCACTCATCACTCGATTACAAAGCTCACCTTATTTCTCCCAAAAAAATCACTTATTACTTCACACACAATAAATTAAAAAACACCATATCTCTCCAAAATACAAAAAAAAATAACTCCTTATCTGTCTGCGTCTTCACTCTTCAATTTAACTTTTGTTTTTAACGCCATACAAAATCAGCTACTTCAAGTCGATACACCAAACAGAATATCGTTCAAATGCGCAAATAGAGAAGGGGGTCCATGGGTTGCCCAACGTGTATGAGCAATCCCCACACGGTTTGTGAATAACTCCTCCAAATTCAAGTCTGCCACATCGGCTTCTTCATAGACCGACCTGACTAACTGGTCGATCTTACCCTCCTGGCGAAACACCAAAGGGGGAGAAAATCCGGACTGGCAACTGCCATCTATGGATACATTTGTTGGGTGAGAATTAATTGAAATTCCTGCGGAGTCATAGCCTTTGTATTCGAGCCTTCTCAGGCCATTGAAGAGAACCTCAAGGATGTATCTCCTCTCCCTGCACACGCAGTAATTAAGGTGATAATCAATTGAAATTCCTGCGTATTTGTGCGTTGCAAACTTACGTTGAATTCTTCGCTCAGCAGATCATACACGAGCCGGTGGCGTTTAACGAGGCTCTGTCCTTCAAATTTTGGAGAGACAATTTTTAGATTGAAATGCGTTTCTGTGGCAGCTGCACGCTTCCGCTTTTTGCATTTCTACTGTGCTTCCTTTGTAGAATTACGTGAATCACCAGTCTCTGAATCTTAGGTGCCTTGCAACTACATCCAGAAAATCAACTAGATGTTGATTGTCAGCGTTAATGAATTTTGGCCAACAACGCTTTCATTATTACACATTCTTCAATGCTTTCAATATTACACTTAATAAAAAAATTCCATCCAACTTTGCATTAAATCCAGGCAGGGCGTATGTTCCAGCATCAAAAAATCATAATCAATTTGCAGATTAAAATCTGAAATCACAAAACTGGGAAATTTCATACCAATTATTCACTTGATCAAATCAAAAGAGTTTTCTAAAAACCTGTAGAGCTGGAATCTTCTCCTCAAATCCACTGCAGCATTACTGGAGCTCTGATACCACAATAATGGCAGAAGTGTCCTCAGACACATAATTTTATTAATCAGAAAAAAAATAATTACATAATTGATTTTGCAAGAGTTTACACCCGAACAACAAAACACTCTTGCAATGAGCTATTTATAAGCTCCATGTCCTAACTACCTCTAATTATGGATCACTTATTAAATAACAAGTGTCCATTTACATTAAATGCTATTCAAACCAACTAGTTAACTAATCTCCTAAAATAGAGCCTAAGATACGACACATTTGGATAGTCATATCTTGTTACAACAATATACTAATTTCTAATTGTCTCCATTAATTAATCATTCTAGAATAATAATTATTAATTTAATTTCTTAAATTAATAATTATTTTATTTCAATTTTATAACCTATGATAATAAATTATTTTTGGATCATCTAACACTTTGACTGGATGGAGTTCGTTGCAAAGCTAGTAGCAGCCGAAATGTTGCAAAGCTAGTATCTAGTAGCAATTGGACCAACAACCACTACTGGCAACCTTGATGTATCAAGCTGCATAGGAACTACTACATAATGGTAGTCTTCATTCGTATTTGGCTTCTAAACTATAGCTGTAGGGGGAAGGATTCTAAACTATAACTACAGGGGAACTCAATCAAATGCTTGCTTGTGGCTATGTTATAGTAAGTTGTTCAGGGGGAAGGCTTCTAAACTATAACTACAGGGGGAACTTGATCAAATGATTGTTTGTGCCTATGTTATAGTAGGTTGTTTAGGATAAACTGATGAAACAATTGCTTGCTTGTGCCTATGTTATAGTAGGTTGTTCCAGATAAACTGATGAAATAACTAACACTTAATCTGCATGGCTTCCCTCACCACTTGCATACTCTCATCACTCACGAGCAAGCTTTTACTTGCCACTTGCAAGTTCCTACTTGCTATTTGTTTATTTCAATTTTTTTTTTACTTACACAATGAGATATAGATATATATCTCTATCTTACACAATGATATATATTTGAACATTAAATACTTGAAAATTAATATTTGCATTAGTTTACGAGCAGTTTATGGGTGTCGAAATGCTAAGCTAATTTATAATATAACCTATGGTTTTGCTTGTTTGCCTCGGGAAAAGGCCAAATAAAATGAAAAAATAAATTGGATCTAAAAACTTTGTTTATTAGTGACTCATGATTATTAGTGAGTGATATTAAGCACGTGAATTAATAAGTCCAACCATTTCGATTACTATAGTCCCAACCGTGCCCGCGAACGGGACTAATAAGAAGAAAAGTAATAAATGAAATGATCTATTGCATATCAATTTACAATTAGTTAAAAAAAAAAACAAAAAAAACATGTTGTTGATGCTGATATATGTTACAAATTGTATAAGGGTCACAATAACTACACTATGGCCTGAACAAGGTAACGAGGATAATGACAAAATTATGTCTTTTGTTCAACAAAAATGAGAAGAGGTAGCGGCAAGGATGACTACGTTGCCTACGAGACCACCTACAAGGCTAGTTCAATACCTTTTTTGGGGTCTAACCTAGAGATGTGGGTCCAATTAAGGGATGAATCTTGGACCACAAATATAATGATGATGGGAACATTATAACATTTAAGAACATAGATGGCTAAATTAAGAGATGACAACAAACAATTAAAGTGAGAGGAGGAGAGCAAAATTTAAAGTTTAATAAGTAGGCAGAATCAAAGAAATTGAGTCCCAACACTTGATAATGGAAATATGGCATAGTCACATAAGCTAAGAGAAAACAATGTTCCCAATAAAATTCCTACATAAAAATTAGAGATATGTTATAGAATAATACATCATACTTCTCGCTAAACTTCCTTACAAAGCTATTAGCAACACAATATGTAGATTTAGGATGAGGAAAATGAGCCAAGTTGCCATTTCCAGAAGATTACATAAAGACAAGACAATGAAACGAGACTCCATAAGATAGACATAGTAGGAAAGAGCCATGAGAGACTATGAATGCAATACCTTTGACAACCCACATAAATCTCCTTTGCTTACCTCCATGTGAGGTAGAGTTACTTCTTGAGCTTGCCATGCTAGAACAGTTAAGATCAACCACTAGATGGAAACCAAGAAACATCAACCACATTCCCACATAGCTCTAGCTAGTAGTGGCAAAAATTACCCTAGCATGGTTGGCATAACTACAACCCTAGTAGGGGAGTATTGCCAAATTTTAACTAAAAAACAAATAATTAAAGTCAATTATTATTATATATTTACCACATTTATTTATTACCATTTAAAAGTGATTTTCGATATGAAAATATCCAAATTTGACCTGTAAATAATAATATTTTTTGAAATTTTAAAATAAAAGATATCTATATATATATATATATATGCATGTTTATTTTAAAATTTATATATATTTTATTTAAATTTTAAATTAAAAAAAAAATCTTAATCATATTTAGATATAAGTTTAATTGAATTGGAATAAATATATTTAATTTAATTCTTTATTAATAATGATTTGTGAAGAAAAATTGTATTATCTCAAAAATAAAAAAACAAATTCACCTTAAATTTGAAATACATTTATAATTTACATACATCTATAAACTTTTTTTCGGTTGGCGATTAACTTTACTAGGATCTTCTAATTCTTACAAGGCACTAACCCTCTCATCAAATTGGTAACCAATTTATGAAAAATAAATATAATAAAATAAATTTAAAATTGGCTGTTGAAATGAAGTCTCACCAACGGGAAGTCTTGGGTTCAAATCTTGTGCTATTCCCCTATAAAAATGAGAAATTGGACATGATAAAGATATAATTATAATATTTTTAGATATTATTTAAAAAATTAAAAATTAATTTAAATAAAATAAAAATATTTTTTTTGGACTTTTGGGAATAAAATATTTTTTATCAAATAAAATTGATAACTAATTTATGGAAAATAGATATAATAAAATTTTTAATAATTATAATATTCTTTCGCTGTAAAACATTTTTGATCCGGTATTTCGGATACATTACATTAAAAATGAAATATATAAATTTTTTAAAATAAATCTGTTTATAATTTAGTTTTTGGGGGCTTTTGTGAGTAAAACATTTTGATCCTGTATTTTCGGATAGATTATATCAAAAATTAAATACATAAAAAATTTTAAAACATTTTTTTATATTTTTTAAAAATTAAAAATATATAAAAATATAATTTTTACCATAATAATATTTAAATGTTAAAATTAAATTAAACATCTTATATAAATATATAATTAAAAGAAAATAGTTCCATAAATATATACCAATGTAAACAAAAAATTATATTAATAAAATATCATAAATAAATTAAAATAATAATATAATTTTAGATCTAAGGCTTTTGTGATCCATAATATAGATATCAGTGTTCCCAATTAGATCTAAGACCAAATTCTAACGATGTGATTAATCATAAAGACTGATATCTATAAAATAATAGAAGTATTTAGCAGTTTAACTATTTATTTTTAACAAAATATTAGTATGAAATGATAATTGTTTAAAGGGTAATCTATTTCATAGACTAAATGCCTTTTTTCACTAGATGTTCTCTAGTTAATTTTAGTTAAAATCCGATAGAAAGCCTTAAAAAGTTGAGTTTAAATGGTTTAATCTAGATAATTAGAGTGCTTCATAGGTTTTTTTGGAGTGCTGAATCCATTTATGCATTCAAAAAATTATTTTAAGCAACAAAAAATCTTGAAATTGTATTGCCAGATTTAGACTAAGCAGTTATTTAAAATATGTTTATACACATATAAAAACCTAAAAACACATATTTTCAGGGTCCCAAAAAATTCTAATTCTTCTACTACAAAAATAAAAAATAAAAAATAAAAAATAAAAGATCCAACTGTCAAACTAGTTAGCCTACTTGTTCTAATACAACTTCACAAAGAGCTTATTCATTTCAATTCCAATTTTCAATCGTTCATACATAAAAACAATAACCTGTGTAGCTATCCTTCTAATTCTTCTGCTACTAAAACAAAAATTAAAAGATCCAACTGTTAGACTAATTAGCCTACTTGTCCTGATACAACTTCACAAAGTAGTCATTCATTTCAATTCCAATTTTCAATCATTCATACATAAAAAGAAAGAACCAATCATTCATACATAAAAAAGAAAGAACCTGTGTAGGCTAATTCTTCAGCTATGAAAACAAAACATAAAAGATCCAACTGTTGGACTAGTTAGCCTACTTGTTTTGATACAACTTCACACAGTTCTCATTCATTTCAATTCTAATTCATACATAGAAAGCAATAACCTGTGTAGCAATAATCATAAACCTGATAACTCAGTAATAACCTGCGGTACTTGTGTAGACAAAGTACTTTCAGATATAAACCAGATAACTTTGTAACACACAGTTATCTACTAATCTCTGTCCATGTAAGGAGTAGCTAAAACTGCGTTTTGATTCTGGATGGACTTCAGAAGCATTTTTACTCGAAAATAATACTTCTCATCTGGGATTTCTAATCCAATGTTTCGATCGGTTTCCCTGTACTTCCAGTGGATGATGCCGACGTTGGTTCTTCCAGTGTTTCCATATGTTTCTTACTTCCCGCAGATAATGATAATGAAGGGTTTCTGCATTCTTTTTGGTATATGGCAACGAGAACAGCTGCATCAAGGGCAGCATAATGTAGCTGACTATCGCTCAAGGGACGCAGCCCCCAGTCACTCAACTGCATACTTTTGCTCAAATAGCCTCCCAATATGGTCTTTGCAAGGCCTGAAAGCCCTCCTTGAACTGATGCAAAAGCTTCTTGCAGGTCTAATGCAGGTCCTTCACGGTACTGAAAGCATTCTAGCTTTCCATAGGATCCGAAAAGCTGCTTCATGTCAAGTTCCAATGAATACCCCAGCTTCAAAATACTGGAAGAATGAAACACAGCTTTAAGGCACATATCCAGTGCACTTGGTTGTGTGTTAAACAAATTGATCATGTCAAATATCAGCACTTTTTTGGCTGTAGCAATCTGTAATAGGGAAACTTCACCCTTAGCCCACTCAGTATCTATCCCAATAACATCAATTTCATCCTGAGAAAAATGCCTTAAAGCCTCGACCAGTGTTGATTCTGTATTAATCACTATAACATCATTTTCTGAAAACCCTATGTCTTGTAATTTCAGAAAACCAGTCTCCTCCTTCAATGAGCGCCGTTCAAGTAACTGATCTAATTCTGCACCGCCTATATCCAGTGCCAATTTTTGCAGGCGTTGGAAAAGCCTTCTCTGAACGTTGCCATTTTTATCATCCTTCTTTTTCACAGTACCCGCAAAGTATGCCTCATGCCACCGTCCCGTCTCGGCGAACTTCGTCATCTTTCTCTCTTTGAACTCATAAATAACATCCGGAAATTCTGATAACAGCTTATTCTTGTATACCATGTTCATTGCAACTTTCAACAAATTCCGCCTGCGGCAACACATTACAAAGCAAGAAATCATATCACTCTCAGTGAGGTTGAAAGTAGCCCATGCTTCTGCTACTTGAATCTGGCCGGCGGCAACAATAGGCTCAAGAAAGTCCTTGCAAGCAAACCCTACTCGCTTTATAATAGCGGTAGCAGTGCAGAAATGACGAGATTTTATCTGTTTTAGAATGAATGTTTTCAACTCTTTTAACCGCTCAGAATCGAATCTCACTGCCACTTGCTGCAATTCTTCACTTAACTCTTCAACTCTAAATTCAAAAATATCGACTAGAATACCCAACAAGACGTTGTTTACAGAGAATGCTCCTGAAAGTATTAGGTCGCTGAACAAATTTGCCGCCAATCTCCTTCCACCATTATCATGAGAAAATTTTGGGTTCAATTCAGCCAAACCCATGAGAGCTAACGTGAATATGTGCCTTGGCTGTTGACCAAGGGGTGCAATAATGTAAACCAAATCACATAAACATGCTATAATATAAGTAGGTGATACATCCCTGAGAAGTTCCATTATCGCTTTTCGAACTTCCCGGTAGTCAGCCTTCCCCTTTACGTGCACCTGATATGTGAAGTATTGCTTTAGATAACAAGCAAAACATAGAGTCCTTACCTGGGACAGATCTGAAAAAGGGTGCACCATTATAGAATTCTCTCCCGTCATTTTTCGCTTCCTCTTTTATCTCAGTACAATGAGAATATCACTTCAATAACTTCAATTCAATGTGATTGAACATGAACCATTGAATTTGCCTCTCAATGGAGCCAGCCAGTATAGTTAGTATTGTATTTATAATTGTACTAGACTCTGCCCCTTTGAATTCAAATGGGTAAATTTATTTATCTTTTTAATATTAATATGTTGAGCATTTATTTTGTGGACCAATTATTTTAAATTAAATTGATATATTTATTTTTTCTGTATTTTAGGTGGTCTTATCTTTGTAACTAGAGTGGGCTCGGAGAATAATTTGTTATTGGTCAATTTTTTTAGAATAATTTGTTATTGGTCAATTTTTTTATTTTTAAATATTAATAAGATAACCGTTTAATCTAGAGTGGGCTCGGAGTATGATTTGTTCTTTGTGAATTTTTTTATTTTTTAAATATTAATAAGATGAACGTTTATTTTATGTGGACCAATTGTTCTTAATGAGATTGATATATTTATCTTTTTAGGTATTCTTTGTGGTTTTATTTTTGCTTCTTTAATGGTTTTCTTTTATTTATTTTAAATATTTATTTTTTCTAACAATTTAAGGATTATGTCAACGACTTATTTAAATAATTATGGACATTTTTTAAAATAAGTTGAATTTTTCACTTACTAGGAAAAAAGATATTTTAAATTGAATTTGCCTACTTATTAACTGACCGTGTCTTAGTGGATGGTTATTATATAATTTGGTTGAACAAGGAATATAATAATAATAATAAACAATTATTTGGAAGGTCATGGTCAAGTTGGTGTATGGTAAACTCTTTGAATGTGAGACAATCTCTATGACACCCCCTTGTTTGTAGCACAAAAGACCAACCTCCATATACATACATAAAAGTTTTATAAAGTTGTACATAATCTAACCCTCTTTATATTTGAACTTATTTGAAAATGTGACATTTTAATAGGAAACATATATTCTTAACCGTTAAACATATTATTAACAAGATGAAGTTTTTCACAATTGTCTGTTATCTAGAAGATTTTTGGAATAACTCTCTAATGGATTTATAATCTATCAAATGGACACTTCACCCATCATTAGCGTGGGTGAACTACCATAAATCTGGAAAACAATTGTTTTAAAGAAGCTGAATTTGTCCACTTATGAATTTATTTTGGCACTAATAAATGGTTACTATACAATTTAGGTGGATAAATAAGATAATAATAATAATATTGATAAATTATTATTAAAGTCATGGAAAATTTAATTTATGACAACATCTTGTTTTCTCGACAAGGCACCCTCCTCCCTATGACACCCCCTTATTTGAGTGTGTGACATCTTAAGAGGAACCACATACTCTTAACCATTGTATTTATTAAATAGAGAGTAAATATTTTAACAAATTTTCATCTTGTGGAAATTTTTTAGAATAACTTATGTAATGGATTTATGATCCATGAGAAAGTTGAGACTCCACCCATCATTAGGGTGAGTGCATTGTCCACCAAAAGATCTTATGGATTATAAATCAATTACAAGGTTATTTTGGAATTTCATGACATCATTAAACATTTGATTTTTCCTTAGAAACTTTACACTTATGAAATGAATAGAAAACATGAACAACAATACTTGTACAATGTTTTTATAAAATAGCACAGATCTATATTAGCTCTTGTTCTATTAAATGTTGATAGATTTGGAGTTAAGATGGATTTATGTTGGTTTTCAAGAACACACTAAAAAAATGTTTTAACTATAAGATTTTTTTTTTAATTTTATTTTCACTTATTTTATATAATATATACATAGCTAACTTTGAAATATTTTCTTTGTGTTTCACATTCTCACATTAAAATGTTGATACATGTGTGGGCTCCCTCACTCTCTCTATATATGTATCTATCTTTTTCTCTCTATATAAATATGTGTGTTTTACTAATATTTTTTATAATGTTACATGTGAACTCTATATTAAGTATTAAAAGAATTACAAAATTGTGCATTTTGAATTAGAAAGAAACTATTCATAGAATAAAATCTCTCCCTATATATAAAACTCTTATTAAACTTTTGTTTGTTTGTTTGTTATTTATATTTTTTAAATATTGTATTTGAATTCCATACTAATAATAGAAAAAATTAAGACAAAATAGAAGAAATGTGATTCATCCCCACAACATTTTATTCATACATTCAGTAGATGGAGAGTCAAAGAAAACCAAATGGATCTAGAAGTTATTGCGCATTACGCAACTCACTATTCTCTTCTGACTCTTTGATGGTTGTATTAGGCCCTTTAATTATCCCTCATATTGAAAAATAAAAATATAAGAAATTTTTAATTTAAATTAATAAAATATTTTTTGTTATTAATAATTTTCCTTTTTTTGTGTCAAGAGACACTCTCTAGTAGGGGGAGATGTTCACTCTCTAGTAGGGGGGAGATGTTCTAATGTTTAACATTAGGACACTCTCTAGTAAGGGGAGATGTTCACTCTCTAGTAGGGGGGAGATGTTATAGTGTTTAACATTGGGGGGGGGGGGGGGGTGGTATGTCCTAACATTTAACATTAGGGGGATGGATGTTCTAGTGTTTAACATTTTGACTCACTAGAAATAAAAAAGTAAAAGTAAAATTAAAAGAATAAAATAAAGAACGTAAAATTCTCCCTCATATTGAAAAGTAAATTAATTTTCTAACCCCATCTTAATTCATGTAAAATTAAGGTGGAAATCAAGTATCACTCACATTTCGTTTCGGTGCTACTTTTTAGTTTGTTAATGTAAGTATTATTTTATTATTTCTAAATGTAAAGTAAAAGAAAACATCTCCTCATGAGGTGCACTATAGCCCAATATAGGGAAATGTGTAAGTGTGAGGAATAACATAAGAAAGTGCTATTTTTTAATTTGTTAATGTAAGTATTATTTTATTATTTCTAAATGTAAAGTAAAAGACAACATCTCCCTCATGAGGGGCACTATAGCCCAAGGGAGATGTGTAAGTGTGAGGAATAATGTGTAGGTGTGAGAAATAACGTAAGAAAGATAGAATGTCAAGTTTTGTTAAATGTAGAATCAATAAGTTTAATTAATATTTATTAAATGTTATATCTATCCACCTTTTAATCTAAAGAATTCCTTAAATTATGGTGGGAATTAAATCATGGTAAATATGTTATGATCTATTTTGAAGGATTGTATTTTTGGATTAAAAAATCACTACACGAATATATAAAAATACACATAAATATTGGAACCATATCAATAAATTATGGCATAAAATAAGTGACATAGTTATCCACATGTAATTATATTATGTAAAATACTACAATATTATAAGTTACATTTATCGGTGCTATAATAATAATGGTTAGTGAACAAATCCAATCCTATAAAAGAAAATTATAATATCATGGGCCAACACCATGGGCCATCTAGGCTTTTGATTATTATGTTATGGATCTAAGATTTTAATGATTCTATTACAGTACCATGGGCCAATACCATACCATGGCTTATCAATACCACATACCCAAAAACCATAACTTATTTCACAATCAAAATATTTTATTAATATTTTATTTTTGTATAATTTACTCACATTTTTTAATTAAATCTAAAAGAAAAAAAAGAAAGTGATAATTACTTTTGAGATATATATAAACCCTCCATCCATCATTCCTCACGTCTACTAAAAATATTCTCAGAGAGATTAAATCGAGGTTCTATAAAACTAACTAGCAATTGCGTCATATGTTACAAAAGAAACGTCATAAGGTAGTAGCATATGGGAGAACATAGATGAAGAGAGATGTGATATGTTATGCAATCTAGATTTTGTCTAGTTTAAAACTGTTTCCTTGGGCCATTTCCCACTTCTTGTGCCTTCCCACTCGAGGTTGCTTATGCTTATAATGCTTGTAACGAAGCACTTCAAGAAAACCTTTTGAAAGTAATCATTTTCAAGCATGCATAATTGCATAAGAGTTGTGCACAATTATACTTTCTCATTAATATATATCGCAGACATTTTTTCTTACCATCACCAAAACCATCATGTTTTTTGTGCACAGTTATAGTGCATCCATTCTCTTCTTTAGCTTGCAAATTTCGCTTTGTTTAGCTACTTAGGTTAGTAAAGGTGTTTACTGTATTTCTAGCCTGAAAATCCCGTAAGCACAGTGAAGGAACAACTTTCTTCTTTTACACCACCTTTGGAATAGCTTTGGCCACAAAAGGATGAGGGGATCAAACAGTTTTTGGATGTTCAATTACAAATTCAGAGGATTTGTTGAGAAATTTATGGAAAATTGCAACTCAATGAAGTTATAACTCCAAAACTTGATGATCAAGACTTATCATTGAAAACGTTTGATGAATTTTCTATACAGTTTCAAGAACTTCAAAGAGAAAAGGTGATATTTTTCAGTAGCTTAGGTACATATGCATTTTAATTTGTTTTAAAACTAATATTATTATCTGTTATATATTCGCTTATGGTCTAGACATGGAATTTGATTTTGAAATCATATTTTAGCCTTTTTTTCATTGGTTTAGTTAAAGTTGGAAGGGGTTATAATCATTTCTAAATTAAATGGGAGAAATGACAAATCCTTTTCATTTGATTGATACATACATCATATGGGCTTTAATTATACACTAGATTGTTTCTTCGTACTTCACACTTTAATTAATAATTGCAATCCTTGGCACGATGATCAGGTCCACAAGGTTCTTGATTATGTTAATATTGTATGTGATGTTTGCCTTGTATTGGGGATGGAATTTTTTAATGTCTTTACTAATGCAAACAAGTTGTCAATTTGACAAACACATGTTTCCATTATCAAATCCTAAAGCACCATATTAAAGACTGTATCAATAACCAAGTTGTCAATTTGACCAACACATGTTTCCATTGTCAAAGCCTCAAGCACCATATTAAAGAATACATCCTTAACCGAGTTGCCAATTTGAACAACACATTTCTCCATTGTAAAAGCCTAAAGCACAATATTAAAGATTGCATCATTATGGTTAGGTTGCAGACTATAATCCTTGAATCTCAAGTTCATTAATAGGCCCCTCTGACATTAAATGCTAGCCAAGATGAACGAGAAAATGTGTGTTAAAAGGGCTCCAAAGCTAGCAAGAAGCCTCAAACCCAAGCAACCCTTCAATCCGTTACCTCTATGTTAGGGAATAAAAGGATCTCTTAGTCTACCATCATTGCACCTGAATGCAAAAAATTATATCTGTTAGAGAGCTCAAACCACATTGATGCTGAAAGACATGCTCCATATCTGCCCAACCTTCTAAATCAACACACAGACAAAACAGGGAAGGTAAAATGCCTTCAAAGAAACCTAAGATGATACACAAAGTTTTTCCATTGATTATAACATTGCTATCCAATTCATTTGGGGAATTTAATGAGGAACATCATCATACAGATATTAGAATGAAACCAAGGTGGGAGCAAGGTCTATATATATATATATATATATATATATATATATATATATATATATATATATATGTGCGTGTGTGCGTGTGCACAATTGCATACATCCTATCCCACAAGGAAGGGAATGGTGGCATATAACGAAGCAATTTCACCAAAGGAAAGTTCTGATGATACTCAAAGGCATGACTTAATTGAATGAAATTTCACAAAAGCAGCATTTGCGGAGACTTGGATTGATGATTTAATGAAGGAAAATTAAGCACCAAAGTTTGTATGGTAAGAGTCGACCTAAATTTTTTTCAAGTATCTATGTGAAGACTAGAACTTATTATTAAAAAAATTTACCACAAAAATGCCTTTCCAAGACTAACCAAGATACAAGGCCTCGATCTTTTCCTCGTATTGGATTTAGGAATTTAACAAAGAGTTCTTTATGGTCTGATTACATTTGGATTCCTTTTTTTGAATAAATAGTTTCATGGCAAAACGATCTCATTATTCACTTAAAATGAAATAATAAATGGTGATATCACATTCACCTCTAAGCCTCATTATTTTCGGGATTACAATGAAATCTATGTCCCTAATGTTCTCAGTATGATTTATGGGCTTTTATAAAGTCATCCAATGAATTAGTTTAGTGCAATGTATTTCAAATAAAAATCATGAAGACTAATATGGATCAGAAGTAACATTTGTCAAACAGAAACTCCACTCCATGATTTACTTGTTTTTTCTATATCACTTGCAAATTCTATGCTAATGCAACCTATATAAATAACAATAAGATGGTAAAAGAAATATTGTGAAATATTATCCCTATCCTTTCAATAACAAAAAGGATAAAGATCATATGGTAAATTAGGTATTAATAATAGTGGTAGTGAATATAAGGGAAGTTCTTGCAACTTCCATAAGCATCATTTATATTCCCAACATTTTCTACAAGCTCTAATGCCTCTGAAGTGATAAAGTAGATTGCTCTAAGAAGAACCACTTTTGATGTAATTCCCTCAAGACTAGGTCACACCATACCATAACCCTCAGAAAACACAAGAAGGAGAAGCCGAGAGAGGGTTTCCTTAATAGCCATAAAAGTGATTGCATTAAAACTGGCATATTCAAAATACCACAAGGTCATCTCAAGCATTCCAAGGGATATCACTATTTCTATACAGTTTTGACGATGTAATATATCATTCTTGAAGAACACGTATTGGAGAAAATAGATAAGTCCAAGAATACAATACACTAAAGCCAACCCCATAGAATTTAAATAAATGTGCTAACGTGCCTAGAAAATATCTTGTTGGATTCTTCCACATAATGTTTCCAGTGATAATAGTACCTTTCAATTCTGGATCACATAACATAAGACAAATTTTTTTACGTGCCACACTTTGTGATATAGATGGTGTCTAGCTCTATATTTTCTTAAAAATTATTCCCTTAGAATACAAGGAATGTAGCAAGGTCAGTTTGGCTCATCAACATATCGGTGTACAATGATCTCCCCTTTTTTACAACCTTCTAACTTGGAAAGCTTTGGAGTACAACATAGTGTAGTGGCTCCACCATTTGAATTTCGACTAATATTATCCCTCTCCTTCGTCTCGAAAATAATTGTTTCAATAAGTCCAATGCTAATCTCCATTTCATCAATGCTCAAAAGTGGATTCTTGAGTTTTGTATAAAGGTTGAATTAAATGAGTCAAATTGTATTATCGAAGCCATTGAACCACCCTTTTACATTTCTATTGCAAGAAGCCTACATATAATTCTATTACATAAATATCCAAAGTAATCAATATGTGCAAAAACTCTCATTTCTCATAGAAATTTGTGGAACCGCGTAACTTGAGGAATATTGGTAGCAAATGGACATTAAACCCGACCAAACAAAAAACCACATTCGCAATATTCAAATAGAAAGAAGCTCCAAACTCGGCAAGAAGAAATTAGAAACTTTCATAAGCTTGAGATTCCCAAAATCGTAGAGATTCAAATTCCTCCTATACATTGCAATGTATCTCCACTTAAAGCATGGGAAGAGTTGCACGTGCCATTATAGGAAATTGAGTTTTGACAAGTGATGATAAATTTCCTTACACAATCTGTAGCAATAACAATGAGTTCACGTCGAAGAACATATTTTTTGAATAGGGTCTAAGAGAAGCTCTTATGTGTGGGGTGAAGCATGTGCAAGGCGAAAAGTGTTAATCACATATGTTAATAAATTTCTCAATGTGGATAACTTTTCATCCTTACAACTTGTAGCTAATTAAATTATATCGAATTTTCCCTTGCACCAAAGTAAAAATATGCTTATGACAGAATACTTGCTTTCCCCTAATTAAACTAATTGATTTTTCTATGATCTTAAGGGAGGAGAAAAATGGTTCCCAAATCCTTTTTGATTCCCCCAAACCACACAAGGTTCAAGGGGAAGAGCATACTTAGAACTAGGAATTGTCCACTTAAAGTCCCAAACTAATATGAAAAATTAACTAAGAAGTATCAAAGGCCATCCATTTGGAAAACCAACCTGTACCTTAACTAACATGAAACATGTAAGGAGTGGGAGAATATTATTATGGATACCACCTAACTAATAAAATAAAGAAAATGGTTATAAAATATAAAATGAAAACCAACATAGGAAAGTCCAAGAATTTTAATTGATCCATCATTCGATAAAGCATGGCCCAAATAATTTATGTGACTATTATTTTAACAACTATATAGTTTTTCAATGATATATTTCAGTCTAGATATAACTCCATTTGATGTATTTTGTAGGCCAACAAAGGCTATTGACAATATACGGAGTGGTTCCTGAGCATGTTTGTAGGATGGAGATCTTCTCGAGGTTGGCTTTTGCTAGAGTAAATTAAATACAATATATGAAACACATTCTTGGTTTGGTTTTTGTTGTATGACTGAGTAAAATCCAATTTTATAGTAAGTTGTTGCAAACTACTTAAATACACAAGAATGGTTAGAGAAGATTATAATAAACAAATAAAAGTTAATTCTAAATTCAAGGAGACCATAACACACATAAAGTAATAAAAAGATAACCTGCAAACAAAAATGAATAAAAGAAAGAGATTGAAAATACAAAATCCTTTATTTCCAGTGAATTGAGACAAAGTTGTCTATGAAAGATACATTAAGGAGGATTCCAAGCACAATGAGCCTTCAAAAATCCTCTAGTGGAAGGTCCATTTTTCTTCCTTTGCATAGTAATTCCATTACAAAAATATCAAAAGTAATCAATATGAGCAAAAATTCTCATTTCTCACAGAAATTTGTGGAACCCTGTAAGTTGAGGAATCTTAGCAGCAAATGGACATTAAAACTGACTAGGCACAAAACCACGTGCTCAAAATTCAAATAGAAAGAAGATCCATACTAGGAAAAATACACTATTGAATTTGTCTAGTTAATGTTTCCATTGATAACATTACCTTTCAGTTGGGGATCACATAACATAAAAAAAAAATGTTCTACATGACATACTTTGTGATATAGATGGTGTCTAATTGTGTCTTTTCTTCCAAATTATTCCCATGGAATACAAGGAATGCAGCAAGGCCATTTTTTCTCATTAATAGATCTGTGTACAATGATCTCTTTTTTTTTAACAACCTTCTAACTCAACAAGCTCTAGATTACAACATAGTGGAGTGGATCCACCATTTAGATTTCCACTAATCTTATCCATCTCCTTTGTCTCGAAAATAACTACTTCAATAAGTCCAATGCTAAGTTCCATTTCATTAATGCTGAGAAGAAGATTCCTGAGTCCTGCATAAAGATTGAATTAAGCCTCCTAGATAGAATCATGAAAATTCTTAAGCCACCCTTTTACATTTCTATTGCAAGAAGCCTACATATAATTCCATTACATAAATATCCAAAGAAATCAATACCCACAAAAAATCTCATTTCTCACAGAAATTTTTGGAACATTGTGACTTTAGGAATATTGGCAACAAATGGACCTTAGACCTGACGAGACACAAAACCACATGCTCAAAATTCAAATAGAGATAAGCTCCAAACTAGGGAAGAAGGAAGTAGAAACTTTCATAAGATTGAGATTCCCAAAGTCATAGATATTCAAATTCCTCTTATACATTATAATATATCTCCACTTAAAGCATGGGTAGGGTTGTGTGGTCCACTATAGGAAATTTATTTTTGACAAGTGATGAGAAACTTCCTTATGCAATTTGTAGCAATAACAATGCGTCAAAGTTGAAGAGCATATATTTTGAATAGGATCTAAGAGAAGCTCTTGTGTGTGGGGTGAAGCATGTGAAAGGTAATAAATTTTAATCACATATATGTTAATAAATTGTTCAATGTGGATAACTTTTGATCCTTAAAATATGCAACTAATTAAATTATATAGAATTTTCCCTTTCACCAAAGTGAAAACATGCTTATGACAGAGTACTTGCTTCGCCTAATTAGACTAATTGATTTTTCTATGATCCTAAGGGAGGAGAAAAATGGTTCCCAACTCTTTTTTGATTCCCGCAAATCACACAAGGTGCAAGGGGAAGCACATACTCAAAACTAAGAATTTTCCACTTAAAGTCCCAAACTAATATGAAAAATGAATGAAGAAGTAGCAAAGGCCATCCATGTGGCAAACCAAACTACACGTTAACTAACATGAAACATGTAAGGAGTGGGAGAAGATTATTATGGATAACACCTAACTCATAAAATAAAGAAATTGGTTATAAACTATAAAATAAAAACCCACATAGGAAAGTCCAATCATTTGCATTGATCCATCATTCTGTAAAGTATGGCCCAAATAACTTATGTGACTATTCTTTTAATAACTGTATAATTTTTCTATGATATATTTCGGTCTAAATATAAATTTGTTTGATATATTTTGTAGGCCAGAAAAGGATATTGATAATATATGGAGTGGTTCTTGGTGAATTTTTTTCCTCTTTAAATATTAATAAGATGACCTTTTATTTTACCTAGACCAATTGTTCTCAACGAAATTGATATATTTATTTTTTAGGTATTCTATGTGGTCTCATCTTTGTTTCTCTAGTGTGTTAGGAGTAGGGTTTGCTTTTATTTATTTCAAATATTTATTTTTTCTAACAATTTAAGGATTATGTCAACAACTTATTTAAATAAATATGGACATTTTCTTTAAATAAGTTGAATTTGTTCACTTATGAGGAAAGAAATATTTCAAAGTTGAATTCGCCCACTTATTAACTTACCTTGTCATAGTGGATGGTTATTATACCATTTAGGTGGACAAGGAATATAATAATAATAATAAACAACTATTTGGAAGGTCATGGCCAAGTTGGTGTATGGCAAAGTCCTTGATTGTGAGACAATCCCGATGACACCCCCTTGTTTGTGGCACAAAAGACCAACCTCGGCATACACACATAGAAGTGTTGTAAAGTTGTACATACTCTAACCCTCTTTAGATTTGAACTTATTTGAAAATGTCACATATTAATAGGAAACATATATGCTTAACCATTAAACATATTATTAACACGATGAAGGTTTTCACAATTGCTTGTTATCTAGAAGATTTTTGGAATAACTGTGTAATGGATTTATAATCCATCCAATGGACACTTCACCCATCATTAGCGTGGGTGAACTACCATAAATATGGAAAACAATGTTTTAAAGTGGTTGAATTTGTACACTTATGAATTTACTTGGCACTAGTGAATGGTTATTATACCATTTAGGTGGATAAATAAGACAATAATAATAATATAGTAATATTATTATTAATAAAAAAAATTAAAGTCATGGAAAATTTAATTTATGAAAACCTCTTTTTTTTAGACAAGGTACCCTCCTCCCTATGACACCCCTTATTTGAGTGTGTGACATCTTAAGAGGAAACACATACTCTTAACCATTAAATTTATTAATACGAGAGTGACTATTTTAAAAAAAATTCATCTTGTGGAAAATTTTCAGAATAACTTATGTAATGGATTTATAATTTATAAGAAAGTTGAGACTCCACCTATCATTAGGGTGGGTGCATTGTCCAACCAAAAGATCTTATGGATTATAAATCAATTACAAGGTTATTTTGGAAATTTTTGACATCATTAAACATATGATTTTTCCTTATAAACTTTACACTTCTGAAATGAATAGAGAATATGAACAAAGATACTTGTACAATATTTTTATAAACTAGCATAGATCTATATTAACTCTTGTTCTACTAAATTTTGATAGATTTGGAGTTAAGATGGATCTATGTTGGTTTTCAACAACACAGGTTATTTTGGAAATTTTTGACATCATTAAACATATGATTTTTTCTTATAAACTTTACACTTCTGAAATGAATAGAAAATATGAACAAAGATACTTGTACAATATTTTTATAAACTATAATAGATCTATATTAACTCTTGTTCTACTAAATTTTGATAGATTTGGAGTTAAGATGGATCTATGTTGGTTTTCAACAACACATTAAAAAAATGTTTTAACTATGTTTTAATGTTTTATTTATGTTTCACATTCTCACATTAAAATGTTGATACATGTGTGGGCTCCCTCACTCTCTCTATATATGTATCTATCTTTTTCTCTATATATAAATATGTCCGTGTTTCACTAACATTTGTTAAAATGTTACATGTCAACTCTATATTAAGTATTAAAAGAATTACAAAATTGTGCATTTTGAATTAGAAAGAATCTATCATAGAATAAAATCTCTCCCTATATATAAAACTGATATAAAACTTATTTATTTATATTTTTTAAATATTGTATTTTTTTTTATACAGTGGAATCGACAATAGGGGCAGCCTCACAACTCGTGTTACATGGGGTCGATTCTGACCGCTACCTCTATAACCATTGGGAGCTGCACCCGCCCCTCTCCACAGCACTGGGTTAGTCCAGGGGAATTGAACTCGTGACCTTCAGTATGGAGCTAGTCTTTCTAACGAACTTCACCGCACTGTGATTACCAACTCGCCTACCCCTATGGGGCTAAAAATATTGTATTTGAATTCCATATTAGTAATAGAAAAATTTGCACATTTCCCTCAAAATGAAAAATAAAAATAAAAGAATTTTTTAATTTAAATTAATAAAATATTTTTTGTGTTTAATATTTTTAAATTTTTGTGTCAAGAGACAGTCTTTAATGGCCGGGATATGTTCTAACGTTTAACTTTAGGGGGGAGATGTTCTAACATTTAACATTAGGGTGAGGGATGCCCTAACGTTTAACATTTTGACTCAGTCAAAATAAAAAAGTAAAAGTAAAATTAAAATAATAAAATAAAAACATAAAATTTTCCCTCATATTAAAAACTAAACTAATTTTCTAGTCCCACTTTAATTAGTTTATGTAAAATTAAGGTGGAAATTGAGTATAGGTGACATTTCTTTTCACTGCTATTTTTTAATTTGTTAATGTAAGTAATATTTTATTATTTCTAAATGTAAAGTTACAAGACAACATATCCCTCATGAGGCACAATATAGCCCAATATAGGTAGATGTGTAAGTGTGTGGCATAATGTAAAAAGATAGTATGTCAAGTTTTGGTAAATGCAAAATCAACATGTTTAATTAATATTTATTAAATGTTACATCTATCCACTTTTTTATCTAAAGAATTCTTTAAATTATGGTGGGAATTAAATCATGGTAAATATGTTATGAGCTATTTTGAAGGATTTTCGATTAAAAAATCACTACACAAATATCTAAAAATACACATAAATATTGGAACCATATCCATAAATTATGGCATACAATATGTGATATAGTTATCCACATGTCATTATATTATGTAAAATAGTACAATATTATAAGTAACATTTGTCGGTGCTATACTAATAATGGTTAGTGAGCAAATCCATTGCCATAAAAGAAAATCATAATATCATGGGCCAATACCATGGGCCATCTAGGCTTTTGATTATTATGTTATGGATCTAAGATTTTAATTATTCTATTACAATACCATGGGCTATCTAGAATTTTGATTATTATGTTATGGATCTAAGATTTTAATTATTTTGTTACAATACCATGGGCCAATACCATGGCTTATCAATAGCACATACCCAAAAACCATAACTTATTTCACAATCAAGATATTTTTAAATATTTAATTTTTATTTAATTTAATGACATTTTTTAATTAAATCTAAAAGAAAAAAAGGTTATAATTACTTTTGAGATATATCTAAACCCTCCATCCATCCATCATTACGACTACGAAAAATATTATCATAGAGATTAACTAGAGGTTCTAATAAAATTAAATAGAAATTGCATAAGATGTTGCAAAAGAAACGTGTAAGGTAGTGGCATATGGAAGAACATAGATGAAGAGAGATATGATATGTTATGCAATCTAGAGTTTGTCTAGTTTAAAAGTATTTCCTCGGGCCATTTCCCACTTTTTGTGCCTACCCATGACAGTCACATATGGAAGAACATAGGTGAAGAGAGATATGATATGTTATGCAATCTAGATTTTTTCTAGTTTAAAAGTATTTCCTTGGATCATTTCCCACTTCTTGTGCCTGCCCACTTGAGGTCGCTTATGATTATAATGCTTGACTTGAATTTAACAAAGCACTTTAGAAAAACCTTTTGAATGTAATCATTTTCAAGCATGCATAATTGCATAGAGTCATACATAGTTAAACCTCCTGACTAATGTATATTGCAGACATTTTTTCTTACCATCACCAAAATCATGATGTTTTTTGTGCACAGTTATAGTGCATCCATTCTCTTCTTTAGCTTGCAACTTTCGCTTTTGTTTAGCTACTTAGGTTAGTAAATATGTTTACTATATTTCTACCGTGAAAATATTGCAAGCACGGTGGAGGAACAACTTTCTTCTTTTATATCACCTTTGGAATAACTTTGGCCACAAAAGGTGATGAGCACCAGTATTACAGCAAGGACATTGCAACTCCTGGGCTACCAGCTTTACTTATCAACATGAGGTTCATACAAACTTGGAGGTGACAGTGTTATATGCACAAGTAAAAGTGAAGGTCCTGTCTATTGTCACTGTTCATCCGGCAAGAGAACCTAGGGGTTCCAAGCCAGACTTCTATAGAGTCAGAAGAAGCTTGATTCTTTGATGGAAGAAGAGAAAATCTATTCTAAGAGAGCTACTCTACTACAGTAATGAAGAAAACAACATGTATTGCTAAATCACACCATATCCTAATTACCATTTAAACAGCTATGCTATGTAGTATTTCTAAATCAACACTAACCTAACGCTACTATCTAAGCTACAGAAGTAAAGAGCATCAACCATACTAACGTGTAAGGAAGAAAACTAAACTAAATCTGTTTCCACTTTTTTTTTGTTTTTTAAGGCAAAATCAAGTATGCAAATTAATTGTTCTTATGGATGTGACAGGTGGATGGAAGGTGATTGAGGATGGCTAAAAGGCTTATTGAGTGGTTGGATGGTGTGAAAAAGTCCTGGGAGGATTTTTGTGACTCCTAGAGGTTCCCTACAGGAATTACAGAAAACCTACAAGATACGGCCGAGAGCTAATTGTGAGGTGTTGGAGGTGTTGGGAATCTTGGAAAGGGTGTATGATTAGTGAGATGGGGTGTTATAAGGTTTAGGAACACTCAGGAGTCAATATCCAAGATCAGATATGGCTAGATTCACTCAAGGTATCTAGGGGAATTTCAATAAAAAAATTACAAAAACTAGTGAGGGTGATGGTGGAACAAGAGATGGTTAGGGTGGATTTGGTGGAAGGTGGTTGCTAGTGATGAACTCTGGGTCCTCCTAAAGTACCTGTTGTGCTTAAAAAATATGTGTTTCGCAAGAACTATGCAACAAGATGCATTTTCATAAACTAGAAAAGCATGAATCAATTGTCGATATTATGCATGAAGAGAGTGATAAAGGGAATGAAAGCATGAGTGATATTTTATTGCAGAAATTGATTAATGGAAAAAGATGAAAATGAAATGAACCAAATGTTGAATCAAGGCAACAAACTCAAAAGCTCATGCAAGAACTAGAAATCTGTGTTTTTGGGGCTGCTAAAGGGTCTCTTCCTCATGTCATGGTCCCAGAGGTAGGAAGGGAGGACGAGACACCTGCTGTTAACCTTATGGCAATCCTTTTTCTCCTTGATAACTTGCTAATTGAAATAAGGCACAAATGGAAGAAAAGTAACATACAACCAATCTAATCTACACGATTGTAATGGAAATGCAAATACTTAAGGAAATGAACAATTAAATCATGAATCTATGCTAACATACATGTACAATAAACAAGAGCCTTGGATGCTAGGGTTGGGCCCTAACCAAAGAGCTTCAGCCCTCTGAGTTAACTCAGTGCTAGCTCAAAACAAAACTCATTCTTATTATCAAAACAATGGATTACATCCAAAACTGTCACAAGTCTTGCAACTCGAAAATAGAGTACAATTTTACAATAAAAAATCTGAATCCTCCTGATGTCCTAGGCCTCTCTACTTATAAATCTAAATTCTACAACGACTTCCTTAAAATTAGGGAGGCTTGGCTCCCAAACTCGAGATAAACTACTACTTTGTGTTTCACTTGCTAGGCTGCCTTCTAGTCCCATGATTTGGCTATTTGCAGTCCGAGATGATGGAGGAATATTCGAATGGAGGGGTAGTAAATGAGGAGGATTTACCTCCTATAATTCCTGTCCCTTGTCCCATTAAAGTTTTGACCAAGGACATTGCCAAAATTCCTTGCTTTTATCCTTTAATCTTGCATTAAATGCACATTAGACCACAAAGAAAAATATCAAACTCTAACTCATCTCATAAACAAAATATAATAAAAAGTATGTAATAAGTTATCAGAATAGTTGGTTTGACTATGCTAGGAGGTGAATTAAGGCCCATATAATTACCCAATGATGAGGCTCATCAAAATGAAGACGGGATAAAGACGTTTTTGGATGTTCAAGTACAATTTCAGAGGATTTGTTGAGAACTTTTTGGAAAATTGCAACTCAATGAAGCTATAACTCCAAAACTTGATGATTAGAACTTGTCATTGAAAAAGTTTGAGGAATTTCCTCTACAGCCTCAAGAAATTCAAAGAGAAAAGGTGATATTTCTTAGTAGCTTTGGTCCATATGCATTTTAATTTGTTCTAAAAATAATATTATCATCTATTAATATTCGCTTATGGTCTTGACTTGGAATTTGATTTAGAAATCATCTTTTAGCCTTTTTATTAATTGATTTAGTTAAAGTTGGAAGGGGTTATAATCATTTCTAAGTTAAATCACATAAATGACAAATCCTTTTCATTTAATCTATACATGCATCATATGGGATTTAATTATAAAGTAGATTGTTTCTTCGTACTTCACACTTAATTAATAATTGCAATCCTTGGCAGGGTGCTCAGGTCCACAAGGTTCTTGATTACATTAATATTATACGTGATGTTTTCCTTGTATTGGGGATGAACTTTTTTATTGTTGTTACCAATGCAACCGAGTTGTTAATTTGACAAACACATGTTTTCATTATCAAAGCCTAAAGCACCATATTAAAGACTGCATCATTAACTAAGTTTTCATTTTGACCAACACATGTTTCCACTATCAAAGCCTCAAGCACCATATTAAAGATTGCATCCTTAACCGAGTTGTCAATTTGACTAACACCTTTTTCCATTGTCACAGCCCTGAAGCACAATATTAAAGACTGCATCATTATGGTTAGGTTGTAGACTATAATCCCTGAATCTCAAGTTCTTTAATAGGCCCCTCTAGCTTTAAATGCTAGCCAAGATGAATGGAAAAATGTGTGTCAAAAGGGCTTCGTAGCTAGCAAGAAGCCTCAAATCCAAGTGACCCTTCAGTCAATTGCCTCCATGTTAGGCAATAAAAGGCTCTCTTAGTCTACCATCATTATACCTGAATGTACATATTCTATCCCTTAGAGATCTCAAAGCCATAATGATGCTTAAATCCATGCTCCATATTTGTCCGACCTTCTAAATAAACACACGAAAAAAACAAGGAAGGTGAAGCACCTCCAAAGAAACCTAAGATGATACGCAAAGTTTTTCCATTGATTATAGCACTGGTATCCAATTCATTTGGGGAATTTAATGAGTAACATTGTCGTATAGATATTAGAATGAAACCAAGGTAGGAGCACATTTGCATACATCCTATCCCACAAGGAAGGGAACAAAGGCATATAATGAAGCAATTTCACCAAAGGAAAGCTCTGACAATACTCGAAGGGATGACTTAAGTGAATGAAATTTCATAAAAAGAGCATTTGTGGAGACTTGTATTGATGATTTAATGAAGGAAAATTAAGCACCAAAGCCTATATGTTAAGAGTCGACCTAAAAATTTTACAAGTATCTATGTGAAGACTAGAAGTTATTACTAAAAAAATTTACCACAAAAATCCCCTGCCAAGACTAACCAAGTTACAAGGCCTAGATCTTTTCCTCATATTTTATCTAAGAATTTAACAAAGTGGTATTTATGGTTTGATTACATCTGGATTCCTTTTTTTGATTAAATAGTTTTGTGGAAAAATGATCTCATTATTCGGTCAAAATGAAATAATAAATGGTGATATCACAATCACCTCTAAGCCTCATTATTTTCAGGATTACATCAAAAACTATGTCCACAATGTTCTCAGTATGATTTATGGGCTTTTAAGAATTCACCCAATGAATTGGTTAAGTGCAATGTATTTCAAATCAAAATCAGGACAACTAATATGGATCAAAAGTAACATGTGTCAAACAAAAACTCCACTCCATGATTTACTTGTTGTTTTCTATATTACTTCCAAAATCTATGCTTATGCAAACTATATAAATAATAATAATATGGTAAAAGTAATATTGTGAGATATTATCCCTTCCCTTTCTATAACAGAAAGGATAAAAATCATATGATAAATAAAGTATTAAGAACAATGGTAGTGAACAGAAGGAAAGTTCTTGCAACTTCCATAAGCATCATTTATATTCCCAACATTTTCTACAAGCTCTAATGCCTCTGATTCGACAAAGTAGATTGCTCCAAGAAGAACCACTTTTGATGTAATTCCCTCAAGAGTAGGTCACACCATATAATAACTCATATAAAACACAAGAAGGAGAATCTGAGAGACACTTTTCTTAGCCATAAAAGTGATTTCAATAAAATTGGCATATTCAAAATGCCACAAGCTCATCTCAAGCATTCCAAGGAATATCACTACCACTATACAATTTTGAAGATGTAATATATCATTCTTGAAGCACACGTATTGGAGAAAATAGATAAGTCCAAGAATAAGGTAGGCTAAAGACAAACCCATAGAATTTAAATAAATGTGATAAGTTGTCTAGAAAATAGCCTATTAGATTCTTCCACATAATGTTTCCATTGGTAATAGTATCCTTCAGTTACAGATCACATAACATAAAACAAATTTTGTACATGCCATACTTTGTGATATAGATGGTGTATAACTGTATAGTTTCTTCCAAATTATTCCCCTGGAATACAAGGAATGCAAGAAGGCCAGTTAGTCTCATCAAGAGATTGGTGTACAATGATCTCCCATTTTTTACAGCCTTCTAACTTGGCAAGATCTGGAGTACAACATAGTGCAATGGCTCCACCATTTGGATTGCCACTAATCTTATCCCTATCCTTTGTCTCGAAAATAAATGCTTCAATAATTCCAATTCTAAGCTCCATTTAATCAATACTCATAAGTAGATTCTTGAGTCCAACATAAAGATTGAATTAAACCTACTAGAATGAATTATCAAAATCATTAAACCAACCTTTTACATTTCTATTGTAAGAAGCCTATATATAATTCCATTACATAAATATCCAAATTAATCAAGATGTGCAAAAATTCTTATTTCTCACAGAAATTTGTGGAACCCTGTAACTTGAGGAATATTGGTAGCAAATGGACATTAAAACTGATGAGACATAAAACCACATGCTCAAAATTATAATAGAAAGAAGCTCCAACCTAGGCAACAAGGAAGTAGAAACTTTCATAAGCTTGATATTCCAAAAATCCTAGAGATTAAAATTCCTCCTATACATTACATTGTATCTCCACTTAAAGTGTGGCCAGAGTTGCGTGTTCCACTATAGGAAACTGATTTTCGACAAGTGATGATAAACCACCTTACACAATCTGTAGCAATAACAATGGGTACAAGTCGAAGAGCATGCTTTTTTAATAGGATCTAAGAGAAGCTCTTGTGTGTGGGTTGAATCTTTTGCAAGGTGATAAGTTTTAATCACATACGTTAATAAATTGTTCAATGTGGATAACTTACAATCCTTACAATTTGCAACTAATTAAATTATATTGAATTTCCCCTTGCACCAAAGGAAAAATATGCTTGTGATAGAATACTTGCTTTCCCCTAATTAAACTAATTGTTTTTTTTATGATCCTAAGGGAGAAGGAAAATGGTTCCCAAATCCTTTTTTATTCCCCCAAATCACATAGGGTGCAAGGGGAAAAGCATACTTAGAACTAGGAATTTTCCACTTAAAGTCCCAAACTAATATGAAAAATGAACTAAGAAGTAGCAAAGGCCATCCATTTGGCAAAATAACATGCACCTTAACTAACATGAAACATGTAAGGAGTGGGATAATATTATTTTGGATACCACCTAACTCATAAAATAAATAAAATGGTAATAAACTACAAAATGCAAACCCACATAGGAAAGTCCAAGAATTTTCATTGATCTGTCATTCGGAAAACAGTGGCCCAAATAATTTATGTCACTATTCTTTTAACAATTGCATAGTATTTCTATGATATATTTCGGTCAAGATATAAATTCGTTTGATGTAATTTGTAGGCCAACAAAGGATATTGAGAATATATGGAGTGGTTCTTGAGCATGTATGTAGGATGGAGACATTGTCGAGGTTGGTTTTGGCTAGAATAAATGAAATACAATCAATCAAACACATTTTTGGTTTGGTTTTTATTGGATGAGTGAGTAAAGTCCAATTTGATAGTAAGTTGTTGCAAACTACTTCAATACACAAGCATGGTTAGAGAAGATTGTAATAAACAAACAAAAATTGAGTCTAAATTACAGGAGACCATAACACACATAAAGTAATAAAAAAATAACTTGCAAATGAAAATGAACAAAAGAAAGAGATTGAAAATTTAAATCCTTTATTTCCAGTGAATTGAGACAAGGTGGTCTATGAAAGACACATAAAGGAGGATGCCACACACAATGAGACTTCAACAATCCTCTAGTGGAAGGTCCATTTTTCTGCCTTTACATAATAATTCCATTACATAAATATCCAATGTAATCAATATGCGCAAAAATTCTCATTTCTCAAAGAAATTAGTGGGACCCTGTAACTTGAGGAATCTTGGCAGCAAAAGGACATTAAAATCAACCACACGCAAAACCACATGCTTAAAATTCAAATAGAAAGAAGCTCCAGACTAGGCAAGAAGGAAGTATAAAATTTCATTAGCTTGAGAATCCCAAGATCACTGAGATTCAAACTCTTTTGGAAAATAGCCTGTTGAATTGTTCCACATAATGTTTCCATTGATAATAGTACCATTCAGTTTCAGATAACATAAAATAAAAAAAAAATGTTCTAAATGACATACTTTGTGATATAGATGGTGCTAGCTATGTATTTTCTTCTAAATTATTGACCTCGAATACCAGGAATGCAACAAGGCCATTTTGGCTCATTAATAGATCAGTGTACAATGATCTTGCCTTTTTTACAACCTTCTAACTTGGAAAGCTCTGGAGTACAACATAGTGAAGTGGCTCCACCATTTGTATTGCCACTAATATTATCCATCTCCTTTGTCTCGAAAATAACTGCTTCAATAAGTCCAATGCTAAGCTCCATTTCATCAGTGCTTAGAAGTAGATTCTTGAGTCCTACATAAAGATTGAATAAAACATGCAAGATAGAATTATCAAAATCATTAAACCACCCTTTTACATTTCTATTGAAATAAGCCTACATATAATTCCATTACATAAATATCCAAAGTAATCATTATGCACAAAAAATCTCAGTTCTCACAAAAACTTGTGGAATGCTATGACTTTACGAATATTGGAAAAAAATGGACATTAAAACTCACCAGACACAAAACCACATGCTCAAAATTCAAATAGAAAGAAGCTCCAAACTCTGCAAGAAGGAAGTAGAAAATATCATAAGCCTGAGATTCCCAAAATCATAGAGACTCAAATTCCTCCAATACATTATAATGTATCTCTACTTAAAGTGTGAGTAGAGTTGTGAGTGCCATTATAGGAAATTGATTTTCGACAAGTGATGAGAAACTGCCTTACGCACTTTGTAGCAATAACAATGATTGCAAGTCAAAGAGGATATATTTTGAATAGGATCTAAGAGAATATCTTGTGTCTAGGGTGAAGCATGTGAAAGATGATAAATCGTAATCATATATGTTATTAAATTGTTCAATGTGGATAACTTGTGATCCTTACATTTTGAAATTGATTAAATTATATGGAATTTTCCCTTTCACCAAAGTTAAAATACACTTATGACAAAATACTTTCTTTCCCCTAATTAAACTAATTGATTTTTCTATGATCCTAAGGGAGGAGAAAAATGGTTCCCAAATCCTTTTTAATTCCCACAAATCACACATGGTGCAAGGGGAAGAGAATACTCAGAACTAGGAATTTTCCACGTAAAGGACCAAACTAATATGAAAAATGAACTAAGAAGTAGCGAAGGCCATCCATGTGGCAAACCAAATTGCACCTTAACTAAAATGAAACATGTAAGGGGTGGGAGAATATTATTATGGATACCACCTAATTCATAAAATAAAGAAAATGGTTTTAAACTATAAAATGAAAACCCACATAGGAAATTCCAAGAATTTGCATTGATCAATCATTTGATAAAGTATGGCCCAAATAATTTATGTGACTATTCTTTTGACAACTGTATAATTTTTCTATGATATATTTCGGTCTAGATATAAATTTGTTTGATGTATTTTGTATGTGAACAAAGGATATTGACAATAGATTGAGTGGCTCATGAGCATGTCTATAGGATGGAGACGTTCTCGAGGTTGGGTTTTGCTAGAGTAAATGAAATACAATCAATCAAACATATTTTTGGTTTGGTTTTTGTTGGATCAGTGAGTAAAGTCCAATTATTTGATAGTAAGTTTTTGCAAACTACTTAAATGCACAAGCATGTTTATTAAGAAGGTTTTCGGTGATAATCACAACAAAATTCATTTGTCAACTCGTTTTGAACCAACAAGTGTGGTTCATCATCAGGACGACAACCACACTTGTTCGTTCGAAACACACTGACAAATGAATTTTGATGTGATTATCACTGAAAACATTATTAATAAACTTGATATGGAATAGAAGCCCAAATTCAATACATACACAAGCATGGTTAGAGAAGTTTCAAATAAAATAAAAAACTTAAATCTAAATTCGAGGAGAACATAACACACATAAAGTAATAAAAAATAACCTGCAAATGAAAATGAACAAGAGCGAGAGATTGAAAAGATAAATCCTTTATTTCCATTGAATTGAGACAAAGTGGTATATGAAATATACATAAAAGAGGATGGGAAACATAATGAGACTTCAACAATCCTCTAGTGGAAGGTCCGGTTTTATACCTTTGCGTAATAATTCCATTGCATAAATATCTAAAGAAGTCAATATGTGCAAAAAATCTCATTTGTCACAGAAATGTGTGGAATCTGTAAGTTGAGGAATATTGGAAACAAATGGAAATTAATACCAACCAGACACAAAACCACGTGCTCAAAATTCAAATAGAAAGAAACTCCAAACTAGGCAAGAAGGAAGTAGAAGCTTTCATAAGCTTAAGATTCCCAAAATCATTGAGATTCAAATTCCTCTGGAAAATAACCTATTATATTCTTCCACATAATGTTTCCATTGATAATAGTACCTTTCAGTTGCGGATCACATAACATAAAGCAAATGTTGTACATGACATACTTTGTGATATATATGGTGTCTAGTTGTGTCTTTTCTGCCAAATTATTCTCGTAGAATACAAGGAGTGCCATAAGCCCAGTTTGGTTCATCAACAGATCAGTGTACAATCATATCCAAGCCTTGTTACAACTTTCTAACTTTTCAAGCTTTGGAGTACAACATAGTGTAGTGGCTCCACCATCTAGATTGACACTAATCTTATCCCTCTCCTTTGTCTCGAAAATAAATCCTTCAATAAGTCAAATGTTAAGCTCCATTTCATCAATGCTCGAAAGAAAATTCTTGAGTCCTGCATAAAGATTGAATTAAACCCACTAGATAGAATTATCAAAATCATGAAACCACCCTTTTACATTTCTATTGCAAGAATCCTACATATAATTCCATTACATAAATATCCAAAGTAATCATTATGTGCAAAAAATATCATTTCTCATAGAAATTTGTGGAACCCTATAACTTTAGGAATATTGGTAGCAAATGGACATTAAGACTGACCAGACACAAAACCACATGCTGAATATTCAAATAGAAAAAAGATCCAAAGTAGGCAAGAAGGAAGTAGAAACTTTCATAAGCTTGAGATTCCCAAAATCATAGAGATTCAAATTCCTCCTATACATTACAATGTATCTCCACTTAAAGCGTGGGCAGAGTTGCATGTGCCACTATAGGAAATTGATTTTTGACAAGTGATGAGAAACTGCCTTACACAATCTGTAGCAACAACAATGAGTACAAGTCGAAGAACATATTTTTTGAAGAGGATCTAAGAGAAGCACTTTTGTGTGGGGTGAAACATGTTCAAGGTGATAAGTGTTAATCACATATGTTAATAAATTGTTTAATGTGGATAACTCGCAATCCTTACAATTTTCAACTATTTAAACTATATGGAATTTTCCCTTACACCGAAGGAAAAATATGCTTCTGACAAAATACTTGCTTTCCCTTAATTAAAATAATTGATTTTTATATGATCCTAAGGGAGGAGAAAAATGGTTCCCAAATCCTTTTTGATTCCCCCAAATCACACAGGGTGCAAGGGTAAGTGCATACTGAGAACTAGGAATTTTCCACTTAATGTCCCAAACTAATATGAAAAATGAACTAAGAAGTAACAAAGGACATCCATGTGGCAAACCAAACTACACCTTAACTAACATGAAACATGTAAGGAGTCGGAGAATATTATTATGGATACCACATAACTCATAAAATAAAGAAAACTGTTATAAACTATAAGATGCAAACCCACATAGGAAATTCCAAGCATTTGCATTGATTCATCATTCGGTAAAGTATGGCCCAAATAATTTATGTGACTATTCTTTTACCAGCTGTATAGTTTTTCTATGATATATTTCGGTTTAGATAGAAATTTTTTTGATGTATTTTGTTGGCCAAGACAATATATGGAGTGGTTCCTGAGCATGTCTGTAGGATGGAGACGTTATCGAAGTTGGGTTTTGCTAGAGTAAATGAAATATAATCAATGAACACATTTTTTGTTTGGTTTCCGTTGGATGAGTGAGTAAAATCCAATTTGATAGTAAGTTGTTGCAAAATACTTCAATACACAAGAATGGTTAGATAATAAACAAACAAAACTTAATTATAAATTCTAGGAGAACAAAACACACATAAAGCAATAAAAAATAACATGCAAATGAAAATGAACAAAAGAAAGAGATTGAAAATATAAATCCTTTATTTCTAGTGAATTCATACAATGTGGTCTATGAAAGATACATAAAGGAGGTTGCCAAGCACAATGAACCTTCAACAATCCTCTAGTGGAAGGTCCATTTTTCTGCCTTTCCATAATAATTCCACTACATAAATATCCAAAGTAACCAATGTGTGCAAAACATCTCATTTCTCATAGAAATTTGTGGAACCCTATAACTTGAGGAATCTTGGTAGAAAATGGACATTAAAACTGACTAGACACAAAACCACATGCTCAAAATTCAAAAAGAAACAAGCTCCAAACTAGGCAAGAAGGAAGTAGAAATTTTCATCAACAGACGAATGGTAGCACACAATTACCAGTCGATGGGGTGAAGGAATTCACTTCCAAATGGAGTTTAACGCGAGTAAAATTGAGCCTAGCATAGTCACCCCTTAGCTTATAAGAAGCCTTGTCATAATCCATGTCCACCTCCTCTACAGTGTGAGACTTTGCAGGCCATAACCTGGTTATGTTTCTGGGTAGCCTCACCTCTGCAACCCATTTACCCTAGTGGCACTGCCTCATCCCTCCGTAAAGCTTAGGTGGCTTTGACAAGCCGCTGCCATGAAGCTTCATGCGCTGAGCTCTGGGACCCATAAGGCTCTGACCCATATGGTGGATTGAAGTTGTTGTTGTTGTTTGATGTTCTTACAATTGAAGTTGATGTTGTTGCAATTGAAGCTACTGCTGTTTGATGTTGTTGCAATTGAAGTTGCTATTGTATTTGCTAAATCTACTATACATGTAAAAATTCATACAAAACCATGGCTTATTCAATGGATTCTCCACTGCACTGGTTCTGCCCTTGAAAACTCAAGCATCATACCAGGCCAACAGAGTGGCTAAAGCCATTTGATGGTCAGTTGGGGAAAGATGATGAACAAGAACAAAAGACTTCAAAATTTTCGATGACAAGAGAAGCCTCTGGCATTCTTAAGTTCTTCCAGGCATCCAAACCCTCCAACCTTGCATCTCCATTGGAAGGAGAAGATGATCTACATGCCGAGTCCTCGATCACATCCTGCACGCTTGTATTAAAAACCCCCAAATTCTGGGTCAGAAAGACAACATCATTCTTCTTTACATCTTCATCCCGCACTGACCCAAGAGAGCCTGAATTCTCATATGCACATGAAATTTATTCTGATTCTTCAGCCTTAAACATGCTTTCCAAAGGTTATTTAATGATTTGTCAAATTTCTTATATCTTGCCATCAACAGATGATGGCAACATGAAATTACCAGTCTAGGGGGTGAAGGAATTCACTTCAAAATGGTGTTTAAGGTGAGGAAAATTGTGCCTGGCATAGTCATGCCTTAGCCTATAAGTATCTAGATCGTAAGCCATGGCAGCCTCCTTTGCAGTATAAGAATTTTCCAACCATTACCCGGTTCTATTTCTGGGTAACCTGATCTCTGCAACCCATTTACCGCAATGGCACTACCTCATGCCTCAGTAAAGCTTAGCCATCTTTCAGAAGCAGTTGCCATGAAGCTTCATGGGATGAGCTCTAGGACCTAGAGGGTTCCGACCCATATGGTAGATTGAATCCGTTGCTGTTGTTTGATGTTGTTGCAATTGAATTTGTTGTTGTACATGTAACAATTCATACAAAACCATGGTTGATTCAATTGATTTTCCATTTCATGGTATTTTCCCTTGAAAACTCGAGTGCCATACTAGGCCATCAGAGTGGTCAAAGGCACTTGAAGGTAAGTTGGTGGAAAATGATGATGAGGATACCTCCTACCTTCTTCCTGGATCGCGAGTTAACTAGTTTAATACCGGTCAAATGAATTCGATGGTTCAAACTATTTTAATCATCTAACATCTAAATCAAGGGCACATAAATGTACACATAATTTGAGAGGAGAGTTCTTTTCAGAGGGGAATGTGTTACGATGTAGAAATTAGAATATATTTATATATAAATATGTGAAATTTATATAGTATAAATAATATTATAAAGAACTGAGGAAGATGCATCTTAACCAAGGATTGAAGCCAAGGGAGAAAGAAAAGTGACTAATAATGATATTGGAAAGATAATGTCTGATTCTTTTAAGTTTCTTATTATTGTATTTTTTTACATGATTTATCTAAAATATAGGTTTCATATTTTACAACCAATTATGTTTTTTTTTATTTAGACACTTTCTTAAATACAATACAATGGGATTGGATTTAAGAGAGAGAGAGGGAGAGAGATGAAGGAAGAGAGAGGAGGTGGGGAGAGAAGGAGAGAGGGAGGGAGGCAGAGAGAGATGGATTTGGAGGGGGAAAGAGGGTGAGGGAAGAATAAATACATTGAGAGATACAGGGAGTGATGAGGGAGAGATGAAGATAAAATGAGGGAGAGAGTGGATGATGGAAGAGAGAGAAAATGAGAGGAAAGATATAGGAAATGAAAGGGAAGAGAGAGAAATGAAGACACATACATGGAGGGGGGAGAGAGGGGGGCATAGGGAGGGAGATAGTGGGAGCATGGGAGGGTGGAGAGAGAGAGTGTGATGGGGGGGGGAAGGTAGAGGGAGGTGGGAGGGAAAGGGAGAGAGAGGAAGGAAGAGAGAGAAGACTTGCGAGAGAGGAGAGAGAGAGAGATGGAATTGGAGGGGGTGAGAGAGGGAGGGAAGAAGAAATAAATAGAGAGAGAAAGGTGGAGAGGGAGAGAGGAGAGAGGGAGGGAAGAGAGATAGAGAGAGGAGAGGGAGAGGGAGAGAAGGGGGAGAGATAGAGGAAGAGAAGGGAAAGAGAGAGAGAGAATGGGAAGATAGAGAGGGGGAGGAAGAAGGAGGGAGAGAGATGTATATAGATATGGAGAAAGTGTGTGTATATTTTGTGGTTTGGAAGGAGAGAGAAAGGATTAGTGACAAGGGGATATATAGATATAGATGGAGGGAGGAGAGAGGCAAGAAGAGGGAGGGAGGAAGAGAAATAGATATGGAGAAGAGAGGGAGGGAGGAAGTTAGATAGATATGGAGAAGAGAGGGATGGAGGGAGAGAGATAGATATGGAGAGAGAAGTGGAAGAGAGAGAGAGAGAGAGAGAGAGAGAGAGAGAGAGTATGTTATGGTGTGAGATAAAGAGACAAAGAAGGAGAGACAACGAGAGATAGAGATATAGATGGAGGGGGAGATGAGGGAGGAAGAGAGAGACCAAAAGATGGAGGGAGGTAGAGAGATACATATGGAGAGAGAGAGAAGGGGAAGTGAGAGTGGGAAAGGAAGAGGGAGAGATAGATAAATAGATATGTATATATATATATATATATATATATATATATATATATATATATATATATATAGATAGATAGATAGATAGATGTGGAGGGAGATAATGTAAGTTTGTGGGCTGATATAGAGATAAAGAAGGAGAGATAAATGGAGATAAAGATATAGATAGATAGGGTGAGAGGGAATACGAGAGAGACAAAGGGATGGAGGGAGAAAGAGAGATATATATGGAGAGAGAGTGAGAGTGTGACATGTGTTTGTAGGGGTGAGATAAAGAGACAAATAAGGAGAGATGGAGGGAGGTATAGATATAGATGGCAGGGGGAGAGAGGGATGAAGAAAGAGATAGAGGAAGGGAGGGATAGGTGGAGAGATACATATGGGGGAGAGACGTACGGGTAGAGAGAGAAGGAGAGAGGGAAGGAGATAGAGATAGAGATGGAAGGAGGAGAGAGGGGGAAGAAGAAATAGACAAAAATAAACAAATACAGACATAAGTTAAATCTAGAAATGAATGAATATTTGGCTTTTCACCAAAATAGATGTAATGATTAATGTAGTTGTTGATTCTAATCTTATTTGATTTCTTGCACTAGATGCATTTATTACAATGTAGATGTCTATTTGTAATCCTATTTGATAGCTTGCACTAGATGCATTGATTTCAGTGTAGATGTTGATTTATACTCTTATTTGATTGTTTGCACTAGATGCATTTGTTTAAATGTAGATATTGATTTCTAATCCTATTTTATTTCTTGCACTAGATGCATCGATTTCAGTATAGATGTTTATTTCGAATCCTATTTGATTGTTTGCACTAGATGCATTGACTTTAGTGTAGTTTTTGGTTTTTGATTTGATGCAACTAGATATATGATGTACATTAATTTCAAAGTAATTAGATTAATAATGTGCATTGTTTTTAGTGTAAGCACATAAAATTATTGATGTCGCATATTCACTTCTATTTTTGAGTAATTCAACCATAAATACAATACTAGAATTTTCATCCTAAATGAAATGGTCACTTACGTGAAATGCTTGCTCCCTAAAACTGTAATTCAAACTACCATTATTCCCATTTTCCATCATTCAAGATTGTTAATCACTTTGCATTCAAACGAGGTAATAGAAAACAACTACCATTGAAAATTATTTGGGGTTTAACACTCCATAAGTCATAATGATTGACTTTAGAGAAAGCTACTATTAATATTGGAGAGAAAGAGAGACAAAATATGATGCTTTCTATAGTAGCTTGAGTTAAGTATTTGAATTTTCTATGATTTCAACTACCCATTTCATATAATCGATAAGAAAAGATGGAAAAATTAATAGGTGTGTCGATTAAAACATCAAAAGAAAATAATTTGAGATTGCTCATAATGAAGATTGCTTGTAATTGACTACATTCTTATTATTCACATTTTCTATCATTCAAAGTTGTTACATTGTCACTTTGCATTCAAAATTATTATTTCATCATTTTTCATCATTCAAGTTACTAATAGTCTCTCTCATTTCAACAAACTGAGGTAACTCAACAATTTTAAAATTAAATTGACCAAATTAATCTTATACATATTTAGCATATTTAAAATGATAAAAATAGTTATATGTTCAACAAATTTGGTATCACCACACATGACTGAAACCATCCTAGATCCATCTTAGCCCCGGATCTATCAAGCATTGAGAGGGATCAAATCTCTCGAGGTGCAAACATTTCCTTAAGTTTTTCACTCAAAAAATAGGTTTGCACTTTAAGAGGTTTAATCTCTATCGGTGCTTGATAGATCAAGGGTTAAGATGGATCTTGGCTAGTGTAACTATATTTAAATTTAACTAATAAGAATATAAAATATTAGTGTTTACAATATAATGAGATTCTTAACAATGCATATTCACCCTTGTTTCACCATGGATATTATTAACTTGTAGCTAGGATTTGCTACAATACCATGGACCAACACCATGGATTATCAAGACGGCATGCCCCAAAACCATAATTCATTTCACAACCAAAATATTTTATAAATATTTTCTTTTAACTTATTTTTAAAACATTTTTTTAACTAAATCTAAAATAAAAAGTTATACCTTTGAGATATATCCAAACCATATACCCTCACTACAACTAAAAATATTCCATTGAAATTTCACAGAGATTAAATCAAGGTTTTCGTAAAATGAAAAATGAATAGAGATGTGAAATTAATATAATACATGTCTAGATCTATCTTAAACCTAGATCTACCAAGCGTAAAATCTCTTCTCACTCCAAAAAAAGTTTTCTCCTCAAGAGATTTGATCCCTCTTGGGGATTTGTATATCGGGATTTCAGATGGATCTACAGTGGTACTGTAAAGTGCATCTCCATGAAAAAAGAAAGGAACTAAAGATAGTTTTATATTAATTTATTTTCTAAATAATAATTTTTTGTATTTGAAAAAAATACTTTTTTTTTTAATAAAAATGGATTTGCAAGAGCAAGTTTAAAGTCATTATTATAATATATTTATGTTGATAGACATCTCTATTTTGGAATATACTTCTGATAATTTTAATTTAATTATCAGTAATTATTAGGTGTATGGTAGATATTTAACCTCCATGGAATATGTCAAAATATTCATAGTAGTATGCACAAATGAAAGGTTAACATTTACCTCAAGTTATTTATGTATTTACCAACCATTTAATTTATATGGAAACACTCATTATTATGGTTTCATATGTGAATTACATTAGTTGAATGATAATTTCTATGGTCAAGTTTCCCATCAATTAAGTAGAATAATATTTTTCCTAAAAATTTTAGGGAAAAATGGTTTTAAGACGGTTAAATTTATCCACTTATCCAAATGACCTGTGTGCTAAACCCAGGTTACTCGAGTTCAACACATAGGTCGTATTTGGTTTGGACTAAAGCATGCCAAGGGACTCACATACATAATTTCTTTTTGGTACCATCTCTCACAATCCCACACTAGTGGTGACTCAAATTCCACTTGTGGGCATGGTGTGGCACCGACTAGCCTTTTCATTTTCCACTACTTGGAATTTCAGACTACACCTATCCAACACTTAGTCACTTTTTCTTCAAGTGTTTTCTTACTTATTTATGCAATGGAAACACATTCATTCAAGTTCAATTAAATTTAATTCATAAAATGTACAACATCATCAAACAACAATAAACATATGTGTACCCACATTCATGAAGGGAGGGGAAATCTCGATCAAGTCTTGCCAATCACTTATAAAATCTCTTCAAATAATATTTAACAAGTAAAAATATTTTTACAATTATGAAACAATCTTCCTTGTGCACTAGAAATGTGCATCTTTTCATGTATGCCTACATGACTTTATACCTGCGTCGTACAATCCTCTGCATTATTCACCTAAATCCCAAACCTGTCGTGCAGCCTCTACCCTGCAACTCGTGCAAGTCATTTAGTCTGCCTGAGTCGTGTAGGTCACCTAGGTCGTGCAGGTCGCCTAGGTCATGCAGGCCACCCAAGTCATGCAACCCACTCGGCTTGTGTAGGCCACCTGGGTCATTCAACCTACATGGGTCTTGCAAACCCGTCGCGTTCAGAAAACTATGTGGGAAACTCATTCCAAAACTCATGTGCCAAACTCCTTTCAAAACTTTTGTCAAACACGTTCAACAAATCCATTTCCAAAACTCGTTAAGAAAAACAATGTCAAAAACTCATTCTCCAACTATCCTTTTCATATGATCAATAAGAAAAGATGGAAAAATTAATAGGTGTGATAATAAGAACAATAGAAGAAAACAGTTTGAGATTTCTCATAATGAATATTGTTTTTAATTGACTACATTCTTATTATTCATATTTTCTATCATTCATCATTGTTACATTGTCATTTTGCATTCAATTTTTTTATCTCATCATTTTCCATCATTCAAATTACTAACAGTCTCTCTCATCTCAAAAAACTGAGGCAACTCAACAAATTTAAAATTAAATTGATCACATTAGTATTAAACATATTTAACATATTTAAAATGATCAAAATAATTAGATCCATCTTAGCCTCAGATCTATCACATGTTAAGAGGGATCAAATCTCTTGACATGCAATCCTTTCCTTAATTTTTCCACTCAAAAAATATATTTTCACTTCGAGAGATTTAATTTCTTTCGGTGCTTGAGTGATCTATGGTTAAGATGGATCTAGGATATTCACCCTCATTTTACCATGAATATTATTAACTTGTAACTAGGCTTTATTACAAACCATGGACCAACACCATGGATTATTAAGAACACATGCCGAGAAACAATAACTCATTTCACAACCAAAATATTTTATAAATATTTTATTTTTACTTATTTTTACAACATTTTTTTAATTAAATCTAAAAGAAAAAGTTATACTTTTGAGATATATCTAAACTTTATACCCTCACTACAACTAAAAATATTCCATTGAAATTCCATAGAGATTAAATCAAGGTTTAAGTAAAATGAAAAATGAGAATACTTTTATGTATAGAGATGTAAAATTTATATAATACCAGCCTGGATCTATCTTAAATCCAGAGCCACTAGACATAAAATATCTTTTCAGTCCAAAAGAGGTTTGCACCTAAAGATATTTGATACCACTTGGGGCTTGGTATATCGGGATTTAATATTGATCTAGAATCGTACCGTAAAGTGCATCTCTAGGAAGAAAGAAAGAAATTGAGGATAGTTTTATATAAATTTATTTTCTAGAGAATAATTTTCTATATTTTGAAAAATTAATTTTTTTTAAAATTAAAATGGATTTTCAAGAACAAAGTTTAAAGTTATTATAATAATATATTTATGTTTATATGCATGTCTATTTCAAAATACACTTTCCATAATTTTAATTTAATTATCAGAGATTATTAGTTGTATGGTAGATATTTAACCTCTATTGAATATGTCAAAATATATATAGTAGTATGCACAAATGAAGTGTTAATATTCATCTCAAGTTAGTTATTTATTTACGAACCATTTAATTTATGTGGTAGCACTAATTAATATGATTTCGTATGTGAATTACATTAGTTGAATGTTAATTTTTGTGTTAAATTTTCTAATCAATTAAGTAGAATAATAATTTCACTTAAAGTTTTAAGCAAAAATAGTTTTAGGATAGTTAAATATATCCCCTTATCCAAACGACCCGTGTGCTGAACCCATGTGACTTAGTTTCAACACAGAAGTCGTATTTGGTTTTGACAGAAACACACCAAGGGGCCCATGCACATAACCTAGCTATGATAGCATCTGTTACACCCCCACACTAGTGGCAACTCAAATTTCGCTTGTGGGCACATTGCGACATCGACTAGCCTTTTCATTTTCCACTACATGGACTTTCGAACTACACCTATCCAACACATAGCCAGTTTTTCTTCAAGTGTTATATTACTTAGTTATGGGACATAAATATATTCATTCAAGTTTAATTGTGTTTACTTCGTAACATGTGCAACATCATCAAACAAAAATAAACATCAATGTACCACGTTCATGAAGGGAGGGGAAACTCCCGATCAAGTCTACCCAATCACTTATAAAATATCTTAAAATAATATTTTACAAGTACAAATATTTTTACAACTATGCAAAAATCTTCCTTGTGCACTAGTCCATGCAGCCTATCATGTAGGACTACCTGACTATCTACCCACATCGTGCAGTCCTCCACACTCTTCACCCAAATACCAAACCTATCATGCAACCTCTACCCCGCAACTCATGCAACTCATTCATTCTGCATAGGTCATGCAGGTCACCCGGGTCATGCAACCCACCTGGGTCATGCAACCCACCTGGGTCATCCAGGACACCTGGATCGTGTACCCTACTCGGGTCATGTGGACCTAGCTCATTTAGAAAACCGTGTGGGAAATGCGTTCCAAACCTCATGTGAGAAACTTGTGTCAAACATGTTCAAAAAACCCCTATAAAAAACACGTCTCAAACATGTTCAACAAACCCCTATACAAAACTCATTCAGATAACCCGTGTAAAACACTCATTCAAAAAACTTGTTTTAGAACTTGTTTAGGATTTCCTTTCAACAACTCATTCAAAATTTATTTCTTCCCGTCCGTGTAGGCACATGCCATATTTTTCACTTGCACATCATGTAGTTCACTTGAATCACCTAAACACTTCATACCTGTTTACAAACGATGAGTATAACTAGAGGTGTTTGTGGATGAGGTAATGTGAGAGCGTCAGAGGGCATCCACCCAAAGTAATGTGCAAAGTTGTCCGAGGGAATCCACCCCAAACGACTCTACCAAGTCTTGAACTTCTACACTGAAATCTCCTTGACTCATCTACCCACTCTACGATATGAAAACTCATTATGTGATGTATATATGGTTTGATGAATGATGAAACAAATTACACCCACATTTTACTTATACACTTTCCTTCCAAGCACTTTCCCATAGGTCGTGTTAGTTCGCCCTACACTTGGTTTAGCCCACCCATACAATGCCCAACCAACTTGTTCGCATGGCTTGCATGCCCCTTCTATTTTTCACTAAATCATGGGTTCATCTACATTCAATCAGATGGGTGCCCTTGGTCATCCACATGTGACTTCCTGTTGCACCACTCGATTACCCAATGCCTATCACACTGGTCAGTCGTCTAATGCTCATCGCACTCTCCCACCAAGTCACCTTTAATCGAACTCCTTTAACCAAACTTTCCCATCATGCTCCTTTAACCAAACCCGAGTCTACTTTAACCAAACTCTAGCATCCATCATTACAATGTGCCTGCTACTACATCTACACACCCATCGTACAACTCGAGCACACCCATACCTGCATTGTCGGTTTTTCAACTCTCTCGCGCATGGGTGGTTGATTTGGGTGCTCGCCAAATTGAGGCCTTGACATCATCACCCACTTTAAAAAGGTTGCACTCTCAACAACATCATCTCAACAAACTTCGTTTCCAAGACTAAAATGTCGCAAAGTGTCACCAGCACCAATATCAAATGATCCTATTGCATGAACTCCATACTCTCCATCGAGCGAACCTTCACCAAGGTGCATGACCCTATGTGGATAATACTCCTTAATCCATGGTCATCAACCATACTCATCACAATCCTCCATGCTACTCCATTCTATGGAAGGCTTCTCCTTGCAACTCAGCCACATGCTATGATAGAAATTCATATAATGTCAATCAAACATGTATCTTCATCATGTGAAGTTCTTCTATGATACTTCTACTCAACACAAACACATCTCAGCACACTAGCAATACCCATGACTCAAACTATTCGAGTGATCAGTTTAATTGTCACACTCAACTCCTGAGAATGCACCTCCTCATTCCATTGTCAGTTGCTTCTACAACATCTCATCACATCATCAACTCAATCAAGAACTCTACCAATCAATCCATTGCTCAATGTTCCATACTAAGGTCCATGAATAATTTCCATCGCATATGCAATATGACGCTCATTAATGTTGTCAAACTAGAAAGTTTACACCACCCTCATCATCTCAAAGGGTCTCATTACCATGAGTAGGTCATAATGAGCCCAATCTTGATGCTAAGTCTACAAAGAGGGAGGGGATGGAAAGGTTGAAGGCCTTCCATCCTCTTTTTCCAACATCTTAATCCATGTGTCAGGGTTGTCTTCTTCCAACCTATGCAGGTATGCTTCATGAACTTATCCCTAAGTTCAACATTCTCGAATTTCAATGCACCCATCTCTGTATATATTTTCTTAATACAATCCAACTCCTTGTTCATAAAAACTTCTTCAACATTCATGCTTGATTCACATGTCACTAGTTCCTCTACATTGTTGCCATCAACTTTCCTTGAGATTGTGTTAATACCATACACTTCCCTGTTCAACTCGGCTTTGATCTGTTGTCTTAACCTTGCCAAATTCCCTAATGCTGCACTACAATCGACTATATAGTGCTCAACTTAAATACCAACTACAACCACTATTGTCATACTCCTCCTTTAATTGTCAAAGCCCCCTTTCGGAAAAATGGGAACTAATATTATGAACATCTTAGAGTGGGTAGACGAGTCCAGGGGAGTTCAGTGAGGAAGATCATAACTTGGCAGAGTCATTCAGAGCATGCAGAAGGTAGGGCATAGGTAGGCCATGTGAAACATATAGCATGACTCGGTCATGTGCCTGCCGTGGTGGGCAGAATGGGAGGAAATTTGAACGATAGTTTGGGTGAACAGAAAGTCAGGGTTTTCGAGTTATAGTGCAAACCATAATGAGGAAGGCATGATTGCGGTTAGAAAATGACTGCACATTTGAAAATTGTAGCTCTGATACCATCTATCATGGCCCCATATCTTAAGGTGACTACCTAACCTTGTTAACTAACAACGGGTTCAGATGACAAGTTTGGTTAAAGGTGACCCATGTTTGGTTAAAGGTGAGTGCAGAAAAGTTTGGTTAAATGCATGTGCATGGCGAGTTCGATTAAAGGAAACTCAATTTAAGTCATGCTCATACAAGTTCAAGTGAAGGCATATAGATGGTGAGTTTCATTTAAGGCATGCAGACAAGCGTGCGGATGGACATGTGGATGGACGTGTCAATGGGTGTGTGGATGGGAAGGCAAACAGGTGTACAGACAAAGGTGTGGATGGGTGTGTGGAGGGGCGTGTGGATGAACACACAGATGGGCATGTAGATGGGCATACAGACGAAGGTGCAGATGGGCATGAAAATGGGCATATGAATGAACATGCGGACATATTGAATGGGGTGTGCGAACATTCATGCCAACCCAAAGGAAGGTGAATTTGTTGGGTAGAATGACATATAAGTACAAGTGGAGTGCCATTCATTTAAGCATCTAAGAGACTCAATCAAAAGGAGTTTGACCAAGACAAAAGAGAAAAATTATAGGAGCAATATCTTAGTAAGGTTGGTTGACTATAGAAGGAAGAGGAACATTCGCTAAGGTAGAAATGAATTGTAGGAGGCCGAGTTCCACAAGCGGGTTCAGTTTCCACATATTAGATTTCTAGAGGTAGTGCATTTCTGTAGACTCAGTTACCACATGAAGTGTGTTTTGACAGATTGTGTTTCCACATGTAGTGCATTTTCACAGACTGGGTATAGATTGAGTTTCTGTAAGTGAGGGGCGAACATTTTGGCATGTTTTGACAACAAATTTTTGAGGTTTCTCCATAAGTGTGCCAATAAAATTTTGAGGTTTCTGTATAGGAATACATGGCAACCAAGCCGATTTTCCATATGCGGCTCCTACTCCAAATGGTGTGAGGTCTAATGGGGACTTCACATCGAGGAGACCCCTTGGTTGATAGATTTCTAGCACCACCAACATATTTTTACAACCCTATTTGGACGATTTTCCTGCTCATTTGAAATATCGGGTTGATCACCTGTTGCATCTAAGGGAAATATTTTTATGATGTAGACATTATAACATTTGACTCAATCCACAAAAATGTGTGTTTTGTGTAAATTCCAGTTGACTTCTGAGTTTCATGGTATCGAAACATGGAATTCATATTGACCCATTGAAGGTATAGGTGATCATTGATTTGTTTTCTCCTTCTTCCCTCCTTCAACTTTAATGACTCCAAGGGAAGGCTAACTTTCTTCGGAGGTTCATTCCTAACTACACAAAACTGACCAAAGGAATACTCGCTTGTTAAAGAAAGGAGTTCCCTTCCATTGGGATGACACATATCAAAAGGCATTCGATGAATTGAAATATGTACTAATTCGAGCATCCTTTATATATCCCCCATATTACCAATGAGATTATTTCCTATACCTCGTCACTGCAGTGACTATGGGTTCTATGGTATTGGTTCAGGAGGATGACATAGGAATGGAACATCCTATTTATTACTTGATTCAGTATCTTAATGATATCGAATTCAAGTACACTCATGTCAAGCAGTTAGCTTTCACAACTATCCAAGATGTCTAATGATTTTTCCATTACATATTGCTCCAAAAAACTATGGTTGTTTCTAATTGAAACCTCATGACGTACAATGTATTGCAACAATTTCTAGTGGGAAAGTACGCTAAGTTGATTTCCATCCTACAAGAGTTCGATTTAGAATTCATCAAATCCAAGTTGAAGAAATCCTTAGGTTTTTGCTGAGCTAATTTGCTACCTTCTGTTATATGGAATTTATATCTACGGATAAGTATATCTTCCCTAAGTGGGTAGTTACACTTAGAACATCTGAAGTAAAGATGTTTAACCTTTCCCTACAAAAAACATATAAGATAAAAGAACCTACCTGTGATCCTTCGCTTCATTTGATATCCTTTGGATTTCTCCCGTCGCTCCTGCTCAAACTGAATTTACTCAATTGGCACCTACCAACATAAACAGGAGACGACAACAATCAAAGAATATGATCTATTTATTGTAAACAAATGGAATCAAAAACATTTGAACATACATTCATTATAGATATAGACAAAATTATTCAAAAAGGAACAAACAACTTTATTGATTGATAGAAGGAGAAGTTACACCCAATGTGGTTCGATCTCGTGTCACTCATCCAGCTTAGTCCAAGCCCTCATCACACCAATAGAAACATAAATACAACATCATAACATTAATTTGACAGTGATTTCAAGTCTATAAACCAACAATATTTCTCTATAATATCCAATCTCCTTTGGTTGTATGATGGGAGGCCAATTTATAGATGAATGCAAGTCGTTTTGTGATTAATATGGCATTGAATGGTTTTCCATAATTGGATGATTAGTTCCAATGTTCAAATGGATGAGAGGATAGAGGATTAGATGATCCAAGGCTATTGTAAGTCGAACTCATCTTGATAGGAAAGGAGTTGGGTTCCTTCTAGAAGGCTCTAGAAAGGAGGAATATACTTGAGATCCAATGAACATTTTGAGGATTCTCACCTAGCACAGGCTTGAGTGGGCTTCGATGCTCTGCAATGCAGCCTTGAATGGGGCTACCTACACTGCATAGCACTTACCACTGACTAGGGGTGTGCTGGTGACTCAAGGAAGCACTTCAGTAGGGTTTGAAGTCAGGAAACTCTCATGGATAAAATCACTCAATGAGGTGGCATGTCTAGGGCATGTATCAATGGAATTAGGGTTTGATAAACCCTGTTTACACTAATCTAATCGTCGGGAGTGTTGTGTCCAAATAGACCTATAATAGCTTCCCCCTAGAGCATGAAGTCAAAAATGATAATGTTGAGTGATATCCTTTATGATGTGATGAGGAGGATTTGAAGCGAATGATGACCTGCATCAATTACAATACATAATATCATGATATCTTTGAATTTTTCATGAATTTCTCAGGGAAGGCATACCCATGCTCAACATATAAACTTTTCATTACATGTACATAAATCAGATAATCGTTTACAGATATAGACCCATGATAAGATGACCATCTGTGTAAAGCCATCATATAGATGATTTAGTACTCCCTTGAAATCGCAGCCTAGATGAATGAAACTAGACCTGGGGTCTTCTATCTCATCCAATCGTTTGCTCAAGTATGACTCTAACCATGTGAAAATGTGATTTTAAGTCGAACATGCGAAGACACCGTCTGATTACTAGCCAATGATGTAAGTTGTTAATAGATGTGAGAGAAATCTCCAATAATGTTAATGATTTTAAAGGTACTACAGTACATTCTGTATGGTGTGAATAGATGTTTTGATGTCAAACACCATAAAAAGTCTTTCTGTCAAAGGCCTGTGATGTCAGCCTATCGTCAGAAGCGAGAAACTTTCCATTGATTTATGCAAGCCTCAAGGTACTGGAAGGGTGTTTCTAAGTCGACTTCTTGGATAATGTGCTGATATCAACAAGAAGTGACTCATCGTAGGAGGGCCATGATGTATCCCCCATCAAAAACATGAAACGAGTGTAATGATTTTGAAGGCAGAATGTGACTGATCACATAATGTTTAGGAATGGCAGTCATGAAAATGAAGATTTATGAGTACTACAAAGGATGAAGTTTACTAACTAAGTTCTCTTGAACATGTCAGCAATGCTGAATGAATTAGCAACATTGACCCAAAACCAAAGTGATGGATGGTGTGATAGATCATAGGTATGATAACCCAACCCAAATAGTCACAGAGATGAAGTGAAAGTGTCATGTTCAAGAGTGACTTCCTACCATAAAGTGATTTATCCCTTTTCCCATTTTCCCTAGTCATTGTCGACGAGTACCTCTTTATTATTTTGAACAAGCTTGAGGAGGATAACATATGCTTGATGTATAATTCTACCCTTTGGGTGAATCCATCACTATTTGATGTCTTAATGAATCTAGTGAAGGTGAAACTTGGTCTTGTCATGATGGACAAGTTTTTCGCTATTTGATGCTTTAACGAGTTTTGCGAAAATGAGAACTCCGTCCTTTTCATGTTTAGAGAGTTTGAAAAGGGACAAAAAGAAAACTCCACAAGTTATTTTTCGTAAATTTGTCTCTCAAGTCCAAAAAACAAAAAATAATGCAAGAGAGAAGCTATTGACCATGTTCGATCAACATATTCCTTTTTCGTAAGTAATCTATCTCAGTCTGGAAAAGGGTTAAACCTATACTGAGTAGATTTCATTTCCAATCCATTTACGAGCTAAAAATGACAAGCGCCTGACAATCTTTTCATATTTTGAGAGTTTGAAAAGAGTTGAAAGAGGACTCTAAGGGGGTTCCTTTTGCAATGTTTAACAGAGATTGAAAAAGAGATAAAAGTACGCTCTGTGGTCAAAAGTACATTTTACGATCATGCACGTCAAATTCATTATGTCAACTGTAAAGCTGGTCAAAGAACCACCAAACGGATTAAACATACCTGTTTTACTGGTAAAAATAGGCAAAAACTATAGTCTATTCATTTAATGAACATGAAATAACCATAAAACAAGAATTTACCAAGTCCATTCAGTTTTGTGCATTGAACCAGTTTTTTACCTCAAGCTTTAGTAGTGATTGCAGGAGATTTTGTGGATCATTATTCACGTCGTCAGGACTAGCTAGGAGATCTACCTATTCTCTTTTATTTATGGTCATTCTTTTTCATTTTCAGGGAAAAAATTTATAGTTTTTGGGTCCCTAGGGTAAATTTACCACGCCCTGGGATCAACGCACCCTCATGCATCGAAAACTGCACTGCAGAGTAGTCAAACAGAAGGGAAACTGCTATGCAGCACACTGTTTACAGATTAGGGGTACATTGGGCATATCTTAGACTTTTTATTCATCATTCTTACCTAAAATATCTTTATTTTTTGCATGAAATAGATCCTAACTAATCATATGGTGTGATTTTAGACTTTGACCGGATCAGAATGGTTATCACATGGCATTCAAGAGAACATGAAGAACATGATATGGTTGCCCTAAATGATCCTGGTACTGTTGAGGCCATCAGAGATTGTGCATTACTCAAATATTTAAGGTTATCCAGGATGAGGCAATAGTTAGAACTATTGCAGTTCTTGGTTCATTCATGGGATCTAGCAGAATAGGTTTTTCACATAGGGGACAAAGTGCTCCCTATATTGATCAATGATATTTACTTTCTTACAAGATTGTCGAGACGTGGTTCCCCCATTTCTCTTTCAGGTTCTACCCGTGTGGGTGAATTAGTGAGGGACTACATTCGACAGTTCTGCTGGTCAGATACACAACCTAGCAAAGATGGAAAGATAAACATTAGGGATGTTCATGACTTACCCTTGCGAACAATCCTCTTTGCTATTGCAAAGTTGGTGGGTAGCGTGACACTTCATGTCACGAATAGATCATACATGCAGTATGCACTCGAGTGTCTCGAGCCAACTATGTTCAACTGGTGTGAGGCAGTACTCTCTTTGATGAAAGAGCAGCTAACTAAATTAAAAAGTGGCAAGACGAAAAATTTCAGCTATGAATCGATCTTGATCGCTTTTACTTTGGAGAGAATTACATTGATGCAACCTGAGCATGTGACACTCAGTTTAGCTGGTCCTAGAGATCCACCGATGCAGATATGCGTAGAGTGGATGGCTAGACATGTTGGTCAGTCATCAATGTCATTTTCTACCACACTCTTCAGTTGGTTCCATAGACAACATATTGTCATTGAGGAGCATCCATATGTAGGGATGGATTTTCGTGGAGATCAAGATTTGAGATTACCAGTGGGTGCTCAATGGGGTGGTATAGGTAAATTGTTTTGACCATGTATTTTTGATCTTTTGAGTTTTTACATGTTTTTGTGTATTTTTATGTTTCCAAGACTAAAATAAAAATGTTCTCATGTATATAGATGTTGGCACCATTCAACCAATGGGTCATCAATAGGAGGCGGGCGAACCAGCAGGGAGAAATGTCAGAAGAGAAATTCTCCAGGATTTAGATTTGATCTAGAGACTGGTGGAGTTGTAGGATCATATAGAGGGTTTAACCCTCAACATATTAGATGTTTGGATCGAGGAGTTACCGATGAGACTACAATGCCATACTATTGGTGTACCTAGCTGTTGGATGAGTCTATTGCATGATAGCTCAGGATGTGACCTATTATCATCAACATCATTAGATCTACTTAGGATGATTTACTGTATGCATTTTGAGGTTTTGAGGTTAGATGACCAACATGACTCGGACACAAATTTTTGTAAAAACTTTGAACATCTATCTATTTTAAGGAATTTAGACTTCTGTGATCCATAACATTGTTTAGATAATCTTCGGCAAAATCACATAATCAATCTTTTGTCGACGCGTTTCGAACCAACCAGTGTGGTTCATCGTCAGGACAAGTTGAAGAACCAATCTGGCTAAGCTTGCTTAAATAGAGTGTGCAGAGATTCCAACGGCTATAATGCCAACGGCTAATTTTGACCAAAGGTCTTAGTCAAACCACTAATTATATTATTAATAAGTGGTTTGACTAAGACCTTTGGTCAAAATTAGCCGTTGGCATTATAGCCGTTGGAATCTCTGCACACTCTATTTAAGCAAGCTTAGCTAGATTGGTTCTTCAACTTGTCCTGACGATGAACCACACTGGTTGGTTCGAAACGCATCGACAAAAGATTGATTATGTGATTTTGCCGAAGATTATCTAAACAATCTATCTATTTTACTTTCAGTGTTTTTGTATGGTTATGTGTAATCCTATTCAACTGTTAATGTGAACTGAAAATTTACTCTTTACATATGTCGTAAATGTCTGTTTAACACGTAATTTGTTAAAGAATTAGTTAATGTGTTAAAGTTTCTGGAAATGTCTTGATATTGAATGTAATCAAAGTGTCTTTCCAAGAGACGAACTCTAAGGAATATACGATGAATAGTTGATTTCAGACGGTATAAACTTTTTTAATTTGTAGTACGACAAGTTACGAGTCTAACCTCATGATGATTCAGAGAATGCCAAGTGAAATGGCATCAAAGAGGAGTTTGATCAATGCATTATACTTAGTGATATTGTTCATAGAACGACCAATACAAATCCCTTGAAAACTCACTAACTCACCACTTGGATCGAATATGGCCCATGTTGTAGAGGATAGTTTCTACATGCTACGACTAGCACCATTTTCATAACCAACAAATGCTTCCAAAGACTCTGACATCTGCAACAAATTCAAAGCAGATTACTAACCACATAAAAAATCTAAAAGTAACATTGTGACACACATGCAATCAAAGAATATATACAATGTTTTTACGACGCACAATCAAGCATAGTAATGTTTAAGATACAACCCATTTCAGGGCTCCCACAATGGAATTCTATCATAATAAACCAACTCGTAAGTGCATTTTTCCAAAAAACGTTTGACAATGTAGGGGCCCATCCATAGTGGTTCAAATTTTCTTGTTCCTAATTTATCGGCTTCCTGATCATAAAGCAAGACCAGGTCTCCTTCTGAGAATATGCAAGGATTGACATTGTGGTCATATAGCACCTTAATTCGTTCCTTATGTGCTTCATTGGCCAATGTGGATTCACGACATGTTTCATCTAGATGGATGAGTTCTAAGAAACACGCTTCCTCATCAGAAGTGTCAGGTAACAAGTCAATTGCGAGTTTTAGCGATGAAATCTCACATTGTATTGGCAAGATTGCCTCAAGACCATACACCCATTGGAAAGGTGTGAATCCAATTGCGTTTCTTACCGAGGTTTAGTAAGCCCACAAAGCAGAGTACAGGATCAAATTCCAGTTTCATTTGTGAACTCCTATCATTCATTGAAGCATTCACTTAAGGACTTTTTTGATGGCTTCAACTTGTCCATTAGCTTGTGGATAATAAGGAGTAGAACTATCATGTGAGAGTCCTAACTTGACAGTTAATTCAGTCATCATGTGATTGCGAAAATGCAAACCATGATTTGTAACTATAGCTTGTGCTACACCAAACTGTGCAACCACATGGTTGAAGAAAAAAAGTGCAGTTGTCTCACCACTATTGTTTAATGTAGGCATCACCTCAACCCCTTTCATAAAATAGTCAACGGCGACAATAATATGCCCATGCCCCCCGGTCGAGTGAGGGTTATATGTCATGAAATCAATGCCCCATTTTTCAAATGGTACAACAATGATGATAGGATGCAATGGTGTAGTTGGTAATTGAGTCTTACAGTAAAAAATTTGGCATGCCTGACAATTTCTGACAATAGTAATGTAATCGTTAAATATGAAAGGCTATAAGTAACCAACACGAAGAATTTTCTATGCGGTAACATACCTAAATAAATTTCAACCAAAAGCACCAGAATGGGAATCATTTAGAACTTTCTCGGCTTCCTCATGTGTGAGGCACCTATGAAAAATCGTATCGATACCGCGACAGTAAAGGGTGTTGCCAATGATTAGATAATATTTCACTTCATATTGAATATGTCATTGTTGCAAGCAAGAGGTATCAGACTGGAAAGTTTTGGTTTGGAGATTGATCAGTATATCTCCATACCAAGGGCTAGATGACGCGATCAGAAACAAAGACTCATCCAGAATTAATGGTTCCATTTTTGAGTCGATGGCGGTAGAGGGAAGGTCGCAAAGAAGCTCAACAAAAACTAGAGATTTCTTTGACTTGGATTTGATGAATTCCAAATCAAATTCCTACAAAATAACGATAAATTTTGAATATTTTCCCCCCAGCAATTGACGTGACAAGATGTATGTCATAGGGTTGCAATTTGAAATGACAGTGGTCTTTCATAGTAGGATATAATGGAGAATCTTTGTACAACTTGAATGGAATCCAAAGATAGCTTATACACATAAGAATACTTAACTTCTATATCATTGAGATTACGACTCAAATAATATATCGGATATTCAATCACATCTTCTTCTTGGACTAAAACCATAGCAATGGTTGTATCTGCAACGATGAGATATAGGAAATAGTCATTCTAATAACTAGGGGAATACATTAATAACGCTCCCATCAGGATATCTCTTAGAGCATCAAAGGAATCTTGTGCTGTAACCTAGTCCCAATGGAAAGGAATTCCCTTTTCCAAAAGATGAGTAAATCCCCATTTCGGCATAGTTGGCAATGAATCTCCTTAGAAAGTGAGCCTCCCCTTGGAGTCTCTTTAACTGAAGTAAATTGGAATGTGGAGGCAGATCAAGAATTGCCTTAACCTTCAAGGGGTCGAGTCGAATTCCTTCTTTGGACACTACAAAACCAAGAAAACAACCAGAACCAACACAAAACACAAATTTATGTCGATTGAGTCAAATTTTGTAGTGTCGGCACCGTAAAAGGATGGCTCTCAAATGTTGCAGGTGATCAACCTATTTCATTGAATGAGCAGGTAAGTCATCTAGATAGGGTTGAATGATGTGTTTGATGTCGTGGAAGGCATAATTCGTTGACCTCTAAAAAGTTTCCGCAACATTCTTCAAACAAAATGGAGTTTCCTATAGGAGAATGTGCCCCAGGGACAAATAAAGGGAGTTTTAGTTTGGTCTTCTAAGCGGATATTGATCTGATTATGGCTAGAAAAGCCATCCATAAATGAAAATATTTCACATCCGGCACATTCATTAATGATCTGGTCGATAAAGGGAGTGGGATAGTTGTATTTTGGACAAGCATGATTAACATCCCTATAATCAACACACACTCGTATTGTTCCTTGTTTCTTCATGACAAGAACAATATTGGAAATCCAATCGGTAAGAGGAACGGGTATATGAAACCAACATGCAAAAGTTTTTCAACTTCTTCTTTTAAGGCAGCAGCCTTCTTTGGATGAACAGGATTGAGGCATTGCCATATTGACTTGACATCAGGATACATTTTAATCTCATGTTCATCTATACTAGAATCAATTCTTGGCATTTCCTCATATGAACAAGCAAATATATCGTGGAATTCACAAAAATGAGCATGGTAAGTTTCAAGTTCCAATGGAGAACAAGATTTGCCAACATGGATGTTTTCTACAATTCCAGGTTTGGTCGAAATATCGATAGAAATGGTTTCTTCGATATTCAATAAGTTTCGTTCGGAATCGACTGTGTCTATAAATACATAATTTGAAAGGAAATCAATGATTGAAGGGCAATTTAGTTCATTTGGAACATATTCTATGTGATCTAGAAGATGGCATCGATGATGATAATCTACCCATGGTGATTCTTCTATCATCATTGATTGGATGATTCCTTCATCAGTAGAAAATGTATGTCAAAAAGGATCAGAGGAAGTACCATATTCTAACAAATGATCAACCCATACAATCGGTGATGATGGATTTGTGTTTGCTGTGCAAGCCAAAAATATTGATTGCTATGCGAGCTCAGTTGGGCTTAGTGGCATGGTTTCATTACGCATATCAACCTCAAAATTATTTAAAATCTTCCATGAGTCAGATGAAGTGGAAGATATCGTGTTACAGGTCTCAAATTTTGCAACTTTGACCATTTGTGATGGTGACGGTAGTGAAAAGGTGCCCATTAGGGAAGAATCTTTGAAGAGACCTACTACAATGTTTTGGGGAGATAGCAGAGGTCTATGAACTAACGGAATGCTTCCAATTTCCTGTGAACTAGAGGTGAAGAAGGCGAGTTGATCAATTACTGTGATTCCACCTTTATGAGGGAAAGAAATCATATGAAAGTATGTCGAAACCACAGTAGACATAGCATAAACACATGGTATTCTTGGTAAAATATTGTAGTCAAGGGGTTCGTCAATGACCTTAACTTAAACAGTTATAGTTTCCCCCCCTAGTTCTATCTGCAAGTTACTTAAAATTCGACAAGGTGTATGAGTGCAACCATCAAAATATTTTAATGTCTTTGGTGATTGTGAAAAAGGCAGTGAGCCAAGTGTTTTCCAGCAATTCATTGACATGATACAAGTAGATGCACCTTCGTCAACAATGGTTCGGTGAATGAGGTGATTCAAAGCATTTACTTGGATCAAGAATGTTAATTGTCCTGATAATTGTGGCATATAACCCACATGGTTAAAAACTATGAGATTGGTATTCGTTGGATCAGTTCCACTAATTACTGACAATAAAGCATGCTTTTGGAAGGGACGATCTTGAAACACATGAAGCATCGACATTGTAGAAGGTGACTAAGCCAAATCTTCTACTATGTTATAATTTTGCGCTACTCGAGCTTGAGGGTTGAATGTAGATTTATGAACAACTCCCTTAGGTGGTTTTATTGTTAACTCTAGTGCAATGGGTGTAGTCACCAAAACATCAGTCTTAGGATTAGTGGAAGATAGCATAAGAGCTTGTGAAGTGGAAGCATGATTTGTAGCAACCAAATGAGTCTCTAGATTTCGAAAAGGGTCTATTAACGCAATAGATGTACTAGAAGTCTTAAGAAGTTTTGAGACTTCAGAGCAATGAGGATAGTCTCGTGTAAAGTGATCCTCATTACAAATTAAACATGGGTAACGAGGTTTCCTAGCCAGAGAAGAGGAATCAAATGATTTCTCTTAAGGGGGAGAATTTTGTTTCTTTTTGGTTTTCCCCTTTTTCTTGCTTCCAGGTTCCTTTTCATTTTTAACTTTGTTAGAAGAAACAACATTTATTTCCAAAGAAAGTGTATTATCTGGTGTATTAGAGGTTTGAATTGAAATAGAAAGTGTTTGAATAGATGGTCTATTTTTTGTTTGAGTGCTTGAAGGATGTATCGCATCATCACCAGCATGAGAGTCTTTTAAGATAGAGGAGGAATGACATGTTATAGAGTTTTATGAACCCAACGTTTCAGACTACCAAGTGAGTCCATGATCAGGGGTGCTTCATAGATTTTCTAAAGATATTAATGATGTATCCATGAGCTATATTTAGGGTTTGCTCTGGATAATCTTGACTTCTCGAATTATAATGTGCTTTCCATCATGTCCCTTCCATGGTAGGACTTGATATTGTTAAATAATGAATCCATACAGGTGAAGATAGTTTAAGATAGAGGAGGAATGACCTGTTATAGAGTTTTATGAACCCAACGTTTCAGACTACCAAGTGAATCCATCATTAGGGGTGCTTCAATAGATATTCTAAAGATATTAATGATGTATCCATGAGCTATATGGGTTTGCTCTAGATAATCTTAAACTATCTACTAGATGGTAGTGGTGGAACAGTAAAAGCTCATCTAGGTGCATTTGGAATATTATCATAGAGCATACCAGACTGGGTGTAAATCAAGTTTGAGTATTGCACACGAGCAATTACTTGCTCTTCAGTAACAACTCCTCCTTTAGCCGCATCCGTCGTGATAGATGGAAACAAGGATTTAATAAACCACTCAGCTAAAAGCTAATTAGGAGGAGCCAAGGGCTTAACATACGTGCAGGTAATCTCCCAAATGTTGATTTTGGTGTATCACAATATACAAGGCGGCCGACTCGGTTACATTGGATGGTAACCGAGTTGGCCGCCTTGTATACTGTGATACACCAAAAACAAAATTTTTTGAGATTACCTGCACGTATGTTAAGTCCTTGGCTCCTCCTAATTAGCTTTTAGTTGAGTGGTTTATTAAATCCTTGTTTCCATCTATCATCCCTGACAAATAGATGGAAATAAGGATTTAATAAACCACTCAGCTAAAAGCTAATCAGGAACAAAAAAATTTACCATTCGACGACAATGACACCGCTCATGAATATGATTAGCAGTGGTGTGTTTAAAGATGATCAATAGTTCCGTTCCAGTTTCATACTTGATGGGTAACTAGAAATAGTTTAAAAATGTAATGGCTAAGGCTGTGAAGTTTTCAAATGAATTTTATGGTAATTCACTATACCATTTTGCAGCTAAACCAGTGAGCGTTCATTGGAAAAGATGTAGTCTTACTGAATCATCTTTTAGGGAGTTGGATGAACACCATAAATGAAAAGTCATAATGTGATTAGACATATCTTCTCCAATGTTTCCATTGAACTTAGGAATATCAGAAGGCAATTTGTGTGGAATCACTGACCACCAAGCTGAATAAAGAATGGTATCATTGATAAGCCAATTTAAATCCTGTAATTCAAGTGTTGCGACAAAAGGCAACTGTCGGTTTAGGTCGAGTTGAGCATAACCAAGGTAAGATGGAATTGCCTGGGCAATAAGGCTTTTCATACTAGAATAAGGAATCTACTACTGGTAACCTTGATAGGGGTAGGTTTGTTGAGCATATCCAGTATAAGGTTGTTGTTTGGAACTAGGATAAATTTGCTCTTGACCAAAACTAGCATAGGTTGTTGACTAGAACCTAGGTAAGCTTGTTGTTAACTAAACCCAGCATAGACTTTCTGACCAAGTCCAGGATAAGTTTGGAACTGTTGGAATTGTTGTTGTTGGTATTGTGGCTGCCACAGTTGTTGATACAACGGTTTTTGCCCACCAGTATAAGTTTGACCAGGTTGTGGATAAATTGGACTAGTATAAGTCTAAGTACTCCCAATTAATGGTAAATTGGACTGAGGTTGTTGGATTTCAAACGTAAATGATTGTTGTAAAATGGCCTGAGAAGACTGAGTCTGTAGACCTAAAACTTGAGTGTAAGCGGTTGAAGGATCAACTTGCAAATGTTGAGATACAATCAACTCATATTGCGACTTTGGTAAAGTTGTAACGACAGGTGTAGTAGGTATGGATGAAACATGTTGTATTGGTTGTGATGAATACACAAGCCTTGGTTGAACAAGCATTGTAGGCTGAAATTGACAAATAGTCATTCCATAATAAGTTGGACCTAAAGATGATGGTATACTGCCTTATGGTGGCCCCCCAGAATATGGAGAATAAGCAGATTGGGCATATTGTTCTCCATATGGAGGTAATCCAGTGGTAAGTGGATACATTGGATGGTAACTTGGAGGAGCCAAGGACTTAACATACATGCAGGTAATCTCCTTGAATGTTGTTTTTGGTGTATCACAATATACAAGGTAGCCGACTCAGTTACCTATGGATGGATAGCAACCTAATGTAGCCCTCCCAAATATACCCGAATGTACGTGGAGGCTGAATCCGTGTTAGCATTGTCTAATGCGAAACTCCATAGTGAGAGCATTCCCTTATAGTTTTTGTACTATAACACTGCCTGATATACCCGAAAGTATGTGGATGAGCTACGATATACTTATGTACATGGAATGAGGCATCACACTTGGAATGTATCGCAAACCGTTAGCAAAAATTGCTATGTTTAGCGATGCAAGAACACATCTCTAACTAGACTTTTAAATGTTATGCGTTAAGTTACAATGCTCCATTAGATTAATTAAGATAAATTTTAATTGATCTTGTTTAAAGGTTTTCCTTTCAGGTTCACCACGTGATGTTACTGAAACTCCTAGAATGCAACTAAGATGGGAAACCTTCTTTTCATTTGATTTAAATAGTGTAAACCATAACTAAAAGGGATATAGCAATCATAATCTTTAAACAAAGAGCATAGAGCACACCTAATGAAACTTTCCCTATACCATTCCTACAAGCACACACAAACTTCTAAATGCATTATGCATGTTTTTCTGTTCATTCCTTTAATTTCTATATGAACATAAAGAAACTAAATGCGCAAATGATCAATTAATGCTTTTCACAAGAAACGAAGACTTTATGATAGTTTCTTTTTCAAAGAAATGAATACTTTACGACAATTCTTTTTCAGAAAAGTAAATACTAATCAATGTAAGATAATTTTGGGATTGATTCGACAATGATAAAGAAAACATAAAGAAACATTGAACAAACAAGTCCAAAGTGGGCATGGAAAAGAAATGCTAATTTGGACTTCAAAGATAGAGAAACATTGACCATTCAGTAAACAAGATGTGAAACAGTTTGGAAAAAAATCAAGCAAAAAGATGGGGTTTTGGCTTGATATGGACTAGCGCAGCCCTGAGTGGGAGATAGTATGTTGTAGAGCATTGTCTCTAGGATAAGTTTGCTCTGCAGGGCACTATGTCAAGAACAATAGTGCGTTGATGCCAAAGAGCACTATCAACACACAAATAAACACACATTTTGACCAAAAAAGCTTCAAAATGACTTAATATAGGTAAATGAACTCAAGAAAAGTCTATTGGTGCTTCTAAGACAAGCAATAACTACCAAGAAGGATGGTCATTCCCCAATATGGTCATCAATTTGTTATATAGAATTTATACCTATAGATAAGTATATCTTCCCTAAGTGGGTAGTTAAGAACAACTAAAGTAAAGATGTTTAACCTTTTCCTACAATATATAGATAAGATAAAAGAACCTACTTGTGATCCTTTGCTTCCTTTGATCTCCTTTGAGTTGCTCCTATCGCTCCCGCTCAAACTGAATTCGCTCAATGTACCTACTAACATAATCAAAAGACAACAACAATCAAAGCATATGATCTATTTATTGTAAAAAAATGGAATCAACATTTAAACATACATTCATTATAGATATAGACAAAATTATTGGAAAAGGAACAAACAACTTTATTGATTGATAGAAGGAGAAGTTACACCGAATGTGGTTCGATCTCATGTCACTCATCTAGCTTAGTCCAAGCCCTCATCACACCAATAGCAACATCAATCCAACATCATAACATTACTTTGACAATGATTTCAGGTCTCTAACCCAACAATATTTCTCTATAATATCCAAGCTCCTTTGGCTCTATGATGGGAGGCCAATTTATAGATGAATGCAAGTGGTTTTGTCATTAATATGGCATTGAATGGTTTTCCATAATTGGATGATTAGGTTTGATGTTGAAAGGGATGAGAGGATAGAGGATTAGATGATCCAAGGCTATCCTAAGTCGAGCTCATCTTGAGAGGATAGGAGTTGGGTTCCTTCTAGAAGGCTCTAGAAAGGAGTAATTATTGGGTTGTGTTATATTCTTTCCACGACTAGCCCACGTAGTTAACCGGGGGATTAGAGGTGGGGGCAAAGCCCCCCTTTGTTGCACTGATTGTGTAGTGGGGGGGGAATCATAGGGGGTTTGAGGCGTACAAAATTTTGTTTTTGGACCCTATGTTAGGATGGTTGGACCCACCTATGGTTTTGTGCATGATTTTCACACATGTTTTTAGATGCAATGGTTTTCGGTCCATGGTATTAGATGCTTCGGCATGTATAAATATGTATTACAACATTGAAAGGAACATAATGAAAAATTAAGCTGGTAGTCCCAGTTTTTTGATCCAGGGGAAAATCTCTGTGTATATGTGTTTTATGTGTTATACTCTCGCATTGTTTATTTTTTGTGTTTTAGAATTCGTATGCAGGTGATTTCTGTATGGGGTTAAAACCTACCTGAATATACTCAGGATCCAATGAAAATTTCAAGGATTCTCGCCCAACGCAGGCTTGAGTGGGCTTAGGTGCTCTACAATGCAACCTTGAATTGGTCTACCTGCTCTGGAGATCACTTACCCCTGACCAAGGGTGTGCTAGTGACCCAAGGAAGCACTTCAGCAGTGCTTGAAGTCAGGAAGCTCTCATGGATAAAAGCACTCAATGAGGTGGCATGTCTAGGTCATGTAGCAATTGAATTAGGGTTTGATAGACCCTATTTACACTGATCTGATTGTCGGGAGTGGTGTGCCCAAATAGACCTGTAACACCTTCCAAGAGCTAAAATTTAGACAACGTTTGGTGATCAATTTTAGACGATTCATTTTTTTTTATTTTATCATCTGATCTGTGGTATGGAGACATTATCATATATCTCCATACCGACACTTTTCAATTTGATACCTCTCGCTCTGACCAATGATGTATCCGATATCAAGCCAAACATTACATTATAATTAGTGACACCCTTTCTCGTCGTTGTGCCTAACTCACGAGGAGGCCGAGGATGTATTAAATGAGTGTCATTCTTGGGCAAGTCATGGTCATATGTCTCATTATGCTACCACAGAGAAGTTCCAGCATCGTTTTGGCTCACCATATTTCGAGATTTCATTCTTGTTATCCAAAAGTGCCATTTATACCAGATGTACGATCGTAAGAGCTGTGTTATGCCTGATCCTTTGCATCTTGTTCTCACCATTGGTCCTTTTGCAAAATGGTGCATTTATTTCATGACATGTAACCCTCACTTAGTGAGGGGGAATGGCTATACCATCGTATCGGTTGACTGTTTTACTAACTGGGCCGAGGCGATGCCTACATACAATAATACTGGAAAAACAACTACTCTCTTTTTATTCAACCATGTCATTGGATGATTTTGTTTTCCACGGGCTGTAGTCATGAACCATGGAAAACATTTTTGCAATCACATGATGTCTAAGATGAGTGCTAAGTTGGGACTTTCGCATGAGATTTCCACTTCATACTACGCTTAAGCGAGTGGAAAAGTTGAGGAAATCAATAAAGTTCTCAAAACAATGCTTCAATCTATGATATGGGTCCAAAAATCAAACTGACACCTTATTATTTATGCAACCTTGTGGGCATATTGAACCTCCATTAAGAGTGATACCTGGTTCACACCATTCCAATTGATCTATGGTTTGGAAGAAATCCTTCCAATTTAATGTCAAATTTTGTCTCTCAAACTTTCTATCGAACTCCTCCCTACCACTTCCACGGAAGAGGAACATCTCTTATAACTAACATGCTTAGATGAAACTTGATGTGATTTCACCATGGCTAATGAAGTCCATAAGAAATGTATCAAGGTGTAATATGAAAAAAATGTCAATCCTCGTGTCTTCTCTGGAAGGAGATCATGTATTGTTATATGACGAAGATTCTGATAAATTAGGATCGAGGAAGTTTTAGCCAATGTGGCTAGGTCCATACATTATCAAACATGTTCTTTCTAAAGGGTCCTATGAGGTAGTTATGTTTTATGGAGTTCCGTTTATGCAACCTAGAAATGGGTTTTGGCTTAAGTAATACTATGCTTCTAAAGAGTTTTTGCGTAGTGAATTGTGTACATGTTATATACAAGTGTGATTGAGTGTATTTGTGGTGTGTTCCCTTCAAAGTTTCCTATGATTTCTATTAATATTATTTACATTTGGTTTGCAAATGTCAGCATCCCTAGTACCATATATTGGTTTTGCTGATGGTGCTAGTCATAATTCTTGGACCCTATCCTGTTTAACTTGGGATATATATGCTCTGAATGGTGAGTTAGTGAATTTACAAGTGAGCCATAAGAAACACTGAAGATAGTTAGATATATATATATATATATATATATATATATATATATATATATATATATATATATATCGAAGTTTCGTTTACAAAATTTGTGCCTAAGACACATGTGGCCACACACCCTAAAATATGCATGCAGTTAAAATATGGCTATAAGCCTTGTAGTCGACTAATCATAGTGCTCATGGTAGCATGCCATTACACGAGCCATCTTGTACAATAGTCAAATGAAACGAGTAGGCACACCAATAGTATATCACTACAGTCTCATAGGAAGCTTGTCATCCCTATTCTCAACCATACCAAGGGTCAAACCCTCCATGTGACACTCAACCTTTGCAAGGGTCTTGACCACATTGAGATCATGTAGTACCTCTTGTCTTGCTACAACAACATGTACTACTATTCATTCATGTTGTGGTTCTTCTACATGATGAATATAAGAAGAGTCGATAGGTCGAATGGATCCAATATCTGCATGTGTACAAATCAATAGTTTAGTATTAGATACAAAAAAATCACAATTAAATTATATAGCTCAAAAATAAAAAATGGTTAAAATGTTTTACCTATGGCACCCGATGGCTCACCATTAGGAAGCACCAGATCCGATTCTCTATTGAAATCCATCCCTACATATGGATAGTCTTCTATCATAATGAGTTTCATGTGCAACCATCTGAAGAAGGCAAGTATGAAGCTCATCGATGATGGACCTACATGTTTGGACATAAGATCCACCCATCTCGTCATCCATAGGAATCATGGATGTACAGGCTCAAGCAAGATATGTTGTGGCCTGAGCAACGAAATCCTTTCTAGGGTAAAAAAAACCAAATCAAACCATATCCAAAGTTTCTAACCGTCTATATTTTACATTAGGCAACTACTCCTTTATGTTTACCAGCACACCCTCACTCTAATTGAATAATTTTGGATCTAGACATTCTAGAGAATACTAGATATGGGATCTATTCACCATATGTAGATTTTTACTACCAACCAATCCGGTGATGATAAATATGATCATTCTTAAAGGAAAACGGACCACATCCTTGATGTCAATTTTTCCATCCTTAGTTGATTTGGATCTTGGTCTACAATGTGCATTAATGTAATATTTGACTTTATCTCCACCACTCCTTCAACTAGATAAAGAGATGGGGGCATATCGCCTTGAAAAACCAGGGAATAAATATATATCTTCTACTCGTATTTCCAACATATGTGAACCAAGTCCGAATGCCTATGCTTTAACATGCCATGCAGAGACAGGATGCCTCAATAATTCCATTTGTTACCTCATATGAGGAATCCATAAGCATTTTAAGAGTCCACAATCTCTCAAAGCTTGAATGTGGCATGATCATTATTTGTAGTAAAATATTATTCCTCATGTTCTCTTTCCATCCATATCAAAGCCATTTTGTTCCAATAAACACCGGAAACATCACAAGAAGGATCATTAGGACAAGTTTCATGAAAAAACTTGAGAAATTTTGATGCAAATAAGCAAAACAAGATTGGGAATTGCGCTCAACACACCCCCCTAAGGGCGGGAATTGTGTTGCAGTGGTCTCCCTAGTATAAGTTTCTCTTGTTTAGTGCACCTTTTAGCCTTCTAGGGGTGTGTTGGACCTAGGGCGAAGAATTAGAGCACTAGGGTCCTCAAAAATTTGAAAAATGTCTATAAAATCACAAAATGGATCCATGAAAGGAAATAGAAAGGTTATAGCTCCTACTTGAAAGTGACGCTGCTTGAAATGATCCACTACATTGGTCACAATTAGCAGCAGAAGATTGGGGGAAAAACACTCAAAACTGACTCTCCAAGAGGTTAAATATGAAATGATAAAAATGAGTTACCTTTTGTCTATTTTAGAGTCATTTTAATCATTATTTTATTAATTTTTTAATGTTTTGACCTTAATTTGATTCACTTTTATCATGAAACATTTATTTTTAATCTTTTGATGGTGTTTTGAGTAGGCTGACATTTTTTTTAATGGATTTGGCGATGTTTGAATTGAAACAGGTCATTTTTACTAGAGAGGATACTTTTATCACTTTTTTGGGCTCTATAAACCTATGAAAAAGGAACCCCCTCAAGTCTTCTTTTAGCACTTTTCAAACTCCCAAAATATGAAAATATTGTTGAGCACTTGTCTTTTCGAACTTGTTAAAGTAAATGAAAAGATGTCTACTCATTATAATTTTAACCCTTTTCTGGACTGAGATAGACTAATTACAAAAAAGGAATACCTTATTCGAGCATGACTAAGAGGTTCTTCTGAGTATTGTTTTCTGCCTTTTCTATCTCAAGGGACTATTTATGGAAAGGAGCCTTTGGAGTTTTCTTTTTCACCTTTTTTCCAAACTCTCTAAACATGAAAAATGACTCAAGTTAGACCTTCGCTGGGCTCATAAAAACATCAAACAATGATGGAATTGTTAAACATGACAAGGAAGAACCACTCCTTCTCAGGGTTCGCTAAAGATACTCAAATGTATTCATCTTAAGGATTAAATTACAGATCAAGAATATGTTATCCTCCTTAATCTTCTTAAAAAATATAGAGTTATTGATGATAAACGGTTGGGGAATTTGGGAAAATAGGGTACTCCACATATTAATGTAAGTGAGTCACTCTTGAACATGAAAATATTCCACTTCATCTCTGTGGTTGTCAATTTGGGAAATATTCTTATATTTTGGTTCATCATACCATATAAAAGCCCCTGCTTTCAGTTTTGGGTCAATGTTGCCAACTCAATTAAGTTTCGATGACATGTTCAAGAGATGTCATTATGTTGACATATGCTACGATACTCTTAATCCCTCATTCCATATTTGTTGTTCCTGAAACAGTTTCACATCAACATCATTCTATCTCAAATCATGATATGGAATTGTCGTTTATGAGGGATACATCAAGGCCCACCTATGATAGGTCGCTTCTGGTTGACATCAACTCATTATCTAGGAAGTGGACTTAGAAAATCTTCCTTCAATACCTTGGGACTTGTATACATCAATGGAAATTTTCCTCACTCTTAGCAACAATTTTTTATCATTTCCCTTCGATTGATATATTTTTTGTGTTGTTCGACTTTAACTTATTCATTCACACCATATGGATTTTACTATTGTACCTTGATATCCATTTACATCGTGAGTGTTTTTTCTTGCATCGATTAATGTCTTACATTATTGGACGGTAATCAGATGATGTCTACCATGTTTGATTCCAACTCCTTTATTCCCATGGTTAGACTCATACATTGGGAAACTAAGTGGACAAGATAAAAGACCCTAGATCTAGGTCCATCCATTTGGGCTTTGATTTCAGGATTAATGAAAGATTACAAAGCATGATGGCTATGATCATAAAGACAATCATCCAAGCATGGATCCACAGTTTATCATCAGTGGACATGACTTCTTGATCATTGTATATGTAACGTTAGCTTATGTTATGAGCATGGGTATGTCTCTCTAAAAAATATATCGTGATGAAAATGTATTGTAAAAATTATGATCTCAACTAGTTATTCTTGCTCCAAACTTATCACAAGGTAAAGCACTTCATTCATCAACCTTGTGCTTTAGGGGGCAATCTGTTATACGCCATTTTTTCATATTTGGTCAATAGGCCTACAAGCTAGATTAATTAATATCCATGAACACCTTATCATCATCCATACATAAATCCGTAAGCATGAATCTCCCAAATCCATGAGTTTCTAGGTCTGACTCATAGAAAATTTTAGGGGCGAATGTTCGCCCTTTGGCGAAATTAAGGGGTTTTAAATTTATGAGAGATTCTTCAGTGTAAATCACATAGAATATCATTTGTCAATGCGTTTCGAACCAACTAGTGTGGTTCATCGTCAGGACAAGTTGAAGAAACAGATCCAGCTTAGCATGTTAAATAGTCTGAGCAACTTCGACCAATGGCTAATTTTGACCTTGGGACGAGGGTCAAATTAATATTATCATTAATATTATTTATTTGTTTATTTATTATTATTATTATTATTATTAAATTTTTAATAAATAAAATAATTTTAATTGGTGTTAATGGATAGTTAGAAAACTAATTCATTTATTTATTTAATAATTAATAATTATAAAGATTATAATAATAGGTTGTTAATAAAAGTTAGTTAGAATTAATAAAAACATAGGAATGAGGTAACTTAAAAAATAAAAATAATTGGAACGAGGTAAAAAAAATAAAAATAAAATAAAATAAAATAAATTAGAAAATAAAAAATAAAATAAATAAATAAATAAAATAAATAAATTATTATTCATTTTATTTACTTATTTTAGTGGGCGAATATTTTGTATCATAGTACATTTTTACAAATAACCTCAAATAGCCCACCTTATTTTAAGGGAGAGGGTAAAAAGGTAAATTTAGCCCCTGAAATTAGGAGTTACAACCTTCCATTCCCCCATTTTAAAGAATAGATTTTATTTAAGTGAATCCATTCGCCCATTTTCAAGAATAGGTTTTATTTAAGTGAATCCTATGGGCCAAATACCATATTTATAAAAGAGGTATGGTAAATTAATAAAAATATAAATAAATGAGAGGTATGGTAAATAAATAAAACATTTTTTATATTTACTCCATAAGTCACCTTATATACATGCAAGGGTGTAAACAAATAAAAATATAAGTAAAGTGGAGGTGTCGTAAATAAATAAAGTGTCTTTTTATACTTACTCAAAAGGTATGGTAAATAAATAAAAATATAAATAAACTAGATGTATGGTAAATAAATAAAACCTCTTTTTATATTTAGTCCATAACCCTCATTCTATTTATCAAGGCTCAATAAAGAGGTTTTATTTAAGTGAATCCTATGGGACAAATACCATATTTGTAAAAGAAGTATGGTAAATTAATAATATAAATAAACGAGAGGTATGGTAAAGAAATAAAACATTTTTTTATATTTACTCCATAAGTCACCTTATATTTACGAACACTCAAAAAGTGTGTTATATTTAGGTGAAACCTATGGGCAAAATACTATGGGACAAATACCATGGACTAGATTGTTATTAATACCATGCAAAAAAACATTATTAACCCTAATATTAGTATTAATAAAAATAAAAATGGCACATGGTATTACCCATGGTATTCACCAAAATGGCACATGGTATTCATATGGAATGTAGCCTATTTAAATGGGGGAATTAAACTAGCATAGATCCATCTTTACTCTGGATCTACTAATCTACTAACCCTGGAGAGGTATCAAATATCGTGATATGCAAACTAGCATAGAGTGAAAAAATATTTGATCCCTCTCGGGGCTTGGTGGATCAAGAAAAAAATGGATGTACATTTTAGCTTGGTTAAAATAAAAAATAAAATAAAAATCAACTATTAATTTTATTAATTTTTATAAATAACTATAGTAATTTTTAAGCTCTAAGTTTATGATAACCCATGGTATTGACCCATGGTAATACCAAGATCTTACAAGATTTTATAATTGAGTAAAATATTCGCCATGCCTGATATCCGCCAAAAAATTATATATACATATTATATTATTGATAAAATCGCCTTCCATTTTTCCTATATAACATGGAGATTCGCCCATTTATTATACATATAAATTTGGGGGGGTTCTTAAAATTTTCCCTGGTTTGACTGCTTCATTTCAGTGCTTTTAAGACCCAGTGCACTATTTCCCTTTAGGGACATCCGTTTAGTAACAAGTTTCCTAGTTATGCACCAATGCTGATCAGTAGTAGGTTGTCCCTTATTGAGGGTGCGCTCATTCAAGATATTCAGTAAAAATAAAAATAATCTCAAAGATTCCTCTTCCAGAAGCTTACAAGAGCTGTTTCAACCATTTACCTTGGATAAGAACTTCAAATCCTATCTGACCCTACCTTAGAGATTTCATCTCTTATCCCTTGATTTCATCCTCCCATATTAAGTGGACCTAAATCCTAGATTGGTAAATTGATAAGAATTCCTAAACTACCATCCCTCTCTTATAAAATTTCAACCATTTAGAACCTCATGGTTGGATTTTGGAGACTAATCATACCCTCATGTTGTTGCTTTGAACCTATGGGAGTTATCATCTTCATGCATTAAGGTGACATTGAGGTGTGCTTTGTGATAAGGAAGGACAAGTTAAATTGGGGAGATCTCTACAAGATCAACTTCTATTTTTGGTTATAAAATCTCTCCTTTTCATATCAATACAAAGAGTACACCATTTTCGTATATCTATTACGTTGTGTTTACAACCATATATTTCAATGATAAGTTGATCCATTGAATAGAGTGATTGGATAATGATGCCATAGATCTTTGGCTTATGTTGATTGTATGTGCATGTTTTAATTATAGAAATCAGAGCTACGATTGGAGCTTACAAGTTTAGAGGAGAGAAGAGGTTGTGACAGATCACAAGTAATCATATTTACATTCACCAATTTCTCTTAGTGGAACTTTATATTGTTTTCTTTCTGTTGTTCTAGACCAAGCCACTAGGTCTAGGGAAGATAATTCTATCCATAGTTGTAAGTTTTGCATATCAAGGGAGATTGTTTGGAGGAGATGGATTTATACCTCATACAGAAACCAACTTGGAGATACAGGTCTAGTTGGGTGGAGAAAGTCACAACACAAATGCACTATTATTAGAAACTATGCAACAATTATGAGAAGAGGTAACACACTTGAGGGTTGGTAATGAAATAATGAGATTGGAGAAGGATAGAATCATAAAAAGTCTCTGAGAGAGGAAAAATCAAAGATTCAACCCAAACCCCACTAGAGAATATGGAAATAGACTTGAGATGTAGTGACTAAGAGAGGAAAACCCAGAAGTCGAGGGATGTAGAAATGACAATGAGGAGGAATCTGAGAATGGCTCAGTAGGTGGGGAGCTGAAAGGAAAAAAATTGAGCTATAGGGAGAATTCAAGAAAATTAAACCTCCAACGTTGATGGGGAAATGGAGGAAGCTATTGAGGCTTGTTTAATCAATATAACGAAATATTTCTAGGTCTAAGAATATGATGATAAATTGAATGCCAGATTAACAACCTATCAATTACAAGGTAAAGCCACATTACGATGGGAATAAATTAAAACAATATGAGGCATTAACAAACAAGAGGTGACTTGGGATCATTTTTAGAAGCACTTCAAAGACAAATATTTAAAAGAATGGTTTTTCGATGAGAAGGAAAAGGATTTTCATGACTTAAAATTGGGACAATGGTCCATGGATGAGTTTGTAACTAAGTTTACCTCCATGTCAAGATATTTACCCTATATTTGGGAATAAAAAGCTAAGGTATAATGATATATGAATAACTTACCAGACTTTATGAAGGAAATGTTGTAATTTTATAACCAAAATATGATTGAAGAAGTTATTAGGAAATGCTCAAATCTATTATCAACATATGAAGCAAAAAGGGGAAAGTGGAAAAGGGTGGCCAACTAAAAAGAACTAGAAGAATTTCTAGAATAATAATAATATTAGACATGTAGGAATCAAAACTGCACATAGAAAATAGTCGAATTCACCCCTAAGTTGGAATTAGCTAAATCCTAGATTACAAAATGAGACCACACACGTTGAAGCATAAATTAAACCAAAAAATCGCTAGTCTCATAAACCACCCTTGAAATGTTGTGGTTTTGGGGAGCCCCACTATTATAAAAGTTGTTCTCACCATACTAAAACAAAGCCAACTGCCAATTTTGAATAAGAATCTATAGTAGCAGAGGTGAAGAGGTGCATGTTGAGGATTAATGCTTCCTTAGAAGATCAGCAGGCTGAATACCTGTGTGTAATGGTGTAATTCAAAGGTATTATGGATAACCATTATGTATCTATTTTGATAGACCCAGGTGCAATTTGAAGTTATGTCACTACAAAGATAGTTAAATTGTGTCATTTAAAAGTGTTAAATTTAAGAATTTGTGGCTAGTTAAACTAGCCACTGGGGCAGAAATAAAGGTGACTACCAAGGTAGAAGACTTTCCTACTGAAATAGGAGGGTAGGAGATTAAAGTGAATTTAAATATATTTCCTTTAAGACCCTGTGATGTGCTCATAGATATGGATTGGTTAAAATGACATTGGTTCTTAGTGAATTGTAAGGACAAGACTATTAGTTTCCTCACTAATGAACATGTTAGAAAAGAGATCCAAGGTATTAACAGGATTATTGATCCAGGTCTAGGTGTGACAAAGGACACTTCCAAGACCTTTTACTTTTGTGATGTATTAGATTTCATTTTTAAAAGAACATAAATGAATACATGTGCATGCTATAAAGAAGAGGAACATGACAATCATCAGCAATATAAAATAACAAGACATTGATAACGCAGTTCGTCCAGGAGGGACTATGTCTCTGAGCCCCAGTGATAAGATGGTGTAGGCCGCTGCATTAAGTGTTGTCAATAGTGATGATTGATGAGCCCCAAATTGGGTAACTTATTGGGCTCATTTTTCCTAATTATCCTTGTTCAGTCCTTGTTCAATCCTCCATTTTTCATAGCTTATGCATTATGTTTTAGTATGTTTATGTCATTTGTATGAATAAGGGTGGTAACTTTTCCTAGGTGGCTAACACGTGCTTATTTTAGGTTTTTTTGACACATGTTGGAGCAAAACCAAGCAATCATGGGCTAGAAGACAGCCAAGCTTGAGGTGAGGATTTGTAGGGGGGTTGTCTATGACATTAAATAGCCCTTCCTCGGGATCTTCACCCCCAAACTCCAAGCACACAGGCCACCAAAACCAGATCTTGAAGGCAGCCAAGCAGATTTTGGAAAAGGGACTATCTACTAACAGTTGGACAGCCAAGTCCCCGAGATATAGGAGGCCTGCTAAGGCCCTCGTGGTGTACAAATGATAAGGCCTCAGCCTTCATAAGGGACTTTTTTGAAACCATTGCATATTTTTGCACTACAGTGCTGTCAGCTTTAGCTCGTTTTCTTGTAGCCATTTTGGCATAAATCTTGACTGATGACTATTTTTTGATAATGTTAAGTAGTCCTCTTTCATATCAACGTAGAGTTTTCTATAGGAGCCGTAGCTCTTAGGGTTGGGCCCAACCTGAGAGCCTAGGGCCTCCTTTATGTATTGTTATCTTTCCTTTCAGCATCGTTGTTTTCCTTTTGTGCATTTGCAAACGTATGTCTGTTAGGCAGATTAAGTTGTGTTGATTAACTAGGTCACTGTTTATGAATAGAATGCTTCAGATGTTTAGAATAGATTGGTAGGATAATAATAGGAAAAAGGCTCCAAAAAAGGGTCAACAAACACTTTTGGTTTCACCTCTTCCTTATTGGATCAGGGCTGGAATTCAAGTAACCGTGCTGTCCCAAACAAAAACGCTAGTTTGCTTTACGATGCAATCCTTAGTGTATTGTTTTCATTTGCAGAAGTTGGTTATGTGTTTAGATATCTGGAATGTTTCATTGCATAGTTGATATACATGTTCTCTTTCAAATAAAGCTATTGTTCATTCACTTTATTGTTAGTTAGATTAGATTAGCTAGGACTTTGATTACTTGCAAGACTTTGTTGACTCAGTTGAATGTATACGGTGCAGAGCATCTCTACCACTCTTTCATCCACCTAAGCTTCATCAATGCCATCTGCTCCATCTCCTAGCTAGGTTCCTCGTCTCACATCTATCCTCTTGCCCACGTAACCCTACCTTTTTGTGCAATCATTGTTTTAGCCTTCTTTGAGCCAATTTATCCATCTACACCTTCTCACCACTCCATCCACCAGTCCCTGGGCCACTTCAGACCCCTATCCTACCTCCATATCCATTCATGCATCCTCCCTCACTCACCCATCCTCTAAAATCCAATTTTTAAACATCCTATAGAAATTTCTGAACATCCTGTAGAAATTCCTGAATATCCTGTAGAAATTCCTGAACATCCTATAGAACCCCTGTAGACTTCCTGTAGAAGCTCACAAATGAGGTTTCTTGATAGCCAAACTTTGTGAAACTCTCTGGAAGGGTGTTAGGGACTCCTTAGACCCTCCCTGAACCTTCTCGACCTCTTCCAATCATTTCTCCTCCTTGATCCACCACTGCACAGTCAAAGAACAGTGAAAGCATATGCATGATGAAATTGACAACTTAATCAAAAATACAAAAAGATGTTTTCTTCAGATAGAGGTAGTCTAGACACATGTATTTTACCTTCATAGAAACAATGGCATCTCTTTCAGTAGTTTGCATTCTCTCCTTTGCATTAGTAGGACTAGCTGGTAGAATTAGGATTTTCTAGGGTTTGCATTTTCCTTCAGTTTTTCAATCTCTTTTTGCAAATAGATTAGCTTCCTTCGAGTTAGCTTTCATCCATCAATTAAAAAGCTTCTTCTAAGGGCTCATAGAAGTTGTCTTAAGCTCCTAGCGGACTTGTGCCAGCTGACCAAGTGATAGCTGTGGCAAGAGCTAGTACTTGTGCATACAGCACCGTCGCTTCCAAGTTTGTTACGAACTACCGGGTTGATAAAAGTAAAGACGGTATTCCCATACTGGAGCCCACCATCTTTTTGGCGCCGTTGCCGGGGAAGCGTCAAAGTATTTGTGATTGCTGCTTTTCTTCTATTTTCCACTACAACCTTCTACTAAGTAGTTTATTTCATTTCATTTCCACAAAAGTAGAGTAGATATTTCCTGCTTTCATAGATTAGCATTTCAATTCCGCAATTTCAATTCTGCAATTTCAATTCTGTAAGCGTAGACTAGCCTTTAATTCCTGCAATTTCGTTTGAGCAAAATAGATTAGTCCTTTCCTACTTTCATTTCAATTCCGCATTTTCATTTCAGCAAGATAGTTAGTTGCAGTTCAATCTATTTCAGTTTTGCAGGTACCAAAAGAAAAAAAAAACAAAAGCAATCAAAAGTCATTCCATTTCATGTCTCGTAGGAACAAAGATAAAACCGGCAAATTCTTACCCAACACCCCCACCACATCACTGAGTCAACCTTCTCTCTTCTCTGGTGATAGTGAGCCAGAAGAACCGATAGGTGAACCTCCTGAGATATACGAAGATCCTATAATAGAAAAAGAGAGAGAACACTCCATCTGAAGCCATGGATGAAAACGAAAACGGTAGAAGAGAAGATGAGATAATAGAAGGTGCCTTTCCCATCCGAGAGACCAATGGAGACATCAAAATGAAAAACATAAGTCCCTCAGCTTTACCTCACTTCCATGGATTGACTATTGAAGACCCTGATACCTTCCTGTTTGAGTTTTTTGTCCTTTGTCGAACTTATGACTATGCTGAGGATGAGAAAAAGTTGAAACTATTTCCCTCTACCCTCAAGGACGCAACATTACGCTGGTTCATGGGGTTACCTGGAAACAGTATCACCACTTAGGCTCAGACGCAACAAGCTTTCAATGCCAAATACTGGGACTACTGTAGGTCCAAGGAAACCAAGGGAGAAATCTTTAGAATGACCATGGGAAGCGATGATTCTTTAGAAGATTACGAGGAAAGATTCCAACTTAGTTATAAATGGGCCAGGTGCACACTTGACCCGGAATCTCTGAAGTTGGTTTTGCTCCAAGGAGTCCTTGAAGACCTTCTGGATACCCTTAACATGCTGGCTTGAGGGGACATCTACCAACTACCTTATGAGGACATAAAGACCATGTTTAGAGACCATTTTAGGGCAGCCAGGAAGAGAGGTAGGGGGAATCCACTTTCAGCAAGTACCACCTTCTCCAAGCACGAGTTTTCTAACTAGATGGAAGACCTCAAGAGTGAGATGAGACAGACTATTGCCATGCAACTTGATACCTTCTGAATTCAACAAAAGAAAGAGGAAGCTGAGAGGGCTTTGGCCATTTTTTGTCCTAGATGCATGAGGAAGCATCCTAAGAATGAGTGCCCATTGCACTCAGTAGAGGTGTGTTTCGTTTGTGAGGAAGACCACCCCACCAACAAATGCCCTACCTTGCCTGGATTTAAAGCCATGTACCTAGGGACTGAGGTGGCAACTGAACCTCTCTACTTCCTCAACCAAAGGAGGCCACATGGGCCCAAACCTTACTAGCAGGGGATGCAAGGGACATCCCAAGCTTATTATAACCCCAACCAATCCACTCATCTACCTTCTTAGGGCCCCCCTACTCATCCTTCCTGGTCCACACCTCCTCCGTGGTCTTATCCATCTCCATACCATACTCAACCTCCTCCTCATTCGTTTCACTCACATGCCCAGCCACAACCTCAGTGGAATGCAACTCAACCAGGGTGGAGGCCCCAGTACAACACTCCTCCCACCATTTTTCCTCCACCACCAGCTCAACCACAACCATTACCTCCTGCTCCTCCAAGAGAACCCCAGATGCCTACTCAACAGAACCCGAACCCCAACAACAGACAGGCCCAGCAGGTATATACTAGGGAGACAACATGCCCTACCTATGCTGTGGAGATCCAGGAGATCAACATGCGATCTGGGAAAGTCCTTCCAGAGTGCCAACCTCCTCCCCTAGAGGAGGAGGAAGAGAAACAGGAAAGTGAACCCCAAGCCATTCCACCCTTTCCTGAGCGACTCACAGTAACCACACAACCCAACCTAGAAGAGACTGAGCTTCTGGGAGAACTCAACCAGTTGTGTGTGAAAATACCACTTCTCCAGGCCATAAAATATGTACCAATATACAACAAATTGATTGAGGAGAAGTGTTTCAGGAACCCAGGCAGGCGAAAGAGAGATGCCTCAACTATCAATGTCATAGGACAACTGTCCGATCTTATGTTGGGGCAAGTAATCTGTCCAAAGTATTTGGACCCTGGGAGTCTTGTAGTTGATGTTCACATCAATGGCACCATCATACCCCACACCTTGATTGATCTAGGGGCCACCATTAATGTGATGACCAGGGACACCATGCTTAAGCTCAACCTTCAGGGTTCCTTAAGGAAGACTTCGACAGTCCTGCAATTGGCAGACTGCTCCACCGTGACTCCCGAAGGGATTGTGGAAGATGTCTTGGTCTCTTTTGACTCTTGGGAGTATCCTGCAGACTTCTTAGCCCTTCAACCAAAGGCAAAGCTTACTGGATACCCCCTCATTTTGGGAAGGCCTTGGTTAGCTACTGCAGATGCTTACATCAGCTGTCGAACAGGAAGCATGACCATAAAAAATGGGCCTATGTCCAAACAACTGGTCCTATACCCTCCTGCCCAACCTTTGCTAGAACATGACTTACCCCTCTGGTTGGAAGAAGGAGATGAGGATGAGGTCTACTCTGCACCATTATGCACAGTGGAGTCCACCAGGGGAGGTCCTCAAACCGAGTATGATTTGATTGAGAACTTGATCCAAAATCCTCCCCCCGGTGCACTATCCTTGGAAGAGTTGGTGGAAGATGCCCAAGCCAGTGCTTTAGTGGACCTATGTGTGACTGATCCAACCACTCCTAGAGTTAATAATGTGGAGTTTGGCCCTGAAATAACTTTAAATATCAGCTCCTCTCTCTCTCCCTCTCAGGAAAAGGAGCTACATAGCCTCTTGACCCGCCATTTGGAGGCTTTTGCCTGGAGCTACAAGGAAATGAAAGGAATACATCCCTCGGTCTGTACCCATCATATTTACATTAAGGAGGACTGTAAACCAGTCAGGCAACCTCAGAGGAGAATGAATCTAGCCCTTAAGGACATTGTTAAAGACGACGTGCAAAAATTGTTGGATGCAGGATTCATCTACCCCATCTTGGACAGCGAATGGGTTTCACCTCTAGTGTTGGTACCCAAGAAAAATGGGAAGTGGAGAATCTGTGTGGACTACAGAGAACTGAACAAAGCCACCAAGAAAGACCACTTCCCTTTGCCTTTCATAGATCAAGTGTTGGACGGACTAGCAGGAAATAAGTTTTTCTCTTTCCTAGATGGGTTCAGCGGGTACAATCAGATCCAAATCAGCCCAGAGGACCAAGATAAGACCACCTTCACTTGTCCATGGGGTACCTTTGCTTACCAAGTCCTTCCCTTTGGGCTATGCAATGCCCATGCCACTTTCCAGAGAACTGTACTGAGCATCTTTGCCGAGCTGGTTCATGATTCAGTGGAAATCTATATGGATGACTTTACTCCTTACGGGTCTAGCTTCCAAGAAGCTTTGTCCAAACTGGAAAAAGTTTTAAGAAAGTGCATTGAGATGAACCTGTCCCTCAGCCCTAAAAAATGTGAATTCCTTATGACTGAAGGGACTATTTTAGGTCATACCATTTCTCGCCAAGGATTACAGGTGGATCCTAATAAAATTGCTATCATAAAAAAGGTTCCACCTCCTCAGAAGGTAAGAGATGTTCGAAGTTTCTTAGGCTTAGCGGGATATTATAGAATATTCATTAAAGACTTCAGTAAGCTAGCCTCGCCATTATTTGGCCTCTTAGGAAAAGATGTTGAGTTTAAATGGACTGACGACTATCAGAGGGCTCTGAATGAGTTGAAGGATAAGTTAGTGTCTGCCCCAATTTTGAGAGGCCCAAACTGGGCCCTACTGTTCCACATCCACACTGATGCCTCGAACAAAGCCATAGGGGCAGCCTTAGGACAAGTTGAGGAAAAACTTCCATATGCCATATACTTTGTCAGCAAAAACTTATCCAAGGTAGAATTGAATTATACTGTAATTGAGAAGGAGTTCCTAGCCGTGGTCCATTCCCTGAACAAGTTCTGACACTACATCACTGGCTATCAAACATTTGTACATACTGATCATGCTACAATTAGATATTTAATGAATAAACTTGATGTGAATTCTCGTATTATTAGATGGTTACTTTTGTTGCAACAGTTTGATTTGACCATCGTTGACAAACTAGGTAAAGAAAACGTTGTTGTTGACTTCTTGTCTAGATTGGATTTGCCTGCAGGTGAAGAAGGAACAGTGGATGACCAGATGCCAGATGAACATCTGTTTGCTATCTCAGTACTCTCTCCATGGTTTGTTGATATAGCAAACTACCTGGTCTCAGCACAGTTCCCTCCGCATCTATCTTCAATGGACAAGAGCAGAATCATGAGGAAGAGTGCCTCATTCACTTGGATCGGGGCCAACCTGTTCAAACTTGGCCCTGATAAGATCTTAAGGCGTTGTGTAAGGGAGGAGGAAGCCTTTGACATCCTCCTAACCTGTCACGATGGGCCCTGTGGAGGAAATTTTGCAGCCAAGAGGAATGCCTTCAAAATTCTACAGGCAGGCTACTATTGGCCCACTCTTCATCAAGATGTCAAAAGATATATTTGCTAATGTGACCGATGCCAGAGGATGGGGAAACCGACTCCAAGGGACGAAATGCCTCTCCAACCTCAAGTGACCCTTGAACCATTTGAGAAGTGGGGTATGGATTTTGTGGGTCCTATCAACCCTCCTTCAAGGAAAAGGTCTTACATCATTCTGACAAAGTGGGTAGAAACCAAGGCAATCAAAGCAGCAACAGAAGAAAAGGTGGCTGAGCTTTTAAGAGAAAACATCTTCTACAAATTTGGCTACCCAAGAGATTTAGTCATTGATCAAGGAAGCCAGTTCACCTCCAACTTAATTGAAGACTTGTTCACTCATCACAAGATCAAGCATAGGACTTCCACCCCATATCATCCTCAAGCCAATGGGCAGGTGGAAGTCACCAATAGAGCATTAGAAGGGATTTTGACTAAGGTGGTGAGCAGCAACAGAAAGGATTGGGTAGATCACCTGGTTGAGGCCACTTGGGCCTACAACACCACTTGGAAGACCACAACCAGTTTCACACCTTATGAGCTGGTCTATGGGAAGAGAGCTTTGTTGTCAATCGAATTCGAGTACAACACATTGAGGATGGCAGCTCAGCTGGACCTAGATCTCAGCCATGCTCAACGAGAAAGGTTATTGCAGCTGAATGGGTTAGATGAACACCGAATGCAATCCCTCCTCCACTCAGAAGTGGTTCAACTTCAGAGGAATATATGGCATGACCGGCACCTTAATGACAAACAATTCCAGCTGGGAGATTGGGCGCTGCTGTATGATTCCAGACATAAGGATTTCAAAGGGAAGCTGAGGACAAGATGGCTAGGAGCATATGCAGTGGAGAAGTGTAATGAAAATAGTTCTGTCCTTATTCGGACCATTGATGAAGAATCCATCCCCATGCTCGTCAATGGGCATCGACTAAAGATCTACAGGAAACCTCTTTCAAGTCAAGAGTTCATCGAAACTGTGGAAAAATCAGTGCTGGTAATAGAGAAGGGTTCTACCTCTGTTTTGGCCACACCCTGAGCATCGTCATAAAAAAAAAAAAAAAAAAACAAACATAATACAATAAAAAAGATCCTTGGGTGAAAACCTCTCTAAGGCGCCCAAGGCAGATGGTAGGGGTGAAAACCTCATTGAGACGCCCCTGCTGTCTCTCTGAAAAAGAATTTGAATAAAAATACCCTTGGGAGAAAACCTCTCTGAGGCACCCAAGGTAGATAGTAGGGGTGAAAACCTCATTAAAGCGCCCCTACTGTCTCTTTAAAAAAAAAAAAAAGAGAGAGAAAAATAAAAAGAGAAAGAAAAAGAAGGAAGAAACAAAGAGAAAAAACAAGTTTAATCCCTGGAAATTGTTGCAGGTTGCAGGAACACAATGCAGAAAGGAGGCCTCCTAACACAAGGACAAGGGTCCCTACCAAGTTACCAGGCATCCTCACATCCACTCCCTCCATGAACACTCATTTTTTTCACGGTTCGAACACAATCTAGTCATGGTTCAACCTTCTACAGGAAGCTACAGGACTTTCTACAGAAGTTCTGTATTTCCACAGGGAACATCCTATAGAGCCTTTGGGTAGGCCAGAATCAATTATGGAGAGGGATTTGAAGCCTGAATTCTGTTGAGGAGGCATGCAACCACTCTTTTCTTCCATCCTCCACTTGTTTCATCTCCTTTCACAACCATTGCCACCATCTAGTTGAATATACCTGCACAGTCATACCAGAACGATGTTTTCTCAGATAAAAATTTGTTTTTTTCAAGTGAAAAATAAAGCATGCAGAGGCCCGCACACTTTACCTGTCAAGGCACCCTCAGGACCCTTCATCCATGAACGCAACTTTGTTTGTTTCAGCATGCACCCCAGGAGGAGAAACGGCTACAGGATGTCCTACAGGAATCCTGTAGCAGCTGATCCATCTGGAGCACATACCATGGAGACCCCAGCAGCTCACATCAAACGAAGTCGGTGCATGCGGAATTCACCACCAGAGAGTCGGGTCTCAAGGTCTTGGAACTAGCATCAGCCAATGGAAGACGAGCTCCAGCACCCGTGCATGAAGCAGCAGCAAAGAAATCCAGCATTCCTCATCCTAAAGCTTGGAAAAACGTCCACGGCCACACAGGTAAGTGCCTAACCTTATTCGTCGAATTACATGAACTATACTCTAAAATTTGCATGACTGTGAGAATGGGTGGATTGAACAAGATTGGTGGCCATTCAACTGGCCACCCACAACCAGTCTAATGGCCTCGTTGGATCCGAATGGGCTTGGTTATGCCAAAAATACGGGCAGTTGACACGTGGGAAGTGTCCAGTCAGGGAGAATCGGCAGTATGACAGAAGTGGCAACGGTGAATGCAGAGGGAAGGATTCGGCGGTCAGAGACATGCCGAGGAATGATGGTTGTGATGTCGGCCAACGGATCGGCCTAGATAGCTCACCCCCCCCACCATGAATTCCGCAGCATTTCAAATTGGCCGGTCGAATAACTCACGGTAAATTGTTGTCATTCACACTTGCAACCATTTTTGCAGCCGAGTACGCGTCCTCCTCCTCTGCAAGTTGTTAGCCAGAGCTTCTTGGTTTCTTCCAATGTCCTTACGCAGCTCAGACTCATCCAGAACCACCGTAACATCCTCCAGAAGCCGAGAAAGTTTTCTACAGGAAGGTGCGCTATAGGAATCCCGGCATTACAAAGAAGCTTGGACTGTTCACGTCGAGGGTGGCAATTCTCAGAGAGGTAGGCCCGAACATACCTTTCCCATGAAAAATAGTTCAAAAGGTGGTGAATTCGTCGTGCTGGGGTAGAGAAAAATTTAAAAGCAAGTCTGTTTGTGAATCCAAAAGTAGTTTACTTATCGTTGCATGAAATTGTCTTCGTGGTTTGCGTCCAAGATTTTCTCCACGAAGTCCTGAGTTAAATTCCTCCTGTAGAGAAGTGAGACACTGTCAAGGCTAACCGGTGGAAAAACTGTGAATTTATATGATTGTGTGTATGTTTGAAACATAGCCCTGCACTCTGTTTAGAGAAATCCCGAGTCGTCCTTCTGTACACGAGCAGTCAAGTTTCAAAACAGAGGAATTGATACAAAGAGGCTTGCAGATACCGTTTTTAACACTCTGAGAAGGAAACACACCTAGAATTCCCTTTCTGCTCAAAGCGCAAGCAAAAACAGAGTATTTTTCACCATGGCAGGAGGGTTTATCCGAAAGGAACCCTCGGACTCCAAGAAACTCTGAGAAACCCCTGAGGTGGTAGAATTATTTTCCTGTGCACATTGGATGACATTCTGTGAAAAACTTCAAGGTCAAGATGATGAAATTATAGAAGAATTCCTAAGGTCCCTGAAGTCGAAATCAAAGACACTAGCCACTGTCAACTTCAGAGGATTGACCCTAAGACTCACCCCACAACTCATTAGCAGAGTCACTGATCTACCGATGGGGGTACCCTGGGATAAGGAGGAGAGGAAATTGGGTCAAAAGGCTAAAAAGGAGTTCTTCTTGCCAGAGGAACAATTTTCAGAGGACAAGAATGGGGTCCGCATAACCAGCCTACAACCATTTTGGAGTGAAGTCAGCCTCCAAATTATGAAGTATATTACCTGTGAGGGGCGATTCAGCATCGTATATGGTTATCATTTCCGTTTGCTAACAGAACTCAGGCACCAAATGGATCTGCCCTCAGAACAAAAATTGAGCATCCCCTACTTCCTCCTGTAATCCTTGATTGAGTGTGCCACAAAGCTGAGGGAGGGGACACCAGACCAGCTGGCCCATCATGGGCTTATCAAGCTCCTCGTGGAAGATGCACTCCATACCTACATTGTCCCTCTCTCCTGGGAAATTTTTCGAAATATGTCTAAGGATGATGACATCTAAATTTTGGCCGAGGAGCTCACTTCCTCCAGCAGCGAGGAGAAGGAGCACACCGAGGCAAAAAAGAAAGCTAAAGGTTAAGAAACCCCAGGAAAACCACCAAAGAAAGAACAAAAAGAGTTGTTTGGTCAATTTAGTGTGTCCTAAATTGCTATTTAGAATGTCAATCCTAGAGTCGTAAACTGCTGAAGTGGAGTGCACTGTATATGCAAGATAACCGATTTCTTAGTTCTTTGTCATTTTTGAGTTTTTGGTTTGTTTTTTGGTTTATCTTCTGTTGATTCCCTAATGTAAGATGGTAGAATTGAAACTAAAGTATGGTGATTTCTACAATGATTTTCCAAACTTTAAAGTTCTCAAAAAGGTTTCAAACTTGCTGTGATGAAATCAATTCTCAAAAGAAAATAAAAATGTGCCAAAACAGTGAACTAATGACAATGAAGCCTAGTATCCTTACTGTTGTATAAAGAGAAAATAAAAATTGAACTCAAAGCAATTCAAAGACTGTAAGCAAAGCAAACTAAATCACACTACTTCAACTCATATTCTGACCCTTCACCTTTCGACTCGCTCTAGCCATAGGAAGTAATCATAAAAAAATTTAGTAATATGATATCTAAATTGTAGGAAATGAAATTGCATAAAATGAAAATAAGATTTAAACTACTTATTCATATTTCAATCCTTGAAAATGACATAAGTAATTTAATCACTAACTTGCAGGAAAGTAAACTAAATCATACTACATCAAGTAATATTCTAATTCCTCACTATTTGAGTCACTTGGCTATAGGAAGGAAATCATAAACAAATGAGTAATATGATATCTAAATTGCATAAAAGTAAATAAGAAAAGTAGAACTGAAAGAAATGGCAATGCTAGAATTAAAACTCAGAAAATGAATCAGCAGAAAGGACAAGATGATCTCATGTCATTAGTCATTAAAAATATGTAAATTTTCCCAGGCTGCCTACAATAACCTGAAAGAAAAGCACTGATTACCTAACAGTCATGAGAAAACATAAAAGAAAATATGGACAGCAGTTAACATGAATATCAGAACAGCGTAATATATACAAGCAAATGATTCTAAAAGCAGTAACATAATGAAAGCAAGTAAGAAACTATACAATAGATACAGAGCCTTGGTGTACAGGGGCCCTCTGCAACCTTGGCCAATCAATACTCAGTCACAAATTGAACTTAAGAACATTGTCTTCTCATATATTAAAGTGCAGTCATAAGACAAAAGTAAAGCACGGCACAGTGGGCTCGTAACAACAGTCAAAATTACATATGAAAAGCTAACTATCAAGCGTATGATAACGCGTTATTTATAACTGAAGATGCTATAACTGATTCCTAAATTTTATGCTGTCAAACAAACACGTAAATCTCCACATCCTAAGATCTAAAAGTATGGTAGCTGTGACAAATAAATATATGGAGTGGTGGTTGTTCGATTTGGTTCACAGATTGATCCACAGGTGTTAGCACATCTCTGGAGATTGAGTAACTTGCCACGCAAAACTTCACGTGGGCAAAACAGAGCCATGCCACCACAAAACTCTTGGTTTGACCACTCCTTTGACCGTCTTTGACCATGGCTGTTTATGAGTGATTCGGCTAAACCAAGGGGACACGCTCCATGTACAGGTCATTTGCAGCTTGCCCATGTGGCCAGATTCTCCATTGGACACCTGTAACAGAGTCTTCAACAAAATGGTTGTGGAAACTTGAGCTAGCTGCGGAAAGTGACAAGTTTCTGCAGTTGCTTGAACAAAAATCTAAATCAAACAGCAACCACAAACATAGTTAGGAAACCACTTTATAAGCTCTTTTTAACCTAATATGCAATGATTTGACAGCTTGGTGGGTCAAGTAAATGGAAAAAAAGGCTGAAAAAGTGTATAGGGAAGATGCAAGTTTGAGACTCAACAAGAGCCACGAGAAAAAGGCCAAGCTGCTGAGGCCAAAATAGTGGGTGGTAAAATAACACAAATACCCAGGGAGAAAATACTGCCAAGCAGGGCAGAAAGGACTGAGAAAGTCCAAGCCAGTGAAGGCACCCCTAAGGCAGCCTCATCCAAGCTAAAGGAAAAAGCAACCTCAGCCAAGTAGGCTAAAACAATGCCAACTGGTTCTACAGGAAGTCCAAAAACTGCTTCTACAGGAAGCCAGAAACCAGCCACTACAAGCATTTCTACAGGAATTTTGAAGAAAGGGTAGCAGAAGGAGAAATCAGTCAAGATTCTAGCTAGGGAGGCAGCAGCTGTGCTGGCCACCCAAAGCACCTCTCCTAAGCAGAAGGAAACGTGAAAGAGGGAGACTCCCCTGTATTTGAAGGCAAGGAGGAGTGCGAGGATTAAGACTCGCAGACCCCAGCCTCCATCAAAAGAGCCAATCACAATTATAGATAACCCCTACCACACCAAAGGAGAGGTCCCCCTCCAAGGCATCCATCACTTATGAGCGGGGAAGCCTGAAGACGTCCACCTAGAGGGAGAGAATGGAAAGGTTGGACACAAAAACCTCTCTACAGGATGTTGAAACTATTCTACAGGAAACATTGACTAGACTAAAGGAGACCGAAGAAATGGAGGGTGAGGCAGTGAAATCACCACAAAAGGAAGAAGTGGTCGAGCACATTATGGAACCTAGCCCCTAGCCTAGGTTGGGCTCCTATTATAACTTCTTGGAGGCCGGAAACATCATTCCTCAGAAAGTCACAGTGCCACTCTTCCTTGCACTAGAGGAAGAGAGGGTGAGGACCCACACTTGGATGAAAATCGCTAAGTCCAAGGGAGTAGCAGATGTAGGTCCTCTGGAGGAGCAGCTCAAAGAGGCCAGAAGAGAATTGGCTATGATGCGACATGTGGAGAGCATCAAACGGGTTAGGCTACAGGAAGAAAATGAGCAACTCAAACAACAGCTACAGTCATAGGGACAGAGGCAGGAAGACAGGCCTCACATCTTGGGGGAACAAAAGCAACAGGAGGGGCCCACAACAGCCACAGATACCCCTTATGAACAACAAAGGAAGGAAGGGACACAGACTGAAATTGAGGCACTGAACCAGCAGCTCCAGGAACAAGAACTACAGATACATTCTCTAAAACAGCAGCTGTAAGAAAAGGAGGCCCAACTGGCCTACATGGCCAGCTGGGCAATGGAAGCTCTGCAGTGCAGGCAAACTGCCAAATCCTATGCCCTTTACCTCAAGGACCAATGGTTATAGTTTCAAATCAATACCTTGGCCCAAAGGGGCATCACCCCTTTCCAAAATTATCATCAGTTTGCAGCTTTATGTGGCAGCAGTTCATCTGAGGATAGGGCCAAATTGGCAGAGTTCTACTTGCACAAATTTGCCCTTCCGGACATGAACGCATGCGATCCTAACACAGTAGTAGGGGACATGCAGCTGATGGAAATGACCTCATGGCTAAACCACAAAGAAAAGAGAACGGCAGAGGTCAGAAATGTCATGGACCGAGAATTACAAGAACCACTAATGATTAGAGCAGAGCCAAGGGACCCCACAGCATTGATATTCGCCCACCAACACCTAGCAACCAAATATCAGGCTCTGTTAGAGTACATGGATCGGCAGGCTCAGGCCAAGCACACTTTGAGGATATGGAGCGACTATTGTGGGACAATTGTGTTCATGCTTGCACCCGTAGGTGGAACACATTGTCCCACAGCCTCAAAATCAGGGAATACCACACTCCAACTAGAATGAGGGAGGCCTCAGCATGAGTGCCTCTCTACAAAAAGTCTATGCAGAACCTCCAGGCTAGCTGGATAGGCCTCAAGTTAAGTCCCCTTTGCTTTTGTGATTGTTAGAAGGAGGCACAGAAGAAGAAGAGCATAAGCAATGAGAAGAGGTGGAAAGGAAGGCTGGATTCCATGATAGTGAAGAGGACACTACTTCAGAAGCTTGGGATGTGAGGGAGGTGATCAAAGCAATTAAGGACGAGGAGCTGGACTAGTTGCTCGAGGATGAGCAACCCTTTAAGCAGGGGGGTGATGATGAGCCCCAAATTGGGTTACTTATTGGGCTCATTTTGCCTAATTATCCTTATTCAGTCCTTGTTCAATGCTCCATTTTTCATAGCTTATGCATTATTTTTTAGTATGCTTATGTCATTTGTACGAATAAGGGTGGTCACTCTTCCTAGGTGGGTAACACATGGTTATTTCAGGTTTTTTTGACACATGTTGGAGCAAAACCGAGCAATCATGGGCTAGAAGACAGCCAAGCTTGAGGTGAGGATTCATAGGGGGGTTGTCTCTGACATTAAATAGCCCTTCCTCAGGATCTTCACCCCCAAACTCCGAGCTCACAGGCCACCAAAACCGGATCTTGAAGGCAGCCAATCAGATTTTGGAAAAGGGACTGTCTACTAACAGTTGGACAGCCAAGTCCCCCAGATTTAGGAGGCCTGCTAGGGCCCTCGTGGTGTATAAATGATAAGGCCTCAACCTTTGTAAGGGACTTTTTTGAAACCATTTCATATTTTTGCACTATAGTGCTATTAGCTTTAGCTCGTTTTCTTGTAGCCATTTTGGCATAACTCTTGACTGATGACTATTTTTTGATAATGATAAGCAGTCCTCTTTCATATCAACTCTTAGTTTTCTATAGGAGCCGTAGCTCTCACGGTTGGGCCCAACCTGAGAGCCTAGGGCCTCCTTTATGTACTATTATCTTTCCTTTAAGCATCGTTGTTTTCCTTTTGTGCATTTGCAAACGTATTTTTATTAGGCAGATTAAGTTGTTTTGATTAACTAGGTCATTGTTTATGAATAGAATGCTTCAAATGTTTAGAATAGATTGGTAGGATAATAACAGGAAAAAGGCTCCAAAAAAGGGTCAACAAACACTGTTGGTTTCACCTCTTCCTTATTGGATCAGGGGCTGGAATTGAAGTAACTGTGCTATCCCAAACAAAAACACTAGTTTTCTTTACCGTGCAATCCTTAGTGTACTGTTTTCATTTGAATAAGTTGGTTATGTGTTCAAATCTTTGGAATGTTTCATTGCATAGTTGATATACATGGTTCTCTTTCAAATAAAGTTGTTGTTCATTCACTTTATTGTTAGTTAGATTAGATTAGCTAGGACTTTGATTACTTGCAAGACTTTGTTGATTCAGTCGAATGTATACGGTGCAGAGCATCTCTACCACTCTTTCATCCACCTAAGCTTCATCAAAGCCATCTGCTCCATCTCCTAGCTAGGGTCCTTGTCTCACATCTGTCCTCTTGCCCACGTAACCCTACCTTTTTGTGCAATCATTGTTTCAGCCTTCTTTGAGCCAATTTAGCCATCTACATCTTCTCACCACTCCATCCACCAGTCCTTGGACCACTTCAGACCCCCATCCTACCTCCATATCCATTCATGCATCTTCCCTCACTCACCCATCCTCCAAAATCCAATTTTTAAACATCCTGTAGAAATTTCTGAACATCCTGTAGAAATTCCTGAACATCCTATAGAACCCCTGCAGACTTCCTGTAGAAGCTCACAAATGAGGTTTCTTGATAGCCAAACTTTGTGAAACTCTCTGAAAGGGTGTTAGGGACTCCTTAAACCCTCTCTGAACCTTCCCGACCTCTTCCAAACATTTCTCCTCCTTGATCCACCCCTGCACAGTCAAAGAACAGTGAAAGCATATGCATGATGAAACTGACGACTTAATCAAAAATACAAAAAGATGTTTTCTTCAGATAGAGGTAGTCTAGACACATGTATTTTACCTTCATATAAGTAATGGTATCTCTTTCAGTAGTTTGCATTCTCTCCTTTGCATCAGTAGGACTAGCTGGTAGAATTAGGATTTGCTAGGGTCTACATTTTCCTTCAGTTTTTCAATCTCTTTTCACAAATAGATTAGCTTCCTTCGAGTTAGCTTGCATCCATCAATTAAAAAGCTTCTTCTAAGAGCTCATAGAAGTTGGCTTAAGCTCTTAGCGGACTTGTGCCAGCTGACCAAGTGACAGCTGTGGCAAGAGCTAGTACTTGTGCATACAACACCGTCGCTTCCAAGTTTTTTATGAACTACCGGGTTGATAAAAGTAAAGACGGGAGTCGCAGGAGTTGTAGCATTATTGCTGCAATACTGGAGCCCACCAATGATGTACGAAGAGATGATGTCATGATCATATAAGGAAAGTTCCCTCATGCAGGAGTGTCTCTAAGAGATGTTCCGCTATAGGAAATCTCAGTCAAAAAAGACTCCTATTAGTATGACTCAAACACTTGCATAATGAGCATCCCGCCAACATGGCATAAAAGGGATCACAATGCAAACATGCATGAAGACAACATGAGTATCCCACCAACATACAACAAAGAGATCTCAAAACATAACATGATGAATCATGACAACAAGTACATCATACATTTGTTTCTACATCACATCAAGCAAGAATCATGAAATCAAGTAAGAAACAAGATCCCACATCAACATCAAATAGGGATCTATGCAGCACAACGCATAGCAAAAAGAAGTACATGAACACTGAATATACCTCACATCTAAGGCCATTTGAAGAAATGGATGACAAGTTGCTGAGGTTGTTTGTGCCATCTATCTCACGGCATCAATCGCTTGGAAATGGATGCTCGCACATGAATGCTTACATCTACATTCAACCTAGAAAAGTGGCTAAAGAATAGAATGAGCAAATGAGAAATCTGAATGCACCATTAGATTTGTGGCATTGAATAGGGAAAAATCGACTCTTGAATTTATGAATTCTGAGAAAGTGAGAATCTGTGGCTCAAGGAAGCTTTTAGATTCCTCAAAGATTTTGCTCCATGGTTGGACTAGAAATATGCAACTCAAAAGGTGAATCTGACCTCGCCATTGCGATCGCAGCGGAAAACCATGAAAAATGACTATAAACTTGACTATATTCTGACATGGTGAAAAATTACCTTCTCGAGAAAATTTCAAGGATCATGGTTATGCTCTCTGTTTTTGCAGCAGTCATGGTTCCGCTTGCATACTGAAAAATGGCCAAAAAATGTAGAACTCTGATGGAAAAATGCACAGTTCCATTTCGCTCGTCGCGTCGAGAAGTGCTGAATCCATATAAAATTTGTCAAAATCTGACAAAGTGAAAATGTTATACTCTTGACCTGTGAGAAGATACTGGAATACCCAATATGTGAAGAAATAATACCCAGAACACATAACAATAGGAAATAACAGCAAGTATTTTATTATTCAGAAAGGAAAGCAATGTTCACTTGCCTCTTCAAGAGGGAAAACTCCAATAGAGTTGGGCTCAATTACAAAATAAGACACGATGCTCCTCGAGGGGAGTCTCTATCCTTCATATAGGATTCATACATGCAATACCATGGGTCAATACCATGGTTCTTATTAATACCATGTATCTAATACCATGACCCATTTGCAACTAACTGTGGTCCCTTCTTTAAATGCAGGTCAACCACTTACAATTATTAATATGGGCTTTATTGACTCTTTACTAACTATAACTATGACTCGACCCTATTTAATAAAGGGGTTAGGGTTGGACCCTAACAGAAAATTCGACTCTCCTACAAAATGTTGCCTCAAACTCCATGCACTACCTCCCTCCCCTCAAAATCCATGTCTCCTCCAGGTTCCTCCATTTGCCCAAACTACATGAAAATGAGGATAAATAAAAGTTTGATGGGCAGACTTAACAATCAAGCGGTTGTGGCACGTTGGTTGAGGGCTTGTTTAATAGGGAGGAGGTTGGGTGGTCAAACCCCACCTCCTCCTTTTTTTATACATTAACAAAGTTTTATTAGATGTGGGTCAGCCCGCCCCCATACCTCAGCCGCTGGTTTTGTGTTTGTTGTACATGGGGCCGTTGGGGGTGTATTAATGTTGGTACAGTTGCGTGTTCATGGGGCTGCCACATGGGCGGGGCCAACCCTCTCGTTGGCTATGGGTTCAACTCCCACTAGCCTCACTAATTTGATACGTATGGTTAATGGTGAGAGGCATGGGGTGGTGAAGGGAGTGGCACACCACCTCCCGTTTGTATATATATATATATATATATATATATATATATTTGTTCAAAAACAAATTGCACATTTTTACAAATTTGAATTTTGATTGAAGGAGGCAAATTAACCGGGCCACAAATTCATCTAGAATCTGGTCCAGGTTGGTTGGAATCCGGTGGTCAGGTTCTATTCAAATTGTGGCCTCCTTAAGCCTTCCTAGTTAGCAAAAAGTCAACCGAACTTTGACTGCTAGCTTTTGCATACAGAAACGGTTTGACGAACTGTTCATAGTGCCACAAACAGGATGACGAGATCTACATTCTAGTTCTAGTTCAATCATAAACTAAACACTTTGATTTTTGAGCTTTCCTAAGTCCTCTTTGTCCTATGTGTGTCTTTGGAGCCACCTAGATCATTCCTCCCCACTGAGGAGATTTTGGGCCTCCAAAAGCATGAAAAATAATCTACAACTTTTGTGTACCTTGTCTGCGTCACAAGCATCCTGAAAATGTCTCGCTTCCATCTCCTTCACCTTTGTTCTTCGGAGCCTTAAGCGATGAGCTGACACCTATAACCTCTACAAACCTGTAGTACCATTCTGCAAATTACATGCTTGATTGACATGACCTACTAATGATCCAAGCATCCCATACTTGCCATGAGTTCATAACACATACTCAGTGGTCAAGTTTACATCAAGATGGACGCAATACCCCAGCTACGAAAACGAGGCCAACATATTATTGTTTCTCCAACAAGTGATGGAAAACACATCATCACTGCAACACATTATTTAAAAAGATAAGGCCAAACACTATTTTCTTTGAAAATTGATGGAAACACGACATCACTTTCACAGTTCATCATGTAACTCAAAATAAGACTAGACATCATTGTTGCGGAACAAGTGATGGAAAACACATCATCACTTTTACATTTTAAAATGCAACAAATGATTTACAAAAGCACAACCATGAAAATTTGACATTTCTAGAAACCAATTTTCGCTTATCAAGGTCAATGGGTCATCCCCCTGTGGTGGTTTTGCTTGTTGAACAATTGTTTCACTTGGTTCATGCATCGACACTTTCTCTTTAAGGCACTGCACTGGATGGAGCCTCCAACATGTGGCTCTTTGATGGCCATTTCTATCGCAATGATTGCAATAGGTTTTCTTCCCCCAGATCTACTTAACATTTTTCTTTACCTGTTGTTGAGAGGGTCTTTCACACCTCATCCTTTTGTGTGTTGCCATTGTTTTCCAACACTTAGAAAATGTATGGTTATGTAATCCACAAAAGGTACATGTTTTTCGATGCCATGTTTTAACAATGTAAAATTTGAAACGAGAACTGATACTGTTACCCGATCTGTAGAGATAGCAAAAAAGTGACCCGATTTTGGAAAGAGGTGATGCAGAACACACATGTTTTTTTTAAAGCATAGTTTTTGGAACTATAATTTTTTTTATGTACATTGCGTTTTAGAATGGTAGTGATTTTGATGTTGATTTTAAAAAGTGGTAATTCTACACCATGCCCTTTTGTTAAAAGTTTTTTTTTTTTTTTCTTTTACTTTTAATTTTATAATGTATGAAATGTAAATAATTATTTTGTAAATTTAATAATTTTGGAAGTGGTCTTCTTCTTCATATTTCTTGTTTTTATTTTTATTTTTATTTTTTTTGTAGTGAGGTTTATATCATTTTGCATATTTAAAGAAGAAAGTCGATATTTAGCATTTTCGATATTCTACATATTTATACATCATTAATTAAATTTTCAATCCACGTGACATAATTGTCTCTAAACAACATATATAAAAATATATATAAAAAAGGACAAAAAAAAAAAAAAAATGTTAAAAAAAAGTCTTATAAACCATAAAAGAATTTGGAAAAAAAAAAAAAAAAAAAAACCAAGATTAAAAAATATATATATAGAGAATTAAATAGGTAAAAATAAAGAAATTAAAAAAAAACATTAACAAAAACTAGGAATTTTTTTTTTTAAAACAAACTAGTTTAAAAAAGAAAAGAGAAGAAAATTAGCGAAAAAAAATTAAAAAACTAATAAAATTAATATTAAAAAAAAACAAAAATAAACTCAAATTATAAATAAAAAACTGGAAAAAAAAAAAAAAAAAAAAAAAAATTATTAAAAAAAAAATCAAAAAATATTAAAATATTAAAAAAACCAAAAAAAATTTAAAATTTATTTTTTTTAAACAATTTTTTTTTGTTAAGAAAAATTATTATTACTATTTTTTTTAAAACAATATCTTTTTTATTAAAAAAAAAAAAATCATTAAAAAAATTTATTTATTTTTTTAAAGGAATTTCATATTTTAATTTAAAATTTTAAAAAATCATTTGAAATAAATAAATAAATAAATAAATTTCTAAATGTTTTTTTTATTGTAATATCAAATTTAAAAATTTTAAATAATCATTTAAAAAAGTTAAATTTAAATTGAAAAATGTTTTTATTGTTTTTTTTAATTAAAAAAATGAAATAAAATTTTGCACGGCCCACCTCTCATCCGCTGCCCGTGGTGGCATGGCCGTGGGCAGAGGGGCCTACAGCAGGCCCTCCGCCCATGGTCGCGCCACCACGGGCGGCTGGGGATCGGTGGTATGATTCTCGGAACGGACCACTGCCCCCCAACCACCCGTGGTGGTGCAGCCGTGGGCGGAGGGGCTTACAGTAGGCCCTCCGACCACGGCCGCGCCACCACGGGCAGTTGGGGGACGGTGGTCTGATTCCGGCCAAGGGGCGGTGGTCCGATCCCCGGAATCGGACCATCGCGCCCTTGCCGCCCGTGGTGGCGCTGCCGTGGGCAGAGGGCCTACTGCAGGCCCCTCTACCCAAGGCCAGGCCACCACTGGCGGTGGGGGAGCGGTGGGCCATGCAAAATTTTATTTTATTTTTTTAATTAAAAAAAAAAACAATAAAAACATTTATCAATTTAAACATTTTTTTAAATGATTTTATATTACAATAAAAAAAAACATTTAAAAAAAAAAATTCTCATATGATATTTTAAAATTTTAAATTAAAATATGAAATTCTTTTAAAAAAATATATATTGTTTTAAAAAAAATAGTAATAATAATTTTTTTAACAAACAAAAATTTTGTTTAAAAAAAAAGAAATATAAATTTTTTTTGTTTTTTTAATATTTTTTTTTTTTTTTTTTTTTTATAATTTTCATATTTTTTGGTTTTTTTATTTATAATTTGAGTTTATTTTTGTTTTTTTTAATATTAATTTTATTAGTTTTTTTATTTTTTTTGGCTAATTTTGTTTATTTATTTTTTTTTAAATTACTTTGTTTTTAATTTTTTTTTTCTCCTAGTTTTTGCTAATGTTTTTTTTAATCTTGTTTTTTTTTCCAAATTCTTTTATGATTTATGAGATAATTTTTTTTAACATTTTTTATTTTTTATTTTTTGTCTTTTTTATATATATTTTTATATTTGTTTTTTTAAGTAATCAACATTTTAATCTTAATTTTAATAGTTTTTAATTTTTATCTTTACTTTTTTCTTAATTTTTTTAATTTTTCTATTTTTACCTACTTATCTTTTAGTTTTTTTTAAATGTTTTTTTTTTCTTCTTTTCTTTTGCCAATTTTTTTTTATGGTTTACAAGTTTTTTTTTAAATACTTTTTTTTTACTATTTATTTGTTTACAATGTTTAGTTTTTTTTAGTTTTTTAATTCTTATCATTAATTTTGTTTTTTTTAGTATATATTTTAATTTATGTTTTGTTATTTTTTTAACCTTTTTTGTGTTCTGTGTTTTTTCATTGTTTTAATTTTTTTTTTTTTTTTTTTATGTTTTCATTATTTTTTAAAAAATTTTAATGTTTTTCGGGGTCATGATAAAATATTTTACACCATTATTTCAAAATGTTGAAATTTTACTTTTGAAAAAGAAAAAGGTGTTTTCCCAGCGTTAACAGTTTTCGTTTTGAGGGTGTTTTCTGGACAATTTTTACACAAAAAAATGGTTTTCACACCATTTTTAAAACATGTTGAAAATTTACCTAAGAAAAAAAAAGGTGTTATTCAACACTTTTCGTTTTTAGCACTGCTTTTGATGTTTTTTCGAGGTTTTTTGGCCAGAGTTCCCGTTTTGAGTTTATAGTTCCCGTTTCAAAGTTTACATTGTTTTTTACGTTCATCTTTAACAATAGGATTATAATCGAAATGAACATTCGAAGATCGAAACTGGTTATTCCTTTCCTTGTTGTGTCTGGTGTAAGTATGGCAATAAGAGCTTGCCTCAGCTCTTTCCCTACAATGGGTATTGCCATGGGATGATGGGAATTTTTTCCCATCATTCTCCTTCCTCGACGATTTCGCCGATGTCTCAGAATAATCTGACACCTTCGAGCTCCTTTGGCTTATCTCAAGCCTGGAAATTGAAGTCTTTGCACAACCTCCAATGGTTGAGTTATGCCTTGGTTATTAACACCAATTTTTTCTTCCTCCTCATGTCTCGTCCTGGTAAGGAGCCTCATGTTTGTCCCTGTAATTGGGATCTCCACATCTCGAACAGAAATCATACCATGTGAAGATGAAACTGAAAGGAAATCAACATCTTTTACCTCCTATTTCGATTTGGAAAGAACAGATGAGGGCCTCTCATCATCTGTTGTTTATGGTTCTCTAGCTATCATGGCACATTCTCCAACTTCCTTTCTAACATACCCAAGTCTTGTTCAATAGGGAAATTATTCTACTTTGATGGGATTGACAATGCCTTGGCCATTAATGCCCAAGCCTTCTCCTTCATACCCCATTCTCTTCAACATTTTGGAGCCAATTCTTCTGGTATGATTTCCAAAAACAATGAAATCATCATCAGGACACATACATGAATTTAGAGAATGACTTTTTACCGCACATGGGTCACACTGCAACTTTTCCAAGGCCTCATCCTTAGCTTTCAACTGTCGTAGAAAGCTTTGTTTTTCCTATTTCTCTTCATGTAGACGCATCATCAATTCAGTGTTCTCTATTTGAATATTTTTTTTGTTGTGCTTTAGTTCTTCTAGGGCCTCTTCCGTGGCTTGCAACTGAAGTTGCAATTGCTCCTTTTCCTTTGTCTCTTTTTGTAGAATTTCATACATTATTTCCACTCTTTTGGAAATGTTGAGCATGGTCTCGTACATCGCTTTTTCATACTCTATCGTTGCACCTTCCATTGTTCATGGTGCAATTAACATCCACGCAAAGACTACTCTGATACCACTTGATCCAGGTCCTAGTGTGACAAAGGACCCTTCGAAGACCTTTTACTTTCATGATGTGTTAGATTGCATTCCTAAAAGAACATAAATGAATACATGTGCATGTTGTAAAGAAGAGGAACATGACAATCATTAGCAACATAAAATAACAAGACGTTGATAACGGAGTTCGTCCAGGAGGGACTACGTCTCTGGGCGCTGGTGTCAAGATGGTGTAGGCCGCTGCATTAAGTGTTGTTAATAGTGCTGATGTACACAAGAGATGATGTCGCAATCATACAAGGAAAATGCCCTCACGCAGGAGTGGCTCTAAAAGATGTTCCACTACAGGAACTCTCAGTCAAAAAAGACTCCTATCAGTATGACTCAAACTCATGCATAATGAATATCTTGTCAACATGGCATAAAAGGGATCTCAATGTAAACTTGCATGACTACAACATGAGTATCCCATCAACATACAATGAAGGGATCTCAAAACACTACATGGCGAATCATGACAAAAAGTACATCATACATATGATTCTGCATCACATCAAGTAGGAATCATGAAATCAAGTAAGAAACAAGATCCCACATCAACATCAAACATGGATCTATACAACATAATGCATAGCAAAAGGAAGTACATGAGCATTGCATATACCTCACATTCAAGGCCATATGAAGAAACAGATGTCAAGCTACTGAAGTTGTTCATGCCATCAATCTCACGGCATAAATCACATGGAAATGGATGCTCGCACATGAATGCTAAAACCTGCATTCCACTTAGAAAAGTGGTTGGATAGTAGAATGAGAAAATAATAAATGTGAACGCACCATCAGATTTGTGACATCGAATAGTGCAAAATCGACTCTCGAATTTCTGAATAATGAGAAAGTGAGAATCTGGGGCTCAAGGAATCTTTTAGATTCCCCCTAGACTCCTCAAAGATTTTGCTCCATGGGTGGACTCAAAATCTAAAACTCAAAAGGTGAATCTGACCTCGCCATTACAATCCTTGCAGAAAACCATGAAAAAGGACTGTAAACTTGACTATATTCTGACATGGAGAAAAATTACCTCCTCGTGAAAATTTCAAGGATCATGGTTCTGCTCCCTGTTTCTACATTAGTCATGGTTCCACCTGCATACTAAAAAATGACCGAAAAATGTAGAACTCTGATGGAGAAACAGACAACCCCATTGCATTCATGGTGTCGAGAAGTGCTGAAACCATATAAAATTTGTCAAAATATGAAAAAGTGAAAATTTGGCCCTCCTGCAAAATGTTGCCTCGAATGCATGCACTGCCTCCTTTGCCTCAAAATCTGTGCCTGCTCTTGGTTCCTCCATCTGCCTGAATTACATACAAATGAGGTTTAAATAAAAGTTCGATGGGCGGACTTAACAATCAGGCGGTTGTGGTGTGTTGGTTGAGAGTGTGTTTAATAGGGAGGAGGTCAGCCAATCAAACCTCACCACCTCCTTTTTCTTATACATTAATAGAGTTTTATTATATGTGGGTTGGGTTGGGCCTGCCTTGGGTGGCCCGCCCCAATACCTGCCTCCGCTGGTTTCGTGTTTGTTGTACATGGGGCTATATTAATGTGGGTATGGTTGCGTGTTCATGGCACTGCCACATGGGAGGGCCGGCCCTCTTACCAGCCGTGGGTTCAACACCCATAGACCTCACTAATTTGATATGTATGGTTAATGGTGAGGAGAGGCATGGGGTGGGGGAGGTGGTGGCCCACCACCTCCCCTTTTTATATTATTTTTTTTGTTTAAAAACAAATTGCACATTTTTACAAATTCGAATTTTGACCGAAGGAGGCAAATTAACCGGGCCACAAATTCGCCCGGAAACTAGTCTAGGTTGGCTGGAATCTGGTGGCTGGGTTATGTCCAAACTGTGGCCTCCTTAAGCCTACCCAGTCAACAAAAAGTCAACCAAACTTTGACTTCTTCTACTTTTGCATACGGACTTGGTTTAATGAACCGTTCACACCACCATGATCAGCACGATGAGATCTATGCTATGGCCTTGGTTTGAGCATAATCCAAATAATTTGATTTTTGAGCTTTCCTTAGTCCTCTTTGTCTTGTGTGTGTCTCTAGAGCCACCTAGATAAATTATTAAGTTACAACCTATCACACTAACCAGTTAATTAAATGCATTTTAAAGGCTATCAAATTTTTTCTATGAAGGTAGACTACACTAATTCTAAGGATAAAATAGATACCTTGGAAAAGATACTTATTATCCAAGACTTTGTGGATGTCTTCCCAGAAGAAATTTTGAGGTTGCTTCTAAAAAGAGAAACTAAAATTACCCTAGAACTAATTATGGGACCAATCCCAGTATCCAAAGCCCCTTACCCAATGAGTATACCTAAATTAATAGATCTTAATATAAAGTTGTAGGAGCTTCTTGATAAAGGGTAGATTTTCTCAAGTGTGTCACCTTGGGGAGCTCCAGTGTTGTTTGTGAGGAAGAAGAATGACACCCTGCGGTTGTGTATCAATCTTGAGAAACTGAATAAAATAACTATAAAAAACAAGTACGTGCTACCAAGAATTGATGATTTGTTTGACTAGCTCAAGGGTGCTACTGTATTCTCTAAAATTGACCTATCGTAAGAATATCACCAAATTAAAATAATATATCAAGACATATTCAAGACAACATTCAAGACGCACTATGGTCATTATGAATTTTTCGTACTTCTATTCAAGCTTATTAATTATCCAAAAACTTTCATGAGCCTAATGAATGGTATTTTGAACCCTTATCTGGTCAAATATGTGTTGATTTGTATTGATGATATTGCAATATATTCAAAGAAATTGGAAAAACATAAGGAACATCTTCAAATAGTGCTGCAAACCTTAAGAGAAGATCAAATTTATGCTAAATTCAATAAATGTGACTTTTATAAGGATAAAATTCAATATTTGGGACATGTAATCTCATTTGATGGTATAGTTGTGGATCCTAAGGAAAGTAAAACCATCATGGAATGGCATGTTCCAAAAAATGTGGTAGACATTATATATTTTATGGGATTGGTTGGGTATTATCATCATTTAATAAAAGGGTTTTCAAGAATTTCTTACCCTATGACCTAATTGCAGAAAAAAGGAAGAGTATTCAAGTGAAAAATAGAGTGTCAATACAATTTTGAACAACTGAAGTGCTTATTAACAACTATCCCTGTGTTGAAAATTGTAGTCTGAGAAAAGGAATTCATTATTTGTGCATATGCTTGTAAGGAAGGTGTTGGCAGCGTTTTAATGTTGCAGGATAAGGTAATAGCCTAAAAATCTCATAAGCTAAAATAACATGAGCATAAACATTCTGCTTATGGTTTATCACTAACGACTGTTGTTCATGCTTTAAAAGTGTGGTGGCATTATATGTTGGGGAAAATATTTCTTTGTTGATGGATCATAGTAATTTAACCAATCTCTTTAAACAACCTAATTTAAATGCCCACCAAGCTAGATGGACCACATTCCTAGGTGAATTTGGAACCTTAAAGGGAGAGAAAATCATGTGGATGATGCATTAAGTAGAAAATTACACCATGTATGTCAAATCCCCTATAGTCAAGTGGAAATTGATCTTTCTAATTAGATTAAAAAAACTGCTCTCAAGGATACATATTATGAATACTTGTGGCAACAAGCTAAACAAGCATAGAAGTCTGGATAATCACCAAAGTATGGTATAAACCATAATAATTTGTTGACATTTAGAGGAAGAATATATGTTCATAATCAGTTAACAATTAAGCAATTTTTTTTGGATGAGTTTCAATGAAACCCTTACATTTCCCATCATGGACATCAGAAACTATTTTCTGCAATTAAGAAATATTATTTCTAGTTGGGTATGACAAAGGATATTTTTGAGTATCTAGCCAAATGTTTGGAGTGCTAGCAAGTTATGGCTGAACACCAACACCTTTTTCATTTTCTTCATCCACTCCCTATTCCTGAGTGGAAATGGGAGACAATTACATTAGATTTGATTACCAGTTTTCCTAGGTCTAGAAAGAAAAAAGACTTCATCATGATAGTGGTGGATAGGTTGAGTAAAACAACCCATTTGACTCATGTTAAATCTACTTACAAAACTTTGGAAATTGTAGATATATTTATGAAGGAGATATTTTGGTTACATGGTATGCCCAAAGTGGTGATTTTTGATAGGGATAAGTTCACCTCTATGTTTTGGAAAGCCATTTTTACTAGATTGGGTACACATGTTTAGTTCAACACTTCCTATCATCCACAAATAGATGGACAAACTAAACGAGTGAATCGAGTTCTAGAAGTTATGCTAAGTATTTATGTAATGCAACAACCAACCAAGTGGGAGGAATATGTTCATTTGGTGGAATTCACATATAACAATAATTATCGTGAATCTTTGAAAATGAGTCCTTATGAGATAATGTATGGTAAGAGGTGTGGAACACCTATGAACTAGAGAAACCCAGAAGATAAATTAATCCTAGGGCTTGATATGTTAGTGGAGAGGGAGCAGACAGTGAAAAAAATTCAACAAAACATAAAGGATGTTCAAGATCGACAAAAAACATATGAAGATAAGAAAATGACTTATAAAGGATTTTAGGTAGGAGAACATTACTATGTATGAATTAAACGCAAGAAGGTGGGGCAATTGTGCCAAATTGGCACCTTGATTGATCCAAGTGGCTCTAGAAAAACTCATAATCTAGAAATAGGTCAAAAATCAAAGTCCTCAGATTGAAGTGAAACTAGGACCATATCGTAGTGCTCGCCGCCCTGATTCCAATGCACTCAAAAATGAGTTTGTATGTTCAAGTTTTAAATGACCAAAGTTCTAGTAAAACTTGGCCAAGTGCCAGTGACTAACGAGGCAACAATTTCATAGAGTCCTAATGCATGGAATCTTACCACTAGAATGGGATAATTTGTCTAATAACCCTTAATTTTCGGCAATTTTTTTTTAACTACATGGTTATATATATATATATATATATATATATATATATATATATATATATATATATATATATATATATATATATATATATGGGAGGGGGGTAGGATTCCTCCCCCACCATCCCCCAATGATCCTTGACCAATAGAAAAATATAATATATATTTAAATGGGGTGGGCGAGCCACCCCCAGTAGACCCGCCCAACCCCCAACTGAATCCCATGTCAAACGAAACGATGAATTTTTATATTCAAACAACCACGTTATAAAAAAAATGCCATGTATTATTAAATGACTATACCCCAAGGTTGGAGAGGGTGAGTTTTGAACCCAACATGTCCCCAAAATAATTTTCGGAGCCACCAACAAGCCAATGGCCATATCTTGTCCAATTTGTCATGAGGACGGACCTGTGGAACCATGAGCGAATCATTGTGTAGAAGGAACCATGAGCTAGGCACATATTTCGAGGCAAGTATATTACATGGGAATATTTTATAGAATATTCTCTGATTTAGTGTGGAATCTAAAAGATTCCATTGGGGTGATTTTTCAAAGTGGTGGAAGCATTCCAACTTTATACTCAAAAGAAACAAAATTTCGTAGGGAACATGATGGTGTGGTTTTTTTACCCATTTGAGCTGCAAGAACTCACACAACCAACAACAAGGAATATTTGTAGAATCTTATGGAATCTAAAATATTCCCTTGGAAGTTGATTTTTGACAGACACAGAATGATTCCGACTTTATAGCCATTTTCCATAGAATTTTGTAAGGAGAGAAATGGTGTGCTCATAATTTCCATCTGAGTAGTGGATTTTTCGGCCATCTCTAGGAAGGAATCTTTTGGGGAATATGTAAAATTCCCGAGGGTACAAAATTTGATGATGTTATAAATGGGAAAAGTTTATAGTCATTTGACACAATTTCTTGCCATGAATTTAGCGGTGCAGTCCATTTCATCAACTGAGCTTTGAATTTTCTAGCCATCCCCAAAAGTGGTGATAATTGATGCAATGATGCTATGTCTTTCTTCTGATTTGCTGAGATGATGTTTTTTTTGTTAACAGTCTTGATTACGATTATATTGAGGGATACATGTATGCCATGTGATGTGAGAATTTATTAGATTTTCATGTTGAAGGAGGGCCCATATGAGTGAGAGTTAATATATGAAGAAAGTTTCATGGAGAGACATATTGCTCTGGTTGAGGGAATTTATCCTTGTAATGACAAATAATGTACTATGTACTCATAATAATCTTGCAACATTTAATGAGGTGGCCTCCCCACTCTTGACACCGGACCTAGAGACATAACCCACACTAGCTGAACTTCGTTATTAATGAGTTTGTGTTCTTTATTTGATGGTTGTTGTTATGTTTCATCTTCTTTATAGTATGCATATGTGGCTTTTCATACTCTTTCATATGCAATTCTGCTAATCACATAAGTAAAAGATCTTGGTTAATTCTGTTAGCTGAAGAGAACTTGATCAAGTTTGGTATGAGAGTGATATTCTCGCTGATGTGAATTGCGAGTGTGAATGATTGAACATGCTACAAGAAGGGAAATGGAGAAAAAAAAATATCTCTATGAGGACCTCCTCAAGATGGCATGCATGGTGGACATAATGTATGCAAATTATGAGGAGAAGATCACAAGAGAGGAAAGGGAGAAAGAAAGAACATAGGACAATGCCCCATCTACCCCCTCGAGTAAAAATTCATGTTCTTCATTCTCTTCTCATCATTCAAATGAGGAGATCAATCATACCCTTTAAACAAAGAATTCTTAATTGAGGAGACTTCTACAAGAAGAAAGAGAGGAGAAGAAAAGAGTCCAACTTCAGTTAAGAGCCACGGAAGATGCCTTGGAAAAATTGAAGTGCAGTAAAGGCTTAGTGAAGCCATCATCATCTGTTTTAGAATCGATAGTTAAGGTAAACAATGTTGATCGTTATTTAGTTTCATTTTCATGTGATACTATTTCTGTTGGAAATATGGAGGTACCCATTTCAGGAACTAGCATGACACTCCTTACTAAGATGGCATATAAAGGAGGATTACTTGGTGTTAATGGCCATGGAATTACTCAACCATTGGAGGTGGTACAAAGACCTCAATTTGTATGTTTGGGATACATTGAAGGAGAGTGCTCAAAGGTAGTTCTCAAAGGTAGTATAAGCTTCCAGGATATTGTCAAATCCATCGAAGAAAGAGGATGATTGTGACACATCGCAATCCTCCCATGACAGTGCGCATTCCAAAGGAATAGCTAAGGCAAACTCTCATCTTCAAGATTGCACAAGGGACAAAAAAAGTAGGTGTAAAGAGTCTCAGTATTCTAGAGTTCATTTTGATTACATGCATACTATTAATGATGAGAAGAAATCATGGCATAGAAAACTATGTAGTTTTTGTGGTTTACATAACCATGTGGTTGTTGAGTGCTCGAAAATAATGGCATCAAAAAAGAGGATGAGGTGTGAAATCCCTTATCCACATCAGGGAAGGAAGAAGGTTAAGCAAGTCTGGAGGAAGAATATTTTTTGTAGTCATTCTAACATAGGTGGACATCAAAGAGCCACATGTTCAAGGCTACATCCAGAGGAATGCTGCAAGGACAAAGCGCCAGTGCAGGAACCAGTTGAGAAAGTTGTTCAAAAAGTGAATCGACTCCAGGATTATGATCCATTCACTTTTATGAATGAGATATAGTTTTACTAAAAGTGGTAGCTTGTCATTGCAACATTTTGTAAATCTTGTATTGTGATATAAATGTAAAAGTAATGATGCATCCATCGCTTATTAAAGAAACGATGATGTTTTGGCCTTTTATTTATAGCTTGGGTATTGATTTCTATTATGATGTAAGCTTGACCACAAAGTGTGTGTTATAAGCTCTTGAAAGTATGGGTATGCTTGGGTGATGATTGGTCATGTAATTGAACATGTAGTATGAAATATTGTACTACAAGTTTATTGCAGATACACGTTTTAGATCATCACTTATGGCTCCGAAGAAAAAGGGTGAAGGAGAAGGAAGTGTAACCTTTTATGAAACTTGTTGTGCATGCAATATAACACAATAGTTACAGAGTATGTTCATGCATTTGGAGGAACAAAAGCTCCTTAGTGGGGAGGAATGATCCAGGTGGCTCTAGGAATGCTTAGAATCCATAAATAGCTCAAAAATAAAAATCCTCATATTAAAGTGAAATTAGGACCAGATCGTAGTGCTCGAAACTCTAATTCCAATGGTGTGAACAATACACAAATCCGAGTTCGTATGCTCAATTTATAGCTAGTCAAAGTTCTGTTAAAACTTGGCCAAGTGGTAATTATTAACGAGGAAACAATTTGGTAGAGTCCCAATGCACGAAATTAGGCCATTGGAACAAGTGGTTTGTTGCCTCTTTAATTTGTCCAATAACCTTTAATTTTCGACGAAATATTTTTAACTATATCGTTAATAAAAAACAAAATATATGTATTTTTTGGGGGTGGGGGGGGGGGGGGGGGGGGGGGCTGGCACCCCTGCCACCTACCAATGGTCCTTAACCAATGGAATAAAATTAATATATATATATATATATATATATATATATATATATATATATATATATATATAGATATATGGGGTGGGCGGGCCAACCCTGATGGACCCGCCCAACACCTGACTGAAACCCATGTAAAACAAAATGGTGGCCACGTTGTATTCAAACTACCGAGTTATAAAAAGAAGAAGCCACATATTATTAAATAGTTATACGCCAAGGTTGGGGTGGGTAGGTTTTGAATTTGGTCCACCCCCATAATAATCGTTGAAGCCACCAACGGGCTAACAGCCCATACCTTCGCCAATCTGTCCCTCGACATTATAAAAACTTTCATTCGTCATTCAAAATGGGACCCGCAGTGGGGGACTTGTGGAACCACGAGCAGATCATTGTCTAGGCAAAATCAGGAGATAAACACAGATTTCAAGGTGGGTATATTCCAAGGGAATATTCCTTAAAATATTCCATAGAATATTCTTTTATGTAGTGTGGAATCTAAAAGCTTCCCTAGGGGTGATTTTTTATAGTTGCACAAAAATGCCAACATTTTACTCAAAGGAACCAAAAATTCATAGGGAATGTGATGGTGTGGTCTCATTCCCCAAATGATAAGTGGAAATTCAAGTGCCTAGCAACAATGAATCTTTTTAAAATCTTGTGGAGTCTAAAAGATTCCCTTGGAGGATGATTTTTGACAAAGATAGAATGATGCCGAATTTATAGTCATTTTTCACAAAATTTCACAAGGAGCATAGTGGCGTGCTCAGAATTTCCATCAGAGTAGTGGATTTTTTCGCCATCTTCAGGAAGGAATCTTTGGGGGAATATTTGATATTCCTGAGGGTCTAGAATTTGATGGTGTCAGAAAGGGGAAAATTTTATCGTCGTTTGACACAATTTTGTTCCACAAATTCAACAGTGTAGTCCATTTCATCAGCTCAGATTTACATTTTCTGGTCATCCTCAAAAGTGGAGGTAAATGATGCGGTGATGCCATGTCTTTCTTCTAATTTTCTCAGATGATGTTTTTGTTGTCGATATCCTTGATTACCATTATGTTGAGGGATACTTGTATTCCACTTCATGTGAGAATTTATTAGCTTTTTGTGTTCAAGGAGGGCCCATATGAGCGAGAATTCCTATAGGAAGAACATCTCATGGAGAGACATCCCACTATAGTTGAGGGAATTTATCCTTGTAATGAAAAAGAATGTACTATGTACTCATCATCATCTTGCAACATTTAATGAAGAAACCTCCCCACTCTTGAAACTAGGCGCGAAGATGTATCCCACACTAGGTGAACTCTGTTATCAATGAGTTTTGGTTCATGATTTGATGGTTGTCGTTATGTTTCATCTTCTTTACAATATGCATACATGGCTTTTCACTCTTTGATATGAAATTCTGCCAACATCGAAGAAGTGAAATATCTTAGTTAGTTCCAATAGTTGAAGAGATCGAGATCATTAACATTGTTGACCCTTCCAAATTTTGGAAGGAGTGGGACCCGTAGCATACGAACTTGCATTATCAAGCCATATATGGGTTCATAATGTGTTTCATGTTGCTTTTCTAAAGAAATATGTGTGTGATTCCAGGGATGTGATTAATTGATAAGATGCATAGGTATGATAAGAAATTAGAGATTTTATAAATGTATATGTCTAAATTAGTCATCAAATAAAAAACAACTGACAACAAAATTGTGTCTATGTGACAGGTCAAACCAGATTGAGAGTTTTTGGTAGAGCCTTTGCATATTCTCCATCAGAGAGAAATAATGTTACAAAGGTGATCTACCACTCAGGTTAATGTGCATTAGAGACACTTTATCCCAGAAGAGGCCACCTGGGAGGATGAAAACTTATGCAACAAGCATATCCTGACCTATTCCAGAAGAAAAGAATGAACACCGAGGACGACATTTCACATAAGGGGGGAGAGATGTAATAAACCAGTGTTGTAAATATTTGTTATTACTATCAATTATTTCTTTTTATTACATGAGACTTTGGTAATTATGGCTTGGAGGAAAGCTGAGTAAACTCTAATGATAAGATTTTATTTTATTATTTTGACTAAGAAGAAATTGTGAAAAGTCTTGAAATTCCTGGGAAAAGACCCTAAACAAATTCTAAAACTTCGAAGTAGTTATGAAAGATAACTCTCTCTCTCTCTTCCTTCCTTGGATATAAAAAGATGTCAGTAGGAACTATAAGGGGTTCTTTGGATCCATAAGAAGGGGAAAACACCTGGAGAGAAAAACACCTGAATGTGATGTTGTGAAGGTATGGAAGGACACTGCCTCAAAGAGTATTTTCCTTGGTTGGACTTAAGCTAGTGGAAAAATTTGATACATATAGAGGTCTATAATTTCAACGTTGTGTTGAACCTTGATGCTTGCGGAGTACCCCTGAAAGGGTCCCTATTGAATTAATTGTTCTGAAAGTTAAGAGCTTGGGCGGAGAACTAGACGTGATTATTGTTCTCATTTGAAGGGAGGTGTGGTCTTTTCATAACTGGGTTTTTAGACAACTTTAAATTTGACACAGATAAGTATACTTAATTTCTCTTATGATAATGTGGATGCTAGAAAATGATGTAGAGAATTATTGTGAAAACTATAAAAAAATTTGATAACTATTGTAGAAGTTAACGTGAATGTATTACAAAGAATAGGAGTTATGAGATATAATGAATACATAAGATTGTATATTACTATGTTAATAAATTCAAAACAAAAACCAACTTGAAACATTTATTCTTAAATATAAAATATATTGTGACCACTTCTCGATCTTGTGGCTTCCCCCTTATAAGGGTTCGGGTGTACAGGCAGTCGAGTCCGCACACTCTGGATTCAAACAAAGTACAAGGGTAATACTCAAGGTGGCCATGAGACTGTGGAAAATATTGACAAATGGAAAGAAACAACTCCAAAACTTCTATCAATAAAGTCTATTCTTTTTTTAAATGAATCGATAAAAAATAATGACTCCAAAGGAATATTGGGCTTTGACCCTAGTTAAGTTCCAACTAGGAAACCCTAAGGCTTCATCTTGGAATAGTCAAGGGTTATACAATGTGTTTTGAATAGGTTAACCAATGGGAATAGAAATAAAGTCCCAAGAATTTATAGGTCTTGTTCCCTATCAGACACCAGAAAAATGAAATTAAAAGAAAAAATTATAGTAAACTATGAAATTAGAGTACAACTCGAAATTTCTAATTGAACCCATTACTAGTTTGGTAGTGTAAGAATATTTTAAGCCATTCTAGTCCATGATAAAAACAATATGCTAACAACTATGTTCAATCATAGAAAGCATTCCAAAACCGCAAGGAAAAATGTTACTAAATTGCTAACCATAAATATATTATATATATATATATATATATATATAAAGCAGAGGGCTTTGGCTTACGTGATCATGCTTATGGAGAATCTTAGAAAAATGGAACTCATGTGCGCTAGGGTTTCAACTATCAGATATGTGGGATTAGGCTTGGCCACCACAAATAGTCCCTTGGCTGGTTCGCATGGTGTATTTGGATCTGAGGCTTCAGGCCTCTGGTGGGCTCACATCCCTAGGAGGGGTTATGTTGAGCTTCCTAATATGTGGGTGAAACTTGGATTATGGAGCTCAAGGTACAAGGAATATTCAAAGGACAGAGCCCATGGCTGTGCAGTGACTTCCATCTATGGGAAAACCAAAGCGATCATGCCATGTATCAAATGAAACATCATCCTTTTCATTCCTGATGCAGAAGGCATACCAACCCTACTGGATTGGTTGAATAGGGCTTGTTTGGCAAGAATTTTGTGTATGGGATTAAATTTTTTGAGGACGACAATGATAGCAAGGTTACTTACAGACATATCCTTCATGACATACGGGTGTTGTACCCTGGGACCCTTCTCCTATCATAAAAGAAATGCCCTCTCCACCATGATATTGATCAGACAAACTCTGGTGTGCCCAGATCTCCAGATCTACTTGCATCTTGACTCAGTAGTGGGGTTTGACATCCACAACAAACCAATTTACATATAGCCTTAGATATGGAGAAACAAATACCAGATTAGGGTTCACCAGGCTCAGATATAATAGGTTCATAAATCAAAAAGGACAATGGCCCACTGTCCCATGAATTTCCCATGATTTTTCACTATCTTAAGCCAAATACGGATAATATGCATAGAGTTTGCATAGTTGGGGCAACTCGTATTTCAAAAACAATCCCCCAAAACTGATATCATCACAAAATTGGTCTTCTCAAGAAGAATTCCTTTTCGACATCAATTTAGATATTGAATCGTTGCAATAGGTAAAACCAATCCGCTTTCAAATCATTTTAAAACCCTTGCTAGGAAGTCTTCATTAGTTTCGATGCATGTTATAGACATGGTGATGCAACTGAAGCAAAACATCATGTAAAATATTAGATACCATGTACATCTACAACACTTGATCTATGCCAGAAGAAAAATGTAAGACAATCGGTTCCTAATGGATTACAAAATCTTACATGCCTACTCCATAACCCTCAACTTGCGACTGAGAGGTGGAGCTGAAACCTCCAATAAAATTAAAGATGTTGGAGGAGGCCCTAGGAGTAGTACATCTAAAGGCACAGAATCAAAACATAAACATTCAAATGGAGGACTCTCGTACAAGAACATACTACAGGGAAAAAACGAAGCTACAAAACCTTCAGGTCAAACATATAATTCCCCTAGTCCTTACATAGTTGAGCAACTAAACTACATTCCAGTATTGAGCGTAGACACTCCAAAAATAGATGAGCATTTTAGTACATTTGAATCACAAGCCATTATATGTTGATTCAAATATTTCTAGGCAAAACCAGTAGAGCTCTTTCAATGGATTTTGACAAATTCGATAGTACATTGTGAAATACACCTCTGCTCCAAAGGGTTCTTCATTGTAAAATTGCTAACATCGAAAGCAAGAGACATTATTCTTCAGGAAGGAACATCATTTTTGGGATCGATGAGTCTCTTCATTACCCCTTGATTTCCATAATTTCATGTAAATACCATGGTCGTAACTAGAATACCAGTATAGGTTAGACTGCCCAATCTCCCTCTACATTTCTGGGACAATCGATTCCTAGCAGGTATTGGGAACATCGTAGGGTGACATCAAAATAGATACCCAAATATTGGAGGAAATAATATTCACCTTCACACGAATATGTTTGGAAGTAGATCTCAACAAAGGCTTACTGAATCATAGACAATTGATTCACAACCAGTGGAATTGGACACAACTCTTAGATTATCAAAACACAGCTTTCAAATGTAGAATTTGCAGGCAAATAAGACACCTTCAAAATACATGTCATGAAGCCAAGAAAGACACCCAAAGAAATAATAAGACTAGAAGACAACCCAAAGGATGGAAATTCCCCCCACCTAAGTTTGATGAGGATGAGGACAAAGTAGAGGAGGAACCCACACCCATTGAGAACAACCACACACCCAATGAACTAGAAACACAGAGGGAAACCTCACAAGATCCATTTGAATTACAAAGCAATTTGGTTCAGCTAGCAAAGATACCAGAAGTAAAGGATACCAGTGGAAATAAACGTCTACATGCATAAGACAACTCAGATTCAAACAAGGAGACTGCAAGATGAGAAGTGGGAAATCAACTTGCTCTTGTCTCTTCCACGCCATCACAAGGGGAGTGATGCAAGGTTGAGAAAAAGAAATGGATAAATGCCTAACTTTTATCTTCACGTGTATTTTGTTTTCATTAATAAAATTATATTTTTCCTTGAGAATATATATATATATATATATATATATATATATATATATATATATATATATATATATATATATATATATATATATATAGATATATATATATATATATATTGTGAGAGAGAGAGAGAGTTTCTTCTATGTTGGAAACTAAAATGAATAACTGAGCGACTACCAGATGAAGACCAAAAAGTACAAAATTCTTTCATAACAGAAGTTCCATATAACACCATTGTTCATAAAAATTATATATAAACCATTTGGTTGTGGAAAGACCGCCTGAGATAGAATAAGTATGTAATCCTCCAACCATACGGAAAACTAATGTAAAGAAAACTACTTTGTGCCTACAGTGCACTCGTAAATTTCAACATTCACCCATAAACCGACTAAGGAGAAGTTAGTATATTAATAACTACTCCAACCCTAATAACCTATCTGGAAAATCCAATTCTTAGGGTTTTTCATGGCGGCATAGTAAACACCCTCATCAAACATTGTAGGAGCTCAACCATACTTTCTACTATGCAAGAAATAAGTTGATTGAAACCCTCGTATAATCGGCAGGTGAATTTAGAAGAACCTAGAAAGAAGAGAAAAACCATGAGCGTAGTTTTGGGGCCATGTAAGGGATCCATAAAATGAATTATGACATAAAGGGTAATTACAAACTCTACCTGTGAAGCAAAAGAGGGAACCAATTAGTAGTGTTTAGTTAACCACAAAGAAAGTTTGTAGCTAATGACTATGGCATGGCGGGTTTTCTCACCTGAAAGGGGTGGTCAGATTTGAGTGTTGAGTAGAACCATCCTACAAGTAGAACAAAAACCCTGATCAATAGCACCGAAGAATAGTAAAAAAAAAGGTAATAACAATTTAAGACAATGGGGTTCATAACTATTACCTAAGATTGAAGTCACTTCCAGTCATGGAGGTACAGGTTGATAGGGTTGTCTTCATCGTAATTGACCCATATAAACAATAACCTACCAAACACAGATACACTACCTTAAGAAAATATTACTCCAACGAATAAGCTTGAATGGAACAATAATGTAAGGAAAAGGGATACATGTCTCATATAGTAACAAAACGCTAGTGTCACTGGAACAAGTTGCAGATGGTGTTTCGATGGAGAAGAAACAAAATGTGCAAACAAACCTAGAAACTGAGGTAGAAGTAGCTACCCTAACTACCCTCACCTAATCTACATTGTCATATGAGGCAGTGAGAAAGAAACGACAACAGACAGGTCCAAATATCACAAGGATCAAGATCCATGAGTGATGTTTTAGTAGGGTTCGCAAAGCATCAAAATGTGACACCATTTTTGTAAAAGGATATCTATCTACCTATCTATTTATCTATCTATCTATCTATCTATCTATCTCTCTCTCTCTCTCTCTCTCTCTCTCTCTCTCTCTCTATATATATATATATATATATATATATATATATATATATACAAAGCAAGGGTCGGGTAGGACATAATCCCTAAACATTATTGTGATGACAAATAATGTTTAATATACTGAAAGTTAATAAAAACATATGCTTTATGAAAAATAAAACTTGGTCTTATTAAACTATAGCCCTTGTTGCTAGATAATACATCACATGAAATTCCATATAATATGATAAGTCATTATAGTAATTTAGTTGGATGGTGATTATCATTAAAATGATTATTTTTTAGTGTGTGTCTATGCATGTTACACTTGCAGAAAATTGTATTGTCAAATATTATTTTTAAGCTACCTAGATCTTGTATTAAGTGGATAGAAAAATTTCATCATCAGTCTCTAACGTTGTGACCCATATGGGAGGCCAAACCATTGGTAGAATAAAAAACAAATGACACCAAATTTTTTGACCCTAGTAAACTTGTAATTATTTAATTATTGTAGTTAAAAATCTTTTGGTGCTATGTGCCATGTGGAGGCTGAATAATTAGTGGAAGAAAAATATTTTGTTTAATTTTATTTTATTGATACATAAATACTTCATATAGTTAGCCATAAAAATCACATTGGAAATTAATGTTAAGAAAAGTTTCACATTCTAAATAGTTGAAAAGAGTTACATGCAATATTTTTCGCTATCCAAACACCTTCCTTCAGAAATAAACCCTCTCAATTGGAAGAGGGTACCAAGAGGGTAAGAGAGGAACCTGAGGAAAGATTGAAGTAGAGACAAACTATAAAGTTAAACCTCTAATAGGATGTCATGGAGGAAGGCAAGACATTGCCAACATAACACATTCTTAAGCTAGTTGGCTAGCGGAATTCCATCTGAAGCGTGTGTGCTTAGTTTTAAAGACCATAGACTAAATTTGGTAGGCATCAAAAGGGTTCAAGGTTGGACGAATGCAGGACACAATTTTGAAAATGTCTTGGATATGAAGCTAGCTGTGGTGGAGCTCTAGTGGTATTACTGGTTCTCATAGGTTGGGTGGAGCATCCTTTCTGCTATGATTTTATGGCTAGCTCAAACAAGCAAAGAAAGGGAACATATAAGTACTAAGAAACTTGCTATTCTTTTGGTCAATGTTTTCTTTCAAAGGTAGAACTGTTATCTATACTATGTAGTTTTTTCTAACTATAAAAAGGGAAAAGAGAAAGAAGGTTTAACAATAGAATGGTCAGTGTGTCATTTTATTGTGAATTTCCTGTTAGTTCCTAGCCAAGCCTGAGGCTGTCAACAACCTAGGAACAATCCCTAACTTGCGAGAATACATTTGAAATAAACAGGTTATGAAGCAACACTTACACAAAAAAAATAATAGACGAAGTAGAAGTATTGTTAATAGTGTATATATTTTAATAAATAAAATTATTTTAAATTATAGCTCCGAGGGTAGTAAAAAAAAATCCATACACATATATAACAAAAGTTATAACAAAAATTTTGGTACACATAGATAGTCTCAGAAACTGACTATGAATTGTTTAAGAACAAGTAATTCCATAGAATTCCCATAACACTGAAAAGAAATAACACTACCATATTTAGCAAAATAATGAATTTCTTCAGAACTTAGTTCGAACACACATTACGAACACACATTAGGAAGTGAACATAGCCACATTATAATTCTGCACATAATATCCAACAAATAGGAAACCTCATGATAATAATGACAACTGTATATAAAAACTAACAATATTAGCTATCATGCTCACAATGGAGAGCATAAAGAAGTATAATTCAAGAGAAATTATTTCTAAAGAATTAATATGGAGTGTGAAACCTTATTGTAGGGGGAAAATCCTTTAATATAACTAAATAAAATTCCCATTAACACCAAAATTCTCATTAGAAAGGTGCCAGCTAAAGATATAAAAACTCTCGGTCCTGTATGAATCTAAAACAACCGATAAATAGCAAAATTTAATTATTGCAAAAAATGACAATCGAAAAATAATAGTATATTATTCTAACCCAACCCAAAATGTGAAGAGTCGTAGAAAGTTGACTTAATTACAAACTAACACCTGAAGTTTTATTTTAACAGCCTAGTAGTCGGGCATTGATTAAGACTAAGAGAGATAGACATTATAGAACCCCAACATGGTGACAGTTGAAAATGAAAGAGGTGAAATCCCTATTAATATAAATTCGAAAGAGTCGAATTATGCAACCATAGAATAATCCCTAAGCTTGACAAGCTAACAACACCAAGAGAGAACGAGAGGGGAAAAGTTGTTAAAAACCTACGAAATGACATTGAATCCATGAACTAGCTACTAGAGACCACAACCAAGAGCTTTCACCCGTAAGAGAATATGAATGATAATTTTTTAGGGAAAACTCTTTTAAACTCCTACTTAAAATAAATAACATGTGCATGGAGTTACAGGTGAAGGGTTTACCTAGAGGAGTGTTCTTCTCCCTTGGCTGATTCTATTATGCCCCTATCACATAACAATTAGAATTTTCCATAGAGAACATGACATAGAATTGAGTGAAATCAAATTGAACAAGGAATAAAACTCTTACATGTTGTAAGGGTTAGCCACTGATAAATTTCAAATAAATTTCAATCGAAAGTAATTTGAGCCACACAATCCTCTAGGAAAAGTATTTGTGGACAACCATAACAGAGATTTCAAATATAACCCAGGAATAATAGTGAAAGTAAACAATAATACACAAATTGATAAACATAACCATTACACATAAAAAAACCATGCAAGAAAGAATTAATGTGATTACCCAAGCATATGTGTTGCTCAGTGACAGCTAGAGCTATTTCAAGCATTAGCATTGGCATAGGTTCACAAAATGTGATGCATAGCTTTTCTTAGTAAGGAGTACAAATGAGATGCACACTACGCCGAGGCTGGAGGGTGGTTACTCTCTAACCACTCCCCCCTATTGATTCAAATAGTAATGAGTGTACATCATCGATCAACCTTTCGCGTCATCTCAAGGTCTCTAATTCAAAAGTGACGTACGACTAATACAGCTTCATGAGGGTTCAAAATTTGAGTTTACAAAAAGAAAGGATATAGTAATAATGTAACCCAAACTATGTGCATTCACATAATAATGTTGAAGGATTAGACATAAGGATTGAAACATAGTTTTATCATTTCCATTGCACATTATAATTATAGTTTGCTAAGTATTTTATGAATGAGAGCATTAGAACTAAGGTTCGTATAACCTTGATTTGAATCCAACTTAAAACCACACCAAATTTAATAAGAAGAAAAGTTATAAATGAAATGATCTATTGCATATTAATTTAGAAAAAGTAAAAAAACTATATATAAAGAGAAAAAAACATTTTGTTAATGCTAACATATGTTACAAGTGGTATGATAGCCACAATAACTACATTATGGCCTAAACAGGGTAACTAGGATAGCAACAAAACTGTGTTTTTTGTTCAACAAAAATGAGAAGAGGTAGTGGCAGGATGATTATGTCACCTACTAGACTACCTACAAGGCCCAATTCAATACCTTTTCTGGTACCCAACCCAGAGATGTGGGTCCAATTAGGGGATGAATCTCGGACCACAAATACAATGTTGATGGGAACGTTATAATAGTTAAGAACACAGATGACTAAATTAAGAAATGAGAACAAACAATTAAAGTGAGACCGAGAAAGAATAATTAAAATTTTAACAATTAGGCACAATCAAAGAAATTTAGCCCCAATTCATGATAATGGAAAGAGGGCATAATCACATAAGCGAAGAGAAAACAATGTTCCCAATAAAATTCTTACATAAGAATTAGAGATATGTTATAGAATAATACATCATACTTCTAGCTAGACTTCCTTACAAAGCTATGAGCAACACAATATATAGATCTAGGATGAGAAAAATGAGCCAAGTTTCCATTTCCACAAGATTACATAAATACAATGAAACGAGAATCCATAAGATAGACATAGTAGGAGAGAACCATGAGAAACCAGGGATGCAATACCTTTGTCGACCCACATAAATTTCTTTTTCTTACCTCCATGCTAAGTACAGTTAGTTCTTAAGCTTGCCATGCTAGAGCAATTATGACCAACGACTAGTTGGAAACCTAAAAACATCTGCCACATTCCCACATTGCTCTAGCTAGTAATGACAAAAATGACCCTCAGTAAGCCTCGCATGGTTGGCATAACTACCGCCCTGGTAGGGGACTATCGCCAAATTTTAACTAAAAATAGAAATAATTAAAATAAATCATTATTATATATTTAATACAATTATTTATTACCACTCAGAAGTGAATTTTCGATTTGAAAATATTCAAATCTGACTTGTAAAAAATAATATTTTTTGAAATTTTATAATATAATATAATATATATATATATAGATATATATTCATGTTTATTTTAAGATTGGTATATATTTTATTTAAATTTAAAAAAAACCAACTTATTTTAAATATAGATATAGATTTTTTTGAATTGGAGTAAATAAATTTAATTTAATTAATTTATTACTAATGATATGTGAAGAAAAATTTCACTATCTCAAAAATAAAAAAATGAATTCACCTTAAATTTGAAATACATCTATAATTTACATGCATCCATAATTTTTTTTTGGTTAGTGCTGACCTTTACTAGGATCTCCTCTTGATAAAATTGGTAGCCAATTTATAAAAATAAATATAATACAATTTTTAATAGTTATAATATTTTTACAAATTATTTAAAATATTAAAAATTAATTTAAATAAAATAAGAATAATTTTTTTCGGGGATTTGGTCGTAAAATTTTCTTCCATGTGATAAAATTGGTAACCAATTTATGAAAAATAAATATAATAATTTTTTTAATAATTGTAATATTTTTGAAAATTTTTAAAATATAAAAATTAATTTAAATAAAATAAGAGGGATTTTTTTTTGGGTTTTTGGCAGTAAAACATTTTTCATTGAGTATTTTAGGATACATTATATTAAAAGTTAAATGTATAAGAATGTTTGAATAAATTTGTTTATAATTTTGTTTTGGGGGTTTTTGGTAGTAAAACCTTTTTATCATGTATTTTTTAACATTTGGCATTTACATCGATAAGCTGGAAGGCTATTTAGAGGAAGCAGGATGTGATGGCACGATCTTAGCTGGGATAGTCGTCATCCTTCTTCTCTATGCTGACGATATTGTTCTTTTGGCAAGGTGCCCATCTGATCTTGATAAGCAACTCAGGCTTCTTAAGGGTTTCTGCTCTACCATGGGTATGACTATTAACATTGACAAAACAAAAGTCAAGAAGGAAACTTACGCTAATTTTATGTATGATAATAATAACTTGGAGGAAGTGTATTCTTACAAGTACATAGGAATTGATATTCATCACAAGCTTAACTGGAACCATAGCAATGAGAAAAGGATTAATGGGGGGTGGAAAGCTTATTTTGGTCTTGAAAATAATTGTAAAATAACAAGCCTCGTAATGTGGGATAAAAAGAAGTTCCTCTTTGAAACTTTAGTCACTCCTGTTATCTTATATGGCTGTGAGGTTTGGGGTTGCAGCATCTCCCGAGTATCATGGAGAAAGATTGAGCAAATCCAAAAGCGTTTTATAACTTATAACCTAAAAATTAAAAGTAATACACCCTATCCTATTCACCTTATAGAAGTAAGTCTTTCCCCTATTGAGAGCCTAGCTATGATTAGGTTTCTACTGTAAAAGCATAAACTCAATAACATAGACGATCATAGACTTCCTAAGCTAGCTTTAAATTCCAGCCAAAACCACCTAAGGCTCAATTGGGGGTGGCATAAAGACACAAGGGCCTGGTTAAACTATTGGGAGATCAACCAAAATGATGTATTGCAAAACATAAATAACATTAAAGATATTGTTACTTCTAAGTTCAAAGAAAAAATGTGGTGTGAGAAAGATTTAGCGGCTAAAAGAAAATTAAGTTATTATAAGAAGGTCATCAACCCCACCCTAGAAGATCAAAAACATCTCTCTATTTTAACTAGCCCAAAGAAGAAAATTAATATAGCAAAGATTAGAACGAATTCTCATGAGATCCATAGAGAAACAGGTCGTTGGGAGTTCCTAAAACGGATGGAAAGGATCTGCCATATATGTGAGAATAGGAACATCGAGGATGAAAGCCACTTCCTCTTAGAGTGCCCCGCATACAACCACATTAGATCTCAGTTTCACAATCTTTGTTACAACACTGACCTTCCTAGCCTTTTACAATGTCAAAATTATAGTGAGCTCGGGAGGTTTCTCTCCAAGCTTTTTAACATAGGAATAAAATCTTAAATCAAAATAAATAATTTGTTTCTGTAGGTCCGATAGACCAATGTTTGGTCTCAGCGAATGTTAACCCCATCATCATCATCGTCAACAATTATATTAAAAATTAAATATATTAAAAAATTATTAAAAAATAAATATATAAAAAATTTAAAATATTTTTTAATATTTAAAAAAAATTACATAAATATATTTTTTCCACAATAATATTTAAATTTTAGAAATAATACACTTAATAAGTTAAAAATCCCATATAAATATATAACTAATATAAAATGGTTTCAAAATATGTAAGAGTGTAAACAAAAAGTTATATAAACAATTAATAAAATAATTAAATTTATTTAAATAATATTAAATTTTTCCCTTTGGTTCCTCTGGTCAAATATAGTTGTTTTTCTAGCTGTTAGGTTGACCTATCTCTCTATTTAATCATCTTCCTAGATCTACTTCTTCATTGTGTCATGACGATGAACCACACTTGTTAGTTCGAAACTGGTGGACCAAAACCTTAAATGTGATTTCTTCATAAAAAGTATTTTATACATTAAAAAGTTATATTAATAAAATATCATAAACAAGTATATAATTAAAACAATAATATAATTATTTAGCAGTTTAACTATTAATTTTTAACAAAAATGTTAGTATAAAATGATAGTTGTTTAAAGGGTAGTCTATTTCATAGACTAAATGCTTTTTTTCACTAATTAAAATCTGACATTAAGTCTTAAAAACATGAGTTTAAATGGTTTAATCTGCACATTTGAGTGCTCCAAGGGGTTTTTTGGAGTGCTGAATCATGCATTCAAAAATGTATTTTAATCAACAAAAATTCCTGAAATTGTATTGCCAGATTTTAATTAATTTCAGTAAAAAAAGACTATTTTCTCTATAAATTGGACTAAACAATTAGTTAAAATATATTTATACATATATATATATATATATATATATATATATATAAACCTAAAAACACATCACTTTTCGGTTCCCAAATAATTCTAATTCTTCTACTACAAAAACAAAATATAAAAGATTCAACTAGTTAGCCTACTTGTTCTAATACAACTTCACAAAGTTCTCATTCATTTCAATTCCAATTCATACATAAAAATCAATAACCTGTGTAGCCATCCCATAAATGTGATAACTCAGTAATAACCTACCAACTTGTGTAGACAAAGTACTTTCAGATATAAACTAGATGACTTTGTAACACATAGTTATCTACTAATCTCTGTCATTGTAAGGAGTAGCTAAAAATGCATTTTGATTCTAGATGGACTTCAGAAGAATTTTTACTTGAAGCAATCCAATGTTTTGATCGGTTTCCAGTGGATGATGCTAACATTGGTTCTTCCAGTGTTGCCATCTATTTCTTACTTTCCACAGATAATGATAATGAAGGGTTTCTGCATTATTTTTGGTATATGGCAACGACAACAGCTACATCAAGGGCAACATAATGTAGCTTACTATCGCTCAAGGGACGCTGCCCACAATCACTCAACTACATACTTTTGCTTAAATACCCTCCCAATATGGTCTTTGCAAGGCCTGAAAGCCCTCCTTTAACTGATGCAAAAGCCTTTTGCAGGTCTACATAGAAGTATTATAAAGTAGTACATATTCTAAACTTTTTTTAGATTTGAACTTATTTGAAAATGTGACATCTTAATAGGAAACATATATTGTTAACCATTAAACATATTAACAAGATGAAGTTTTTCACAATTGCTTGTTATCTACATGACTTTTGGAATAACTATGTAATGGATTTATAATCCATCCAATGGACACTTCACCCATCATTAGTGTGGGTGTACCATAAATATAGAAAACAATTGTTTTAAAGAAGTTGAATTTGTCCACTTATGAATTTACTTGGCACTAGTGAATGGTTATTATACCATTTAGGTGGATAAATAAGATAATGATAATAATATAATATTATTATTAATAATAAATTATTTTTAAAGTCATGGAAAATTTAATTTATGAAAACCTCTTGTATTTTGGACAAGGGACCCTCCTCCCAATGACACCCCCTTATTTGAGTGTGTGACATCTTAAGAGGAAACACATACTCTTAACCATTACATTTATTAATATAGAGTGAATATTTTAACAATTTTTCATCTTCTAGAAAATTTTGAGAATAACTTATGTAATGGATTTATGATCCATAAGAAAGTTGAGACTCCACCCATCATTAGTGTGGGTGCATTGTCCACCCAAAAGATCTAATGGATTATAAATCAATTACAAGGTTATTTTGGAATTATTTCACAACATTAAACATATGATTTTTCCTTAAAAACTTTACACTTATGAAATGAATAGAAAACATGAACAAAGATACTTGTACAATGTTTTTATAAACTAGCATAGATCTATACCAGTTCTTGTTCTACTAAATGTTGAGAGATTTGGAGATAAGATGGATCTATGTTGGTTTTCAACAAAACACTAAAAAAGTGTTTTAACTATAAGAAATTTTTTATTTTCACTTCTTTTATATAATATGTACATAGGTGACTTTGAAATATTTTATTGATGTTTCACATTCTCACATTAAAATGTTGATACATGTGTGGGATCCCTCACTCTCTATATATATGTATCTATCTTTTTCTGTGTATATGAATATATGTGTGTTTTACTAATATTTTTTAAAATGTTACATGTCAACTCTATATTAAATATTAAAAGAATTACAAAATTGTGCATTTTGAATTAGAATGAATCTATTCATAAAATAAAATCTCTCCCTGTATATAAAAGTCATATTAAACGGATTTTTTTCTTATTTATATTTTTTAAATATTGTATTTGAATTCCATATTAATAATAGAAAAAATTACACATTTCCCTCAAAACCAAAAATGAAAATATAACAATTTTTTAATTTAAATTAATAAAATATTTTTTGTGTCAAGAGACACTCTCTATTAGGGGGGGATATGTTCTGACCTTTAACATTAGGGGGGGGAGATGTTATAACATTTAACATTTGGGGGAGGGACATAAAAGTTAAAATTAAAAAGTAAAAGTAAAATTAAAAGAATAAAATAAAAAACATAAAATTCTCCCTCATATTAAAAAGTAAATTAATTTTCTAACCCCACCTTAATTAGTTCATGTAAAATTAGGGTGGAAATTGAGTATAGCTCACATTGTTTTTCACTACTATTTTTTAATTTGTTAATGTAAGTATTATTTTATTATTTCTAAATGTAAAGTTACAAGACAACATCTCCCTCATGTGACACATTGTAGCCCAATATAGGGAGATGTGTAAGTGTGAGGCATAATGTAAGAAAGATAGTATGTCAAGTTTTGTTAAATGTGGAATCAATATGTTTAATTAATATTTATTAAATGTTATATCTATCCACTTTTTTATCTAAAGAATTCCTTAAATTGTGGTGGGAATTAAATCATGGTAAACATGTTATGAGCTATTTTGAAGGATTTTATTTTTGGATTAAAAAATCACTACACAAATATCTAAAAATACACATAAATATTGGAACCATATCCATACATTATGACATAAAATATGTGATATAGTTATCCACATGTCATTATATTATGTAAAATACTACAATATTATAAGTTACATTTGTGAGTGCTATACTAATAATGGTTAGTGAACAAATCCATTGCTATAAAAGAAAATCATAATATCATGGGCCAATACCATGGGCCATCTAGGCTTTTGATTATTATGTTATCGATCTAAGATTTTAATTATTCTATTACAATACCAAGGGCCAATACTATACCATGAGTCAATACCATGGCTTATCAATACCACATACCCAAACACCATAACTTATTTCATAATCAAAATATTTTATAAATATTTTAATTTTATTTAATTTAATGACATTTTTAATTAAATCTAAAAGAAAAAAAGGTTATAATTACTTTTGAGATATATCTAACAACTGCTAAAAATATTCTCATAGAGATTAAATCGAGGTTTTAAGAAATGTCGTAAGTAGCATATGGAAGAACATAAATGAAGAGAGATATGATATGTTATGCAATCAAGATTTTGTCTTGTTTAAAACTATATCCTTGGGCCATTTCCCACTTCTTGTGTCGGCCCACTCGAGGTCGATTATGCTTATAATGATGGTCTTGACTTTAATGAAGCACTTCAAAAAAAACTTTTGAAAGTAATCATTTTCAAGCATGCATAATTGCATAAGAGTTGTGCATAGTTATAATTCCTCATTAATATATATCGCAGAATTTTTTTCTTACAATCACCAAAATCATCATGTTTTTTTGTCCACATTTATAGTGCATCCATTCTCTTCATTAGCTTGCAACTTTCACTTTTGTTTAGCTACTTAGGTTAGTAAATGTGTTTACTATATTTCTAGCCTGAAAATCCTACAAGCACAGTGAAGGAACAACTTTCTTCTTTTACACCACCTTTGGAATAGCTTTGGCCACAAAAGGAAGAGGGGATCAAGCAATTTTTGGATGTTGAAGTACAAATTGAGAGGATTTGTTGAGAAATTTCTGGAAAATTGCAACTCAATGAAGCTATAACTCCAAAACTTAATGATCAAACTTATCATTGAAAAAGTTTGAGGAATTTCCTCTACAGTTCCATGAACTTCATAGAGAAAAGGTGATATTTCTTAGTAGCTTTGGTCCATATGCATTTTAATTGCTTTGGTCCATATGAATTTCAATTTGTTCTAACAATAATATTATCATTTGTTATATATTCCCTTATGGCTTGGACTTGGAATTTGATTTAGAAATCATCTTTTAGCCTTTTCTTTTCATTGATTTAGTTAAAGTTGGAAGGGGTTATGATCATTTCTAAGTAAAATGAGACAAATGAAAAATCCTTATCATTTGATCTACACATACATCATATGGGATTTAATTATAAACTAGATTGTTTCTTGGTACTTCAAACTTTAATTAATAATTGCAATCCTTGGCATGGTGATTAGGTCCACAAGGTTCTTGATTATGTTAATATTGTACATGTTCTTTGCCTTGTATTGGGAATGGATATTTTTAATGTCGTTACCGATGCAACCGAGTTGTCAATTTGACAAACACATGTTTCCATTGTCAAAACCTGAAGCACCATATTAACGTCTTCATCATTAACCAAGTTGTCAATTTGAACAACACATGTTCCCATTGTCAAAGCCTCAAGCACCATATTAAAGACTGCATCCTTAACCGAGTCGTTAATTTGACCAACACATTTTTCTGTTTTCAAAGCCTCAAGCACAATATCAAAGACTACATCGTTATGGTTAGGTTGCAAACTATAATCCATGAATCTCAAGTTCTTTAGTAGCCCCCTTTTGCTTTAAATGCTAGCCAAGATGAATGGGAAAATGTGTGTCAAAAGGGCTCTAAACCTAGCAAGAAGCCTCAAACCCAAGTGACCCTTTAGTCAATTGCCTCCATGTTAGGCAATAAAAGGCTTTCCTAGTCTACCATCATTGCACTTGAATGTGCAGATTCTATTCGTTAGAGAGCTCAAAGCCACAATGATGCTGAAAGGCATGCTCCATATCTGCCCAACCTTATAAATCAACACACGGAAAAAACAAGGAATGTGAAGCGCCTCCAAAGAAACTTAAGATGATACACAAAGTTTTTCCATTGATTATAGCATTGGTATCCAATTCATTTGGGGAACTTAATGACGAACATTGTCGTATGGATATTAGAATGAAACCAAGGCAGGAGAAAGGTCTTTATATATATATATATATATATATATATATAGACACACACATTTTCATACATCCTAGCCCACAAGGAAGGGAATGGTGGAATATAACGAAGCAATTTCACCACAAGAAATCTCTGACAATACTCAAAGGGATGACTTAAGTGAATGGAATTTCACAAAAAGAGCATTTGCGAAGACTTGGATTGATGATTTAATGAAGGAAAATTAAGCACCAAAGTCTATGGTAAGAGTCGACCTAAAAATTTGACAAGTATCTATGTGAAGACTAGAACTTATTATTAAATGCAAGAAAATTTACCACAAAAACCCCCTGCCGAGATTAACCAAGTTACAAGGCCTCAAGAGTTGCCTCATATTGTATCTAAGAATTTAACAAAGAGGTATTTATGGTTAGATTACATCTGGATTCCTTTTTTGATTAAACAGGTTTGTGGCAAAATGATCTCATTATTCACTCGAAATGAAATAATAAATGGTGATATCACAATCACCTCTAAGTGCCATTATATTTAGGATTACATCGAAATCTATGTCCAGAATGTTCTCAGTATGATTTATGGGCTTTTGGAAAGTCATCCAATGAATTATTTAAGCGCAATGTATTTCAAATTAAAATCATGACAACTAATATGGATCAGAAGTAACATGTGTCAAACAGAAACTCTACCCCATGATGTACTTGCTTTTTTCTATATTACTTATAAAATCTATACTTATGCAAACTGTTTAAATAATAGTAAGATGGTTAAAGTAATACTGTGAGATATTATCCCTGCCATTCCAATAAAAGAAAGGATAAAAATCATATGATAAATAAAGTATTAAGAACAGTGGTAGTGAATATAAGGAAAGTTCTTGCAACTTCCATAAGCATCATTTATATTCCCAACATTTTCTACAAGCTCTAATGCCTCTGAAGTGACAAAGTAGATTGCTCCAAGAAGAACCACTTTTGATGTAATTCCCTCAAGAGTAGGTCACAACTTACCATAACCCATAGAAAACACAAGAAGGAGAATCCGAGAGACAGTTTCCTTAATAGCCATAAAAGAGATTGCATCAAAACTAGCATGTTCAAAATACCACAAGGTCATCTAAAGCATTCCAAGGGATATCACTACTGCTATATAGTTTTGAAGATGTAATATATCGTTCTTGAAGCACATGTATTAGAGAAAACAAATAAGTCCAAGAATAAGTTAGGCTAAAGACAAACCCATAGAATTTAAATAAATGTACAAACTTGTCTGGAAAATAGCCTGTTGGATTCTTCCACATAATGTTTCCATTGATAATAATACCTTTCAGTTACGGATTACATAACATAAAACAGATGTTGTACATGCCATAATTTGTGATATAGATGGTGCCTAGTTGTATCTTTCCTTCCAAATTATTCCCCTGGAATACAAGGAATGCAACAATGTGAGTTTGGCTCATCAACAGATCAATGTACAACGATATCCCCTTTTTAACAACCTTCTAACTTAGAAAACTCTGGAGTACAACATAGTGTAGTGGCTCCACCATTTGGATTGCCACTAATATTATCCCTCTCCTTTGTTTCCAAGATATCTGCTTCAATAAGTCCAATGATAAGCTCCATTTCATCAATGCTTAGAAGTAGATTCTTGAGTCCTGCATAAAGATTGAATTAAACCTGCCACATTAAATTATAAAAATAATTAAACCACACTTTTAAATTTATATTGCAAGAAGCCTACATATAATTCCATTACATAAATATCTAGAGTAATAAATATGCGCAAAAAATCTCATTCTCACAGAAATTTGTGGAACCCTGTAACTTGAGGAATATTGGCAGCAAATGGAGATTAAAACCGACCAAACACAAAACTACATGCTCAAAATTCAAATAGAAAGAAGCTCCAAACTCAGCAAGAAGTAGAAATTTTCATAAGCTTTAGATTCCCAAAATCATAGAGATTCAAGTTCCTCCTATACATTACAATGTATCTCCACTTAAAGCGTAGGCAGAGTTATGTGTGACACTATAGAAAAGTGATTTTTGACAAGTGATGAGAAACTGCCTTACAGAATTGGTAGCAATAATAATGAGTCCAATTCGAAGAGAATATTTTTTAAATAAGATCTAAGAGAAGCTCTTGTGTGTGGGGTGAAGCATGTGCAAGTTGATAAGTGTTAATCACATATGTTAGTAAATTGTTCAATGTGGATAACTTGTGATCCTTACAATTTTCAACTCATTAAATTATATGGAATTTTCCCTTGCACCAAAGGAAAAATATGCTTATGACAGAATACTTGCTTTCCCCTAATTAAACTAATTTATTTTTCTATGATCTTGAGGAAGGAGAAAAATGGTTCCCAAATCCTTTTTCATTCCCCGAAATCACATAGGGTGCAAGGGGAAGAGCATACTCAGAACTAGGAATTTCCACTTAAAGTCCCAAACTAATATGAAAAATGAACTAAGAAGTAACAAAGGGCATCCATTTGGCAAACTAACCTTCACCTTAACTAAAATGAAACATGTAAGGAGTGGGAGAATATTATTAGGGATACCTTCTAACTCATAAAATAAAGAAAATGGTTATAAAATATAAAATGCAAACCTACATAGCAAAGTCCAAGCATTTGCATTGGTCCATCATTTGGTAAAGTATGGCCCAAATAATTTATGTGACTATTCTTTTAACATCTGTATAGTTTTTCTATGATATATTTTGGTCTAGATATAAATTCATTTGATGTATTTTGTAGGCCAACAAAGGATATTGAAAATATATGGAGTGGTTCCTCAGCATGTCTGTAGGATGGAGACATTCTCGAGGTTTGTGTTTGTTAGAGTAAATGAAATACAATCAATCAAACAAATTTTTGGTTTGGTTTTTGTTGGATCAGTGAATAGAATCCAATTTGATAGTAACTTGTTGCAAACTACTTAAATACACAATAATTGTTAGAGAATATTGTAATAAACAAGAAAATCTTAATTCTAAATTCTCAGAGACCATAACACACATAAAGTAATAAAAAATAATTTGCAAATGAAAATGAACAAAAGAAAGATATTGAAGATATAAATACTTTCTAACCAGTGAATTGAGACAAAGGGGTCTATGAAAGATACATAAATGAGGATGCAAAGCACAATGAGCCTTCAACAATCCTCCAGTGGAAGGTCCATTTTTCCGCCTTTGCATAATAATTCCATTACATAAATATCCAAAGTAATCAATATGCAGAAAATTCTCATTTCTCACAGAAATTTATGGAACCCTGTAACTTGAGGAATATTGGTAGCAAATGGACATTAAAACTGACCATACACAAAACAACATGCTCAAAATTCAAATAGAAAGAAGCTCGAAATTGGGAAATAAGGAAGTAGAAACTCTCATAAGCTTGAGATTCCCTAAATCATTGAGATCCAAATTTCTTCCGAAAATAGCCTTTTGAATTCTTCCACATAATGTTTCCATTGATAATAGTACCTTTCAGTTGTGGATCATGTAACATAAAACAAATGTTGTACATGACATACTTTGTGATATAAATGGTGTCTAGCTGTGTCTTTTCTTCCAAATTATTCCCCTGGAATACAAGGAATGTAGCAAGGCCATTTTGGCTCATTAACGCATCGATGTACAATGATCTCCCCTTTTTTACAACCTTCTAACTTGGAAAGCTCTAGAGTAAAACATAGTGAAGTGGCTCCACCATTTGGATTTCCACTAATCTTATCCATCTCCTTTGTCTCAAAAATAACTAGTTCAATAAGTCCAATGCTAAGCTCCATTTCATCGATGCTTAGAAGCAGATTCTTAAGTCCTGCGTAAATATTGAAATAAACCTACTAGATAGAATTATCAAAATCATTAAACAACCCTTTTACATTTCTATTGCAAGAAGCCTACATATAATTCCATTACATAAATATCCAAACTAATCAATATTCACAGAAAATCTCATTTTTGACAGAAATTTGTGGAGTGCTGTGACATTAGGAATAATGGTAGAAAATGGACATTACAACCGAACAAACACAAAACCACATGCTCAAAATTCAAATAGAAAGAAGCTCCAAACTGGGCAAGAAGGAAGTAGAAACTTTCATAAGCTTGAGATTCCCAAAATCATAGAGATTCAAATTCATCCTATATATTATAATGTATCTCCACTTAAAGCATAGCTAGAGTTGAGTGTGCCACTATAGGAAATTAATTTTTTACAAGTGATGAGAAACTGCCTTATGCAATCTATAGCAATAAAAATTAGTGCAAGTCAAAGAGCATATCTTTTGAATTGGATCTAAGAGAAGATCTTTCGTGTGGGGTGAAGCATGTGAAAGGTGATAAATGTTAATCACATATGTTAATAAATTGTTTAATGTGGATAACTTGTGATCCTTACAATTTGCAACTAATTAAATTATATGGAATTTTCCCTTTCACCAAAGTTAAAATATGCTTATGACAAAATACTTGCTTTCCCCTAATTAAACTAATGGATTTTTCTATGATCCTAAGGGAGGAGAAAAATGGTTCCCAAGTCCTTTTTGATTCCCACAAATCACAAAGGGTAAAAGGGGAAGAGAATACTCAGAAAACTAAGAATTTTCCACTTAAAGTCCTAAACTAATATAAAAAAATGAACTAAGAAGTAGCAAAGGCCATCCATATGGCAAACCAAACTACACCTTAACTAACATGAAACATGTAAGGAGTGGGAGAAGATTATTATGGATACCACCTAAGTCAAAAAATAAAGAAAATGGTTATAAACAATAAAATAAAAACCCACATAAGAATGTCCAAGAATTTGCATTGATCCATCATTTGGTAAAGTATGGCCCAAATAATTTATGTGAATATTCTTTTAACAACTTTATAACTTTTCTATGATATTTTTCGGTGTAGATATAACTTTGTTTGATGTATTTTGTAGGCCAACAAAGGATATTGAAAATATATGCAATGGTTCATGAGCATGTCTTTAGGATGGAGATGTTCTCGAGGTTAGTTTTTTCTCGAGTAAATGAAATACAATCAATCAAACATATTTTTGGTTTGGTTTTTGTTGGAACAGTGAGTAAAGCTCAATTGGATAGTAAGTTGTTGAAAACTACTTAAATACACAAGCATGTTTATTAAGAAGGTTTTCAGTGATAATCACATCAAAATTCATTTGTCGACGCGTTTTGAACCAACAAGTGTGGTTCATAATCCTGACAATGAATGACACTTGTTGGTTCGATGTGTTTCGAACCAACAAGTGTGGTTCATCATCCTGACGATGAACCACACTTGTCGGTTGGAAATGCGTCGATAGATGAATTTTGATGTGATTATCATCGAAAACCTTCTTAATAAACTTGATATGGGTCACAAAAACCTAAATTCAATAAATACACAAGCATGGTTAGAGAATATTGTAATAAACAAATAAAACTTAATTCCAAATTCCAGGCGAACATAACACACATAAACTAATAAAAAATAACTTGCAAATGAAAATGAACAAAAGAAAGAGATTGAAAATATAAATACTCTATTTCTAGTGAATTGAGATAAAATGGTCTACGAAAGATACATAAAGGCGGATGCCAAACATAATGAACTTTCAAAACTATTGCAGTGGAAGGTCTAGTTTTCTGCTCTTTGCATAATAATTCCATTGTTTAAATATCCAAAGTAATCAATATGCACAAAAAAATTCATTTCTCACATAAATTTGTGGAACCCTGTAAGTTGAGGAATCTTGGCATCAAATGGATATTAAAACTGACTAGACCAAAAACCACATGCTCAAAATTACAATAGAAAGAAGCTCCAAACTAGGCAAGAAGGAAGTAGAAACTTTCATAAGTTTGAGATTCACAAAATCATTGAGATTCAAATTCCTCTAGAAAATAGCTTGTTGGATTCTTCCACATAATGTTTCCATTTATAATAGTACCTTTCAATTGCAGATCACATAACATAAAACAAATGTTGTACATGCCATTCTTTGTGATATAGATGGTGTCTAGTTGTGTCTTTTCTTCCAAATTATTCCCCTAGAATACCAGGAATGTAGCAAGGCCAGTTTGGTTCATCAATAGATCAATGTAGAATGATCTTCCCTTTTTACAACCTTCTAACTTGTCAAGCTTTGGATTATAACATAGTGTAGTGGCTCAAACATCTGGATTTCCACTAATCTTTTCCCTCTCCTTTGTCTCGAAAATAGCTGCTTCAATAATTCCAGTGCTAAGCTCCATTTCATCAATGCTTGGAAGAAAATTCTTGAGTCCTATATAAAGATTGAATTAAACCTGCTAGATAGAATTACAAAAATCATGAAACCACCCTTTTACATTTATATTGCAAGAAGCCTGCATATAATTCCTTTACATAAATATCCAAAGTAATCAATATGCGGAAAAAATCTCATTTCTCATAGAAATTTGTGGAACCTTATAACTTGAGGAATATTGGCAGCAAATGGACATTAAAAATGACCAAACATAAAACCACATGTTGAAAATTCAAATAGAAATAAGATTGAAACTGCGCAAGAAGGAAGTAGAAACTCTCGTGAGCTTGAGATTCCCAAAATCATAGACATTCTAATTCCTCCTATACATTACAATGTATCTGCACTTAAAACGTGGGCAAAGTTGTGTATACCACTATAGGAAATTGATTTTTGACAAGTAATGATAAACTGCCTTACACAATCTGTAGCAACAACAATGAGTGCAATTCAAAGAACATATTTTTTAACGAGGATCTAAGAGAAGCACTTGTGTGTAGGTTGGATCATGTTCAAGGTGACAAGTGTTAATCACATATGTTAATAATTTTTTTAATGTGGATAACTTGTAATCCTTACAATTTGAAACTAATTAAACTATATGAAATTTTCCCTTACACCAAAGGAAAAATATGCTTATAACAAAATACTTGCTTTCCCCTAATTAAACATATTGATTCTTCTATGATCCTAAATGAGGAGAAAAATGGTTCCCAAATCCTTTTTTATTCCCCCAAATCACACAGGGTGAAAGGGGAAGAGCATACTCAGAACTAGGAGTTTTTGCACTTAAGGTCCCAAACTAATATGAAAAATGAACTAAGAAGTAGAAAAGGCCATCAATATGGCAAACCAAACTGCATCTTAACTAGCATGAAACAAGTAAGGAGTAAGAAAATATTATTACGGATACCACCTAACTCATAAAATAAAATAAAAATGGTTATAAAATATAAAATGGAAACCCACATAGGAAAGTCCAAGAATTTGAATTGATCCATCATTCGGTAAAGTATGGCCAAAATAATTTATGTGACTATTCTTTTAACAACTATATAGTTTTTCTATGATATATTTTGGTGTAGATATAAATTCATTTGATGTATTTTGTAGGCCAACAAAGGATAATGATGATATATGGAGTGGTTCCTAAGCATGTGTGTAGGATGGAGACGTTGTCGAGGTTGGTTTTTGCTAGAGTAAATGAAATATAATCAATCAACACATTTTTTGTTTGGTTTCTTTTGGATCAGTGAGTAAAATCCAATTTGATAGCAAGAGGTTGCAAACTACTTGAATACACAAGCATGGTTAGATAATATTGTAATAAATAAAAAAAAACTTAATTCTAAATTATAGGATAACATAACACACGTAAAGTAATAAAAAAATAACCTGCAAATGAAACTGTGAAGAAAAAAAAAACAAAAAACAAGAGATTAAAAATATAAATCCCATATTTCCAGTGAATTCAAACAATGTGGTCTATGAATGATACATAATGGAGGCTACCAAGCACAATGAGACTTCAACAATCCTACAGTTGAAGGTCCATTTTTCTGCCTTTGCATAATTATTCCATTACATAAATATCCAAAGTAGTCAATATGTGAAAAAAATCTCATTTCTCACAGAAATTTGTGGAACCCTGTAAAGGAATCTTGGTAGAAAATGGACATTAAAACCAACTATACAAAAAACCACATGCTCAAAATTCAAATAGAAAGAAGCTTGAAACTGGGCAAGAAGGAAGTAGAAACTTTCATCAATAGACAAATGGCAGCCCAAAATTACCAGTTTATGGGGTGAAGGAATTCGCTTCCAAATGGCGTTTAAGGTGAGTAAAATTGAGCCTGGCATAGTCACACCTTAGCATGTAAGAAGCCTTTTCATAAGACATGCCCTCCTCCTCTGTAGTATCAAAAGTTCCCAACCATAACCTGGTTCTGTTTCTAGGTAGCCTGATCTATGCACCTCATTTACCCCAGTGGCAGTACCTCATGCCTCCATAAAGCTTAGCCGGTTTGACAGGCCGCTTCCATGAAGCTTCATGGGCTGAGCTCTGGGACCCAAAGGCTTCCGACCCATATGGTGTATTGATTTCGTAGCTATTGTTTAATGTTGTTGCAATTGAAGTTGTTACTATTTGATGTTGTTGCAATTGAAGTTGTTGTTGTTTGATGTTTTTGCCATTGAAGCTGTTGTTGTATTTGTTGAATCTACTATACATGTAACATTTCATACAAAACCATGGCCTATTCAATGTATTCTCCACTGTAATGGTTCTGCCCTTGAAAACTCAGGCACCATACCAGACCATCAGAGTGGTCGAAGCCATTTGATGGTAAGTTGTGGAAAAATGATCATGAAGAACACAAGACTTCAAAATTTCCAAATACTAGAGAAGCCTCTGGCATTTTTAAGCTCTTCTAGGCATCCAAACCATCCAACATCGGATCTCTATTGGAAGGAGAAGATGAGCTGGATGTAGAGTCATCAATCACATCTTGCATGCTTGCATTGAAAAACCCCAAATTCTAGACTTGACAAACAAGATCATTATTCTTCACATCTTCATCCCACACTGACCCAAGAGAGCATGAATTCTCGTATGCACATGAAATTTATTCTGATTCTTTAGTCTTAAACATGCTTTCCAAAGGTTGTTTCAAGCTTTGTCAAATTTCTTGTAGCTTGGCATCAACAGACGATGGCAACAAGGAATTACCAGTCCAGGGGGTGAAGGAATTTTCTTCCAAATGGTGTTTAAGGTCAAGAAAATTGAGCCTGGCATAGTAACCCATTAGCGTGTAATCATCCTTATCATAAGCCATGGTTGCCTCCTCTGTAGTATCGAAATTTCCCAACAATAACTTGGTTCTATTTTTGGGTAACTTGATCTCTCCAACCCATTTACCCCATTGGCACTGCCTCACACCTCAATAAAGCTTAGCCGGCTTTAAAAGGCCATTGCCATTAAGCTTCATGGGTTGAGCTATGGGACCTAGAGGGTTCTGACCCATATGGTGTATTAAAGCTGTTGTCGGTGTTTGATGTTGTTGCAATTAAATTTGTTGCTATACATGTAACAATTCATAGAAAACCATGGTCGATTCAATGGGTTATCCGTTGCACTCTTTTTTCCCTTGAAAACTCAAGCGCCATACTAGGCCATAAGTGTGGCCAAAGCCATTTGATGGTAATTTGGGGGGAAATGATGACAAAGATACCTCCTACCTTCTTCCTACGTCACGAGTTAAATAATTTAATATCAGTCAAGTGAATCCGATGGTTCAAACTGTTTTAATCATCTAACATCTAAATCAAGGGCACATAAATGTGCACATAATCTTAGAGGAGAGTTATTTTAAGAGGAGAACACCTTACGACGTAAAAATTAGAATATATTTATATATACATATGTGAAATTTATACAATATAAATAATATTATAAATAACCGTGGTAGATGCATCTTAACCAAGGATCCAAGCCAAGAGAGAAAGAAAAGTGACTAATAATGATATAGAAAAGACAGTGTCTAATTCTTTTAAGTTTCTTATTAATTTTTTATTTTTTTTTACCATGATTTATCCAAAATATAGGTTTAATATCTTACAACCAATTATGTTTTTTTAATTTAGACACTTTCTTAAATACAATACATTGGGTTTGGATTTAAGAGGGAGGGAGAAAGGGAGAGAGATGAAGGAAGAGAGAGAGGAGGTGGGGAGAGAAGGAAAGGGGAAGGGAGGGAAGGAGAGAGAGATGGATTTGGAGGGGGAAAGAGGGGGAGGGAAGAACAAATACATTGAGGGATAGAGGTGAAGAGATAGAGGGAGTGATGAGGGAGAGATGAATATGAAATGAGGAAGAGAGGGGATGATGGAAGAGAGAAAAAATGACAAGATAGAGATAGGAAAAGAAGGGGAAGAGAGAGAAATGAAGACAAAGATATGGAGGGGGGAGAGAAGGGGTAGAGGGAGGGAGATAGTGGCAGGGTGGAAGGGTGGAGATAGAGAGAGTATGATGGGGGGAGAGATAGAGGGAGGTGGGAGGGAAAGGGAGAGAGAGGAATGAAGAGAGAGAGGACTTGAGAGAGATGACTTGTGAGGGAGGAGAGAGAGAGAGATGGAATTGGAGGGGGTGAGAGAGGGAGGGAAGAAGAAATAAATAGAGAGAGAAAGGTGGATAGGGCGATAGGAGAGAGGGAGGGAAGAAGAAATAAATAGAGAGAGAAAGGTGGATAGGGCGATAGGAGAGAGGGAGAGAAGGGGAAGAGAGAGAGATAGGAGATAGAGAAGGAGAGAAGGGGAAGAGAGAGAGAGAGAGAATGGGAAGACATAGAGGGAGAGGAAGAGGGAGGGAGAGAGGGATATATAAATATTGAGATAGTGTGTGTATGTTTTTGGGTTTGGAAGGAGAAAGAAAGGAGGAGTGACAAGGGGAGATATAGATATAGATGGAGGGGGGAGAGAGGCAGGAAGAGGGAGGCAAAGAGAGGGAGGGAGGAAGAGAGATAGATATGGAGAGATAAGTTGAAGAGAGAGAGAGAGAGAGAGAGAGAGAGAGAGAGAGAGAGAGTATGTTAGGGGGTGAGATAGAGAGACAAAGAAGGAGAGACAATGGGAGATAGAGATATAGATGAAGGGGTAGAGAGGGAGGAAGACAGACACAAAAAGAGGGAGGGAGGTTGAGAGATAGATATGGAGAGAGGGAGAAGGGGAACAGAGAGAGGGAGAGGAAGAGGGAGATATAGATAGATGGATATATAGATAAATAAATAGATATATGTGGAGAGAGATAGTGTATGTTTGAGGGATGATATAGAGATAAAGAAGGAGAGATAAAGGGAGACAGAGATATAGATATAGGGGGTGAGAGGGAAGATGAGAGAGACAGAGAGAGGCAGGGAGGAAGAGAGATATATATGGAGAGAGAGTGAGAGCATGACATGTTTTTGTAGGGTTGAGATAAAGAGACAAATAAGGAGATATGGAGGGAGGTATAGATATAGATGGTAGAGGGAGAGAGGGGAGAAGAAAGAGATAAAGAGAGGAAGGGAGAGGTGGAGAGAGATATATGGGGGAGAGAGGGAGGGGGGGAGATAGAAGGAGAGAGGGAAGGATATATACATAGAGATGGAAGGCTCAAAGAGAGGGAAGAAGAAATAAACATAAATAAACAAATATAGACATAGAAGTTAGATCTAGAAATTCATGAATATTTTGGATTCTCACCAAAATAGATGTAATGATTATTGTAGTTGTTGATTTCTAATCTTATTTGATTTCTTGCACTAGATGCATTGATTTTAGTGTAGATGTCAATTTCTAATCCTATTTGATAGCTTGCACTAGATGCATTGATTTCAGAGTAGATGTTGGTTTATACTCCTATTTGATTGCTTTCACTAGATGCATTGGTTTCAGTGTATATATCAATTTACAATGCTATTTTATATCTTGCACTAGATGCATTGATTTCAGTGTAGCTGTTGATTTCTGATTTGATGCAACTAGATGTATGATGTACATTAATTTCAAAGTAATTAGATTAATAATGTGCATTGATTTTAGTGTAAGATTGATGCCGCACATTGAATTCTATTTCATAGTAATTCAACCATAGATACAATACTATAATTTTCATCCTAAATAAAATGCCTACTTTGTTGGCATTTTGGCACAGGTGTGGCCCTATGGTACAGAGGTTGTCCTTGATGGCAACTCACTTTGGTGTCAGACCTCAGTTCAGGCGCTCAGAATGAAGGAAATCTTGTATATGCAGGTTCACCTTGCCAAAGACGCGTATACACGCAGGTTATACGTTCAGAAGTCGCGTATGCGTATACACGCACTTTTATGCACAGAAAAGCGTGTACATGGTGGGAAACTTATTTTTGGTCCATGGTTGTTAGTCCTTGGAATTTGAACCTATGGTTTTGGACCAAGGTATCTCGTTAAAAGTGTTGACCCCAGGTTTTGGGCCCTTGGTATTGGTTTATTATGGTTTTGGACCGTGGTATTGTGTAAGGCCTAAAACTATAAAAGAGGAAGGAGATCATGTGACAAGGCATCATCTGAATTATTATTGAATATCTAATAATGTACGAGATCTGAAATATTGGTGATTAGCATTGTGGAGCAGATCTGGATCTGAATGAAGGAGGAACCTTAGCGAAAAGAAGGATAAGTTCTATTGGTGGGTCATAATCTTTTGGCTTGAATGATAATATCTTTGCATGATTTTGATCTATTATATCTGGCACATGCGTGATCTATAAATCTGATAATCTAGGTTATTCAGTGCCTGAATACTTGAAAGAGTGAATTATGTTTGTAGATCTGTACACAGGTTCAGTTCAGCTAAGGCACGTATATACGCAGGTTCAGTGAAGGAAAACAACGTATACGCAGGTTGTTCCATACGCAGAAGCGTATGCACGCAGGTTTCAGGCCATTAAAGTAGCGTATACATTTTGAGTTGTGTTTTTGCTGCTTCTGTTTATTGCTACAATGTTCTGGGTTCAATTTTGGTGTGTGGTACTGTTACTGTGATCTGGGTACAGTCGTCAAAAAGGTGTTTATGTTGATTTAGTTTTGGTGAAAAGGTGATTGGTTGATGCAGAAATTCTTGATGGTTGATTGATGTTATTTGTGGATCCAGTCTGAAAATTTATGAAACGTGGTCCTTGAAAGAAAGAGAAGGTTGTAGCCTTCTGTAGGCCAACACCTACGTACTAGTATCTTGGCTAGTGCAAGAGCTAAGGGGGTTGTAGCTCCCTTCCAGGAGAAGCTGGAAAATGAGAGAGAGTTGTAGCTCTCTGCAGGTTGCAGCCTGCGTACTGGTAAAAGGACTACACCAGTACATTTGTAAAAAGAAGTTTCTAATTAAAGAAAAGATAGAGACGAATTGCAGCAGTTCGTTTTCACCCACATTGGTTTCCACCTTATATCTGGTGTTCTTGTGTGCGATTGTCTTTCTGCTCTGCTTTACTGTTTCTGGTTACTGGTTATTTGCTTCTGAATCATAGATTAATAACTGACATCTGAAAGATAAATCAAATTATAAGTCTGCTTTGTATACGCGGGTTTCTTTATCTATAGTTGCGTATATACGTGATTTTTATTAAGAGAAGTAATGTATATCATCTAGAATTGGAAAAGAAAATATTTGACTTGATAATACTGATTCACCCCCCCCCCTCAGTATTATTTCCAACAATTGGTATCAGAGCAGGTCCTTCTGAAGAAGCTTGATCGCTTGAAGGAAGATCCTTCATCATGAGAAACTACAAGAGGGAAGCATCAATCAGGCCACTAGTTTTTGATGGGGCAAACTTCGTATATTGGAAGGTAAGAGTTACTGCCTATCTTCAATCGTTGGGTACAGAAGTCTGGGATATCATAGATACAGGATATACTTTTCCAGCAGCAACTCCTACAGATCCGGCTGAGAAGAAGAAATATGAAACAAATGCAAAGGCGGTCAATACTCTATTGGGATGTCTATCTCAATCAAAATTCGTGAAAGTTATGCAGTTAAAATCAGCAAAAGAAATATGGGACAAGATTTTCCTAAGCTATGAAGGAGATGATCAGGTAAAACGAGCAAAACTTCAAACCCTCAGGATTCAGTATGAAAATCTCAAGATGTATAATGATGGAAGTGTGGCTAACTATTTTCTTCGTGTAGATGAGATTGTTAATTGTATGAAAAATTTGGGTGAAGAAATAAAAGAGGCTGTTGTGGTTGAAAAAGTTCTAAGATCTTTGTCCCCTAGGTTTGAATCTAAAGTTTCTGCAATAGAAGAAAAGGAGAATCTACAAAGCCTTAAAATGTCACAGCTGCACGGTATTCTAACTGCGTATGAAATGAGGAAAGGAGGACCATCAGACAGGAGAGAAGTTGCCTTCAAGGCTTCAGGAAAAGGCGAGTACTATGAGTCAAGACGCGTGTCAGAAGAAGAAGAAGAATCAAATTTTGTCAGAAATCTTCAACGGGGTACTGGACGGTTCCAAGGTAAGTTACCTTTCAAATGCTTTGCTTGTGGAAGAGTCGGTCACTATGCTACCAAATGTCCTCACAAGGATAAGATTGACAAAGGGAAGGAACCTGTTAGATGGAACAAGAAACAGAATGCAAATAAGAAAAGCTATTACACTCATGAAGATAGTGATGGACTTTCAAATAGTGACGAAGATGAACGAGGTAATAAATATAAACTTTTAATGGCTTTTGAAGATGATGACTACATGGATTTTATAGATGTAGAAGGTTTTTTTGAAGAGATGACTAATCTCAAAATCTGCTTAGAAGAGAAAAGTGCAATTATTGAGTCTCTACAATATCAACTGGCTGAAAGGGAAAAACATATTGAAAAATTGGAATGTGAAATTGTTTGTCCTAGAAAGGAGATTGAGAAAACAAAAGCTATTAATCTTAAATTTGTTAAAGGATCTGAAACTCTGGATGAGATTATCAATGTGCAGCGTTCTCCACTAATCAAGACAGGTCTGGGATATAATGGAGAAACATCTCAAGCTTCTACCTCCAAAAGTTATCTTGATGCAGCAAAGAAGAGCGAGCAAAGGCCTAAAAGAAATCATCACGTAAATAAGGGACAGTTTACCTCAAGAAAAAATAAAGACTATCAAGAAAATCGGGGACAAGCTACCTTAAGGACAAACAGAAGCTACAATCAGCCACAGGTAAAATCTTCCCAATTTGCCTCAAGAATGGATGTCAGTAGAAACTACAATCGATTGGATGATAGATTTGATAATCGCAGGAGTTTCTTCAATGGCCAATGTTTCTCTTGCCATAATTTTGGTCACAAAGCAGCTCAATGTGTTGCCTATAAGACAATCATGACTAGAGAAGCTCAAAAACAAAGGAATATGAATGGAATCACGAAAAGGACTTACAACAACTTTTCGGCCCTTGAAAATGAAGTTGAATGTTCTATTTGTAATAACTTTGGTCATGAAGATTCTGAATGTAGGAGCAGGTTTTGGAAGACAACTCAGAAGGAACATACCTCAAGTGCCAGAACATGGAGAATGAAGGAACCACAACCAGAAAGATGTGGGAAAAGGCACTGCTCAGTTGAAAGAACAGGTCAAAGCTGGAAATGTTTTGTATGTTTATGGCTTGAAGCATAATCTACTAAGTGTTAGTCAGATGTGCGATCAAGGAACCGAGGTAATATTTCGATCAAATGGATGTAGTTTTCGTGATCTTGATACAGGAGAAACAGTGATCAAAGGCAGAAGAACTCCAAATAATCTATACATATTTGAAGAAGGACAACAACAATGCTATTTAAGCAAGGATGATGAACACTGGTTATGGCACCAGAGGTTGGGGCATCTAAGCTTTTCACAAATAAGGAAAGCATGCAAATACCAGGCAGTTCGTGGTCTTCCAGATATCAGAATTCCAGACAACACCATATGCAAATCATGTCAGTTTGGTAAGCAAACCAGAACTAACTTTCCTGAGAAGGAAGGATCAGCTAGCAGGCCTCTTGAGCTAGTCCATATAGATGTATGTGGTCCATTTAGGACAAGGTCACCTCGAGGAGAAAAATACCTTATACTATTCATTGACGACTTCTCCAGGTTTGTTTGGTTAGGACTTATGAAGCACAAAGACGAAGCATTCGAAAAATTCAAATCTTTTAAAGCCTTGGCTGAAAATGAATCAGATTACAAAATTAAGTGCCTTAGGTCCGACAGAGGTGGGGAATTTACCTCAAAATGAATTTTTTGATTTCTGTGAAGAACATGGAATAAGAAAGCCTTGGCTGAAAATGAATCAGATTACAAAATTAAGTGCCTTAGGTCCGACAGAGGTGGGGAATTTACCTCAAATGAATTTTTTGATTTCTGTGAAGAACATGGAATAAGAAGGGAATTCTCTACAGCTAGGACTCCTCAGCAAAATGGAGTGGCGGAAAGGATGAATAGAACAGTCCAACAAATGGCTCGTGCTATGCTTGATGAGTCTGGAACTCCCGCAACCTTCTGGGGTGAAGCTGCATACGCAGCGGTTGTTATTCTCAACAAAACAAATGTCCGAGTGAACAGCACTCAAACTCCTCATGAGCTCTGGTATGGTGAAACTCCTTCAGTAAAGCATTTCAAAATTTTTGGGAGCAAATGCTATATTAAGAATACTGATGAGCAGCTTGGCAAACTTGAACCTAGAGCAGATGAAGGCATTCTCCTTGGTTATTCTCCCTATAGCAAAGCATATAAGTGTTACAATAAAAGGCTTGGAAGAATTGTTGACAGCATTGATGTAGTGGTTGATGAAAAAGGATACATCCCTAGGGAAGTGAATCATGAAAATATCAATGAGGATGAAGACTACTCTCTAAATCAGACAGATGATGAAGAAGAACCCCAAGAGGCACCAGAGGAACAGATAAGGATAGAAGAAAAGACTCCATCCAGGTACGTTCAGAAGAATCATCCAGAATCTCAAATTTTGGGGCAGAAAGAAGTAGGTATACAAACAAGAAGAACAATAACAGAAGCTTCAAGCTATTTGGCATTGCTCTCTTCCACTAAACCGCAAAATGTAAAAGAAGCATGCAAAGATGAGTGTTGGGTTAAGGCAATGGATGAAGAGCTTGAGCAGATCGAAAAGAATAACACTTGGGAGTTGGTTCCTAGACCAAAAGACAAAAATGTCATAGGAACAAAATGGATCTTCAAAAATAAGTTGAATGAAAATGGGGAAGTGATTAGAAACAAGGCCAGACTTGTTTGCAAAGGGTATGCTCAACAGGAAGGAATAGACTTTGAAGAAACTTTTGCTCCCATTGCTAGACTTGAGGCCATCAGAATGTTCCTTGCTCTCTCTAGCTTTCAGAAGTTCAAAGTATTTCAAATGGACGTAAAATCAGCCTTTCTGAATGGAGACTTAGAAGAAGAAGTGTACATAGAGCAACCAGATGGCATTATCCTTGGGAATGATCCAAATCTTGTATGCAGACTTAAAAAGGCTCTCTATGGGCTTAAATAAGCTCCAAGGGCTTGGTACTATCGTTTGGATAAATATCTTCATCAACAAGGTTTTTCAAAAGGATCAGCAGATAGCAATCTCTATATAAAAATTGAAAATAAAAAATTGCTAATACTTGTTGTGTATGTAGATGATATTATCTTTGGAAGCAATGAAGAAGCTATGAGTCAAAGCTTTGCCTTGGTGATGCAGAAAGAATTCGAAATGTCCTTGCTTGGAGAACTGACATACTTTCTTGGATTGCAAATCCAATAAAATGAAGGCAGTATCTTCTTGTCTCAAACCAAATACCTCAAGCAGATTCTGAAGAAGTATGGCATGGAAGATTCAAAACCAGTATGTAACCCCATGGTTACAGGATGCAGCCTTAGTGCAAATGATGAATCGGCAGCAGTGCATCAACCAACCTATAGATCTATGATTGGAAGTCTTCTTTATTTGACAGGTACCCGACTAGACATCATGCATGCAGTGGGAATAGTTGGAAGATTTTAGGCAAATCCAAAGGAAACTCATCTTTAGGCAGTCAAGAGAATATTCAAGTACCTTCAAGGAACTCAAAACTATGGCTTATGGTACCCTAGAGATACAGATCTCACACTTCATGCTTACACAGATGCAGATTGGGCCGGAAGCATGGATGATATGAAGAGCACAAGTGGTGGTGCATTCTTTATGGGTTCCAGATTAGTATCTTGGTTCAGCAAAAAACAGAGTTCGATTGCTTTATCTACAGCTGAAGCAGAATATGTGGCTGCTGCATCTTGTTGCACTCAACTTCTTTGGATGATGCAAACCTTGCAAGCTTTTCAAATCACATGTACTCCACCTGTCTCTATCTTATGTGATAATACAAGTGCAATAAGCATTTCAAAGAATCCTGTCATGCATTCAAAGACCAAGCACATACCTATCAAATATCACTTTCTTCGGGAACAAGTGCTTGAGCAAAAAGTCAAGTTGGAGTATGTTCCTTCTAAGGAACAAATTTCCGATATCCTCACCAAACCACTGCCCAGGGAAACTTTTGAATATCTCAGACAGAATCTGGGAGTAGTTGATGCTTCATCCTACTGTTGAAGCTTGTTTGTATCAAAGAAAAGTTGGTGTACGCGAGTTGGATGAGGGGAATCTGTGTACATATGCCGATTTATGCAGGTGCAGTCACGTATCTGGAGAAAATCAGCAAGGACAGACTCTGGTTGAAGAGAGTCTGATATGGGTCTGTCAGAGACCATCAGGCACGGGTTCAGGGGGAGCAGATAATCTTCTAATAATGCATTGTTGGCATTAGCTTAGAATCTCTTAGTTCTAGTACTCAAGCTATTTTTGGTTCAGGTGGATCAGTTGCAGAAAGGAGATCAGAAGGAGAACATGGTTGCTGATATATACAGTAATTCTCAGAAGTTGCTGATAGTAGTTATTGGTCATTTGCATAAGTCTTGATATTTCGTCTCTATGTCATGTATATTATTTTATCAAGGTCATGTAACAGCCTATTTTGGTTTCCCCACTATGCCTGGGATGATTGATGTGATTGGTTGTCATATGTAAAATTCTGATGTATCCCCACTTGGATGATCCCCACTTGGTTGGGTGATGGTTGTATGTATTGAGTCTTTTGGTGATAGGAAGGTCTTTTATGATGTATATGGTTTTTCTTGAAGAACATCCTTTTCCAGATCTTGCCTACAGTCAGGGGGAGCATGTTCAGCACAGCAGAGCAGAGATTTCAGCATGTACTCAGGGGGAGCACAACCCTTTGCCCTTGATGACAAAGGGGGAGAATGACTTTAAGGATCGTGGGGTTGCCATCAAGTCCAAAGGGGGAGATTGTTGGCATTTTGGCACAAGTGTGGCCCTATGGTACAGGTGTTGTCCTTGATGGCAACTAACTTTGGTGTCAGACCTCAGTTCAGGTGCTCAGAATGAAGGAAATCTTGTATACGCAGGTTCACCTTGCCGAAGACGCGTATAAATGCGGGTTATACGTTCAGAAGTTGCGTATGCGTATACACGCATTTTTATGCACAGAAAAGCGCATACATGGTGGGAAACTTATTTTTGGTCCATGGTTGTTAGTCCTTGGAATTTGAACCTATGGTTTTGGACCAAGGTATCTCGTTAGAAGTGTTGACCCCAGGTTTTGGGCCCTTGGTATTGGTTTATTATGGTTTTGGACCGTGGTATTGTGGAAGGCCTAAAACTATAAAAGAGGAAGGAGATCATGTAACAAGGCATCATCTGAATTATTATTGAATATCTGATAATGTACGAGATCTAAAATATTGGTGATTAGCATTGTGGAGCAGATCTGGATCTGAATGAAGGAGGAACCTTAGCAAAAAGAAGGATAAGTTCTATTGATGGGTCATAATCTCTTGGCTTCAATGATAATTTCATTGCATGATTTTGATCTGTTATATCTGGCACATGCGTGATCTATAAATCTGATAATCTGGGTTAATCAGTGCCTGAATACTTGAAAGGGTGAATTATGTTTGTAGATCTGTACGTAGGTTCAGTTCAGCTAAGGCGCATATATACGCAAGTTCAGTGAAGGAAAACAACGTATACGCAGGTTGTTCCATACACAGAAGCGTATGCACGTAGGTTTCAGGCCATTAAAGTAGCATATACATTTTGATTTGTGTTTTTGCTGCTTCTGTTTATTGCTGCAGTGTTCTGGGTTCAATTTTGGTGTGTGGTACTGTTACTGTGATCTAGGTACAGTCGTCAGAAAGGTGTTTATGTTGATTTAGTTTTGGTGAAAAGGTGATTGGTTGATGCAAAAATTCTTGATGGTTGATTGATGTTATTTGTGGATCCAGTCTGAAAATTTATGAAACGTGGTCCTTGAAAGAAAGAGAAGGTTGTAGCCTTCTGTAGGCCAGCACCTACGTACTAGTATCTTGGCTAGTGCAAGAGCTAAGGGGGTTGTATCTCCCTTCCAGAAGAAGCTGGAAAACGAGAGAGAGTTGTAGCTCTCTGCAGGTTGCAGCTTGCGTACTGGTAAAAGGACTGCACCAGTACATTTGTAAAAAGAAGTTTCTAATTAAAGAAAAGATAGAGACGAATTGCAGCAGGTGGTTTTCACCCACATTGGGTTTCCACCTTATATCTTTTGTTCTTGTGTGCAATTATCTTTCTGCTCTGCTTTACTGTTTCTGGTTACTGGTTATTTGCTTCTGAATCACAGATTAATAACTGACATCTGAAAGATAAATCAAATTATAAGTCTGCTTTGTATGCACGGGTTTCTTTATCTATAGTTGCGTATATACGCGATTTTTATTAAGAGAAGTAGCGTATATCATCTCGAATTGGAAAAGAAAATATTTGACTTGATAATACTAATTCACCCCCCCCCCCCCCCTCTTAGTATTATTTCCAACATACTTACGTGAAATGCTTGCTTCCTAAAAGTATAAACTATTTGTAATTTCCTTCTTTCTTATTGTTCCCATTTTGCATCATTCAAGATTGTTAATCACTTTTCATTCAAACGAGGTAATATAAAACAACTACCATCGAAAATTATTTGGGTTTAACACTCCATAAGTCATAATGATTGACTTTGGAGAAAGCTACTATTAAAATTGGAGAGAAAGAGAGACAAAGTATGATGCTTACTATAGTAGCTTGAGCTAAATATTTGAATTGTCTATGATTTCAACTGCCCTTTTCATAAGATCGATAAGAAAAGATGGAAAATTTAATAAGTGTATCAATTAGAACATTAGAAGAAAATAGTTTGAGATTTCTCATAATGAAGATTGCTTGTAATGGACTACATTCTTATTATTCACATTTTTTATCATTCAAAATTGTTACATTGTGACTTTGCATTCAAAATTATTATTTCATAATTTTTCATCATTCAAGTTACTAAGTGTCTCTCTTATCTCAACAAACTGAGGTAACTCAACAAATTTAAAATTAAATTGACCAAATTAATCTTATACATATTTAGCTTATTCAAAAATGACCAAAATAATTATATGTTCAACAAATTCGGTATCACCACGCATGACTGAAACCATCCTAGATCCATCTTAGCATCGGATCTATGAAACATTGAGAGGGATCAAATCTCTTGAGGTGCAAACCTTTCCTTAAGTTTTCCACTCAAAAAGAGGTTTGCACTTTGAGAGGTTTAATCTCTCTTAGTGCTTGATAGATCTGGGGTTAAGATGGATCTAGGCTAGTGTAGCTATATTTAAATTTAACTAATAAGTACATAAAAACTTAATTCTTACAATATAATGAGATTACTAAACATTCATATTCACCCTCATTTTACCATGGATATTATTAACATGTAACTAGGCTTTGTTACAATACCATGGACCAACACCATGGATTATCAAGACCACATGCCCAAAAACCATAATTCATTTCACAACCAAAATATTTTATAAATATTTTCTTTTAACTTATTTTTAAAACATTTTTAAATTAAATATAAAAGAAAAAGTTATATTTTTGAGATATATCCGAACCATATACCCTCACTACAACTAAAAATATTCCATTGAAATTCCATAAAGATTTATCAAGGTTTTAGTAAAATGAAAAACTATAATACTTTTATATATAGAGATGTGAAATTTATAAATACATGTCTAGATCTATCTTAAATCTAGATCTACCAAGTGTAAAAGCTCTTCTCACTCCAAAACAAGTTTTCACCTCAAGAGATTTGATCCCTCTTGGGGCTTGGCATATCGAGGTTTAAGATGGATCTAGAATGGTACCGTAAAGTGCATCTCCATGAAAAACAAATTTTTTTAAAAATTCAAATGGATTTGCAGGAACAAGTTTAAAGTCATTATAATAATATATTTATGTTGATAGACATGTCTATTTTGGAATAGACTTTCCATAATTTTAATTTAATTATTAGTATTTATTAGGTGTATGGTAGATAGTTAACCCCCATGGAATATGTCAAACTATTCATAGTAGTATGCACAAATTAAGGGTTAACATTTACCTCAAGTTATTCCTGTATTGATCAACTATTTAATTTATATGGAAACACTAATTAATATGGTTTTGTATGTGAATTACATTAGTTGAATGATAATTTATATGGTCAAGTTTCCCATCAATTAATTAGAATAATATTTTTCCTAAAATTTTAGGGAAAAAGGTTTTAAGACAGTTAGATTTATCCACTTATCAAAATGACCATGTGCTAAACCCATGTGACTCGGGTTCAACACATAGGTCATATTTGGTTTGGACATAAGCATGCCAAGGGAATCACACACATAACCTTGTTCTAGTACCATCTCCCACAATCCCACATTAGTGGCGACTCAAATTCCACTTGTGGGCATGGTGTGGCACTGACTAGCCATTTTGTTTTCCATTACTTGGAATTTTAGACTACACCTATCCAAAACTTAGTTAATTTTTCTTCCAGTCTTTTCTTAGTTAGTTATGCAGCGAAAATACATTCATTCAAGTTCAATTAAATTTACTTCATAACATGTGCAACATCATCAAACAATGATAAACATATGTGTACCCACTTTCATGAAGGGAGGGGCAATTCTCAGTCAAGTCTTCCCAATCAATTATAAAATCTCTTCACATAACATTTTACAAGTACAAATATTTTTACAACCGTGCAACAAACTTCCTCATGCACCAGAACTGAGCATCTTGTCGTGTAGGCCTACCTGACTTTCTACCCGCATCATACAATCCTCCGCATTGTTCACTTGAATCTCAAACTTGTCATGCAGCTTTTGCCTTGCAACTCACGCAACTCATTCAGTCTGCCCGGGCCATGCAGGTCACCTAGGTCGTGTAGGTTTCCTAGGTCATGCAGCCCACCCAAGTCATGCAACCCACTTGGGTCGTGTAAGCTGCCATGGTTGTTCAACCTACATGGGTTTTGCAGACCTGCAGTGTTCAGAAAATTATGTGGGAAACTCGTTCCAAAAATTGTGTGAGAAACTCCTTTCAAAACTTGTATCAAATGCCTTCAAAAAACACGTTTCCAAAACTTTTTTAGAAGACCAGTGTCAAAAACTCGTTCTTCAACTGCCCTTTTCATATGATTGATAAGAAAAGATGGAAAAATTAATAGCTGTGACAATAAGAATAATAGAATAAAATAGTTTGAGATTTCTCATAATGAAGATTGTTTTTTATTGACTACATTCTTATTATTCACATTTTATATCATTCAACATTGTTACATTGTCACTTTGCATTCAAATTTTTTATTTCATCATTTTTCATCATTCAAGTTACTAATAGTCTCTCTCATCTCAACAAACTAAGGAATCTCAAAAAATTTAAAATTAATTTGCCCAATTAATCTTAAACATATTTAGCATATTTGAAATGATCAAAATAATTAGGTGTTCAACAAATTTGGTATGACCATGCACGACTGAAACCAGTCTAAATCCATCTTAGCCCTGGATCTATCAACCGTTAAGAGGGATCAAATCTCTCAAGGTGCAAACCTTTCCCTAAATTTTCCACTCAAAAAAAGAGGTCTTCACTTCGAGAGATTTAATCCCTTTTGGTGCTCGATAGATCCGGGGTTAAGATTGATCTAGGTTAGTGTAGCTATATTTAAAGATAACTAATAAGCACATAAAAATTTAATACTTACAATATAATGATATTCTTAACCATCGATATTCACCTTCATTTTACCATAGATATTATTAACTTGTAACTATTTTTGTTACAATACCATGGACCAACACCATGGATTATCAAGAACACATGCCCAAAAATCATAACTCATTTACAACATTTTTTTAGTTAAATCTAGAAGAAAAAATTATACTTTTGAGATATATCTAAACCCTATAGCCTCACTACAACTAAAAATATTCCAATGAAATTCCATAGAGATTAAATCAAGGTTTTAATAAAATGAAAAATGAGAATACTTTTATATATATAGATGAAAAATTTATATAATACCACCCTAGATCTATCTTAAATCTAGATCCACTAAACATCATATAACTTTTCAATCCAAAATAGGTTTGCACCTGGAGATATTTGATCCCTCTTGGGGCTTGGTATATCAAGATTTAAGATGGATCTAGAATTGTACCATAAAGTGCATATCTAGGAAGAAAGAAAGAAATTGAAGATAGTTTTATATAAATTTATTTTCTAAAGAATAATTTTCTATAATTTGAGAAATCATTTTTTTTAAATTAAAATGGATTTTCAAGAACAAAGTTTAAGGTTATTATAGTAATATATTTATGTTTATAAGCATGTCTATTTGAGAATACACATTCCATAATTTTAAATTAATTATTAGTAATTATTAGGTGTGTGGTAGATATTTAACCTCTATGAAATATGTCAAAATATTAATAGTAGTATGCACAAACGAAGGGTTGATATTCATCTCAAGTTAGTTATTTATTTACCAACCATTTAATTTATATAGCAGCACTAATTAATATGATTCCATATGTGAGTTTTTTTTTCCCATGGAAAAAGTCGTAATTTTCATTAATAAGAGAAAATTACATTTTGTAGATGCTAAGCATATGCAGAGTGTAAGGCATTGCCTATCCAAAAAAGTTTAAAATGGTGATATAATGCTCCACGCAGGGAGCAGACTGATCAAAAAGAAAAGAAAAAACATTATGGTCTCTATGCAGAGAGAGTGTAGTTTAACTTAGTTCTATAATAACATGTAGGAGAAAACATAAATATTTACATATAAACCAAATAGACTTCCTCACTCAAGTTGAGCCTTCAGTTATGCTTATGGATATATATACGGTCTATGATAGTGCTGAAAGGTAACACCATACTTCTCCTCATATATCAACCAAGTACCATCATCCCTGTGCGTTGCTTCCTTGGATAGGTGATCGACAGCTAAGTTGCACTCCCTTTAAATGTGATGGCAAACAAAAGAGTCAAAAGTCGCGATGAGCCTGTGAATATCATCCAAGATATGCCTCAATGAGTAAGCATTTCAATTGGATTTTTTGTTTATCCAGTTGCATACTAATTTTGAATCATCAAAGAGTTGAAGGTTCATGCAATGTTTGTTCAGGGAAAAATGAATGAGGTATTTGGCAGTTAAGAGCTCAACGTAGTTATTTGTTCCTCTTCCTAGACCCATTTGTATTCTGAAGGAATGGGTTTCTGATATGTCTAATATGGCCCCCCACGCACAACCTATCTCTTGTGCTGATCCATCGAAATAAGCCCATGGCATGGAGGTATTTATGGTTTCCGATGTGATGTTCATGTGATGCTATAGAGTGGTCTCTTCTGGAATAGAGTGATAGTCGACTAAAGTTTTAGACAATATAGAGGTCTAGTGTGGAGCCCTCTATTGAAAAATAATACACTTCCTGGCTATCTAGATGGCCCAACATATGGGTAGTGGTAAATTCCTCTCCTTTCCAGTGGCAGCCTTCCACTAGTTGTTCCATGCGTCTTTTATATTAACGTTGTGCCATCAACATGATATGGGAAGTGATGTGAGTAGGTTGTTCCATAACTCTTGGGTGGTAGGACAATCCAGAAAGAGGTGGTCATTGTCTTCACTACAATTCTTGCAAAGGTGTCACCAAAATGGTCCTAAATAAGATCGCTTCATCAAGTTTGCACCAGTTGGGATTTTGTTGTTCAGGATAGACCACATTAGCAGCCTCATTCAAGGTTCCGCTTTTAGCTTCAACATAAGGTTCCACCAAGGCTTAGTGGCTTGGGGCTTATAGGGTTCCATCAATACCAGATATACTATCTTGGTTGCATATGAGTCATGTTTAGAAAATGCCCATATAAGTTCATCATCCCCTTCTGTGATTCTGATGTGGACCTTTGTTAATGCAGTTAGGTAGTTGTGCCGGTCCTGATGCTAGTGCAAATGGATATTTAGAAAGGTCCCTGATTTCCAGGCCTATTGAGTCAAGGTGGAATGGGCATTGTCAGCAATATGGGAGATATGTGTGATACCTTGATTAACAAGATGTGTTTTCAATTCCGTGGGTAGCCTATGAGCATTACCATAGCCAACCCAGTGGTCTTCCCCTATGTGCACCAGTGATCCAGATCAAATTCTCCATGTCAGTCCATTTTGAATATGACCCATAGCATTTATTACAACCTTCCAAATTATGGATATGTTTCAAGTAATCCTTTGTGCTTGTCTAATCCAATCTAAAGGATTGGAAGGGGTTATATATTTAGAGACAACTACCTTCATCCATAGGTTGTGATTATTGAGAAATTGCCATCATAACTTTGCTGCTAATGCTTTGGAGAAGATATCCAATCTCTTAATCCCCCAGTCTCCCCATCGTTTGGGCAGGGCAAGAGTTTCCCATCTGGCCCATGCAAAAATTCTCCCAGGTTATTTCCCCTTCCATAAGAAATGACAACAAATGTTTTGTAGTATGGCCAATATTCCTCTAAGGATCCAAGCCAACGTCATCCAATAGACGGGCGTTGCTTTCATAATAGCCTTCAGCAAGACCAACCTGCCTGCTCTTGAAGTATTTGTGGTACCATATGTTAAGGATTTTTTCTACCTTGGTGATAAGCCAAGTCCAATCGGCTATTTTATATCCATGTGGTTTTAGTCCATAACCAAAGTGCCTCAGCCCTTCTTCTAGAGGCAAGAGAGTAAAGGAGAATCTCCTGAGCGCATATTGAATTTCATGTTGAGAGCATCCTGTGGCTGTAATAGTGGATTTTGCTTCGTTCAACACAATTCCCGTGGCTTTTTGGAATATACCAATTGCATTGTGCAGAGATGTAAGATCGTTGATGCCTCCATTGAGGAAAATAAGTACGTCATCAAAAAAAAGCAGGTGTGTCAGAATGTAGGAGTTAGTGATATTAATTCCAATAATCCGTCCTTGCCTGTGGTCTTCTCCAATGATTCTACTAAGACCCTCCATTATGAGTGGAAATAGGAGAGGGGATAGAGGGCATCCCTGCTTGAGCCCTCATTCTACATGAAAAAAGGGGGATGCTGAACCATTGATTAGTACACCATAAGAGACATTAGTTATACAGCACATGATCCACTTAATGAAGGTGTAGGGGAATCCCAAATGAGTTAACAAAATTTGGATGTAGAGCCAACTAACTCTGTCAAATTCTTTTGATAGGTCTATCTTCAATATCATACCTTTTAGTTTTTTGAGGTGAAGAGTGTGAAGGAGTTCCTGAGCAGTGCCTACCACCTCATGAATCTATCTGTTTTGTAGGAAGGAAAATTTCTCTGGGTAGATGTGTGTGGACAGGATTGGCCTTAGGCAGTTGACGATAATCTTTGTGATGATTTTGTAGATACAGTTACATAAATATATTGGCCTAAAATCATCGAAAGTGGAGGGTTTGTCAACTTTAGGGATGAGAGCTATGAATGTGGGGTTAAGGCCTTCTAACATCCTCCCGCGTATTCGACAATCTTCTATGATCCTTAACAGATCTGCCCCTATGATATCAAAGAAGGTGATGTAAAATTCCATTGTCAAGCCATCCGACCCTGGGCTCTTATCCTTCTTGAGCCATTTTAAGGTTCCTATAAGCTCATCTAGAGTGACTTCTCTTGTGAGTTCCTGGTCTTCCTCCTGGACTACGAATCTGGGGAAAATCTAGGCAATACGCATCACTTCAACCAGAGTAGCGATAGGAGGAGCCTTGTAAATATCTTTAAAATGTGAGTTTGCTTGAGCTGCCGGCTTATGAAAGGATTGAATAGCTTGTCCATGCTCATTTTTTAGCTCTCATATTGTATTGATCGCCTTCCTCCCATTGGCATATTTATGGTAGAATTTGGTATTGTCATCCCCTTCCTTGAGCCAAATTGCCCAAATCTGTAGCCTCCAAGTCTCTTCTCTATCCTTTAGGATTTGTGTCCTTCTGTGCATTAGTAAGGTAATTTTATCTTTTTGTTCTTGGGAAGTAATTATTCCTCGGGTATCCTCCTCGAAGGTGTAGATTTCCTCCTCTGTTGATCTAAGCATTTGGTCTTCCAGTTCCCTTTTCTTATGAGCCCAGGCTTTGGAAAGGGCTTTCAACTCCTTCAGATTATGGACAAAGTCTTGCACAATGTTCCCATCAGTACCTGGTGGGTGAGCCTTCCAAAAGTCAGCCACCATCCTCATGTAATCAATGTCCCTTAGCCATGTGGAGTTAAATTTGAAGGGAGCCTTTGGCTTATCAATGGCATCCTGCAATTCTAGATAGATAGGTCTGTGATTAGATAGACCCCTAGATCCAACCCATTGTATGATACAGGTGCCTCTATTGACCAAAGGCTCTTTGATTAGGAATCTGTCAAGCCTTTTGGCAAGGCTTGCCTCTCCAATTCTATTATTCCTCCATGTGGGCTGAATTTTCGCAAAGGTGATGTCTATAAGGTTGTGGTCCTCCAAAAGATTCTCAAAGAATGCTGATAGCATATCCACCTATTATTGTTGGCCCCATGATTCCACATACCCTATAGAGAAATTCAAATCCCCTCCCAGGATTATGTTGTCTTGCTGGAGGATTGTTGAATTAAGCAATTTCCTCTAGTATTCGGCCCTATCATGACAAGCGTCATAATCATTGATGATTCTGTAGTCAACTTCAAGGGTGGATGAGAATATATCAGCACCCAGGTACCCATGTCCCCCTCAGATACTATTCAGTTTAATAGAATGGTTGTAGATACCTAGGGCTACCCCTCCAGATCTACATGTGGCATCTAGCGAATAAAAATAATATCCTGGTAACCATGATTTGAGTAAGGGAATGATGGTGCTAGCAGGACCTAGCGTTTCTTGGAGAAAAAGGATATCTACAGCTTCCAAGGCAATTAGTCGTCTCATGGCTAGTTTTTTCCCAGGGCTAGCCAACCCTCAGTAATTAAAGGAGAGCATCTTCATGGAGGGGGGAGATCTAGGGTTTGCTCTGCTCTAAGAACCCAGTCTATGGTTTTTTGTTTACCCATGGCAATCTCCTCCCCTGCATGGTGCTTGGATTTGGAAAGTGAGGAGGGGTTCCCCGAGATGGTTTAGGTAATGAGGGGGATGAGTTGATACCAAATCCTATAGTATCGAGGCCTTGTGAGCATAATCTCAAGCGAAGGGGGTATCGAGGTTCAGTTCTTATAGGATGGTCAGAAGAAGGGTGTAAAGGGGCCTCAGGGATGGATGGCTCGGAGGTAGTGTAAACAGGAGGAGGTGTCATGATAGGGCAATGTTGATTATTAGAGGGCTTCTCGATGGAGCTAGGGGGATGATGGGAGACATGACCTTATGTAGAACAGAGGGATGCATCCAAGGAATAAGCAGAGGCTCTAGCTTTCAGTGTGAATTAAAGAATTACTTGGAGATTCAGATGCAATAAAAACAAAGGAGTTAGAACGAATTATCATACCTGTGGAAAATGCGTCCCCTATAGCCGCCCGAGCTCTCGTCAGAGGTGGAGAGGGTGGCCAAAGTGGAGCTTTCCCACGCTTCTTCTTTACCTCTTTCTCGAGTGCCTTGCCTACTTCTACAGTTACTTGTTGTGGCTGATCTTCAACATCCATTGTAGACTGCGACTAATCCTAAGGGTTTGACGTGCCTGGTTCTTTTTCGGTTAACCTTTGACCCACCTTGTTGTTCAGGGGGCAGTCCCTGAATACGTGGCCAACCATGTGGCATATTTGACATCTGTAAGGTGCTCTTTCATAATCCAACAACTGTTTCTGAGAGTATGTCCTCCATTGTATGGTGATGTGTTCTTGTAAACCCCCTCTGGTATCCATATGCACCAGAATCCTGGTATAGGCCATCTTGCTTGTAGATAGGTAAGACATGTCATACTCCATATACATGCCTAGGGAGTTTCCGATGCAGTGAAAGATGTCTTCAGACCAGGAATGTAGCGGGAGCCTCGACATTCCAATCCAGATTGGGATGACCCCTATCTGCTCTATTTCCAGGTCGAAAAGTGGTGTCCATCCCTTCAGAAGGACAGGCGCATGCTCAAAGTGCCAGAATGAAGATAAAACCTATTTCGTGTGGTCAGGCTTGGAAAAAAATTAACACGAACCAGCCTCTCATGGAGGTTTACACCGTAGGAGTATCAGCCAAGTGATGTCCCCAGACCATAGAGGCCCATAACTTTAAACGGGCCGCAAAGTAGTTTCAGCCTTGGATTCTTCCAACCAAAACTATGTCTGTGAAATACATTGTTTCCCCTAACTGAATGTCCTCCTCGAGCCTGAGAATGATGTCTTCAGCTTTAGATCTAAAGATTCTAGATTTATTGTGAGGCCTCGCTTCAGCGACTGTATCCTCCAGGTGATCAGAGCTTTCCCCAAAGACAGGTGTGTCCTCAGGAGGAAGGGGATGGGTGATAAGAAGAGCGTCTGATAAGGGATGGATGTTCGAGAAGCTGTTGAATGGGGGAGTAAATGAATGCGGCGTGATCAGGGGTTCGAAGGTGACTATGGTGGATGAGATAGGTAATGAAAATTTGAGGCCAGAGGATGAAGGGAGGGAGGTTAGGCCAGCACAAGTATCCACAGGGTTAGGATTAAGGCAACTCGAGGCAAACCCTAGTGACAAAGGTGACAGCGGAGGGGTGGAAAGGGATGACTAGGTCAGGGGGTCATTTGATAGAATCACCGAATGGTCCGAAGGGCCCGAGAACGGAGGTAAACTGGCAATAGTTTCATTCAACACACAGCTAAATAGGGTTGAGCCTTCCTCGGTAGCATGCGGGGTCATCCAGATAGAGCCTTCCTCTAGTGGTTCCTCCGAGTAGTCAACAAGATCGAGTTCCATAGCTATCGGGGAACATAGATCACCAGTTTCCTATGGGTAATCGTCAAGGGAGTTGCAAGAAGGGTGGGCGGAAGTGTGACCAGAGACATAAACATTAGGTGCGAAAGCAGGTAGGTTACGGGCACAGTAACTTGGTAAAAAACCTTGTTACGGTAGCAAAGACAGATGGTAAGATAGAGCAACCATCATTGTCAAAGGCCTATGTGTTCCTGTTGTTTGCTGCCAAATGTAGTGGCTTGTACTGCAGACATGAGGCCCTACCTGTATTTGCCCGTGCATTCCATTCATGATTTCATTTGTGAATTACATTAGTTGAATGTTAATTTTTATGTTAATTTTTCCCATCAATTAAGTTGAATAATAATTTCCCTAAAAAATTTAAGGAAAATGGTTTTAAGATAGTTAAATTTATTCTCTTATCCAAACAACCCATGTGCTAAACCTATGTGACTCAGGCTCAACACATGAGTTCTATTTAGTTTGGACAAAAAAACACCAAGGGGTGCACTCAGATAACCTAGATCTGATACCATCTGTTAGAACCCCACACTAGTGGCAACTCAAATTCCACTTATGGGCATAGTGCAACACTGACTAACCTTTTCATTTTCCACTACTTGGACTTTCAGACTACACCTATCCAACACTTCGCCAATTTTTCTTCATTTTTTTTATTACTTATTTATGGTGAAAAATTATATTCATTCAAGTTCAATTGCATTTACTTCATAACATGTGCAACATCATCAAACAAAAATGAACATCAATGTACCCACATTCATGAAGTGAGGGGAAACTCTTGATCAAGTCTACCCAATCACTTATAAAATCTCTTAAAATAATATTTTACAAGTACAAATATTTTTATAACTATGCAATAATTTTCCTTGTGCATTAGTCCATGTAGCCTATCATGCAGGACTTCCCGACTATCTACCTAGATTGTGCAGTCTTCCACACTCTTCACTGAAATCCCAAACCTGTCATGCAACCTCTGCCCCGCAACTCATACAACTCATTCAGCCTACATGGGTCATGCAGGTCACCTAGGTCGTGCAACCCACATGGGTCATGCAACCCACCTAGGTCATGCAAGCCACCTGGATCGTGCGCCCTACTCGGGTCATGTAGACCCGACTCGTTGAGAAAACCATGTGGGAAACACATTCCAAAACTCATGTGAGAAACTCATTTCAAAACTTGTGTCAAACATGTTCAATTAACCCCTATACAAAACGTGTGTCAAACATGTTCAACAAACCCCTATGCAAAAGTTGTTCAGATAACCCGTGTTAAAAACTCATTCAAAAAACCCATTTTAGAACTTGTTTAGGATTTTCCTTCAACAACTCATTTAAAATTTTGTTCCGCCCATCGGTGTAGGCACATGCACTATTATGCCCTCGTACGCCCTGTAGTTCACTTGAATCACCTGAAAACTTCATACCTATTTATGAATGATGAGTGAAACCGGACGTGTGGATGGGTGAGGTCATGTGAGGGTGTCAGAGGGTGTCCACTCAAATGAACGTGCGAAGTCATGTGAGGGAATCCACCTGAACGTATGAGCAGAGTCGCGTGAGGGATTCCGACCAAATGAGTCACACGGGTTCAACACATGGGTCCACTGCAACCACTGTTGTCGTATTCCTGCTTCAATTGTCAACGCCACCTTTCTACAAAACAAGCTAGTGGTGACATAATTTCCATTGGTGGGTGGGGTGCGACACTGACCAACATTTTCATTTTCTTACTACTACAGTTTTATTTCGTTAAACGTTGACTTCTTCTTTAAAATGAAGCGGAAATAATATTTCATACTTCACTCAATTATATTTCATTTGTGCAATGGAAATAAACATGTACAAAACACAATGTACACGGGAGGGGAAAATCTTGAATAACTCTGCCCAAAAACACTTATAAAATTTTCAATAAATATTTTATAAGTTACAATTTACAAAATCAAAGTATGTAGCAATCTGCCCATGGTTAATTAGGTGTGTAGCCTGTCGTTCAATACTTCCTGAATTCTATCCACACCGTGTATTCTTCTGCAACTCTGCCTAGACCTACCTTGAACATTTCCGCAGTTGTGACTCACTCTGCAGTCGCACTGTCTGTGTGCACCGTCTACACTATTCAACTTTCTGCATTCTAGTTTTTTCTGCAGTCAAGTTCCGCAGTCATGCCTTCTACACTATAGCTCATAAACCCTAACTTTTTGTTCACCCAAACTATTGTTCTGACCTCTGCCCATTCTTCCCACCTAGGCATGCGCATGGCCCAACTACATTTCTTGTTGCATGTGGCCTGCTTACGCCCTAGCTTCTGCACACCCCAAACGACTCTACGAAGTCCTAAACTTCTACATTGAAATATCCTTGACTCATCTACCCACTCAGCGATATGAAAACTCATTATGCTATGTGCAGATGGTTTGATGAATGATCAAACAAATTCCACCCATGTTTTACTTATACGCTTTCCTTCCAAGAATTTTCCCAAAGGTCGTGTCAATTTTCCCTACACTTGGTTCAGCCCACCCATACACTGTCTAAGTGACTTGCATGCCCCTTCTATTTTTCATTATGTTATGGGATGACCTACGTTCATTTGAGTAGGCACCCTTACTCATCCACACATGCCTAGCTGTCGCACTACTCAGTCTCCCAACACCTATCACACTGGTTATTCACCCATCGCACTCTCCCACCGAGTCACCTTTAACTAAAATCCTTTAACCAAACTTGCCCATCCCGCTCCTTTAACCAAACACGAGTCTCTTTTAACCGAACTCTGACATCCATCATTACAACATGCCCGCTACTACGTACGCATGCCCGTCGCAAACTCGAGTGTGCCTGCCCCTACATCATCAGTTTTTCGACTCTCTCACCCATGGGTGGTTGACTTGGGTGCTTGCCAAATCAAGGCTCTGACATCATCACCCACTTTAAAAAGGTTTGTCGCTCTCGAAAAACTCCATTCCCAAGACCAAAATGTCGCAAAGTGTAACCAACTCCAACATAAAATTCTCATATTGAATGAACTCCATACTCTACATCGAGCAAACCTTCACCAAGGTGCATGAACCTATGTGGGTAAGACTCGTTAATCCATGGTCATCAACCATACTTGTCGCAATCCTCCATGTTGCCCCATCCTATGGAAGGCTGCTCCCTCCAACTCAGTTGCATGCTACAATTGAAACTCATATAATGTCAATCTACCATGTATCGTCATCATGTGAAGTGCTTCTATGATACTCCAACTCAACGCAAACACATCTCAGTGCACTAGTGGTACCCATGACTCAAACTAGTTGGTGATTAGTCTAATTTTCACACTTAACTCCCGAGAATGCACCTCCTCATGCCCTTGTCAATTCCTTCTAGAACGTCTCATCACATCATCAACTCAATCAAGAAATCTACCCATCAATCCAATGCTTAATATGCCATACCCAGGGCCATGAAGAATCTCCATCGCATATGAAATATGCTACCCATCAATGTTCTCAAAGTGGCAAGTTTACACCTATCCCATCATCTCAAAGGGTCTCATTACCATGAGCAGGTCATAATGAGCCCTATCTCAATGCTAAGTCTACAAATCAAGAGGGGATGTGAAGTTTGAAAACCTTCCATCCTCCTTCTCCAACATCTTAATCCATGTGTCAGTGTCGTCTTCTTCCAACCTATGCATGTATGCTTCATGAACTTATCTCTAAGTTCAACATTTTCAGCTTTCAATGCATCCATCTCTAAATAAATTTCCTCAATACAGTCCAACACCTTGTTAATAAAAACTTCTTCAACATTCATGCTTGATTCACATATCATTGGTTCCTCTACATTTTCTGCCATCAACTTTCCTTACGATTGTGTCAATACGATACACTTCCATGTTCAATTTGGCTTTGACATGTTGTCTTAACCTTGCCAAATTCCCTAATGTTTCACTATAACCAACTATATAGTGCTCAAGTTCAATACCAACTACAACTACTATTATCATATTCCTGCTTCAATTATTAAATCCCCCTTCATACAAAACAGTCTCTGATACTTTGAACATCGTTGAGTGGGTAGAAAAGTCAAGGGGAGTTTAGTGTGGAAGTTTAGGACTTGGCAGAGTCATTGAGAGCATGCAGAAGGCAGGGCACAAGCAGGCCACGTGCAACATGTAGTACAGCTAGGTCATGTGCCTGCTGAGGTGGGTAGAATGGGAGGAAATCTAAATGATAGTTTGGGTGAATAGAAAGTTAGGGTTTCCGAGTTATAGTCTGAACCACAATGAGGAAGGAAAAAATTATGGTTAGAACATGATTGCACATCTGAACATTATAGCTCTGATACCATCTATCATGGTCCCATATCTTAAGGTGACTACCCAACCTTGTTAACTGACAACACGTTCGGATGACAATTTCGGTTAAAGGAAACTCATGTTCAATTAAAGGTGAGTCCAGAAAATTTTGGTTAAAGGCATGTGGATGGTGAGTTCAATTAAAGGCATGTGCAAACAAGTTTAGTTAAAGATGTGCATATGGTGAGTTTGATCTAAGACATGTATACAAGTGCGCAAATGGACGTGCGGATGAACATGCAGATGGGCATGTGGATGGGAAGGCGGACAAGCATACGAACAGATGTGTGGATGGGTGTGTGGAGGGGTGTGTGGATGAACATGTAGATGGGCATGTAGATGTGCATACACGCGGAGGTGCAGATGGGCATGCAGGCAGGCCTGCGAATGAAACTGTAGACATATCGGTTGGGGTGTGCGGATGTTCATGCGAACCCAAAGGAAGGTGAATGTACACAACCTCTAGTGAATTCATTAGGTAGAATGACATATAAGTACAAGTGGAGTGTCATTCATTCAAGCATCTAAGGGACTCAACCAAAAGGATTTTGACCAAGCAAGAAAAGAAAAATTATAGGAGCATGAGCTTAGTAAGGTATTTTGACTATAGGAGGAAGAGGAAAATTCAGTACGTTAGAACCGAATTGTAGGAGGCCGAGTTCCATAGGCAGTCTTAGTTTCCACAGACTGGGTTTCTAGAGGTAGTGCATTTCCACAGACTCGGTTTCCACAGGTAGTGTGTTTCGACAGACTAGGTTTCCACATGTAGTGCATTTCCATAGACTGGGTATAAACAAGGTTTCTATAGGCCAAGGTCGAACACTTAGGTAAGTCTTGACAACATAATTTTGAGGTTTCTCCATATGTGCGCCAACATCAGGTTGGGCATGTGGACAGATTCAAACCAAGGGGCATGCTCACATAACCTAGCGATGATGCCATCTTTGACAACCCAACCCTAGTGGAAACTCAGATTCCATGTGCCCAAAAACCATAACTCATTTCAAAACCAAAATATTTTATAGATATTTTATTTTAACTTATTTTTACAACATTTTTAAAATTAAATCAGAATGAGAAAGTTATATTTTTGAGATATATATAAACCCTATACCCTCTCTACATCTAAAAATATTCCATTAAAATTTCATAAATTGCATCTCTATGAAAGAAGAATGAAATAGAAGATAGTTTTATATAATAAAAAAATTCTAAACAATAATTTTCTATAGTTTGAAAAATCATATTTAAAAAAAAAATTAAAATGGATTTCCAAGAACAAAGTCTAAAGTCATTATAATAATATATTTATGTAGATAGCCATGTCAATTTTAGAATAGACATTCCATAATTTTAATTTAATTATAGTAATTACTAGGTGTATGGTAGAGATTTAACCTCCATGAAATATGTCAAAGTATGAAATTGGTGTATGAGACCCCCTTATTTGCGGGACAAGGGACCCACCTCTACACGATGTATGAGACCCCCTTATTTTTGGGACAAGGTATCCACCTCGACACAGTGATTTGGCTGCTAAGTCTACGAAGGCATACATAATTTAACCCCCTTTGGTTTTGAACCTGTGACCTCTTAGGAAGAAACACACGCTCTTAACCATTAGGCCCACTCAAGTTATATATATATAGTTAGTTTGTTAATTATTTTTCTGGGGTAAACTTTACACTTGTTTAATGGATACAAAACTTATGTGATGAATAGAATACTTAAAGAAAATATATTTGTACAATTTTTTAATTAAAAAAATTTGAAAACAATTTTATGTAATTTTTTCTCTAAATAACATTTTATATTTTGAAAAAATTATATTTTCCCTAATCAAATTTAAATAGATTATAATATTATAACAAAATTTAAATACATTATAATAATATATTTAATATGAGTTTATCACATTATTTACTTGAATTTAATTATAAAAGATAAAAAACATTATTTAAAATAATCTAAAATAAATATAATTGGCATACATTATATAAATGTATATACATAGGACTTGTATTTAGGTGAGAATTTTTGGAGTTTCCGGGGTGAAAAAATTTTGGTTAAATTTTGTTTTGTTGTTAGTTTTTTGACTGCATCTATGGATTCAATGCCCTAAAAAACTTTTGTGGTACTTCTATTGTGCAGATTTCACTTGCAAACTTGTGATTTCAATAAACCCCTATATGATTCTAGACAAATTAGATCGCAAAATAAACCAAAAACCTTTTCAAAAAATCACTCTTAAAAACCACTAGTATAAATATATACTTATTAATTTATATAAATATATAATAATAAACATTAAACAAAATTGTTACATACATTTTAACTCATTCAAATAATGGTTCATCATGATTATTCTATAACAAAAATAAAATTCTTTGTGACGAAATGACATAAAGATTTTTATGTCAACGCGTTTGAAACAACTTATTATGGTTCACTATCATCATGATTACTCTATTCAAAATCTCTTTCTATATGGACATTCACATTAATGTTTAATATTTATTTTAATAAAATGATAAATAAAATTTATAAACAATAAGAAAGAGATTCACATTAATGTTTAGTATTTCTTTTAAGAAAATGATAAATAAAATTTATAAAAAATAAGAAATAAAAAAAATCACTTTTAGTATTTTTCAAAAATATGTTTTAATTAATTAAATTAAAAGATTTTTTTTAAAGATGTTTTCTAAATTATTCAAATAAAAATGATGGTCGGAAAAGTGACAATGGGGTGCCAAAAAAATGTGCTTGTATTTTTAAAAGGACACATTGATGCATGAGCCTCTAGCTTCGACATTCCTTAAAAAATCATTCCCAAATTCATATGTAGGTGTTGTTAAGAATGTGTGCATATTTCTTAAAATGCAAACACATTCTTATTAGTCCCTACTTTCAGCATAGCAGGTACTATAGCGTTCGATCGAGCGTTGAGTTCATATTAGTTGCCATTGACCAAACAATATATTCCCGTACATTTCAGGTTTAACCAATATTTTAAATAAAATATTCTGCTCAACAAAATTTTATCGAAAGTTTTTGTTTCGACCTCTTATTGCCGGTTCGACTGTATACTTTTCTCAAAACTTAGGATAAAGAGTTTGGGGCTCGATTGTGTACTTTTGTTAAAACTTAGGATAAGTAGTTTGGCAAGCTCGTGTGCTTTTCTTAAAACTTAGGATAAGTAGTTTGGCTCTTTGTGAATTTTAAGCAAAGTTTGCTTCCCACCGCAAAGCTAGCCACCTGCCAGCCACCTTCCATCTTTGGTTGCCACCGCAAAGCCAACAACTCTAGCCACCTGCCACCACAAAGACTTTGGTTCATATGTGAGTGAATAACCATAGAAGAAAGAACAATTGCGCTCTAAGCATTTCAACTTCTGTGTACAGAACCACTCACCTCTATCTGCAGAACTGCCATGAATATAGTTATCAGAAATGTTGCCATGCTTGGCTGCTCACAGTAGGTGCTTCACCTCTGTGTGCAGAATCGCCATGAAAATACCAACAACCATCATTGATGCTTTGCGCCCTTCACCTCTGTGTGCAAAACAACCATGAATATAGTTATCAGAAACGCTGCCATGCTTGGTTGCTCGCAGTAGGTGCTTCACCTCTATGTGCAGAACAACCATGAATATAGTTATCAGAAACACTTCCATGCTTGGTTGCTTGTAGTAGGTGCTTCACCTCTGTGTGCAGAACCGCTATGAAAATACTAGCAACAATCATTGATGCTTTGCGCCCTTCACCTCTATGTGCAGAACCGCCATGAATATAGTGTCAGAGACGCTGCCATGCTTTGCTGCTCGCAGCATACACCTAGAAGAAGTATTGAATTTCTATAGACGCACCTGTAGAAGAAGCAGTGGATCCTAGAAATCCCTCAAAAGTGTTCAAAGCAAGCTCAAGGATGTTCAGAGAAAAAGTGGAAACTAACAAACAAAAATCAACACACTAAAAGGTATTTTCAAATTCCAAATTTGAGCAATTATTCTATCTATGATAAAATAGTTATAGTAAAAATAAAACAAAAAGAGAAATACAAACCTTGTTTGTGTTGTCCAATTGGGATTGTAGCTCTGCTATTTTTACCGTAAGTCAATGATTACTCCTAAAGAACCATGGACAGGATCTCGAAGTCTCTAGTTTGGTTTGTACACCATGCTCCTTACTGTATCACGTCTATGCTCGGCCGAAAGATCCTGTAACAGATCATCACAACATCAGACTATCTTTATGTATTTGGGCAAGGTAATAATTAAGATTAATAAGTTTGAATGAAAAAAATGCTCTAATTTTTTCTAAGAATCTCTAAGTATCTCTTATCTATGTAAATAATAGCCCCGAATTCGAGCGCTGAGAAAAAACATCAGTGCAGAGAATACAAAATAACAGTGTACATGCGTTAAACGTCGTAAGAGGCAAAGCCCTCCAAATTATCAAAGGAGGAAAATAACATCAAATATATTTAAAAGAGGTTATTTCTTTTAAACAAATACAGTCTATCGAGGCCTTTAAACTATAGCACAAGCTAGGCTGTTGAAACAACATAAATAATAAATCTTATACGAGTTTGAACAAATACATAGACTACCCAGAACCCAAAATGCACCTGTGACATCGCCTGGGAGCGCCAACGGAGATTGAAACCAAATGAGCAGCAAGCCGAGTATCAAGGCATGCCAGGGAAACTAGAATTCCCATGGAATTAGCAAGAGTTGACAACATAAGAGGCTGGTAAGGCCAAAACAATGAAAACAAATATGCCAGAGATCTTACCCTGAAGCAAAACCCTAATGGTTTGAGCCTGCGTGCGAAGGAGGAAGGTCGACGGACTGTAACCTGTCAACAACCAAATGCAAGGTGGATTAGAATCCCAAACATAGAAAATGGGAAGCAAATCAGAGCAATAATAACACAATAGACATAAAATGTGTCGCCGCTCACCTGAGGGATGGTCTCCTAGTGTTGAAAATCCCTGTTGAAAATCCCTTGGAAAAGTGCAGAGCCAAAGTAGCAGCTCGACAACTGACAATAGCCAACAATGGTGAACATTGGAAGGGTTACAAGCCCTCCATCACCGAGAGTATACTTAGAGAGGAATCTTACCGAAACATATAGTGCAAATGAAGTGCGGAAGGTAGGGTTGGATCGAGTGGTTACCGGAAAGGAACCTTAGGGAAAATCCGACTGCGTTTCCAAGGTAACAAATCGACGCCTGAAAGAAGGCTAGATGTAACAAATCTACGCTTGAAAGGAGGCTATATGGCAATGAAATAATCCAAAGCCTGGGGCCGGATGGCCATCCGTCATTAGACATAGCTTGGTTAATATGCTCTGAATTGCTTGCATTTTTTTGTCATGAATTTATGTGCCACATTTTTTTCATTTTTTTTTGCATTTCCATGATTCAAAATGAAATAAATCCAAGAAATTTATGTGACAGAGTTCTTCATTTCTTTCATCTCGTCATTTGCATGAAGCACGATAAAGTCATATGCTTGCGGTAAATTTACCCAAAAATAATTAGAATTTAAGTTTCGTTTGCAAGAATATTATGCGTTAATAACTTAATTGTCTTGAGTTTCTATCATTTGAGGAAATAATTGAATATATTTCTGTGATAAAGCTCTAGCATTTCTCTCATTCCAAGGGCCGCAGTCGTCTTGTCAGGTTTATCCTGTTGCAAGTTCTTATACGCCTTCCTTTATGAAGGTTTGATAACCCAGCAAGGTTTGAAAACCCAACAAATATGACTGTAAATATTTAGCTAAATGTTCCTTCACCATGGATCGCACACTTGGAATTGGTCAAACAAATATGGAAGTGTAATTCATGCACGCGGGTCCATTCGAACCATGTTGGCGACATCTAGTTACATCTGGTAAACATGCATGTTGATGTATTTCACTGTGGATGAGTGGTTGGAAGATGGGCCCACTTAGTGTTGTAGTTGTGCACCTATGCGGGTATGGTACGATGTGTCTAAAACATGATGTCATGTGACCTAAAATATGTTAAAGAACCTAAAGTATTTATCTCAAAGTCTCTAGTTTGCTTTGTACACCATGCTCCTTACTGCATCATGTCTATGCTCGGCTGAAAGATCCTATAACAGATCATCACTACATTAGACTATCTTTATGTATTTGGGCAAGGTAATAATTAAGATTGATAAGTTTGAATGAAAAAGATGCTCTAAATTTTTATGAGAATCTCTAAGTATCTCTTATATATGTAAATAATAAATCGAAAGGCAAAATGATCTTTATTGCACTTCCAACCATACCTAAAGATTGAAGGCTCCATCATGAGACCAACTTTTCTATTTCTTCATTTAACTAACCAAAATCTATTCATTGTAATCCTAACATTAATTTTGTCATTGGAGTAATACATGTTATACTTCTCAGATTTAGTTGGTTCGAAGTTTATTCCAAGTTTGTCCCATAACACCAAGATTTTTAAACTTCAAATAAGCAGTAAAAGTAATGAATCTGTAATAAAACTGCATTAATGTAGGAGTAATTATGACAAGGAGGAATGTATATCCCATAGCTCCAAGAATTAATATCTATGGCATAAGAAGCATGATTCAGATCATTAAAACATACATGTGTTAAGTTACTCCTATCTAAGGTGTGCAGTCCAAAATGATACCAGGATCCTTGTCAACAGTGACATTGATCTTCAAGTAGGCACTGCTGATTCAAGGCTTCAAACCACAGGGAACAAGTTTATTTCTCTGTTGATGCCCAGAGGTCAACTCTACACAAAAATAGATGCATGTAGAGGAAGAAATATCTATATGTCCTAAAGAATACCACAGAGGTTAATGTAATTAGGTCCTTATGCTCATAATTTTAGACTTCAAGAAGAACTGCTGCTTTAGGGTGATCACAATGTCTTAACAATCAAAACCCTCACTGTGGTACCTCAGGACCAAGATTGGAAGTTTCCCTAGGTTGAAAATTTAGCGATCAATTTCAAGACTTCGTGAATTCGCAATACTGGAGAATGAAATGCCAAATGTTTCAGATAGAAGGCCTCCCAGGATGAATATTCATGACTGCAGAGATTAGATTTTTGCACAGAAGACAATTGTTATCGAGCCTTCAACTCCACCGTGACCATGCCACTGCAATCATGGATATTTACTGTAAATGTCTCAAAACTACCCTAATTAGTGGGCACAATAGTCCTTGATTTGTTTCAAATAAGACTGAATCTATCCAGAGATGAGGCCGCACAGGAGTCACACATGCAATCAATATTAAAAAATTTCAGCAACTTTTTGGTGTATAATAATTTTATAGCTCTTTTGAATACTCGTGCATCTAGTTACAGTTCATCTCGAAACACCTTCTTCTATCATCAGTGACAGAAATTTGAATTTTCTTATATATGCATGCAATGCAAGTGTCCATGCCATGAGGTAATATGAACAACTGTTGAAGTTTGTTCGAACCGTGTTGGCAACATCTGGTTAACATGCATGTTGATGTATTTCACTATGGACGAGTGGTTGACAGATGGGCGCACTTAGTGTTGTAGTTGTGCACCTATGCCGGTATGGTACGATGTGTCTAAAACATGATGTCGTGTGACCAAAAATATGTTTAAAGAAATCAAAACTTTTTAATTTATTGAAGCAGCTTAATTATTCCTTCAAAGCGTTCAAATACTTGAACAAATATGGCATGGCCATCTGAAAAACAAGTCCAACTTGTAACTAAATTTCAACTTTCAACTTCACTGCAAAAATATTATAATCCTTTTCTCCTTTTTGGGTCATTAGATAGCAGGCAAGCACAGTATCTATATATTATATACTTTCATCGACATAAATTTGAAATTTCTTATATATGCATGCAATGCAAGTGTCTGCGCCATGAGGTAATTTGCATGCTTCTACCACCCCGGCAAGAACGACCACTACGACAATGGCTCCCTTGTTTTGCAAATTGATTTGACCAAAAAAAATTACACCAATCATTTTAAGAATTATTAAGTAAATTTAAGAATAAAAAGTAACATCAATTAGTTTCATGTAACTATTTTTATTGAATTTGATTTTCTTAATTGATAATTTTCTTAAATTATAAAAAGGAAATAAAGATTTCATTTCCCATTAATTAAATTACAACATATATAATTAATATAAAGCTTCGAGAAGGCTCAATATCATGACATGAAGACACACTAAATATAAATCCAGAATTGATAAACATAAATATTGAAATTGATGTATGTTTAAAGTGTCTAAAAGGCCTTATACAAGATTTATAAAAGAGTAGAGTTTTCGTGACTATCACAAGTCACATCTCTAGATACCATTATATCTTCTACTGCAAATTCCCAAAGCCAATTAATATACATTTATAATTATAGGGCCAAAATGTATATATTTATGATTCTAGGGCCAAAATGTATAGATATTATAAGATGGGTTTATATAAAAATTATTTTAGAGACTAGACATTTCAAAATCAGAATTTATGATATTGTTTATTGACTTAAGAACTAAATTATAACAATAAGTCACAAAAAGATGCATTTGTATGGATGGGTGTATTAATGAGAAAATTAATTATGCTTCACTATGGACACCCTCGAAAATAATTGGGCTTATGAGGTAATGGAGCTAGGTCCAAAGCTTTATGCCGAGAACCAAACTATAGTTATTTACAACAAAATAGAAGAAAATTATTTACCGTAAATCTATACCAGAAATAAAGGAAAAAATGTTTCCGATGGTGAAAAAGCTGAAAGGAAACTATATAAATGGTTATAAACATTGTAGAAAGTAAATAAACTAGAATTAAGACAAACTAATGATAAAGTAATGAATCATTTATAGGCATTAAAAAAGAAAGAAAAAAGCATACCTTGTTAGTGAGTAGGTTGCATACGTATGTTGTGTTTAATTAAATGATAATTTCAAATGCTAATATTTGAGGAATCTACTCTTAAAAAATAAAAAAACGAAGAAACTTTATTGGAGAAAATATGCAAAAGAAATATCAACTATCAAAAATGTTGATTTTGTTGATAAAATGAGAGTATATTAAACTATTTAAGTAAATTTCTACGAAAATAAGGATCAGATATCACTTCTAATTTTTAAGATGTAACATAATTCATACATAAACACCTAGAATGTCAATTAATCAAGTATACAAAGTTATGGACCACTTGGGCTCTTTCGAGAAGATTGTAATAATAATGTTTTTTGTGCAAAGAAATGTACTATTTAACACTAATATGATGTAATAATAGGCCTTCCAATAACACTGATTAGATGCAAGAAGTAAAAAGAATCCTTAATAAAAGAATTAGAAACTTGATGATTTCACTTCTCTTTGTAATTTTTGAAAATATTTATGTTGTCACCAAAACAAGTAAGCTTTAGTACTTTAGGCTAAATAAATCACATGGAAAATGGAATATTTCATAAATTATGCATAGGTATCCTTAGTGCCATTTGTCATCCTACCTTTTGTGCCTTCCATTTATTTTTATAACTCACTTAGGTAGTTGGAGGACTAATTAGTTATAATAATTTTTCGTTTTTCTTTTTTAATTCAGGAGAATGAATTTAAAAGAGATATTTTTAATAAATTAATTTATTAATTTTAGAAAATAGGTGGGGCCCTTGACTATGTCCACAAAGTATTTCTATGTAACTTGTAACACCATATAAAATATGACATCATGAAGAATACCACTATCACGAAGATCACATTTACAAATCAAGCCAACATCCATCAACATATATAGTTAAGCATGCAAAATCATCCTTGTGTCTACCACTTAACATAATGTCATACAAAATATGTACCGTCATTAAAATAAATTGTTGTCCAAAAATATGTCAATATAAAAGACGAAAATAAGTATAAGTAAAATTAAATATAAACCCATGAGCACAAAGAAATAACTCAAGTCAAATCCAATGTCAAATTTTTCTTAGGGCTATATTGTTCTTTTCTTTGATAATTGCATTTCTTCATTAACACATTAAATTCACCCCATAACATCATAACATTATTCAGATTTATATTATCTAGCAACATATGCAACTATGTAGAAAGAACAATATCAACATTATCAATGAAGCATAATAAAAAGAAACAATAGAAGAAAAGCATGTACATAGAGACATCAATATTGGTCGGAGATTAGGGAAAACCCCACTATGGGGAAAACCCTTTCAAATTCTTGTTCTTGTTAGATCATCATTGAATGATTCATTAAATGAGACTACAATAATCCATATCTTCATCCATAAAACTAACCAAAAAAAATCAACTAAATAATATCTATGAGATGAACCCAATCATGATTATCCTTAAAACCCTGATTGTGAAACCTTTAATGAACTATTATTATCTACGGTCGATTCCCGAACACTGTGGTCAATGAGCGAAAAATTCAGATAACTAAAAAATAAAACATTTAATTCATGGTCACATGGAGTAGGAATCATGTCTGTAACTGGAAAGGTCCAGTCACTCCCTTGGGCCTATAAGCGAACAATTGTGGTCGAATTCAGACTTTGTAGATCCTATGACTTTGATTATGAAATCCTAGATGTCAGTCACATGGAGGATGAGATGTGCGTGTGACTGAGATGCTTCAGTCACACAGATGAGTCAGCTAGTGAATGATTATGGTCATGATCCTGTTGTGTTGTGCCTACAACTAAGGCCCAAAACCCTAAAACACATATGCGAGCTTCAAACCCTGCAATTTCATCTTTGAGTGAACCCATTCCTTTACAGATGTGCCTCAGACCTATGCGAGACAAAACCAAGAAAGAGAATAGAATAATGATCCATGATGATTTCCAAATGAGGTATATGTCGCTTGTATTTATATCCTTCCAAGGGGGTCCACTTTTCTTTAGGGTTGACCTGATTAATATGCACATTTGGGCTTTTAATTTAAAAATACACTTTCTCTTATCCAAATTAGATGATATTTAGGTCAATTTTGGTCCTCTCGAAAAGAGGAATTCAATGAAATAATCATCTCCATAAAATGAGCTATCGGAAGGGAAAGAGATAACCAGCCATATATTGGGTATTTAATGCCTTCAGAGCAGCACGCGACTTAACGCGATAACACGGGAACGGGTAAATTCGGCATTAAATAATATTTGCCCACTCTCGTGTTATCGGGCTAAGTTGCGTGCTGCTCTGAGAGCATTAAATACCCAATATATGGCTGGTTAGCTCCAGCCCTATCGGAAGTGGAATTTGGAACTATTTTCCAATTTTAACACTCCCTCTCAACTAGGGATAATTCCACCTGCATCATGTCATGTGTATCCTACCATCAAATCATATCGAATCTCGAATATCTCAACATTAGATGTGTTCATTGCTCATATCGATTCATATCTTCTTATTCCTTCTTATCTCTTTATTCTCTCTTATCATATGATGAACATTCTCAAATCTTAAAGAAGAAGAATTTTACATTAGAGGGGAGCCTAGGCTACCACCCTCTATCCATCGGGGAGCCACTGCTACCACCCGAATCACTTCTAATTGGGAGCTTAATGCTAGCACCTGTGAAACATCAGTAGGGATCCATATCTACTACCCATGTCATCATTAGAGAGAATATAATTAGGGAGCGCATCTCAACATGGAACCACATTGGGGAGTGCATCTCAACCCAAAATATCATGGGGGAGCTAAACATCTACGACCCCATATCGAGAGATATGTGATATATGGGAGATACTACTCAACCCATCCTATTTCCTTGATCTTCCCAAAAATGACCATTAAGAGTCATGTGGTAGAAAACTTGCATAATAATCAGATTGGTTTATACACCCCCAAGTATACTCTCAACCTGTTGGCCAGACACGGAGCAATATTCCCAACAAGACCTACTTGTGGATATCATGCCAAATGGGGTATACTCTATATATACCAAGATAGGGGAGAAACATATATGATCCTACTATCCAAAGATCCCTCAACCTGAGGATATCTCCATCTAAATTCCACACCTTGGGAGCTCAAATAGGGGGGAAAAGATTCCTCACTGTCCTCGATCAACAATTCTCTCTATAGATCAAAAAAATTCCATCATCCTCATATCTGGTAATCATCATGTCTCAATAGTAGTTGTCTCTTGTTCATATAGTAGATCAAATCAAATATCATATTAGAACAAAAATATACATATCATAAAAAAGATACCATAGTCATCCTCCCTCTCAAGGAGGTGAAAACCACAAGCCTAAGCTTGTCTCATACAACAACACTATCTCACTAAAGGTGTCTCAGACTCATCTATATGAGAGATTATTTGCTAATTGGTTCCAATTTTTTTTCATTGCAATATATCTATGTCATAACCATAACTTTATCAAATGGCTTTCCAAAGATATTTTTCATCTTGCCTCATAGCTAGCCATGCTAGCAACATGTTACTCAACCTTTTTCACTCTTAAAGATACAAACCTTTCATCCAAAAATATCAGGAAAGATATCATACTAAGGAAGAACCCATATGTTATCATCAATCACAATACAACAGATCACCAAAACATCTATGGAGTCACATATCATAAGAAGAATGTCCCAGACCAAAAATAGACCATCCCATGCAAGTATCTCTAAGGGTTCTTGGCAACAACCCAATGTGTATGAAGCAATTCAATCATGAATTCGCTCAGGTTATATATATATATAGACGAGTGTTCAAAACAAAACATCAATGCTTCAAGTAAAGTTCAATAATATCTCTTCACAACTTCTTAAAATTCACTCGGAGTGTCCAAGGATTTGCATTTCTACTTTCCAAAAACTACTTCAATAGATTTTCAATACATATTTTCTTTTCCAAAATTAAGAAGTTGATTCATCATGCCATGATTCATTATTTTTAGCTTTAGAAGCCATATGCCTCTTACTTTGATCACTAGAGGCTCATTACCTATCAAGAATAGATCATCAGTATAGAAAAACCAAAATCAAAGTCATACCCTAGACCCCTTTTGAAATAGAGGTTTGGATGGTGTTGACATTGTTGGACCCACCAAGATTCAGGGGATCACCTCAGTATGAAGTCCCACCTAGACCTCACACAGTTTAGTGTGGGATTCTCATTCGGTATGATGGCCTAGTTGCCATTATCTTAAATATTTACCTCATCTCTTACTTGTCAGCATAGGAGAATGGTCTACTTTGTCTTTGAGTAGTGAGGTTCGCGTGCCTAGTGATTACTAGTGTTACTTGTGCCAATGGTTCTTTCACTGTAGAGGGAGAGGGTGGGAGTGAGTCCCAAGTCAGATGGGAGGAAAACCCAACTTTGTTAGGAACACACAACACAACAAGATGTACACAACTTCTAGAAGAGTAGTCCACACGAATGCGGTAGTCACAAAACACAAGGAAAGATAACATGTACAACACACAACAGAGGAGTCTGTGAGAGTGCGACGATCCTTATAACAAGTTTACATGAAAGATCTGTCTGATGTCTGAGGAGGTAACTAACATGGGCAAGACAATGGTAAAAACTCATACAACACATTTTCATTAATATATGTTTTAAAACAATTGAATGGGTTCAAGTGTTAAACACAGGGTGAAGCAACACGCATTACAAGTGTTCAAGATCAGTCTTACAATAGTTACAATACAGTTACAATACATGTGTGAAAACGTGCTAGCCTATTAGCAGGCCTTTGAATTAAGTGAAATTTGCAAGACACATCGTTACACCATACATCACTAACCCCATGGGTGGGGCATTGGAGCCACTACTTACTCCTCAAATAAAATATTACAAACTCTCAAGGCTTTGTGGGAGGAGCCGAGTTGAAAATCCCTTTTCATGTACAATTAAGTGGGTACTTATAGCCAAGGGTGAAACTGACCCTTGTGGCTATTTGACTACCCTCATCACTGTTTAACTTCCATGACCTTTCGACTTTACATGACTCTTCATATGACAAGTGGGTCTCTTAAAATTCCATGTTACATTGCATTGATTGACAGTATGGCTCACAGTAGAGATGTGGACGACATGACTTATGATAAGACTCGACATGACAGTGATGGTACATTCGTGCTGTTATTGGTGTGCATGTCAAGTTGTAGTGTTGTTGGGTGATTGAGTCCTCATGGTGTGTCACAACTTCAGCTCCACATTACAAAGTGTGCAAAGTCTTCAATGGTCATTTGGTTTGCTTGATGTTAAATTCGCACGTTACTCCTTGCTTGCATGTTGGCATGCTTGATAGGTTCACCTGTTCGCAAAAAGTGCATGTTCGTCCGTCCATCTGTTTGTGAACACATCTTTCATGTTTGCTCGTCTTTCCATCCATGTGCGAACACATCCTTACATGTTCATCTATTCGCAAGCACATCTACCTAGCATACATCGTTTCTTCTTCTATTGGTGAACATGTCCTTCTCCATGTACTCCCTTTGTTCATCCCATTTGTTTTCGTGCCATGTTTTTTTGTGTTCCTATATTTGCAGTCACTCATGATGAGATGCCATCAAATCCATAAACCTCCTATTCTACCATGATGCATGATTGCTTTGGGTGCAAATGACCGGGAGAGGAGACAGATTGTGAGTTGCGATCTAGGATGGAGGTTCTAAGCACTGCTGGTGAAAACTACGTAGAATTCATTGGGTGATGGAGAATGGAAATCCGAATAGACAGTGACTGTTCGAAGGGTTTGGCTCAGCTGGGGGACAAAAATGCACAATGTTTAGCAGGAGAAGTCCCGACCGTGAGAAGGTTGGGCAGACAAAATATGCACAATTTTTTGGAAGAGCGAGCAGCAGGAGCTTGGCAGCCAAAACTGCGCACTTCCTGGAGGGAAATGGCAGTTCGCTACCGAGACCTTAGCAGCAAAAATTACACAATTCCTAGAAGGAAAAGGCAATCAACTTTCGGGAGCTTGGTAGCAAAAACTGTGCAATTCATGGAGGGAACTGGAAGTCAGCTATTGGAGCTTGGTAGCAAAAACTGCACAATTCTTGGAGGGAACTGGCAGGTGGCTGCTGGGAGCTACTAGCAGGGAAAATTACACTGATACTGGGATGCTAGGCTACTAATAACCTCTGCGTAGTTTCTGATCTAAGCGGACTACTGGGCAAGAGAGGACTTCCTCATGAAATCTGTGCAGTCTTCGAGGTGAGCACTCGACTGACTGACTAGAGGGTTGGTTGGAAAAACTACGCAATTTTCTGAGGGAGAGAGGGATGGGCAATGGGTGTCTGTTGGGCCTATCTATGCATTTTTCTCAGTCAGTGAAGCAGGCAAGGTCTACAAACTCTACGCAATTTTTTAGGGCAATCAATCCTGGGGTGACTGTCGGGTCAAATGCTTCAATTGACCAAGACGTTTGATTCATCTGCTTGTTGGCAGCACAGCTTGAAATGGCTTTCTTGTTACTTATGCATTGTTCTAGGTGATAGTCGGTCGAGTCAATGGTGAGGTGAAGGTCCGGATGTTAGAGGGGAATATGTTCGTCAGAACCTCAGCAAAATGACTAAGTGTGTGAACGAGTGAAAAGGTGCATACATGATCTTGCAAAAACACACTTTCACGACTTGACAACGAGATGACTCAAACCATCCAGACACATATGATCAACATGATTGACCAACGGTGTGAAGGAAAATCACGACACTTGTGATTGACCATTGGATGACTGCGATGATGCTTGTGTCATAGTGTATATGACTCCGTGTGTGAGTGCGACAGATGTTTACTTAGCGAACACAACATATACACATGAAGAGAAGACCTTGTGTATGTCCATAACATGGTCACAAGCATGACATTAACATCAACATGTAAAAGTTGTTGGTGGAATGATCAAGCAAGGTGGGTGTGAAGACTCACACAAGGTCACTGAGTGAACTTGAGTGCTTGCGGTCAACAAGTAAAACTTTCAAAGGAGGCTCCAAAATTGGATGCAGGCCAAAATTTTGTAGGGTGTTGTATCTACTACAACACTTGGCAACACACTGGTAGAACTCCAGCTTCTCTATTTTGGTTCATTGTCAGCACAGGGCCTTGGTATTTCGGGGAGTATTAAATAGATGTGTGGGTTACTTCGGCTTCCCCACTTACCCAATGGAAATGCATGGTTCAACTTTTGCCAACTCATTCAAACACAACAAAATTTTAGCTTTATCACAGTGTTTCAATATTGGGAAGGGTAGTTTAGCTCGTGAGTTGAAGATTTTCAAAGTATAAGTTTTCATATCTGGTGTTGCTTCACTGCTAGCAAGTGTTATAGACATTTTTGTGCCTTGCAGCCTCGAGCATGAAATGTCCATAATCTAAGGGATCCAAAGTCCCTAAACATGTTGTTCCTACCCCTAGAGGAACAAGGCCAACAAACCACAGCAATTCACAGAAGTTCTCCACCTGAAACTGCTCAAAAACAAGCCAATTCTGGATCATGTCAACTGCTCCACTGAGCATCTGCGCTGAATGTCAACTGCTCCATTGTCTACCTGCGTTGAATGTCAACTGCAACAAAGGCTACCTGCGCTGAGCGTAACTGGACAAGTGGCAGGTTCATTCCTCAATGTGTCAATGCCCAGGAAGCTTCCAAAATGACACTTGCATCAAAGAATTCGACTGGTGATGAGTAAGAGGTTCCAAATCTCCAAGTGGAAGCAAGAACCTCCAAGTGGACTCAAGAACTGAGAGAGGGAGAGGACACTAGTCAGTTTCATACCAGCCTCAAGTTGACTCATCCTCTCTCCAAAAGATCTATATATAGATCTCTCCTCCATGGGATCTGGGGGCTGGAATTTTGTTATTGCAAAGAATTGCTGTTGGTTTGAGATTGGATCATTGGGTGCTTAATGCTTTGAAGGGAGCTGAAGAAGGAATTCCATTCTGCTGGGAAGGAGATGCTGGATTGGAGCCCTCTGGGTTGTATCTCTTCCTGAACCCTGTTATCAATCAATAAAGCTATCTTGGTTTGCTCCTATATACTGGTGTATTTGTATGATTGCATTAGTGTATTTGATTTACTTCTAATCCTGAATCATTTATGAATATGAATATATGCCTTTGTGTTGTGTTCTTCTCTTGTCGCAAGTAGCTGTTCTCTTGTCACAGGTAGTTGTTCTCTTGTGATCTCGTGGGAATCAAGTAGTTGTTCTCTTGAGCAAGCGAGGAGGCAAGTAGCTGTGAACACCCAAAGAGAAGAGGATCTAGATCGAGGGACAAACGGAAGACAACGGTAAGTCTATCGATCTCCCCTCTTTCACATTTCATAAAGGAAAGAACCAGAATAGCTATATCTGTTTGTTGCTAAGGCACTGTCACACCTTAGGTGGATAGGATCGTCCTGCATAGGCATTTTTCCCCACAACAAATTGGCGACTCCGCTGGGGAGATTTGTTTTAGTCATTTTATTTGTGTTTACATCATTGTTTGCTTTATAGACTCAGCAACAACAATCGAACTGCTTCTGCAAAGTAGACTGTTGCTGCCTTGATCCTTCACTGGATTTTGTCTATGATCTGAACAATGGACTCACAAATGACTTGATGATCCTTTGTGATAGTCTTTAGTACCCTCTCAAAGCATCCCTCTGTTTATACCTTGCTTGTGTTTCTGATTTGGCCTGAAACAGTTGATTTTTGAGCATTTTATGACCCGGAACCCAAGGGAAACGAGAGTTTCTCTTTCAGCACAGACACTGTGAAGGCAGTCTGCATTTCAACGCAGGTCCCGTGAAGGCTACCTGCGCTGAATGTCAAACTGACAGTGTTGGGCTTGCGCTGAACCAGTGTGGCCTTGTGCAGCTGGGGTTCTCTGCTGTCTTTTGCCCTGTTTTGATCTCTGTTTTTGCAGCCTTTAACCAGCATAGGTACCAGTCTGATAACCCCTTTTCTTTGCTTGAATTCCACCTCATTTTGTACAAAAAGACTGTAAGTGTTTTTATGTGTTTGTGGCGTCATTTACAGTTTTCCTTTGCATTAGCGAAATAATCATCCTGTAGCCCTTGATTCAGATCTGATTGATTGTGATCTTAGGAGAGAGTTCATTGGCTGTTTACAGTTGATTATCATTTGTTTTTGCTTATTGGTTTGAGTTTATCACTTTTAAGTGTCGAAACAAGTATTCATTTCGAAAATCGCAAAGTGATTGTAACCTCTTCTACCCTTGCTGATCTTGGAAAAGTAAACTTGTTTGTATCTATCATTTAAAAGCAAATTCAAAGTTGTACAAAAAGCTTTCTTTGTAGGCATTTATACTAAGAAAGCGGAAAACAAACACCTGCATTGTGCATTTGCATTTTGATAAGTTTGCATGATTGATTTAGGAAAGAGTGCATTAGAGTGTGCTGATTGCTCTTTGAGAAAAGATAGTGTCGCTCTTTTCCCTTAGTAGCTAAGATTTTCAAAGTTGAAAAGATTATAAAGCTTGCTTATCATCTTAGACTGCATTTAGGAATTGTACCATACGTCTCGTGGTGATCCTGAAAGACAAACTTTTAAAAAAGATCAACTTAAAATAAACTGAATGAACCTAACAACGCTTTGCAATATAACGCACAACATAGAGGTCTAGGCTAGAGACGTGTTCCGGCGTCGTTAAGCCTAGTGACTGTCGATCTCGGGGAAGGTGGGTGATTCCTCCTGAGGGACGATAGCGCTAGTACGGATTTGTGCTCCCACGTACCGTCGCGTATATATTGGGAGACCCCTATAGGCATATATCCTTTATCCTTAGGAAGCCGTGTCGGCCGCCCTACTGATCGCAATGCAGTGAACACAGCATTCACGAAGATCGACCACCCGTACCGTAAAAAGTATTCTGTGGTTTTGCGAAAAGTTTGGCACACCCTCTGCCTAGATCTCTAGAGCAGTTTCTTTTGGCCTTTTTCAGACTCTATAACAGAAAAAGTCCATCCGAGCATTTGTCACTTCGGGCTCGTTAAAACATCGAAGGAGACTAGAGTCATCTTTAGCTTTTTCTCGACTCTTTAAAAGTGAAAAAGCAAGTTGTGTCTAAAGCGTCGTTAACAATTTATTTTAAACGGAACAATCACCCATTATTCCCGCGTTGATCTTTAGGTTGAAAAGATGGAGCACACCAACCAAGGAGTTCCCCTTGGTGGAAATCCTAGTCCCTTCTCCTCTTGGGGAGATGTTGGTGCGCCCCACATGGCCACATTGTCGCTTCCAGGACTGACAATTGGCCTACCAGTCTGGCTCTTTTCAACCAATGTCGTTCAGAATTCCGCAATTCCTGAACAGTCGAGTCAACAGTTAGATCAGACAAGGGTTGCCCACCAGCCTTCCACTTCATCTTCTTCTCCTCCTTCCTCTTCGCTTGACGGAACTGGTCGAACAAAGAACCGGGTTCCTAAGGAGAAGAAGGAGAAGAAGAAGAAAGAAAAGAAGAAGAAGGAGCCTAAGGCGACTGGGGGCAAACAAATGTCATCTGACAAAAATCCACACACAGCACTCGTAAGGCCTAAATCACCACGCGTCATATGCAGGGGAGACCACTTCCATAGAGATTGTCCATGTATCCCCCGGATACTAAGAGACTGGTCCCCCCGTTTGCACAATTCGGTAGCATCGACCTCTGATAGCCATGTTGACTGCTCACCGTCAACTAGTGGGAGTGAAGCCCCAGGACAGAGTGAGAAAGCTAAATTTCCCTGCAGAATGTGTGAAGGCGATCACGCCATCCACCGTTGTCCCTTCTTAGACGAGGCAAAAAGAGTTCTGGAAGATCGCCCGATTTTACGAGCGCATCTTCCTCCTGGATATCAAAAACTCTTGCCAAGTCCCTCGCTAGTTGAGAACCCGGCTGACCCACCCAAGTGGTCAGCCGAAGCACCTGTCATTGAAGATGAACCGTCTGGATCCATACCTGACGAAATTCAAAAGGTTGAAACGGCAGTTGACCCGGTTTTGCCTTCAGAGGCTCTATCTTCGAATGACACCATCACAAAGGAGAATAAAGACGACACCGTCCAAGTTCTCTTCATCAACACTGACTCTAATGATCAAGGGGGCAATGCCACCATTCCTTTATCGCAGGAAGGAAGTTCATCAGAGCAATATCCGGCCGTATACTCGGTCCCACCACCAAGCAACCTGGTTGTGTCCTTTGACTGGAACCAACTAGGCAGACCCCGCTTGCCAGCTAGCATACCATTCAGAATTATTGTCCAAATATACAGAATGGTAATGGCTGGTATAGTTATTGATGAAGGGGCATCTGTGAGTATCCTTTCCTCTATTGCTTGGAAAGTGCTTGGTTCGCCAACGCTTTTGCCTGAAATGAGAAATCTATCAGGCTTTGATAAGGGAACCAGTCGCCCTTTAGGGATCCTCCCCAATGTGCCAATAACATTGAAAGGGAAGACCGTTCAAATGAACGTGATGGTCATTCAAGGACCCTTGGATTATAACCTACTCCTTGGATGAGACTATATATATTGCATGGGAGCCATCGTCTCATCACTCTTTAGAGTAATGTGTTTTCCGCATGAAGGAAGAATGGTCAAGCTCGTGGGCCAACTTTCATTCCCCGGATCACGCATCGCAAATAGTCAGATACCATCCCTAAATGGTCTATTCATGCAAGAAGTGTCTCAACCCATGGTCCGTCCTCCTGATGAGCGCGAGTAATCCGGGAGGATATGACTGGAACCCAGGGGGCATGCATCCTGGTCTGCTTCGGCAGGGAAGCTTTGGGTATAGGGTAGGTTTCCGCGGGAGAATATGACTAGTCCGTACCCCGTCCGTCTAGGAAGAGGGTTGTTCTAGAAAAAGATTCTTTTGTCAAAGTTATGTGAGTGGAATAAACTATTTTTCACCCACCTTTGTCTATTTCGGTAGACATTGCCGAAGAAGTGTTTTGTTTAAACTACTAACAAGACAATCTTTGGGTAACCTGAAAGAGGTAAGCCTCTCTCGGTAAAACGAAAGTTTTAGTGGAAAAGAAGTAGAGGTAACCTTAAAACTCTGTTTTATACTTGGGGGCATGCAAACCTTTTGGAGTGCAAGCAAGGGGCGACTATTTATTTTTTAAATTTTTAGGACCTCTAACCCTTTAAACTCGTAGGATTAGTCGTTTCCGAACTTGCATAAAGAAAGGATGCGGAGCAAAGCGTGGTGAGATGAAGCTCCATAAAAAATAGCGATCTCCAATGAGACACTCTTATCATATGACTGGTATAAACGAGCAGTTTTAGCATAAAGTTCATGCTCGTTAAAAAATAAACGCAAGATCCGAGCAGTTTTAGCACATAGTTCATGCTCGTTAAAAAATAAACATAAGTCCGAGCAGTGTTTTGGCGCATTCAAGCTCATTAAAAAATGAACCTATTCCAGTAAATAACCATTGTGTATGTAACCTCATCTGCCATAAAATCCTTGGTCGTGTTTGCACCGTCACCTCCACTTTTCATTTGGCCGATCGTTTACCTCCATCTGATTGTTTAGCCATTTTGAGGAACAGCTGCGAAGAGTGATTTCACCTAGCCATCCTTGTAACACTGTCGTGATTGGAAAATTCCAACCTGTACCTAGAATCAGCTGCTAATCCTGTTCATCACTCGTTCCTCAAAAGACGAGTCTTCTTTAAGCTCTTTTCAACTGACTCGTAAAATATGAAAAGATTGCCGAGTTTTGGCCTTCCAGCTCGTTAAAGCGACCGGAAGAGCCATCCCTCCTCTAGATTTTAATCTTTTTGGACTTGAGGGATTATTGCACAAAAAGATCGAGCGCTTGTTTTGTTCGGCTCATTAAAACTATCGAAAAATCATCCCTTCTGTATTGTTTTATACTTTTTCGGACTTAAGGGATTAGATGACGAAAAAGGAATTTTGGAGTTAACTTTACGTACCTTTTCAGACTCTCTAAAAATGAAAAGGACCGAGTTATCCTTGTCGTTAGACTCGTTAAAATCACTAAATAGCGACAAACTTGTCTTTAGACGAGAACGAGTTTCACTATCGCTAGGCTCGTTAAAACATAGCGATGGGCTTGCCCGAAGGGCAGGTTATAGAACAAGCATATGTTATCCTCCTCAAGCTTGACAAAAATAAAGAGGTACTGGTCAGCAATGACTGGGGAAAAATTGGGAGAAAATCAAGAAAACTTTGATGGTAGCAGGTCGCTCTTGAACATGACACTTTTCCTCCGTATCACAATCGGGTTGGGTTGTTTCATTCATCGGTCACATCACCATGGTCTCGCCATACCATCCATATTTGGGGTAATGCTACCGATCCATCGCATCAGTGTCACCATATGTTCAAGAGAAGTCGTTCAGAAAGAGTCAACCGGGTCCCATCCACTGCCATACATTATCCTTCATCCATTCCTGACCGCCTCCCTGAATCATATGTCACAGATCGTTTTCACCTCCATTAAAATCATTAGCTCCGTTCCGTGTCACTGATGTGGGATTCATTAAGGCCCTCCTTTGACGGATCGCTTCTTGTCGACATCAGCTCATTATCCAAGAAGTTGATCTAGGAACAACCCCTTCAGTACTTTGAAGCTTGCATGCCTCAATGGCAAGTTTCTCACTTCCGGCGACAGGTATACATCAATGACCTTCGACCAGAAGATTTTGCGTGGTGTTCGACGCCAAGTCCTTTATTCACACCACGTGAATTGTACTGCAGTACCTTGAGGGTCATTATCATTATCGGTGATTCCTCTCGCGCTTGTTAACGGTTTACATTATTGACCGGTAATCAAGCGATGTCTTTCCATGTTCGACTTCAGCGCAATTCTCACATGGATCGACTTGTACTTAGAGTGAAGATCGAACGAGTTTGAAGACCCCGGATCTAGTTTCATCCATCCGGGCTGCGATATATATTCAGGAAAAATAAAGACATTTGACATGTACATCATTGCAGCAGATGATCATCCTACTCAAAGGATGATAATTTCACCAAAATTATCAGTCTACCATCAGACGATTGTCTGTGCTATGTACAAAAATGAATTTATCGAGCTGAGCATGGGAATGCCTGCCTCAGCTAGATCATGAAAGCAATATGAATCATAATGTATTGTATTGTATCTTATTACAGGTCTCCTCCCAGCAAATGGATGAACTTCGGACCCTCCTGGATAAAACATTTCACCCGATAAACGACCTCATACTTTAGGGGGCAACTGTTATAGACATTTTTGTGCCTTGCAGCCTCGAGCATGAAATGTCCATAATCTAAGGGATCCAAAGTCCCTAAACATGTTGTTCCTACCCCTAGAGGAACAAGGCCAACAAACCACAGCAATTCACAGAAGTTCTCCACCTGAAACTGCTCAAAAACAAGCCAATTCTGGATCATGTCAACTGCTCCACTGAGCATCTGCACTGAATGTCAACTGCTCCACTGTCTACCTGCGTTGAATGTCAACTGCAACAAAGGCTACCTGCGCTGAGCGTAACTGGACAAGTGGCAGGTTCATTCCTCAATGTGTCAATGCCCAGGAAGCTTCCAAAATGACACTTGCATCAAAGAATTCGACTGGTGATGAGTAAGAGGTTCCAAATCTTCAAGTGGAAGCAAGAACCTCCAAGTGGACTCAAGAACTGAGAGAGGGAGAGGACACTAGTCAGTTTCATACCAGCCTCAAGCTGACTCATCCTCTCTCCAAAAGATCTATATATAGATCTCTCCTCCATGGGATCTGGGGGCTGGAATTTTGTTATTGCAAAGAATTGTTGTTGGTTTGAGATTGGATCATTGGGTGCTTAATGCTTTGAAGGGAGCTGAAGAAGGAATTCCATTCTGCTGGGAAGGAGATGCTGGATTGGAGCCCTCTGGGTTGTATCTCTTCCTGAACCCTGTTATCAATCAATAAAGCTATCTTGGTTTGCTCCTATATACTGGTGTATTTGTATGATTGCATTAGTGTATTTGATTTACTTCTAATCCTGAATCATTTATGAATATGAATATATGCCTTTGTGTTGTGTTCTTCTCTTGTCGCATGTAGCTGTTCTCTTGTCACAGGTAGCTGTTCTCTTGTGATCTCGTGGGAATCAAGTAGTTGTTCTCTTGAGCAAGCGAGGAGGCAAGTAGCTGTGAACACCCAAAGAGAAGAGGATCTAGATCGAGGGACAAACGAAAGACAACGGTAAGTCTATCGATCTCCCCTCTTTCACATTTCATAAAGGAAAGAACCAGAATAGCTGTATCTGTTTGTTGCTAAGGCACTGTCACACCTTAGGTGGATAGGATCGTCCTGCATAGGCATTTTTCCCCACAACAGCAAGCCTCGATATTACCCCGATGGAGTCACGTAGGAACACATGCATTGCTCCATTGCCAGTGAGCCTAGTCAGTACCTCGGTTGAGTTGCATATTTTCCTCTATGAGTAGGAAGCCTTTCTCTTCTTTCACCTTTGTATTTTTTAAGAGGACTATACATAGGAACTTATTTATTTTTGGAGCGAAAGAGGGGTCCAAACTTATTGAGAGCAGAAGAGGTTGTTCCCTCAAATAATCATGTAAGACCTCTGACATAGGTTTTCTCATTTATATTTTTCTCTTCTTCATTTCTACTAGTTGGTTGAGCTTGAACACATAGAGAAGAAGGTTGAGTATGACATCGGGTTTCCTAGTGTGGACATAGGTTCATGGTTGGACCAAAGCATCCCTTGCAAATGGCTTGTATTTTTTGTCAAGACTTCATCGGTTGAAGGTTATAACCAAGCAAGAAAAATATGGAAACAAGACTAGCCAATTGTTGTAGTGTCACAAGTCTCTTCATATCTCAGCCACATACTCATTCAAAATCCAGAACACAGTAGATGGCAGCACTTATTTCTAGAAAACAAAAATAGAAAGTTATTAAGCAACTCAAACAAACGAAAACAAAAATAGTAAGTGAAGAAAACCAAATGAAAAGAAAGATAGTAAGAAAGGCAAAAAAAATGAAAACAACATGTAGCAAGCAAAATATGTACATGGCATGTGGTGCGGCCCAACCTATTGGAAGTAATGATTGAGATCTTGGCCATTGAAAGGAAGGTTGTCAATCTTCCCTTCAAGTGATTGCAGATGGTATGTGTGTGGGCCAAGCTTCTCATGGACTCTGTACAGACCAGTCCACAGGGACTGGAGCTTCGTATGCTTTTATTTATCTTCATGCGACTTATCCCATTTTAGAACCAATTCACCAACATCGAAGTTAGCTTTCCCTATAGACTTCTTATCAAACCATCTCTTGATATGGTTCTGGTGGACTGTAAATTTTTCTTGCGCTTTCATCCTGTCTTCCTGAAGCTTGTGGAGCGTATCCATCCTACGTTGAACTAGTTGGAAAGGCTTTCCTTAGGATTCTTGGGATAACTAAAGTGTAGGCAAGTAGATATTAGGTGGAAGGATGGCTTTGTTACCATAGACCAGGAATTATGATGAGGTATTTAGAGAGGGTTTGTGTGTTACATGGTCAGCTCAAAGTGAATTTGTTAGGACGGTATGCTAGTTGCGTTGCTCAGAGAAAATAATCTTTTTGATTATGTAGATGGAGGTTTTCATTCACAGATTCTGTGAGATCGTTTCCTTGCGGGTGATAGTTAGATGATTGTTTCAACACAACAACATTTTGTAATGCAAAATCATAAAGTTTCAAAGATGAAAAGTATGTTGCATTATAAAAAACAAGTGATGCCAGAAACCTAAAGTGTGAGATGATGTTCTGTTGGAGGAAGCTGACGACCTCATGGTCGGTCACTTGTTTGAGCGGAACTGCTTCTGTCCACCACGTGAAGTAATCAGTTGCTGTTAGAATATGTGGTGTTGTTTTGACGAATGTGGGAAGATTTCCCTAACGATATCCAGGCCCCATTGTTGGAAAGGTCCGGTCACTGCAACAGGGTGTAGTGCGGAAGCTAACCTTTGTGCTCTGTCGGTGCATCTCTGATAGACCCGACACTTGTGAGATTAAGCATGTTCATCCTTGAATAATGTGGGCTAGTAAAAACTAGTTCACATAACTTTTTGTGGAGTGGTGTTTCTCGGAAAGTGACCCCTGGTGGGTTCGTCATGCAAATCTTATAATACCTTCTCTGATTCATGTGCCTCTAGGCACATGAGAAAAACTTTGTTGTTGTGCTTCCTATAAAGCACTCTGTGCACCAACTGATATGCTAAATCTTTGAGGTATAATGCCCTCTTCTATCTGATGGAAAAGTGAGAGGGTACGGTTTCGTGCTTAGGTACTAGTGCACATCTGCATACCAAGAGGTTCCGTCTTCAGTGGGTGTTTCCCACCTTATATTATACATCTCAACTTCCTGCTCCTAGCCGATGATTTCCTCTTCACTCTCCAATGCATGTACTACTTTAGCTGTAAGTTTACAGAGCCCATGTCATTTGACCATTTCAACTAGCTTGATTTGAAGATCATATTCTTGCATACCTATCATCTAGTTCACATGTCGTTCACCCAGTTCTTGTTGTACAAGCAGTGTGTAGACTATTGGGTGAGGGATGTAGACTATGCAGTGGTTCTTCAGTAAGTAGGGCTTTAAGTCTTTCATCACCTTGCACACTGCATATTCTTGCTTTTCAATGATGGGGTAGTTGAGTTCTGGTCCCTGCATGATTGCACTCGTGAAGGAGATGGGACGTTCATCTTGTCCTTTTGAGTGAGTATTGGAGTGAGAAAATTATTGGAGGTGAAGGTGTATAGTAGGAAATCCTTCTAGAAGTTTGGGATGTAGAGTGCAGGAGCTTCTACAATAGCCTACCTGATCCAAGTGAATGCATAACTTTCCCTCTTGCCCCAGATGTAGACTGCATCTTTCTTGATCATGCCTGCATGGGATTGACTATTTGCGCATAATTTGAGATGAACTTCTGGAGTAAGTTTATCTTTCCCAAGAAGGGATGCGTAGCTTTCTTGTTGGTTAGGTGAGGTATCTATTTAATAGTCTAGATCGAGTCTGGATCCACCTTGATCCCGCTTTTGGAAACAATGTTTGTGAAGGTTCACCTCAGACACTGTGAATACGCTCTTTTTAGTATTCAAGGAAATATCATATTTCCAACATCACTTAAAAAGTTTCTTCAGATGGCATATGTGGTCCTCATGTCTTCTTTAGAACATAGTCATAACATCGAGGTATACCACTATGCTCTGTCTGATAATTCTGCTAAAAGCGATGTCCATGGCATGCTAAAAGGTTGTGCTTGCATTCACAAGCCCAAATGGCATTCATCTATGAGTGAACGTACCCCACTTGGTACAGAAGGGAGTCTTAAGTTTATTGAATTTTACTACCAGAACCTGATTGTATCCTAAAAAAATGTTGAGTAGGGAAAACATCTCTACCCTAGATACTATTTGCATAATGTGGTCCATAGATGACACAAGGTAGTTGTATTTTTTCAAGTTATGGTTCATGTTCTAGAAATCAACACACAAGCGGATTTCCCTAGAATTCTTGCATACAGGAACAAATTTTGAAACCCACATGGAATGACCAACTTTTTATATGGTCTGTGCATCCAACAACTTGGTGAGCTCTTTCTGTATGAGGGGTTCAAGTGACAGATGTACTTTTCTCAGCTTCTGCTGATACAACTTCACCCCTTCTTTGATCAAAATAATTTGTTGGATTATTCGTGTGCCATAAGTTTTCAGATCATCATATGTCCATGTGAACACATCTGAGTAATGTTTGAACAGGTGGACAAAGGCTTGCCGCTCTTGCTGAGTGTAACATGTGCCGAGATTGACAAACTTCGAATCTTGTTATGTTCCCAAGTTGATCAGTTCATGCATCATGGTGGAGCAATGGGTTTTGTTGTTCCTCGGCCCTTGAAAACATTCCTCCAAGTCATAAAGCTTCTCCAATGATGCCAAACCCTTTGTGATAAGGTGGCCTTTCCTATTACTAGCTTCTACTTGCAGAGAGTGCTCATTCTCGTCATAATTTATCGCTTCATCTTTGAAGACGTCAATGTTTGCCATGAAATGCAGTATTTTTTTATCATCATTAAACACGCGTAAGTTAGTTATGTTATACGGGATAGATGGTTTGTAAAAAAATTCAATAGTAAATCTATCCCTAATCGGCAACATTCTAGAAGTTGCGTTTGTCAGAGCATTGGTAGCTGCATTATGCATACGTGGCACAACAATGATGTTAAATGTTTGGAAGTTACAGATTAGTCACCATACCTCTTGCTGCTAAATTTTTAGATGCGTGAAAAAGAGTGATTGGTTTTATGTACCTGTCACACCACTATCTCTGAAACACTTACCACTTTGAGCACGACCATGTTTAGGCTGATGGTTTTCTACAAACCCAACATGAATGGTTCATTCTCAACAACATTTTTGATGCACTCAAACTCCAAGAGACTTGAAACCATATGCTTCCTGTCGTATGGGTCGATCAAGGCACACCCCACTCTTGTTCCATCCCGTGTCTTTGATCCATCAAAGTTCATGGTCCACAACTTCTCTGTACATGGACCATTTGACGCACTTATACTAATGCTACTACTATTGCTACTACTGCTGCAACTATTGGTACAATGTATTGTACATGTTTCATTACCATCAATTGGGCAAGGAAGAAGTCCCAACTATGTGTCTGGTGGGTTGGAGCTCGTCATGTAGGATAACACCCCAACGTTGTCTCCAGGAGGAAGTTGCCAAATATAAGTTCTGCGAAGGCCAACGGTTCATTCTCACCATTTATGGGGGTGACATTGTGCCTCATATACCTCTTGGATAACACCTGGATTTGGTTTTTTTTTCCCTTCTACAAAAGCCACATGTGTGAATAGTCTGTAGCAAAACATATGTTCATCTTGCTAGGCCAGTCTTTGCTGAGTAGTAAACCATATGCTTCTAGTATGTCCACAACAACTATGTTGATGCATTGGTGGACTCATCTATCTTTAGATAGTCAGATGATCACATCTCAGAGTTCACCAATCGTTGGTAGAGATGTTCTATCAAGTTGGATGATCTGCATGGATGTCTCACTCCATTGTGCATTGCTACTTTTAGCAATGGAGAGTGGCATGACGTTGGCTACCATGCTAGAATCAACCAAGAAGTTTTGAACATTACAGTTGAAAACTTCAAATGAGAGTAGGAATGGAGGGCAACCTAAGTTTTCTTCTTCCATCCGGAGTGTGTTTAGCACAGTGGAAAGTGATCCAGGAGGTGTTCTTTCTCCCTTGCCGGTAGAGGTTGCATTGTCCTTTGTTGTCTATCCCAATGCATGTAGTAGGATGTCTCGTTAACTATAGACCTTAGCTAACTCGAACAAAATGATATTTGCACGATTTTTCTTCATGTCATCTACAATTTTGTAGTCCATAGGTGGTAGACTCATCGAGGTGTCCGGGGTAGGATTGATGTTCATGTTGTCTAGTAGAGTGTTCTGCGGTTTGCTACTCATTGATGTACTTTTGTCCATCGTTGTCTTCCCAGACTTGTTTTGTGTTTTCTGCTTTGGGGCGGCTGGTGGATCAACCTTCCTCAACAATAGTCTCATCTTTTCTCATGCTTCCCCAAGTGTAAGGGGAGCCCCTTTACTCCTAATATTGTAACGGTCATTTTTATGTGGGGGCTATTTCTCGGTGTTCATCTTTAGTGTTGCTTGCAAGAACTAATAGATGTTCACCACATGCCCAGAACTTGATGCTTCATAAGGTGCGACACCTTCATTATTATCCGTGTCTTCTAGTTGTTCTTGCATATTGTTTTCTGTGTGTAATGCATGACTGCATATAGAGCTTGCGACTCGCTTCATGTCTGAACAAGAGTTCTCTCAGTGATGTTCTTCATGGAATGAAGAGAACTCAAAATTTGATCACTCATCGAGGTGGAACATAAAGCTCTGTGCAGTTTTTGTAGGGTACTGGTTGCTACTTGATGACATGCTTCCTTGTCTTTGTCTAGGTGGATGGTTACTTGCAGCTACATTTATTTTTTGTTGTTTAAGCTTAGACACTTCTATTGTCAAGTTCTCGATGAGGCGAGTGAGGGTTTCAATATCATTTGTTTCCTTGTCTCTACCTTTGATCGCCACCACTTGGGACTTCCAGTTCACATCTTTGGAGTCCTTTGCTAGTTCATCATCCTTGATGACTCCAATCATGCACAGGTCTTTCTTAATAGTGATAGCCTCCTTGAAATTTTCAATATTATTAGTTTCACAGATCGCTTGACAAGCTACGCAATATTGTCGGTAGTGTGGATGTGTAGTAATAAATAATGATGGAGTCATGAGGTTTGGTATCCACTGCAAACTTGTTCAATATGCGTGTAAACCATGATTGAAGTCTTTTACATTTTCTTTCCCCTCCATCTTCAAGCTTCCTAATTCTTTGAGTAGCATAGCTAGGGTCTTGTCATCAGAATTTTTTTTGAGAAACATGTGTTTGAAGCACCCCAGTTCTATATGGAGTTGGCTAGAAGGATGTGATACTATGTAGTTGTGCGACCATCCAAGGTACATGGAAACAATATACATGCTACGTCATCATATAGTACCTCGAGGGTCTGCAGCTGTACATAGAAGTTTTCCAAATGGTCTTCAGCCTTCACTATGTTGTCAGGGTGGAACCTAATGTTCATTCTCTCTACCCACTTTGGAATCTTGTGCAAAGCACCGGGGAGAGCCAATGGTACCTCAATCATCCATTCCAGATTTTGGTCAGCCATCTCTTCTTCTTTTACATTTTCTTTCCCCTCCATCTTCAAGCTTCCTAATTCTTTGAGTAGCATAGCTAGGGTCTTGTCATCAGAAATTTTTTTGAGAAACATGTGTTTGAAGCACCCCAATTCTATATGGAGTTGGCTAGAAGGATGTGATACTATGTAGTTGTGCGACCATCCAAGGTACATGGAAACAATATGCATGCTACGTCATCATATAGTACCTCGAGGGTCTGCAGCTGTACATAGAAGTTTTCCAAATGGTCTTCAGCCTTCACTATGTTGTCAGGATGGAACCTGATGTTCATTCTCTCTACTCACTTTGGAATCTTGTGCAAAGCACCGGGGAGAGCCAATGGTACCTCAATCATCCATTCCAGATTTTGGTCAGCCATCTCTTCTTCTTCATCATCCTCTTTCTCTCCTTTAGAATCTAACGGTTCCAACTCTAAGTCTGTTGGTTTGTCTCCACCTCTGCTTCATCCACTACCTTCCCCTTTTCCTCCTGTATCGAAGTCTGATCCCAAGGTCGCAAGGGTGCGTTGTTCCCCTTGTCAGAATACTGGAGGTTCCTCTCCATTTTCAATAGCTTATGATAGACCTTCAAGTGTGGCAAGAACTACTTCTTCCACTAACGACACAACAACCCTTGTGGGAGTGGCTTTTGGCTTCCTTGATGTGTGTGAAAGATGTTGTATGCCTGGGATCAGTCTGATTGATTTCACAAAATAATAGGTAATGGGACAGATGGAGCAAAGGTGATGATATGGAATTTTGTGTTCAGTATGGGGAGGTGAGAAGTAACCAACTACAAAGTCGCGCTAGGTAATAGGGAGTGCGAGTTACTGCCTTGACCATATGGTTGGTGAGTGAGTGTGAGAGGATGTTCAACCATACACAGCTAGCTGCCTTCCTTCTAGCACCAAAAATGTTGATGGTGCTCGACCTGCCAACATTCATGGGATCACCTCGATATGAAGTTTCGACTAGACATCACACGCTTTAGTGTGGGAGTCGCATCTCGTATGATGGTTTGGTTGCCATTATCTTAATGATTTTCCTCATGTCTTTCTTGTCAGAACAAGAGAGTGTTTTGCTTTGTATTCCAGTAGTTCAGTTTGTGTGCCTAGTGATTGCTAGTGTTACTTGTGTCAATGGTTCTTTCAATGTAGAGGGAGAGGGTGGGAGTGAGTCCCAAATCGGATGGGAGCCAACTCTTTTAGGAACACACAACACAACAAGACGTTCATAAATTCTGGAAGAGTAGTCCACACGAATGTGGTAGTCATAACAGAAAAGGAAAGATAACATGTACAACACAAAACGGAGGAGTCCATGCAAGTGCAATGGTCGTTATAGCAAGTTTATATGAAAATTTTTCTAATGTCTAGGGAGGTAACTAACACGGGAAAGATAGCATTAACAAATCATACAACAAATTTTCATTAATATATATGTGTTACAACAATTGAATGAGTTCAAGTGTTAAACACAGATTAAAGAAACATGCATTACAAGTGTTTAATATTAGTCTTACAACAGTTACAATATATGTGTGAAAACGTGTTAGCCTATTAGAAGGCTTCAAAATTAAGTGAAATTTCCAAGACACGTCATTACACCATACATAACTAACCTCGTGGGCAGAGTGTTGGAGCCACTACTTACTTAAAGAAAATATTACAGACTCTCAAGGATATCTAGGAGGAGTTGTGGTGAAAGTCCTTTTCATGTACAAATGAGGGGGTATTTATAGCCAAGGGTGAAATCAACCCTTGTGCTTATTCAACTACGATTGTTTAGTCAATTTAGCATGTCCTAAATTGCTACATAATTTATCAATCCGGGAGTAGTAACTGATGAAGTGTAGTGCACTGTATGTGCTAGACAACCCTTTCCTTACCTCATTGTTTTCAGTTTTATCTTATTTGGGGTTTTGTTCTGTTGGTCTCCTAAAGTGGTTTAATGCAATGGAAATCCTAATCTGTTGTTAAAGAAAAAGTTTAACGATACTGTTCAAAGATCAAGTGTGGATGTAGAGTTGAAGACAAGGCCTATCCCCTTACTTCTTGTGATAATTTCCAAACTTTGAAGTTAGGAGATCTTAAACATGTTGTCTACAAAATAAGAACTTGAATGAGAGTGTGAATATGTAGCTATATAAACCAAACTAAAAATGAAGTACTAAAAATGACATTACTATCTCTGTTGTTCATCCTAATTGCAAAATTGAAATCTAATAAACTGCTGCAACTTAAACCAAAAAGTAAAGAAACTGGAAACTAATGACTAGTCAATGATTTCATCCATAATCACAACATTTCGCCAACTAAATTCTAAAACGGGGTTAAGCTAAATGCTTCGGAAATATCATCATATGGAATAAAATAAATGACATCTAAATTATCTAATTGCACACTAATGAAAGCAAAGCCAATTACTTCATCTATAATCACAATATTTCGCCAATTAACTTCTAAAATGGGGTTAAGCTAAAGGCTTCAGAATATCATCGTATAGCATGAAAGAACTGACATCTAAATTATCTAATTGCACACTAATGAAAGCAAAGCCAATTACTTCATCTATAATCACAATATTTCGCCAATTAACTTCTAAAACGAGGTTAAGCTAAAGGATCTGGAAATATCATCATATGGCATGAAAGAACTAACATCTAAACTATCTTGAACAGCAAACAAATCTCACAAATTAAAAGCATAAACAACTGAAATTGAAAATTGAGTTTCAGTAGAGGAAGTAAGTCTCAATAACACCACTTGAGAAAAAATTACACTAAAAAGCTCGAGCATAACCAGACTTAAAGACCTATTTTGAAGTGCACCTATCAGTGTTAGTAAGAAATGTGACAAGCTGCAAAGACATGTACAAGGTTAGAATGATTAAGATCATAAGCAAAACATGAGAAATATACAATTCAAATGCGAGAAAATATACATGAAAACTATACAAAAACAAAAGGACCTCAGCTACGCAGGGGCCCTCTGCACAGCTTTGGGCTAGCACATTGTTACTTCAAAACACACTCAAATAGCCATGTCAAAAATAGAGTTTTGTATTATGAAACAGAGTAATATGTCTCTCAGTTATAGAACAACAAAATAACACTATAACAACAATATTAAGAATGTCCTATTTGCATTGCAAACGCTTATATTTATAGAGAAAATGGATAACTATATCTCAGAGGAATTTATTCAACGATAGACATGTGAACAAGTCAAAATTCGAGAATTCAGCCTCTTGGTTGCCATGAGCAGTAAATATATGCTAGGTGGATCTTGGATTATGTTATATAGATGGCATGCAAGTGGCAAAAACGGATCCACGAGTTCAGGAACGGCTTCAAGCTTCTTTTACATGTAGGAACAGAGTTCTAGTTGGCATAGAATTCTCTGTTGACCTCCCTTTGACTGGGACCTTTCCTTCTGAATCTGGGTAAGTAAATAGGACCTCATCTATGTGTGGACAATTCCTCAGCTACCCATGTGTCTCATTCCTCATCCTGACACCTTTAACCTATAAAACAATGGAAATGGCTACAGAATTTCCAGCTATCTACGAAAAGTGGCTACATTCCGTAGATGATAAACAAAACCTAGTTCAAATAGCACACACAATGATATAATTTGAAAATCAATCAAATACACTCATGAAATCAACATGTAAAAACTTTTGATAGCTTAGGATGCATTGACATGGGAAAATAGAAGGGAAAGGGTTCTAGAAAATGCTTAGAAGAGAGGTAGTTTTGGGGCTCAACATACCCCCACTGTGAAGATGTTTCATGTCCTCATGCAACCAAAATTGTAGCTATCCTCCCTTCAATGCATCTGCTCTGAAACTTATGCTAAAACATCCAACCTCTTTTTCTTCTTTCTTGCTGTCACTGTCATTCTAGGCTTCATCATAAGACACCTGTACTCGAGATTAATGAGGGCTCTTCTCAACCTCCTATTCTTCTTCTTCAGTTTTCTATTTTTCTTATGCCATAATCCTAAATGCTTCATGGTATTGTCATGGATAACTTTGTCCAATTTTTTTTTCTCTTTTAAGGTTTAATTCTCCCTTTGGATATGTCTGTTTAAGACTTCCAGCTCATAAAATTCTTGCTTCTATGACTGAATCAAAGTTTCCTAAGTTGTACGTGGTGTTATAGACATATTTGGGCACTTCAACCCCAATCTTATATGTCGATAAAATAGGGCTCTTTAATCCCTAAAAGTGTTGTTTCATACCCTAAAAGATCATGGTAAACTGATTACATCATTCCCCAAAAGTTCTACTTGAAAAACCATCCAGAACTAGCCTGAATTGGACCATAGTAAGAGCTCCACTGTCAGGGTGTGATGCATATTGAAGAGGCCTTCTGTGAGGTGCGATGAGCGAGAATGGACAAATGTATGAGATAGTTTGCTCAGTGGTTGCTCATGGAATCTTGTAGAAACTTCTCATATGACACTTGTTTCTCTGAATTCGCCCAGGGATGAGTAAGACATCTAAGAAATCTCCAAGTGGAACCAAAAACAACAAGTAGAATGACACTAATCAAAAACCCAGAGATGACTCACACCCTTGCAGACATCTATAAATGGATCCCTCATCTGAGAGATCTAGAGGCTAGAATTTTGTAAGTTGTAAGGAATTGTTGATAGTTTGTGTCTGAGAAAGAACATTGTATTGTTGGGTGATCTTGCTTCTCATGATGTGAAGAGGGCTTTTGATGCTGGGAGGATGATATTGGATCAGATAGCTAGGTTTTACTTCTCCCTTCTATTTAATAAAGTTCTTTGATTTTTCTTCCATACAATTGTGTATTTGTGAAAGTTGTTATTTTTGAATGCTATTATATGTTCATTATATTTCTGATTCTGTAATGATTATGATATAATAGATCGAGATGCTTTGATAGTTCTTTGTTACTGTGTTTCTACAAGTACTCTCCAAGCAGGATAAGTATGGGGAGGAGTTGCAAGCTCTGTCAAGGGGGAGAGAGACCAAGCAAGGAGTTAAGCGGAAGATCCAAGTTGGTTGCTTTTCCTCTCTCTTACCTATCATACATAGAGGAAATCACAAATTGCTTTAAACTGTTTGTTTCTAGGATAGCTACCAATCCTAAAGGGCTAGTCGATCGAAAAGACACTAGTTTTCCCAGAAACACATAGCTGATTGGATGAAGTTCCTTGTTCTGCTGTAGTTTTCTGTTGTTCCAATGATTTAATGAAATCATATATCTGTTGCTGGGATTGATCAATTTCTGGAGTTGTTTTCCATGGAATAGTTTCAAAATCTAACTGAGGAGAAGGAGAATACTGTGGGCTTTGGTCAGGTGGAGTGTTTTCTGGTGACTGATTTGGAGTTTCACCTCCCAGGTCTATGAATTGAGCTCCTTTAATTTGTGTTTACTTCAACTTGTCCTTCAATATAGAGCTTTTTCTTAGAACTTGTGAGATTATGTCTCCCTTTTCTATGATCTGTTTCTCCTTTCCTTTTTCTTTTGCTTTAATTGACTGTTCTTTAAGATGATCTAATCTTTCAGAAAGCACTTGCTCTTCCTCTGAAGGAGGCTTAGGAATCTGGTAAATGTCTTCAATTTTCCTCTTTCCTTTCTATTTTGCTTATTTCCTAATTTCAGTCAATGTTTTAGAAGGCAATTCTTCTTCACTGTTTTCCTTAGTCACACGAGTAGGAGTCTCTTGGATTGTTAAAGTTGTTATTTTCCTCCTACTTCTCTTTGCTGAACTCCCCTTAGGAGCTTCAGGGGGGTCTTGGAAGAAGTTCCTAACTAGGAATTTTTCCCATGTATCTTCCCTCTCTTTCAAATGATTTTCAACCAAGATCTTGATAAGGCCATGATGGTAGAGATGAGGTTCCACATCATCTGTATTCTTTTTCACAGTAGTAGACATTTTTCTCAAACTATTCAACAAGAAGTAAGGGAGGTTGATAGTTTCATTCTCCAAGAAATTCATTAATAATCTAATATGATACATATACATGGAGCCATACCTACCCTAGCATGTAACGGATTTCTGAATGATCAACAACAGACTACTCCACTTATCTTTTAAGGTTGAGATAGGAATTCCTCGTTTAAAGATTGATATGTCCATACCTAGATTACGAAGAATGACCCTCCAGACCTTTTCATCAAAGTCCTTGTTCTTAAACCATCTCTCTCCTTCTTGTGGAAGCTCTATGGCTGCTGCAATTGATGATTCTGTCACTGGAAATTTGATGTCTCCAATTTCAACTTCTGCACCATTGAAAGATCTTGCAAACATTTTTGTGACCTCCTTGTGATGACCCTTGAACTTCTTAATGAACTGCAACCATCCTACCTTCTTCAATGTGCTCTTAAGCTATGGGTATCCTTCCATGAATTTAACTCCTTCAGGCTCTGTTCTCACTATAAGACCCATTCTTCCTTCTCACTGTGAAGACACCGCCGTAAATGACAATTGTATGGAAGCAAAATGGTTATGTGCGTGGAAAATAGAAGAGGGTTGTGGAGAAAATCGGTGGTTACGAAATGGGGAGAGTATTGAGCATGAAATGAAAGAGGGTTTACAGAGTAGAAATCTATGTAAACAAACAATGACATGAAGATTGTAAAAAACCTAGTGTGCAAGCGTGGAGGCAGAGTGTCATTCGTGAAAATTTACGGGACTGAACAGAGTTTATGATTTTGAGTTCATAAAAAGGCTGCGGAGTGGAACGTTGGTGGAAGAGATCCGTATTCAATCAGCTCACGTCTACATGATTAGCCGTTTTAAGAAATGTAATGAGGGTGTACGACTAAGTACGAGTTAAACTCGGAAATAGATTATGAGACTGTTAGGATTAATGCAGAGGATATGGTGGAGTTAAGGCAACCATCAAGTCAAATCATTAAACATTAAGGAGCTGTGATTTACAAACTATACAAATCATGCTTTTGAAATTCTATTTGAAATGGTTTTCTCCATACCTTAGAATCATACCTCTTTCGTTTTGCTAACTTTTAATTGCCTGCCTCTGTAGGTGCTTTTCAGGTGTTGATGTCTTCAAAGATCTTCTCCTCCCATACTTGCATCTTGCTTTTATTATTTTATTTTTTTTGGCTAATCACTTGACTGTCATTGTAGAGTAACAGGATTAGTTGCGGAATCAGAATTCAGCTATAGAATTAGAATTCAGCTACGGAATTGAAAAACAGCTGTGGAAAATGACATTGTGAATAACATATGACTTGGCGAATGAATGGAAATGAAAAATGACTGTATGGATGATACATATAAAGGTGAATATGAATAGAAACTGAAAGAAATTTTATTGATGGAATGTGGTGGCAAGATGGAGTGAAATGAAATGAAATGGAATGAAACAAACTATAAGTGAAAGAAGAATTTTTTTGGAAAATATAGGGCGTCAGAATCTTCCGATTTTCACCCTGTATTTTCTGTATAAGAATGCCAATCAGTGATTGGTTTTCAAGCTTATACATTATTATTATTATTATTATTATTTAGATGATGATGAAAAAACAAATATTAGGCTGGTGGAGAAGAATGATTCTCCTTCACCAGCCTCATTGCAGAGTTATCTTGAAAGATTTTGATAAACTCTTCCTTTGAGATTGGCTTCTGATAGATCTTCAATTTATGACCATTCACAAGGAGAGGAGTTTGGTGCTCATCAATTGTTCTAATTCTTACTACTCCATTGCTAAAAACTTTTTCAATCTCATATGGCCCAAGCCAATGAGTCTGAAATTTACCTTGAAAACCTTTGAAATTCGAATCAAATAGCAATACCCAATCTCCTTCTTGAAACCTTTTGTCCTTGATGTATTTGTCATGCCATTTAGCTCTCTGCTGTTGGACTAGATCAGTTCTTTGAACTGCTTCTTCTCTGATCTCATCTAGTTCATTCAACTACTCCAGTCTATGCTCTTGATCTTCTTATAGATCCATTCCCAACTAAACTGCCATCTTGAAGGTTTTAAGGAACTCAATGGGGAGCAAAACTTCCTTCCCATAAACAAGTTCATAAGGAGTGTGTCCCATTGTGTTCCTCCATGTAGTTTTGTAGGGACATAAGGCTTTAGGAAGCCTTTCTGCTCAATCTCTTCTATGTAGATGCATAGTCTTGATAATGGTTCCTTCAATTACTTTATTTGTGGACTCCACTTGACTATTTTCTTGTGGATGATGAGGAGTGGATTTCCTATGCTTGACCTTGTACTCTTCCATAAGATTCAACATTATTTTGGATGTGAATTGAGTTCCCTGATCTATCAAAATTTCCCTTGGAACACCAAAGTGAGTAAAAATATCCTCGTAAAGAAAATTAACTACTGTATTTTCTTTAACAGAAAATAATGCTTTGGTTTCTACCCATTTAGTGACATAATCAGTACATACCAATATATACTTTTTCTGCTTGGATGGAAGATTAATAGGTCCAATAAACTCTAAAGCCCATTTTTCAAAAGGTTTGATGAGTACCTGAGGTTGTAATGGAATCTCATTTGAGGGGGTAGGTTTCCCTATCCTTTGCCAGCTGTCACACCTTTTGACATATTGTTTTGCATCTTTGAAGAGGGATGACCAAAAATATCCTAAAGAAAGGATTTTATAAATTGTCCTCTTGCCAGCAAAGTGTCCACCGCATGGTTAATCATGACATGCTTTGAGAATATTAGACATTTCATCTTCCCTGACATATCTTCTGATAACAAATTCTGGCCCTGTTTTATACAATTCATTAGAAATCCATGAATATCTTGAACTCTCCTGAATAATCTTTCTTCTTTCTCTAGGAAATAAATGTGGAGTTGGTTTCCTTGTAACCAAATATTTAGCCATATCTTCAAACCAAGGAGTTTTATTAGTTACTGCAAAATAAATATTCATCAGGAAACTTATCCTCTACATGAGAGTCTTCTTTGATATTCTGAATCCTAGACAAGAAATTAGCAACTGTGTTTTGTTTCCCAGGTCTATCTAACATAGTAATATTGAATTCCTATAAAAGTAGGAGCCATCTTGTAACTCTACAATTAATAATAGGTTTGTTCATCAAATACCTAATTGCAGAATGATTAGTATGAATAAAAGTTTCATAGCCTGTTATATAACGTCTGAACTTATTAATTTCATGAACAATAGCTAAGAACTCTTTTTCAGTCACAGTATAATTTATCTCAGTGGGAGTCAAATTTCTACTTGTATAGTAAATGGCATAAGGAATCAAGTCTTTTTGTCCCAGTACAACTCCTAGAGTTGTATTTTAAGAATCGGCAGAAATATGGAAAGGAAGTTTCCAATTCGGTCCTCTTAAGATATGTGCTTCAAATATTCTTGTTTTCAAGGCTTCAAATGCTAATTGGCAATCAGGATTCCACTTGAATTCACAGTCTTTTGTAAGCAGTTTGAAGAGTGGAGATTCTATTTTGGTAAATTTTTCTATAAATCTTCTATAATATCCAGTAAATCCTAGAAAACTTCTAACATCTTTTTGACAATTTGGAATAGGTAACTTGGAGATGACTTCAACTTTGGATTTGTCTACTTTAATCCCATCCCCTAAAATATGATGTCCCAAAACAATACCTTTAGTAAACATCATAAAGCATTATTCATGGCTTAATGAAAGGTTTGTTTGTTTACATCTTTTGAGGATTTTTTCCAAATTTTCCAAGCCTTCTTCAAATGTATTACCATAGACTGTAAAATCATCCATATATACCTCTACACAATCATGGATTAGATCAGAAAAAATTCCTAGTACTGCTCTTTTGAATGTTGCAGGTGCATTACATAATCCAAAAGGAAGCACTCAGTAGGAAAAAGTTCCCCATGGATAGGTAAATGTGGTTTTATCTTGATCTCTATGTGCTACCTGAATTTGATTATAACCACTAAAACCATCCAAAAATGAAAAGTACTTTTTGCCTGCTAATGTATCTAATACTTGATCTATAAAGGGCAAAGGAAAGTGATCCTTCAAGGTTGCTTTATTCAATTCCCTATAATTAATGCACACCGTCCATTTACCATTCTTTTTGGGCACTATCACCAAGGGAGAAACCCATTGGCTATCTGAGATTGGGTAAGTGAAGTTTATATAGAGTAATTTTTTGAGCTCTTCTTTCACAATCTCCCTAAGATTTGGATTCATCCTTCTCTGAGGTTGTCTGATTGGTCTACTATTTTCCTCAATATAGATATGATGGATGCAAGTCTTAGGGTCAATACCTTTCATATCAGTATACTCCCATGCAAATGCAGCAGAATGTTTTTGTAAGATTTTGGTTAGTTCTTCTTGTTGTAACTTTTCCAAGTTTTTGTTGATATTCAATGTTCTACCTGGAAAAATTTCAACTGCAGAACTGCCAAACTCTTCCATAGAGTAGAGAGACATTTGCCTTGATGACAAATATTCAATATCAAAATCTAACTGAAATTGTGTGTGATCATATTCTAAAGATGTTTCAAAATTTTCTAATGTGTTCAGGATTTGACTATCCTCACTAACTTTAGAAAGAGTAAATATAGGTTGTATAACATCTTCATCATCGACCCATTCATTGTTTCCTACTTCTGTAATTTCTTTTGCTAGAGGATACAAAGTAAATTTCTTTGTTGAATTAACATAAGAAATGTACATGTCACCAGATCTACAACTAATAAAATCTTCAGCTGTGGCTAGCCAAGGTCTTCCTAAGATGAGTGGGTGTCCTCCTAGATTATTCTTGGGAGTCAAAATCATGAAATCCACCAGATATTCCCAAGAATCCAAGGAGACTGAAATATCTTCTAGTACACCATCTGGTTTTATTACTGATCTATCTGCAAGTTGTAGTAAGGTGGGTGTGAAAAGAAGATTAGGAAGTTTAAGTTGTTACATAGTCTATCTACTCATAATGTTTATAGCAGCCCCTAAGTCAATCAATTTGTTTGGAATTTCCATTGCATTTATGCGTTTTTTGACAAGTGGACTTCCTGGATCCACATATTTCTGCATGGTAGTCTTTTCCATCATGATATCTACTATTTTTCCTAACAGGTGGATTCTTTTTGTGTCTCTTGGTTTCCTACCTGGTCTTTTGATACTCAACTCCTTTATTGTTTTTGCTAGAATAGGAATTTTTCTAATGGCTTGTAGCAAGGGAATCATGATATAGACATTCTTTAATTCATCTAGGAAATCATATCAGGCAACAAGATTTGTTTTCCACCCCCTTGTCAATTTGTAATCTCTCAGGAAAAGGAGGTGTGGATGTAGATATAGGTTGCTCAACTATAGGAGTTGTGTGGATTCACTCTTTTTGTTTTTCTTTTTGAATGGTTGGGTTTTGAAGGGATGCTTCTTCAAAAATTTTATTTACTTTCAAAGAATCCTCCTCAGAAGCATCTTGCTCTTGAATATCTACATAAGGTTTTTCATTTTCTAAAATCCTACCAAATCTAAGTTGAACATCATTAAGAACTAGAGGAACAATCATGTAGGTAGGAAATGGTTGTCCTTCTACCATGTAAGCATTTTGAGGGTTTTTTTGTTGGGATTTGGTAATGGTTGGGCTGGTAGTTGATTTGGCTTCTGTTGAAATGGAAGCAAGAATTAAGGATTTTGATTTTGTTGAGGAGGTTTTTGTTGTGGAAATGGTAATGAAAGTTGTGGTTGTGGACTTTGTTGTTGGTTTTGTGGGGGGGGATAACTCTGATCAGATGGAGGATACTAATAATATTGAGCAAATCTCCCATAAGGATTTTGTACCCCTTGTGCTCATGATTGATATTGATACTGATTTTGAGGTTGAGGCCAAGGTTGTTGCCAAGAATTCCAATTTGGTGAGGGCTGAAAATTCATTGGATTATTAAATCCTTGATTTTGTTGCCCTTGCCAAGGTCTTCTTAAAACAAAGCAAAGAGGTTCTTCAGAATTTGGAACTACTTCTTCCTAAAAGACAGCTTTAAGACTTGGGATTGAAGGACAATCCTTGGTCTCATGACTTTCCGAGAAAATCATACATGTTTCTACAACTTTTGCATCTAAGGGACATTCTCTTAGAGCATGTTTCTTTCTACATTTTGGGCAAAAGATGGCTAAAGCATCAGCTTCTGTTTTCTGCTTATTTTGAATTTTGAGGGTGTCTAGCTATTCACTAAGGCTCCCTAGAATGTCATTTTCGAACTCATCAAGCATATTGCCAATTTCTGCCCTACTTGCTATCCCAGTTGTAGATTTGTTTGATCTAATAAGAGAAGGATCTCTAGGCCCTTTTCCAGTTTTAGATTTTCCTCTTGATAGATGGACACATAGTTATGCTATGTCACTTAATGGAAGTTGGGAGATGTCTCCCTTCCACATAATGTTTAAAATATCTATCCATTCATCTCTAATGGCTTTCAATAAAAGGGCTTTCAATGTTTCCTCATCTAAATTGTTCATTTTTGCTCTCTTTAAGTTGTATTGGAACCTCTCAGGCAAATCCTCTAAGTTCTCATCTTCCTTTTGCATCATTTTGAATACCTCATCCTTATGATTGGTAGGCATACAATATCCAAGTATCTATCCAAAAATTCCTGCCTCATATCATTCCAAGTCCTAATAGATTGAGTGACTAATCCCATAAACCGTTTCAGAGTAGCCCCTTTCAATGTTGAAGGGAACAATTTGAGTTTTTGAGAGTCTTCTAGACAGTCATAGGTTCAGCATAAGACTTCAAACTCAAATAGAAATGTTTTAGGATCCTCACTTCGCAATCCATAAAAGATTTGGAGGACGGATGGTGAAATGTTTTTCATTGTTCTATGGGTTTCCTCATCTACTATAGGGAATCCAAATGAGTTATCTCCTTCCTATTTCCTCTACCTCCTCCATTGTTACCGCTACCTCCTCCATCATTTCCTCTACCTCTACCTCTATCTTCCTCTGCCATGATATTTTCCTCAAAATCTTTTGGCTCTTCTATTAATGGCTAATGAGAGAGAGTTTCTACCTCCTCTTCTTCTCTAGGTAATTCTACTTCTTCAACTGCAATAGGCTCCCCTATGGAGGTGAAGAAGGGTTCTTCTCTTAGGTCAGATTTAGTAGATGGAGTGGTAGAATATTCGAATTCAGTTGTTGCCCCTTGAATTCCAAGAATCCTAAGGCTGGGAGTATGAGTCTGGGATGGAGGTGTATCTTGTCTATTTCTTGAAGTAGTTGGAGTTGTAAAAATCGAACTTTTGCCCTTAGCTATAAACCTTCCCCTAGAATATCCTTCTCTATGCATGTCATCTTTTTTTGATCATCCAAATCACACTAGGTGCAATAGGAGATCATACTCAAGAAATTATTGGATTAATAATTCTTTTTTCTGATCCTCCAGATCACACTAGGTGCAAGAGGAGAGCATACTCAAGAAATTATTAATTTTCCCTTTTTTTTTGAATGTAAGAGATAGGCTACCTAGTTTCACTTCCCTGGCAATGGTGCCAAAATGTTTAGTCAATTTAGTATGTCCTAAATTGCTACATAAGTTATCAATCTGGGAGTCGTAAACTAATGAAGTGTAGTGCACTGTATGTGCTAGACAACCCTTTTCTTACCTCACTGTTTTCAGTTTTATCTTGTTTTGGAGTTTTGTTCTATTGGTCTCCTAAAGTGGTTTAATGCAATGGAGATCCTAATCTGCTCATAAAGAAAAAGTCTAAGAATACTTTTCAAAGATCAAGTGTGGATGTAGAGTTGAAGATAAGGCTTATCCTCTTGCTTCTTGTGATAATTTCCAAACTTTGAACTTAGGAGATCTTAAACATGCTGTCTACAAAATCAGAACTTGAATGAGAGTGTGAATATGCAGCTATATAAACCAAACTAAAAATGAAGTACTGTAAATGAGATTATTATCTCTGCTGTTCATCCTAATTACAAAATTGAAATCTAATAAACCGTTGCAACTTAAACCAAAAAGAAAAGAGACTGGAAACTAATGACAAGTCAATGATTTCATCCATAATCACAACATTTCGCCAATTAACTTATAAAATAGGGTTAAGCTAAAGGCTTCGGAAATATCATCATATGGCATGAAAGAAATGACATCTAAATTATCTAATTGTACAACGCCAATTACTTCATCTATAATCACAATATTTCACCAATTAACTTCTAAAACGGGGTTAAGCTAAAGGCTCCGGAAATATCATCATATAGCATGAAAGAACTGACATCTAAATTATCTAATTGCACACTAATGAAAGCAAAGCCAATTACTTCATCTATAATCACAATATTTCGGAAATTAACTTCTAAAATGGGGTTAAGCTGAAGGCTCCAGAAATATCATCATATAGCATGAAATAACTGACATCTAAACTATCTTGAACATTAAAAAATTCTCACAAAGTAAAAGCATAAAAAACTAAAATTGAAAGCTAAGTTTCAGCAGAGGAAGTAAGTCTCAATAACACCACTTGATGCAAAAATTACACTAGGAAGCTCGAGCATAACCAGACTTAAAGACCTATTATGAAGTGTGCCTATCAGTGTTAGTAAGAAATGTGACAAGCTGCAAAGACATGTACAAGGCTAGAATAATTAAGATCATAAGCAAAACATGAGAAATATACAATTTGAATGAGAGAAAATATACATGAAAACTATACAGAAACAAAAGAAGGACCTCAGCTACACAGGGCCCTCTGCACAGCTTTGGACTAGCACACTGTTACTTCAAAACACGCTCAAACAGCCATGTGAAAAATAGAGTTTTGTATTACGAAATAGAGTAATATGTTTCTCGGTTACAGAACAGCAAAATAACACTATAACAACAATATTAAGAACATCCTATTTGCATTTCAAACGCTTATATTTATAGAGAAAATGGATAACTATATCTCAGATGAATTTCTTCAATGATAGACACGTGAACGGGTCAAAATCTGAGGATTCAACCTCTCGGTTGCATGAGCAGTAAATCTATGCGAGGTAGATGTTGGATTGCGTTATATAGATGGCATGTACATGGCAAATATGGATCCACGAGTTCAGGAATAGCTTCAGGATTCTTTTACGTGCAGGAACAGGGTTCTAGTTGGCATAGAATTCTCCGTTGACCTCCCTTTGACTGGGACGTTTCCTTCTTAATCTGGTTAAGTAAATAGGACCTCATCCACGTGTGGACAATTCCTAAGTTGCCCATGTGTCTCATTCCTCCTCCTAACACCTGTAACCTATAAAACAATGGAAATGGCTACGGAATTGCTAGTTATTTGTGGAAAGTGGCTACATTCCGTAGCTGATAAACAAAACCTAGATTAAATAGCACACACAATGATATAATTCTAAAATCACTCAAATACACTCCTGAAATCAACATGTAATAACTTTTGATAGCTTAGGATGCATTGACATGGGAAAATAGAAGAGAAAGTGTTTAAGAAAATGCTTGGAGGAGAGGTAGTTTTGGGGCTCAACAACCATCATGACTATTTGACTTCCATGACATTTCTACTTTACATGACTCTTCATATGACAAGTGGGTCTCTTGGACTTCAATGTTACATTACATTGATTGATAGTATGGCACATAGTAGAGAAGTGGACAACTTAACTTTATGACAAGACTTGACATGACAGTGCTCGTACATTCATGCTGCTTCTACTATGCATGTCGCGCTATAGTGTTGTTTGGTGATGGATGTCCCATGGTGTGCACAACTTCACCTCCACATGGAAAGGTTCGCAGAGTCTTCAATGGTTGTTGGGTTCACTTGATGTTGCATTCGCACATTGCTCCTTACTTGCATGTTGGCATGCTTGACAAGTTTTCCCATTCACAAAAAGTCCATGTTCGTCTGTCCGTTCATCTATGAGCGCATCTTGCATGTTCACTCCTTCATCTGTCACGAACACATACTTGCATGTTTGTACGTTCACAATCATATCTCTTTCCATGCATCATTTATTCGTCTATTGGTGAACATGTCCTTATGCATGTACTCCCTTTGTTAATCCCATTTGTCATCATGGCATGTTTTTTGTGTACCTATATTTGTAGTTACTCATGATGAGATGACATCAAATCCATAAACCTCCTAGTTTACCATGATGCATGATCGTTTTGGATGCAGGTGACCAGGAGAGGAGACAAGGTTGTGAGTTGCACGCTGGGATGGAGGCTTCAGGAACTACTGGTGAAGACTACGCAAAAGTCACTAGGTGATGGAGATAGGAAATTTCGATCGATAGTGAGTGTCTGCAAGGTCTGGTTTAGCTGGGGGACAAAACTGCACAATATTTTGGAGGAGTAGTCTCGGCTACAAGAAGGCTGGGCAGACAAAATCTGCACAATTTTTGGAAGGAGCCAGTAGTGGGAACCTGACAACTAGAACTGCGCAAATCCTAAAGGGAACTGGCAGCTGGCTACTTGGACCTTATCTACAATAATTGTGCAATTCTTGGAGGGAACTTGTAGTCAACTTCCAGGAGCTTTGCAACACTAATTGCATAATTATTGGAGGGAATTGGTAGTAAACTGATGGAGCTTAGGAGCAGAAACTGCACAATTCCTGGAGGGAACTGGCAGCCAGCTGCTGGGAGCTACTAGTGAGAAAAACTGCACTGATGCTGGGAGGATAATGTGTTGATCATCTCTCCGTAGTTTCTAAGCTGAGAGTATTGCTGGGCAGCAGAGGGCTTGCTCATGAAATCTGCGTAGTTTTCCGGGTGAGCAGCCAATCAACTAACTGGAGGGCTGGCTGGAAAAAATGTGCCATTTTCAGAGGGAGATAGAGACAGGAACTCTATTTCTATCTAGCCAATCTATACAATTTTCTCAGTCAGCGGAGTCGGCAAGGTTTGTAGCCTCTAGGAAATTTTTTTCGGGAATCAATCCCGGGGTGACTGCCAGGTCAAATTCTCCTGTTGACCAAGGGGAAGGTTGATTGATCTGCTTGTGGGAAATGCAACTTTAAATGGCTTGCTTGGTGCTTCTGCACTGTTATGGGTGACAATTGATAAAGTCGATGTTAGGGTGAAGGTTTGAACGTCAGAGGGGAATACGGTCCTTAGAACTTTAGCAAAATTACTAAGTGTGTGAATGAGTGAAAAGGTGCAAACATGATCTTGCAAACACACATTTACATCAATTGACGATGAGACGAATCAAACCATCTAGACACATATGTGCAACATGACTGATCAATGATGTCAGAAATAATAGTGATGCTTGTGATTGATCATTGAACGACTGCAACGATGCTTACACGATAGTGTGTATGACTCTGTGTGTGAGTGTAGCAGATGTTTACATAGTGATCACAACATGTGCACGTGAAGCGAAGACCTTGTGTATGACTAGAACATGGTTGCAAGCATGACATTGACATCAACATCAAAATGTTGTCGGTGGAATGATCAAGCAAGGTAGGTGCGAAGACTCACACAAGCTCACGGAGTGAACTTGAATGCGTACGGTCATCAAGTAAAACTCTCAAAGGAGGCTCTGAAATTGGATGCAAGCCAAAATTTTGGAGGGTGTTGCAGCCACTACAACATATGGGCACATATTCTTGGCTTCATCAGATGATTGGACATATCAGGTTCAGGGAGATTGATTCATACAATTCCTTCTACAAACATAACACTTTACCAAACCAATATGTTCAGCCTTACATAGATCAATATTGTGCAATTTAGATATCAAATCATTAATATCAATGTCACAAATTCTTTGGACTAGGTGACAGGTAGAGCTCTCATCAAAATACCAAATTATGACTTTATCATGCCAACAAGTTGTCATCAACCAAGAAATATCAATCCAAACTTCATCAAATCATCCTCATGATCATGATATAAGTCAATAGATGAAAATACATACACCAAGAATAAGTCATTGAGGTTTTGTCCATTTATTATGAGATTACTTCATACTAAATTATAACTGTTAATACTTCAATCATTGTGTCAAATTTAATGATGTCAATCAATATAAGTTACTAAAAGACCATATAGATTTTTTATCAAGGAAAACCATTAGTTGTCAAATCAAATTATTAGTCACTGCATGCAGAGATTGTTTAGCTTCAGAATTCATCCATTTGAGGGCCTGCATTTTGAATTCATCTTGCAGTGGAATACCCCAACTACTTAAGAAAATGAACAGTTAAACCATGAATCATCTACGCTATACTGTTATAATGGAAATGCAGCTACCTAAGCAAATGAACAAAAACCAGGAATATATGCTATACTATTGTAATGGAAATGCAACTACTTAAGCAAATGAACCGTTAAACCATAACCATATGCTATAATGTTATAATGAAAATGCATCTACCTAAGCAAATGAAAAATTAAACCATGAATCTATGATATATTACTGTAATGGAAATGCAACTACTTAAGAAAATGAATAGAAAACCAGGAATCTATGCTAGCATACATGCATAATAAAGAGGAGCTTTGGCTACTCAGGTTGGGCCTTAACCCAAGAGCTTTAGCCATATGAGTTAACTCAGTGGTGGCTCAAAATGAAACTCATTCTTATTATCAAAACCATGGATTAAATAACAAATTGTCACAAGTCTTGCAGCCCAGCAATAAAGTAGAGTTTTACAATAAAAATCCAAATCCTACTGAGGTACTAAGCCTCTCTACTTATACATCTGAAGTCTCCAACGACTTCCTTCAAATTAGGGAGCCTCAACTCGCAACTCAAGATAAACTAGTTTTTGTCACTTTCACTTGCTCGGCTGCCTTCTAGTCCTCATGATTTGGTTGTTTGCACTCCGAGCTAATGGAGGAATATTTGAATGGATGGGTAGTAAATGAGGAGAATTTACCTCCTATAATTCCTCTCCCCTGTCCCATTTGAGTTTTTACCAAGGTCTTTGCCACAATTCCTTTCTTTTATTCTTTATTCCTGCATTAAATGCACATTCAACCACAAAGCAAAATATCCAACTCTAACTCATCTCATAAACAAAATATGATCAAAAGTATGCAATAAGTTGTGAGAATAATTGATTTGACTAAGCGATGGGGTGAATTAAGGCCCATATAATCACCTAATGATGAGGCTCATCACCAGTCTGCCAAAATGCACTACATGTGGAAACCCAGTCTATCAAAACAAACTGCCTATGGAAACTGAGACTGCAGAAATACAATGCCTCTAGAAACCCAGTCTATGGAATCTTAGCCTACTTGCAGAACTCAACCTCCTACAGTTCAGTTCTACCTTAGAGAATTTTCCTCTTCCTTTTATAGTCAACAAATCTTACTAAGCTCATGCTCCTGTAATTTTTCTCTTCTTACTTTGTCAAACTCCTTTTGGTTGAGTCCCTTAGATGGTTGAATGAATGGCATTCCACTTGTACTTATATGTCATTCTACTCAATGAATTCACTAAAGGTTACATCCATTCACCTTTCTTTGGGTTGGCATGAATGTCCACACGTTCGTTCACACGCCTGTCCACATGCACATATGCACCTCTATCCATATGCCCATCTACATGCCCATCCATACGTTCGTCCACACACCCCTCCACACACCCATCCACAAGTTTGTTCGTGCACCTTTTCACCTTCCCATTCACACGCCCATCGCACGTCCATCCACACATCCATCTGCATGCTTGTCTGTATGCCTTAAACCAAACTCGCCATCTGCATGCCTTAAACCTAGCTTGTCATTTGCATGCCTTTAACTGAACTTGTTCGCACACGCCTTTAACCAAGCCGCCTTTAAACGAACTCACCATTTGCGCACATTTAACCAAACTTGTCTTCACTCATCTTTAACCAAACTGAGTCGCCTTTAACCAAACTTGTGATCCAAACACCTTGTTAGTTAACAAGGTTGGGTAGTCACCTTAAGATATGGGGCCATGATAGATGGTATTAGAGCTACAATTTTCAGATGTTTAGTCATGTTCTGACTGCAGTCGTGCCTTCCTCATTGTGGTTCGCACTATAACTCGAAAACCTTGACTTTCTGTTTTCCCAAACTATCATTCAAATTTCTTCCCACTCTGCCCACCTTGGTGGGCACATGACCCAACCATGCCACATGCTTCATATGGCCTGATTGTGCCCTGCCTTCTGCATTCTCTGAACTACTTTGCCAAGTTTTGAAATTCTGCAATGAACTCCCCTTGACTCGTCTACCCACTCTGCGATGTTCAGAGTATTAGATCTCGTTTTGCAAAAAGGGGGCTTTGGAAATTAAAGCAGGAATATGACAATAGTGGTTGAAGCTAGTAATGAAGTTGAGCACTATACAGTTGGTTGTAGCACAACATTAGGGAATTTGGTGAGGTTAAGACAACAGGTCAAAGCCAAGTTGAACAGGGAAGTGTATGGTATTGATAACACACTTATGGTACAGGTATTGTCCTTGATGGCAACAAGCTTGGCACTATGGTACAGGTATTGTCCTTGATGGCAACACAATTGACAAATCACTCAGATGACAATTCAGGCTCACAGGCTCTCAGAATAAAGGAAAAGGAGGTATATGCAGGTTCCTATTGACGAAGTCGCGTATACACGCGGGATAGCCGATCAAAAGGCACGTATACGCACTTTCATGCAAGGAAAAGCGCGTACATGTGGGAAAAATTATTTTTTTGTCCATGGTATTTAGTCCTTGATATTTGGACCTATGGTTTTGGACCATGGTATCTCGTCCGAAGTGTTGAACCTAGGTATTGATTCTCTAGGGTTTTGGACCATGGTATTGTGAGTAAGGCCTAAGACTATAAAAAGGGGAAAGAGATCATTAGGCAAAAGCACTCAAGGATTGAATATCTTATGATGAGCAAGATCTAGAATACTGGTCATTGGGTTATGGTGCATAGCTGGATCTGAATCAAGGAGGAATCTGAGTGCAAGGAGAAGAATAAGTTCTATTTATGGGTCAAGATCTTAAGGCTTGAAGAAAAGTATCTTTGTGTGATTTTGATCTGTTATATCTGGCACATGACTTGATCTATAAATATGATGATTTGGGTATTACTGATGTCTAAAAAACTGAAAAGGGTAAGATTATCTTTTATAGATCTGTACGCAGGTTTAGCATAGCAAAGGCGCGTATACACGTTGGTTTAGTAATTCAAAATAGTGTATACACAGGTTGACCTTAATACAGCAGCGTATGCACGCAAATTTTACATATTGAAGTAGCATACATTTCATGAAATATGTTTTAGCTACTTCTGTTTATTGCTGCAGTGTTCTGGGTTCAGGATTGGTTTCTAGTTACTGTTAATGTATTCTGGTTACAAAATTTAGAAAAGTGATTATTTGATTCAGTTTTGGTTGGTGCAAAGGAGATTGGTTGATGCAGATGTATTTGATGTCTGATTAATGTTATTGATGGATCCAGTCTGAAAATTTATGAAATGTGGTCCCTGGAAGAAAATAGAAGGTTGTAGCCTTTTGTAGGTCAGCGCCTACATACTAGTACATCCGCTAGTACAAGATCTAAGGGGGTTGTAGCTCCCTTCCAGGAGAAGTTGGAGAACGAGAGAAGGTTGTAGCCTTCTGTAGGAAGAAGCCTGCGTACTGGTATAATACTGGACCAGTACAAAAGCATTGTAAAAAGAAGTTTCTAATTAAAAGAAGATAGAGATAAATTGCAGCAGGTGGTTTTCACCCACATTGGGTTTCCACCTTATATCTTGTGTTCTTGTGTGTGACTGTCTTCTCTGTTTTACTATTCTTGGTTACTGTTTATATGATTCTGATGCACAGATTAATGATCAACCTCTGAAGAATGAATCAAATTATAAGTCTGTAGGTTATATGCTAGTTTCCTTAACTGTAGTTGCATATATACACAATTTTCACTAATTGAAGTAGCGTGTACAAATATGATTGTGAAATGAAAAATAATTGACTTGATAATACTGATTCACCCCCCCCCTCAATATTATTTCCAACAATTGGTATCAAAGCCAGGTCCTTCAGAAGAAGCTTGATCGCTTGAAGGAAGATCTATCATCATGAGCAACTATGAAAAGGAGGCATTTATCAGGCCACCAATCTTTGATGGGAGCAACTTCGTCTATTGGAAGGTAAGAATCACAGCCTATCTTCAATCTCTTGGTACAGAAGTTTGAGATATCGTGGAAGGAGGATACACACTTCCATCAACAAATCCTATAGATACGGCCGGTAAAAAGCAGTATGAAACAAATGCAAAGGCTATCAATACTCTATTAGGGAGTCTATCTCAATCAAAATTCGTCAAGGTTATGCAGCTCAAAACTACCAAAGAAATATGTTACAAGATCATTCTAAGCTATGAAGGAGATGATCAGGTAAAACGTGCAAAACTACAATCTCTCATAATTCAATATGAAACTCTCAGAATGCAAAATGATGAAAGTGTGGCTAATTATTTCTTACGTATAGATGAGATTGTTAATTGTATGAAAACTTGGGTGAAGAAATAAAAGAAGTCACTTTAGTTGAAAAGGTTCTCAGATCTTTGTCCTCTAAGTTTGAATCAAAGGTTTTTGCCATAGAAGAAAAGTAGAATCTTCAGAGTATTACCATGCCACAGCTGCACAGAATCCTAACTGCTTTCTAAATGAGAAAAGTGGGTCCATCAGACATGAGAGAAGCCGCATTCAAAGCTTTAGGAAGAGGAGAATACAATGGGTCAGGACATATATCAGAAGGAGAGGAAGAATCAAACTTTGTCAAAAACCTTCAACGGGTTTCTGGAAGATTCAGAGGTAAGCTACCTTTCAAATGCTTTACTTGTGGAAGAGTCGATCACTATGCAACCAAGTGTCCTCATGAAGATAAGCTTTACAAAGGTAAGGAACCAATTAGATGGAACAGAAAATAGAATGTATGTAAGAAGAGCTATTATACACATGAAGACAGTGATGGATTTTCAAATAGTGATGAAGATGAACAATGTAATGATTATAGACTTTTGATGACTTTTGAAGATGATGATTTCTTGGATGCTATAGATGAAGAAGGTCTTTATGAACAAATTTCTAAACTTAAAATTTGTTTAGAAGAAAAGAATATGATTATAGATACTATGACATTCCAACTTGCTGAAAGGGAAAAACACAATGAAAAGTTAGAATTTGAAATTGTGGGACTTAAAAATGATATTGAGAAAACAAAAGCTCTTAATCTTAGATTTGCTAAAGGATCTAAAACTTTATATGAGATTATCAAAGTGTAGTGTTCTCCTCTAATCAAGACAGGTCTTGGATATACTAAAGAAGCATCTTAAGCACAGAAGCCATCCACCTCCAAAAGTTATCTTGATGTAGCAAGGAGAAGTGAACAGGTTGACAATCGTCAGCAAAGGCATAAAGCAAATCACCAAGTAAATCAGGGTCAATCTACTTCAAGGATGAACAATGATCACCAAGTAAATCAGGGGAAATCTACTTCAAGGATGAACAGAAGCTACAACCAACCGCAGGTAAATCATTCTCAATTTTCCTCAAGAATGAATGTCTATGGAAACTACAATCACCTGGATGGTAGGTTTGATAATTGCAGGAATTTATTCAATGGCCAATGTCTCTCTTGTCATAAATTTGGACACAATGCTACTCAATGTGTTTCCTACAAGACCATCATGACTAGAGAAGAACGAAATCAAAGGAGTGTGCATGGGATCATGGAAAGGACCTACAATAACTTTTCTTCTCTTGAAAATGAAATAGAATGTTCTATTTGTAACAAATTTGGTCATGAAGATTCTGAATGCAGGAGTAGGTTTCGACAAACATCTCAGAAGGAGTAAGTTTCATTGGGTCCCAAAACATGGAGAAAGAAAGAACCACAACCAGAAAGATGTGGTATAGCCTTATATGTGGAAGGACAGGAAAATCAGTGGTACATCGACAGTGGATGCTCAAAACATATGACAGGTGATAAAGAAAAACTTCAGTCATATAGTGCCTTAGAAAAGGAAAGGAAGGTCTCATTTGGAAATGACACCCCTGCACTCATAAAAGGTAAAGGTTATGTTATTTTGAAAGAAAAAGTCAAAGCTGGAAATGTTATGTATGTTGATGGCTTAAATCATAATCTATTGAGTGTTAGCCAAATGTGTGATCAAGGAAATGAGTTAATATTTCGATCAAATGGATGTACTGTTCGTGAGCTTGATATAGGATAAATAGTGATCAAAGGCATAAGAACTCCAAATAATTTATACATACTCAAGGGAGGACAACAACAATGCTATCCAAGAAAGAATGATGAACACTGGCTATGGCATAGAAGATTGGGGCATCTAAGCTTCCCTCATATGAGGAAAGCATGCAAATGTCAGGTTGTTCGTGATCTTCCTGACATCAAAATTCCAGACAATACAATATGCAATCATGTCAGTTTGGTAAGCGAACCAGAACTCATTTTCCTGAGAAGGAAGGATCAACTAGTAAACCACTTGAACTTTTCCATACTGATTTGTGTGGTCCATCAAGGAAAAAGTCACCTCGTGGAGAAGAATACTTTATATTGTTCATTGACGACTTTTCCAAGATGTGTTGGATAGGAATTCTAAAGCATAAAGATGAATCTTTCGAAAAGTTCAAAGCTTCCAAAGCCTTGGCTGAAAATGAATCAAATCGTAGAATCAATGCCTCAGGTCTGATCGAGGAGGGGAATTTACCTCGAATGAATTTTTCAACTTTTGTGAAGAACATGGAATAAGAAGGGAATTCTCCAATGCAAGGACTCCTCAGCAAAATGGAGTAGTAGAAAGGATCAACAGAACGGTTCAAAAAATGGCTTGTGCTATGCTTGATGAGTCTGGAACTCCTGCAACCTTCTAGGGTGAAGCTACATTTGCCACCATTACTATTGTCAACAAAACAAATGTCCATGTAAACAACACTCAAACTCCTCATGAACTTTGGTATGGTAAGACTCCTACGGTAAAATGCTTCAAAAAATTTGGAAGCAAATGTTACATCAAAAGGACTGATGAAAACCTTGGCAAGTTTGAACCTAGAGCAGATGAAGGCATTCTCCTTGGTTACTCTTCTTGAAGTAAAGGATATAAGTGTTACAATAAAAGACTTGGAAAATTTGTTGAAAGTATCGATGTAGTCGTTGATGAAGAAGGAAACAATCCAAGGCAAGTGAAATCCAAAGATTTCGAAGATGATGAGGACTATCCTTCAACATCAAATCAGACTAATGATGAAGAAGAAACCTATGAGGCACCAGATGAACAGATAAGGGTAGAACAAAAGACTCCATCTGGGTACATCCAAAAGAACCATCCAGAGACTCAAATTTTGGGGCCAAAAAGAGGCAAGTGTACAAACAAGAAGAACTATTTCAGAAGCTTCAAGCTATATAGCATTGCTCTCCTCCATTGAACCATGAAATGTAAGTGAAGCATGCAAAGATGAATGCTGGGTCAAGGCCATGAATGAATAACTTGAGCAAATTGAAAAGAATAACACTTGGGAGTTGGTTCCTAGACCAAATGATAAGAATGTCATAGGGACAAAATGGATATTCAAAAAAAAGCTGAATGAAAATGGAGATGTTATTAGAAACAAGGCCAGACTTGTTTGTAAAGGGTATGCTCAACAAGAAGGTATAGAATTTGAAGAAAATTTTGCACCAGTTGCTAGACTTGATGCCATAAGAATGTTTCTTGCTCTTTCTAGCTTTCATGAGTTCAAAGTATATCAAATGGATGTGAAATCTACCTTTCTAAATGGAGACTTAGAAGAAGAAGTGTACATTGAGCAACCAGATGGATTCATCCTTGGAAATGATCCAAAAATTGTATGCAAACTCAAAAAGGCTCTCTATGGCCTTAAATAGGCTCCAAGGGCTTGGTATTTTCGTTTGGACAAATATCTCCATCAACAAGGTTTTTCAAAAGGATCAACAGATAGCAATCTATATATAAAAATTGAAAACAATAAATTTCTAATACTTGTTGTGTATGTTGATGATATCATCTTTGGTAGTAATGAAGAAACCATGAGTCAAAACTTTGCTTTGGTGATGCAGAAAGAATTTGAAGTGTCCTTACTTGGTGAGCTCACATATTTTCTTGGTTTACAAGTCCAACAAAACAAAAACAGTATCTTTCTATCACAAACCAAGTACCTCAAGCAGATCTTGAAGAAATATGGCATGGAAGATTCAAAACCAATATGTACCCCTATGGTAACAGGATGCAGCCTCAGCACAAATGATGAATCAGAAGAAGTAAATCAACCAACCTATAGACCCATGATTGGTAGTCTGCTCTATCTGACAGGTACCTGACCAGACATCATGCATGCAGTGGGAATAGTTGGAAGATTCCAAGCAAATCCAAAGGAAGCACACCTTCAAGCAGTTAAGAGGATTTTAAAATATCTTCAAGGAACACAAAACTATGGCTTATGGTATCCTAGAGATAGAAATATCACACTTCATGCATATACAGATGCAGATTGGGTAGGAAGCGTGGATGACAAAAAAAGCACTAGTGGTGGTACATTCTTTATGGGTTCCAGATTAGTATCTTGGTTCAGCAAGAAACAAAGTTCAATTGCATTAACTACAGCTGAAGCAAAATATGTGGCCATTGCATCTTGCTGCACACAACTCCTTTGGATGATGCAAACATTGCAAGACATTCAAATCACTTGTAATCCACCTATCTCCATTCTTTGTGATAATACAAGTGCAATCAGTATTTCCAAGAACCCAATCATGCATTCGAAGACCAAGCACATACCTATCAAATGTCATTTTCTCCGGGAACAAGTGCTTGAACAAAAGGTCAAATTGGAGTATGTCCCCTCTAAGGAACAAGTTGCTGATATATTCACCAAACCGCTGCTGAGGGAGACATTTGAATACCTCAGATAGAAACTGGGAGTAGTTGATGCATCATCTTGCTATTGAAATTATCTGTTTCAGAGAACAGTGGTTGTATGCAAGTTTGACAAAGCGTATTGACATACATACACAGATTTCTGTGGATACAGTCATGCATATGTTGGTTTGAAAACAAACAGTGGGGCCAGAATCAAGATGAAAAGAGTCTGATATGGGTCTGATAGAGACCATCTAGCACAGGTTTAGGGGGAGCATATACTTCTAGTAATGCATTTTTGGCATTATCTTAGAAGATCTTGGTTCTATTTCATAGTTGATTTTTGTTTCAGGTGGAACAGGTGCAGAGGGAGATCATGGTTGCTGATCTGGATGATGATTAACAGAAGACGCTAATGTTAGTTGCTGATGACTATCATAGTCTTGTCTTAGATATTTAGTCTCTATTGGTGTTATTATCAAGGTCATGTAACGGCCTATTTCGGTTTCCCCACTATGCCTGGGATGGATGATGTAATGTTCTTGTTTTGTTTGGTGTATCCCCACTTGATTGGGTGGATGACTCAATATTGGTATATCCCCACTTGGTTGGGAGATGGATGTATGGTGATAGGAAGTTCATTTATGATGTATAAAGTCATGTTCTTTCTTGTAGAACATATTCTTGCAGACCTTGCCTACAGTTAGGGGGAGCATGGACAACATAGCAGAGTAGAGATTTCAGCATGTACTCAGGGGGAGCATAACTCTTTGCCCTTGATGACAAAGGGGGAGAATGACTTTGAGTATCTTGGGGTTGCCATCAAGTCCAAAGGGGGAGATTGTTGGCATTATGACACAGGCTTGGAACTATGGTACAAGTATTGTCCTTGATGGCAACACACTCGACAAATCACTCAGATGACAGTTCAGGCTCACAGGCTCTCAGAATAAAGTAAAAGGAGGTATACGTAGGTTTCTGTTGACGAAGTCGTGTATACATGTGGGATAGGCGATCAAAAGGTGCATATACGTATGCACACACTTTCATGCAAGGAAAAGCCCTTACATGTGGGAGAATTTATTTTTTGGTCCATGGTATTTAGTACTTGGTATTTGGACCTATGGTTTTGGACCATGGTATCTCGTTCGAAGTGTTGAACCCAGGTATTGGGTCCATGGTATTGATTATCTATGGTTTTGGACCATGGTATTGAGTAAGGCCTAAGACTATAAAAAGGGGAAAGAAATCAATAGGCAAAAGCCCTCAAGGATTGAATATCTTATGATGAGCAAGATCTAGAATACTGGTCATTGGGTTATGGTGCATAGCTGGATCTAAATCAAGGAGGAATCTGAGCGCAAGGAGAAGAATAGTAATTATTGATGGGTCAAGATCTTAAGGCTTGAAGAAAAGTATCTTTGTGTGATTTTGATCTATTATATCTGGTGCATGACTTGATCTATAAATCTGATGATCTGGGTATTACTGATGTCTGAATAACTAAAAAGGGTAAGATTATCTTTTATAGATCTATACGTAGGTTCAACATAGCAAAGGCATGTATACACACTGGTTCAGTAATTCAAAATAGCGTATATGTAGGTTGGCCTTAATATAGCAGCGTATGCACATAGATTCTACATATTGAAGTAACATACATTTCATGAAATATGTTTTAGCTACTTTTGTTTATTGCTGTAGTGTTCTGGGTTCAGGATTGGTTTCTGGTTACTGTTAATTTATTCTGGTTACAACATTCAGAAAAGTGATTGTTTGATTTAGTTTTGGTTGGTGCAAAGGAGATTGGTTGATGTAGATGTATTTGATGTTTGATTAATGTTATTGATGGATCCAATCTGAAAATTTATGAAACGTGGTCCCTGGAAGAAAAGAGAAGGTTGTAGCCTTTTGTAGTTCAGCACCTATGTACTAGTATATCAACTAGTACAAGAGCTAAGGGGGTTGTAGCTCCCTTCCAGGAGAAGCTGGAGAATGAGAGAAGGTTGTAGCCTTCTATAGGTAGTAGCCTGCGTACTAGTATAAGACTGCACCAATACAGAAACAATGTAAAAAGAAGTTTCTAATTAAAAGAAGATAGAGATGAATTGCAGCAGGTGGTTTTCACCCACATTGGGTTTCCACCTTATATCTTGTGTTCTTGTGTGTGACTATCTACTCTATTTTACTCTTCTTGGTTACTGTTTATATGATTCTAATGCACAGATTAATGATCAACCTCTGAAGAATAAATCAAATTATAAGTCTGCAGGTTATATGCTAGTTTCTTTAACTGCAGTTGCGTATATATACAGTTTTCACTAACTTAAGTAGTGTATACAAATCTGATTGTGAAATGAAAAATAATTGACTTGATAATACTGATTCACCCCCCCAGTATTATTTCCAACAGTTCACACTATAACTCGAAAACTTTGACTTTTTGTTCGCCCAAACTATCATTCAAATTTCCTCCCATTCTGTCCACCTTGGTGTTCACATGACCCAACCATGCTACATGTTTCACATGGCTTGCCTATGCCCTACCTTCTGCATTCTCTGAACTACTCTGCCAAGTCTTGAAATTCCACACTAAACTCCCCTTGACTCGTCTACCCACTCTGCGATGTTCAGAGTATTAGATCTCATTTTGCAAAAAGGGGGCTTTGGAAATTTAAGCATGAATATGACAATAGTGGTTGTAGTTGATATTGAAGTTGAGCACTATACAATTGGTTGTAGCACAACATTAGGGAATTTGGCAAGGTTAAGACAACAGGTCAAAGCCGAGTTGAACATGGAAGTGTATGGTATTGACACAATCTTAAGGAAAGATGATGGGGGACAATCTAGAGGAACCGGTGACATGTGAATTAAGCATGAATGTTGAAGAAGTTTTTATGAACAAGGTGTTGGACTATATTGAGGAAATATCTTTATAGATGGATGCATTGAAAGCTGATAATGTTGAACTTAGAGGTAAGTTCATGAAGCATACATGCATAGGTTGGAAGAAGAGGACCCCGACACATGGACTAAGATGTTGGAGAAGGAGGATGGAAGGCTTTCAACCTTCCCATCCCCTCCCTCTTTCTAGACTTAGCATTGAGATAGGGGTCATCATGACCTGCTCGTGGTAATGAAACCCTTTTAGATGATGAGGCAGGTGTAAACCTACCACTTTGACAACATTGATGGGCTGCATATTGCATATGCGATGGAAATTATTCATGGACCTAGGTATGGCACATTGAGGATTGGAATGATGGGTAGAGTTCTTGATTGAGTTGATAATGTGATGAGAAGTTGTAGAGCAACTAACAATGGCATGAGGAGGTGCATTCTTGGGAGTTGAGTGTGATAATTGGACTGATCACCTGACTAGTTTGATTCATGGGTACCGCTAGTGCATTGTGATGTGTTTGCGTTGAATTGGAGTATCATAGAAGCACTTTACATGATGAATATACATGGTGGATTAACATTATATGAGTTTCGATCGAAGCATGCAGCTGAGTTGGAGGGAGCAGCCTGCCATAAGATGGGGCCACATGGAGGATTGCGACAAGTATGGTTGATGACCATTGATTATGGAGTCTTACCCACATAGGGACATGCGCCTTGGTGAAGGTCCACTTGATGGAGAGTATTGAATTCATGCAATAGGAGAATTTGATGTTGGAGTTGGTGACACATTGCGACATTTTGAACTTGGAAACAAAGTTTGTTGAGAGGATGTTATCAAGAGAGACAACCTTTTTAGAGTGGGTGATGATGTCAGGGCCTCAATTTGGCTAGCACCCAAGACAACCGCCCATGGGCGAGAGAGTCAAAAAACTGATGATGCAGGTATGGGGGCACTCGAGTTATGCGACGAGCATGAGGACGTAGTAGCAGGCACATCGTAATGATGGACAACACAGTTCGGTTAAAGGAGACTCGTGTTTGGTTAAAGGAGCGTGATGAACAAGTTTGGTTAAAGGAGTTCAGTTAAAGAAGACTCGGTGGGAGAGTGTGATGGGCGTCAGGCGACTAACCAGTGCGATAGGCATTGGGTGACCGAGCTGTGTGATGGGAAGGTACTTTTGGATGAGCAAGGGTACCCACCCAACTGAGCATAGGTCGGCCCATGACTTCATGAAAAATAAAAGGGGCATGCAAGCCATGCGAATGAGTCGGTTGGGCATTGTATGGGTGGGTCGAACCAAGTGTAGGGCGAACTGACACAGCCTTTTGGAAAACACTTGGAAGGCAAGCGTATAAGTTAAACATGGGTGGAATTCATTTTATCATTCATCAAACCATTTGTACATTGCAGAATGAGTTTTCATATCATAGATTGGGTAGAGGAGTCAAGGAGATTTCAGTGCAGAATTTTAGGACTTGGAAGAGTCATTTGGGGTGGATTCCCTCACATGACTTTTCACGTTCCTTTGGGTGGACGCCCTCCCACACCATCACATGACCTCGTCCATCCACACGTCTTGTTGCACTGATTATTCATAAACAAGTATGAAGTGTTTAGGTGATTCACGTGAACTACAGGGCGTGCAAGGGAACAATGGGGAATGTGCCTACATAGACGGGTAGAACGAAATGTTGAATGAAAATCCTAAACGAGTTCTAAAATGGGTTTTTTGAATGAGTTTTTAACATGGGTTATCTAAACAAGTTTTGTATAGGGGTTTGTTGAACATCTTTGACACGTGTTTTGAATAGGGGTTTGTTAAACATGTTTGACACAAGTTTCTCACATGAGTTTTGCAACACATTTCCCACATGGTTTTCTAAACGACTCAGGTCTACATGACCTAAGTAAGGTGCATGACCTGAGTGGACTGCGTGTCCTAGGTGGGTTGCATGACCCGGGTGGCCTGCATGACCCAAGTGGGTTGCATGACCCAGGTGGGTTGTACAACCCAGGTGGTCTGCATGATCCATGTAGAATGAATGAGTTGCATGAGTTTCGGGGTGAAGGCTGCATGATAAGTTTGGGATTTGGGTGTGTTGAAAATGGCAACAAGAAATTCTAAAAATAGAAGTGCCAAAAATAGCACTGCTATAAATAGCAGTTTGGGTACCAGTGTTGGACATAGCAACAAGGAATGAAAAATGGAAGTGCTAAAAATAGCTTTTCTATAAATAGCAGTTCGAGATAGATTCCTATTTTAGTTAGTCCCTGAAATAAAATAGAGAAGTAAAATTCAAATTTGATCTTAGTAGTTGTTTGTAAAATAATTAATTAATTCATCTTGAGTTAATTAGTTAAGGAAAAATAAATATGAAGTCTATGTGAGGACAACAATAGTTATTCCTTTGATTAAGGGATTTATCAATTAGTTAAAGGATAAGGATGAATTGTAATTATGAGTTGTAATTAGTTGGCTCAGTTAACTGAGTCAAGTTCAGTTAGATTAATTCAAACAGTTTGTTGAATTAATTGTGAGTTAAATTAGTTAATGCTTGCACACATGTAACTACTGCTCTCTAGATAACTAAATATTCTCTCATAAATAACTCATGCATGTCAATTCAGAGAAAGACCCAGTTGATATCAGATGAGGGATAGTGTACTATCAGTTGGATGGATTTTTCCTATAAAGGAAACTCATCTATGCATAAGGATTTATCTCCTTCAGGATTACGGAGTAACTACTGGGCCAAGTGAGTAGTGTGAGGTGGGAATTCACATGTGTGGAAGCACTGGGCCCCAAGGAAAACTTCACAAGGAAATAGGAGGCTTGGAGGGCAAAGGAGAAGGTTTGTGAGAGGCCTTTGACTATCTATGAGTAGCAGAGGGATTATACTCAGAGCCGGTTGGCTTCTAAGCTAAGGCTTTGTGTAATTTTGTGACTATTTCCACTTATATGATAATACAGAGTTTGGTTTTTAGGCTGAGGCTTTCTTGGGGATATTTCTTCTGTGTTATGTATGATTGATTTCTCATTCTTAGTTATATGTGATCTCTTGATCTTGCTCAATTCGATTAAGCTTTTGCAAAGTGTTGTATAAGTAGATCTTGTATTGTATTTTAGTATATTGCATAATATGTCGATCTATAGTGGGAATTTCTACATGGTATGGGAGCAAAGGTGATCAAGGCAAAGAACAACATACAGGAAGGGAGAAGTTTGTTGTGGTTCCTGAATATAGAAATTGAATTCTTATCACATCTCAATTTCACCAATGGCGTTCAGTGGTTTAAGACTCGAATATGACCTTGATGGCAACTTGAATTATATAGCCTGGAAAAATCACATAGAAGCAGTATTAAAGGATAACGGTCTAAAGGAATTCATTGTTCAAAAAGTCCCCAAGCCAACTAATGCTACTCAACTGGTGGAATGGAAGAAATTTGTGGTGAGAGCAAGGAGAATCCTCCTGGAGGGAGTTTGAGACCACATTGTCTCGAGCCTCCATGGGAATGAGACATCGTTTTCGATGTGGAAAACATTGAAAGATCTATATCAGAATAGTAGTGATCAAAAGAAGTCGGCGCTGAAAGACAAGCTTCGGAAGATCAAGTGTGAAAAGGGTGACATGATCTCTACATATCTGAACAAGTTCACCACCTGCAGGGATGAGCTTGGAAGTGTAGGGATCATGACCACTGATGATGACATGGTGAGTCTTGCACTCCCCAATCTTCCTAGGAGCTGGCAAAGCTACCAAGACTCGGTTAATGGAAGAGAAAAACTACCAGATTGGGAACGAATTTGGTCAGATCTGACGCAGGAGGAGATAAGAAGAAGCATTAGAGATGGATGTTCTTCATCCAAGGAGGATGAAGAAAATTGTGCCTTAGTGAGTAAGGCAAATAAAGGGAAGGAGAACAATTCTCATTCCAATTCGAGTTCTTCCCATGGTGGGAAGAAGTTTGACAAATCGAAAATGTGATGCTTTCGTTGTCATGACGTGGGCCATTTTGCTACAAATTGTCCACTGAAGAAATCCAAGAAGGGATCCTTGGAAGGATTAGAAGGTGAGGCACTTGCCTCATAGTTCAAGTTTGATTTCACACTTTTTGCATGCATGGTTTCATCCATGGTGGGAAGTGTTAAGTTTCTTGACAATGGAGCTTCTTTCCACATGACCGGCGACAAGAGTTTGTTTAGTACCTTGGAGGAGAAGGATCTCCAAATGCGAATTGCGATGGGTAATGATGAAAAGTATAGTGTCTTAGGTGTAGGTACAGTTGTTTTTTAGAGGGAGCATGGAGCTTGCATTACCTTGATCGATGTCAAGTATGTACTAGGACTGAAGAAAAACTTGGTATCGATCACGATGCTAGAAGACAGAGGCTATGATGTGTTGGGTTGTGTTATATTCTTTCCACGACTAACCTACGTAGTGAACCAGGGGGTTAGAGGGGGGGCAGAGCCCCCCCCTTCATTACGCCGATTACATAGTGGGGGGGTCATATGGGGGCCGGCATCCCCCCCTATCCAAGGGGTTTGAGGGGGGCGGGTATCCCCCCTCTACGAGGTCTAAGGCAGCGCCCCGGGAAAAAAAAAATTGGACCCTATATTAGGTTGGGTGAACCTACCTATGGTTTTCGGTCCATGGTTTTGGACGCGATGGTTTTCGGTCTATGGTATTGGATACTTCGGCATGTATAAATATGTATTATAACATTGAAAGGAACATAATGAAAAATCAATCTGGTAGGACCCCGGTTTTGGGATCCAGGGGAAAATCTATGTGTATATGTGTTTTATGTGTTATGCTCTTGCATTGTTTATTTTCTGTGTTTTTAGAATTCGTATACATGTAATTTTTGTATGGGGTTAAAACCTACATTTGGTATCAGAGCAATTTTGGCTTCAAGGGGATGCCTTTGTTGTTGAGGGGTTTCACTCGGGCCTATGGTAGACCCTGTTCAGTGGGAAATCTGTGAGATCGATTCAGGTGGTGAAAGAAGATGGCGAGCAGTGGAAAGATAAAGATCGAGAAATTTAATGGTCAAAGTTTTGAGTTGTGGAAACTCAAGATGGAGGATCTGTTGGTGGAAAAAATATCAGTGGATCATGGTAAATCCAGGTATTAAACCAATGGGAGTGTCCGATGAAGAATGGAAGAAGTTGGATCGGAAGGAAAAGAGCACAATACAATTGTGTGTCTAAAATTCAATATTGCTTAATGTATCAGGGGAAGCTACAATGAAGGCTTTGTGGGACAAGTTAGGGACTTTGTACCAATCTAAGTCTTTGGTGAATAAATTGTTCCTGAAAAAGTTGTATAACGTGAGGATGAAAGATGGATACTCGGTGACAGAGCATCTGAACACATTTAATACTGTGGTAAGTCAGTTAGCATCTGTTGATATTAAAATTTCAAATGAAGATAAGTGCATCAGTTTGTTGTGTTCTCTACTAGATTCATGGGATAGTCTGGTTATTGCAATAGGTGGCAATGCAAATTCCTTGCAGTTTGATGAAATAGTCTCAGCCTTGTTAACGGAGGAGATGAGACAGAAAAATATGGAGAGCTAGAATGGTGATGCCTTGTCTGTATGAGGACGGTCCCAGAACAGAAACAAAAATAAGTCATCAAGTGGGAGATTTAAATCTAGAGGGAGATCTAAATCTCCAAGAAAACCTATAAAGGTGGTGTGCAGGAAATGCGGAAAGGAAGGGCACTACAAAAGGAACTGTAAATCTAAAGCTCATGATAAAGGAAAGGGATCTAATGATGCTCCTTCTGCAAAGATGAAAACAACCTCAGATGAAGGTGAGGATGTGTACTTGGCTTCTTCAAGTACACATGTAGATCATGAGGCATGGTTGATTGACTCAGGTGTGTCCTTTCACTTCACTCCCCATAGAGAGTTGTTCTGCGAGTATGAGAAATATGATGGTGGTGATTTCTTCTTAGGGGATGATAGGAAGGCTAGAATTATTGGTCATGGAAAAGTAAAGTTGAAGTTGCAAGGTGGAAGGGTTAGAACACTTCCCGGTGTTCTCCATATTCATGCATTGGCCAGAAATCTGATTTTTGTAAGCAAGCTAGATGATGCAGGTGTAAATACAATGTTCGAGAAGGATACCTAGAAAATGGTTCAGGGAGCACCAGTATTGATGCAGAGAGTTTGAGTTGCAACTCTGTACAACCTGTAAGGTAGCATGGTTGTTGATGGGTGCAATAGTTTTGTGGTTCCTGAAAGTGGAGCAGAAAATCTAGTGGTCTCTGGAAAGAAGACCATGTTGTGGCATCAAAGGCTTGGACATATTGGAAAGAAGGGCCTTCAAATACTTCATGGTAAAGGTATGGTAGAAGGTATAGGTAATAGCTCTCTGGATTTTGATTTCTATGAAAATTGTGTATATGGGAAGCAGAATCGGGTGAGTTTCCCCTCTGGTAGTAAGAGGGAAAAATGGGTATTAGAGTTTGTGCACAGTGATGTGTTTGGACCTATGAAGGTTCCATCACTAGGTAAGTCTGTGTACTATGTATCATTTATAGATGAATTCTCAATGAATACATGGATATATTTCCTTAAGAAAATATCTGAAGTCTTTTACAGGTTTAAAGAATTCTAGGCTCTAGTGGAAAACCAGAGAGAGAAGAAGATAAAGGTGCTGAGGACAAATAACGGTGGAGAGTTTTGTAGCAAGGAATTTGAAGAATTCTGTAAGAAGTGTGGTATATCACGGTAGAAGACTACTCCATATAAAACTCAGCAAAATGGAGTTGCAAAAAGAATGAACAAGACGTTAATGGAAAGGGCAAGAAGCATGCTCAGTGGTGCCAGGTTAGGACAGGAATTCTGGGTAGAGGCGGTGGATATTGCATGTTACCTGGTCAATAGGTCACCTTCATCAGCGTTGGAGGATAAGACTCCACAAGAGGTATGGACTGGTAAGAAACCCTCTCTTTCACATCTAAGGGTATTTGGATGTGATGCATATGTACATGTTCCAAAGGAGAAATGAACCAAGTTGGATAGTAAATCTAAAAAGTGCATCTTTATTGGGTATAAGGATGGTTTAAAGGGTTATAAGCTTTGGAACCCAGTAACAAGAAAGGTTGTTTATAGCTAAGATGTGGTGTTCAGAGAGGTGAAGGAAGTTATTAAACATGAAATCCAAACAAAGGAACCTGAGAAGATAGAGTTTGAGCTTAAGGAGGAAGAATCAAACTCTTCAACAGAGGAGGAATCAAAAGATGAAGAGCCACAAACTCCGAGTGTGAGAAGATCAGTTCGAGAAAGAAGGCAGCCAGAAAGGTATAGTCCATCTACTTTCTGTTCAAATTTTGCTTTATCTATTACTGAGGATGATCCTAGAACTATGAAGGAAGTAGTAGATTCAGAGGATGGAAAACTCTGAAAAGAGGCCATGGTTGATGAAATGGCATCTTTGCACAAAAATGAGGTTTGGGATCTGGTGGAGTTGCCGGTTGGAAGGAAACCCATTGGCAGCAAATGGGTGTTCAAGAAGAAGACAAATGTAAAAGGAAAGGTGGAGAAATACAAAGCTCGATTGGTAGCAAAAGGTTATTCCTAGTGCCGGGAATTGATTTTGGTGATATTTTGTCTCCTGTTGCCAAGGTAACTTCTATTAGGTTACTTTTATTTGTTGTTGCTGCTTTTGATTTTGAGGTAGAACAGATGGATATGAAGACAAAATTTCTTCATGGGGATCTAGAAGTGGAGATCTACATGAAGCAACATTAAGGCTTTGTGGTGAAGTGTAAGAAAGAACTGGTATGCAAGTTAAAGAAGTCTTTGTATGGGTTAAAACAGTCACCAAGGATGTGGTATCAGAAATTTGATACATTTATACAGGGACTTGGCTTCACCAGAAGCAAAGAAGATCACTGTGTGTATTTTAAATTAATTGGTGACCATGTTATTTATTTGGTCTTATATGTGGATGATATGTTGCTGGTTGGAAATGACAAAGAAGATATCGAGGATTTGAAGACCCAATTGTCCTCCAAATTCGACATGAAAGATCTTGGTGCTGCAAACTATATTTTGGGCATGGTAGTTAAAAGAGATCGGACAAAGAGGAAGCTCTGGTTAAACTAGAGGAAGTATGTTAAGATAATACTATAGAGGTTTAATATGCAGGATAGTAAACCGATGAAGGTTCCTATTCCTGTAGGTGTAAAGTTATCTGTTGAACAATGTCCCAAGACACAAGAAGAGGAAGACAATATGTCCCGTGTTCCATATGCAAGTGCACTCAGTAGCTTGATGTATGAAATGGTCTATACTAGACCAGACATTGCACATGCAGTGGGAGTATTGAGCAGGTTTATGTCAAAACTAGGGAAGGAGAATTGGACAGTAGTGAAGCGGGTTTTCAGGTATTTGCGTGGCACTAGTGACTATGGTTTGTGCTACAAAGGAAGATGAGGATTGGATAGAGTGTTGGATATTCGTGGCTTTGTTTATGCAGACTGGGCTAGAGATCTGGATCAAAGAAGATCTACAAGTGGGTATGTGGTTAACCTATTTGGAGATGCAGTCATTTGGATGAGTAAGAAACAATCTATAGTGGCACTGTCAACTACAGAGGCAGAATGCATGGCAGCCACTCATGAAAGCAAGGAAGCAGTTTGGTTGCAGATATTGTGTTCAAGTATGGGGTTAGTATAGGAAGCTATAAGGATAGACTATGACAACCAAAGTGTAATTTTCTTGCAAAGAACCCTGCTTATCATTCAAAGACAAAGCACATTGATGTTCAGTATCACTTTGTGAGGGATATGATAGTAGAAAAAAAGATGTTGCTGGTAAAGGTGGAAAATTTGAAGAATACTGCAAATGCATTGACAAAATCTGTGAGCTCTGAGAAGTTCTCCTAGTGTATGGAAACAATGGGTGTTTCAACACTGGAAAAATGACTAAGCTCTCCTGTGGCCCCTTGTGGAAAGAAAACAAGTGGGAGAATGTTGGGTTGTGTTATATTAGGTTGGGCAAACCTACCTATGGTTTTCGGTCCATGGTATTGGATGCTTCGGCATGTATAAATATGTATTATAACATTGAAAGGAACATAATGAAAAATCAAGCTGGTAATCCCAATTTTGGGATCAAGGGGAAAATCTCTATGTATATGTGTTTTATGTGTTATGCTCTCGCATTGTTTATTTTCTTTGTTTTAAGAATTCATATGCAGGTAATTTCTGTACGGGGTTAAAACATACATGCTGTAATCTTCAGTAAGGGAAAATTTTTCCTTAGACACATCATCACGAGACAGGTGAAGTAGATTGGTTCACAAGTCAAGAACCTGTATGCTCTTGAGGTTCAAGATGCATACAAAGCCTTGAGGAGTAAGACAATTGATGGAGACTTGGTGGTTGAGAGGGAGAGTACATTACCTCTCAACATGCAACCCCAGGAGAAGTCTCAGACGATGTGGAGGAGCCACGATTAGTGAAGCAACTTTAGGAGGTTGTGGAGCAGCCACAACTCAGGAAGCCGAGAGGAGATCAAGTGGAGGCATCCACTCATGTAGAGACCTCTAGTAGGGGGAAATTTCAAGCCAGGTGGGTAGAGGTATCACATGCATCCATACCTCCAGGTCGGAGGTGGGGCGATGTGGAGTGATCATCCCAAGAAGGCTGGAATAGGGGCAGGATCCTTGAGGTACCCAACCTCTTTCATTTGACTTTGCTACAGAAGCCCTGATGAGGAGTAGGAGGATTGGCTAAGTAGGTAGAGACAAATGTGGATGGAGCGACAGAGAGAGCTACAGTGCAGGAGTCCCAAGACTGTGTAGAGCTAGCACGTTGTAGCAATGCGAGAGGCATAGGAGTGTTGCACCAGTGCAAGATGGCATAGAGGGGTGTGCAACGGTGCAAGATGCATGGGGATGTTGCAGCAGCTCAAAGGTTAGAGAGGGAGCACTTTTCAACGGCAGAGGGAGCTTCAGCATCAAAGTATGTATAGCCCAATAGAGAGGTCAGTTGGGAGTTTTTTTGTTTCTAGAGTTGCTGGAACGTCCACACTTGGAAGAAGTGTTCCATGCAGAACATTCCAAAGGTTTAGGATCAAGTTTGAGTTGAAGCTTTTCTTATTGAGAGGGAGTGTTGAAAATGGAAATAAGAAATGCTAAAAATAGCACTGCTATAAATAGCAGTTCAGGTACTAGTGTTGGACATAGCAACAAGGAATGAAAATGGAAGTGATAAAAATAGCTTTGCTATAAATAGTAGTTTGGGATAGATTCCTATTTTAGTTAGTCCCTGAACTAAAATAGAGAAGTAAAATTCGAATTTGATCTTAGCAGTTGTTTGTAAAATAATTAGTTAATTCATCTTGAGTTAATTAGTTAAGGAAAAATAAACATGAAGTCTATGTGAGGACATGCAACAATTATTCCTTTGATTAAGGTTTTATCCATTAGTTAAAGGATAAGGATGAGTTGTAATTATGAGTTGTAATTAATTGGCTCAGTTAACTGAGGAAAGTCCAGTTAGATTAATTCAAACAATTTGTTGAATTAATTGTGAGTTCAGTTAGTTAATGCTTGCATGCATGTAACTGTTGCTCTTCAGATAACTGAATATTCTCTTATAAATAACTCATACATGTTAGTTTGGAGAAAGACCCAGTTGGGATTAGAGGAGGGATAGTGTACTATCAGTTGGATGATTTTTCCAATAAAGGAAACTCATCTATGCATAAGGATTTATCTCCTTCAAGATTGTGGAGTAATTACTAAGCTAAGTGAGCAGTGTGAGGTGGGAATTCACATGTGTGGAAGCATTGGAACCCAAGAAAAACTGAGCAAGGAAATAGGAGGCTTGGAGGGCAGAGGAGAAGGTTTTTGAGAGGCCTTTGAATGTCTATGAGCAAGAGAGGGATTATACTGAGAGCTTGTTGGCTTCCTTCCAAGCTAAGGCTTTGTTTAATTCTATGACTATTTTCCACTTGTATGGTATTATAGAGTTGGGGTTTTAGGTTGAGGCTTTCCCCGGGATATTTCTTATGCGTTATGTGTGATTTATTTCTCATTCTCAGTTATATGTGTTGTCTTGATCTTGCTCAATATGATTAAGCTTCTGCTAAGTGTTGTAGAAGTTGATCTTGTATTGTGTTTTAGTATATTGCACAATCTATTGATCTACAATGGGAATTTCTACAGGGTGAAGTGTGTGGAAGATTGCACGATGCGGGTAGATAGTTGAGCAGTCCTACATGACAGGCTGCATAGATTAGTTCACAAGGAAGATTGCTGCTTAGTTGTAAAAATATTTGTACTTGTAAAATATTATTTTAAGATATTTTATAAGTGATTGGGTAGACTTGATCGGGACTTGCCCCTCCCTTGATGAATGTGGGTACACCGATGTTTATTTTTGTTTGATGATGTTGCACATGTTATGAAGTAAATGCAATTGAACTTGAATGAATATATTTCTGCACCATAACTAAGTAATAAAACACACGAATAAAAATTGGCTAAGTGTTGGATAGATGTAGTCTGAAAGTCCAAGTAGTGGAAAACGAAAAGGCTATTCGGTGTCGCATTGTGCCCACAATTGGAATTTGAGTTGCCACTAGTGTGGGGCTATAATAGATGGTATCAGAGCCAGGTAATGTGCTTGAGCCCCTTGGTGTGCTTCTATCCAAACCAAATATGACTCATGTGCTGAAGTTGAGTCACACGGGTTCAACACACGAGTCATTTAGATAAGTGGATAAATTCAACTATCTTAAAACCATTTTTCCTTAAATTTTTTAGGGAAATTATTATTCTACTTAATTGATTGGAAAATTTAGCATAAAAATTAACATTCAACTAATGTAATTCACATATGAAATCATATTAATTAGTGTTTCCATATAAATTAAATGGTTGGTAAATAAATAACTAACTTGAGATGAATATTAACCCTTTGTTTGTGCATATTACTATTAATATTTTGAACTATTCGTTAGAGCTTAAGTATCTACCATACACCTAATAATTACTAATAATTAAATTAAAAGAATGGAAAGTGTATTCTGAAATAGACATGCATATAAACATAAATATATTATTATAATAACTTTAAACTTTGTTCTTGAAAATCCATTTTAATTTTTCTAAAAATTGATTTTTCAAAATATAGAAAATTATTCTTTAGAAAATAAATTCATGTAAAATGATCTTCAATTTCTTTCTTTCTTCCTAGAGATGCACTTTACAGTTCAATTCTAGATCCATATTAAATCTCGATATACCAAGCCCCAAGAGGTATCAAATATCTTTAGGTGCAAACCTCTTTTGGAGTGAAAAGATATTTTTTGTTTGGTGGATTTGGATTTAAGATAGATCTAGGTTGGTATTATATAAATTTTACAGCTCTATATATAAAATTATTCTCATTTTTCATTTTACTAAAACCTTGATTTAGTCTCTATGGAATTTCAATGGAATATTTTTAGTTGTAGTAACAGTATAGGGTTTAGATATATCTAAAATATATAACTTTTTATTTTAGATTTAATTAAAAAAAATGTTGTAAAAATAAGTTAAAATAAAATATTTATAAAATATTTTGGTTGTGAAAAAATTAATAATATCCATGGAAAAATGAGGGTGAATATCCATGGTTAAGAATATCATTATATTGTAAGTATTAAATTTTTATGTGCTTATTAGTTAACTTTAAATATAGCTACACTATCCTAAATCCATCTTAACCCCGGAGCTCTCGAGCACCGAAAGGGATTAAATCTCTCGAAGTGAAAACCTCTTTTTTGAGTGGAAAAATTAAGGAAAGGTTTGAACCTCGAGATATTTTATCCCTCTTAATGCTTGATAGATCGGAGGCTAATATGGATCTAGACTGGTTTCAATCGTGCATGGTCATACCAAATTTGTTGAACATCTAATTATTTTGATCATTTTAAATATGTTAAATATGTTTAAGATTAATTTGGTTGATTTAATTTTAAATTTGTTGAGTTGCCTTAGTTTCTTGAGATGAGAGAGATTGTTAGTAACTTGAATGATGAAAAATGATGAAATAAAATTTTTGAATGCAAAGTGACAATGTAACAATGTTGAAATATAGAAATGTGAATAATAAGAATGTAGTCAATTAAAAAAAATCTTCATTATGAGCAATCTCAAACTATTTTCTTCTATTGTTCTTATTGTCACACCTATTAATTTTTCCATCTTTTCTTATCGATCATATGAAAAGAACAATTGGAGAATGAGTCTTTGACCTTGCTTTTCTGAATGAGTTTTGGAAACGGGTTTGTTGAATGTGTTTGACACAAGTGTCAAAAGGAATTTCTTACATGAGTTTTGGAACGAGTTTCCCACATAGTTTTCTGAATGTGACAGGTCTACAAGACTCGTGTAGGTTGAACTACCTAGGTGGCCTACATGACCCGAGTGGGTTGCAAAACTTGGGTGGGCTGCACGAATTGGGTGACTTGCATGACCTGGGTGACCTACACAACCCGAGCAGACTGAATGAGTTGCATGAGTTGTAGGGCAGAGGTTGCATGATAGGTTTGGGATTTAGGTGAACAATGTGAAGGACTGTACAACGCGGGTAGAAAGTAAGGTAGGCCTACATGAAAAGCTACACAATTCTGGTGCACAAGGAAGATTGTTGCACAGTTGTAAAAATATTTGTACTTGTAAAATATTATTTGAAGAGATTTTATAAGTGATTGGCAAGACTTGATCGATATTTTCCCCTCCCTTCATGAATGTGGGTACACATATGTTTATTGTTGTTTGGTTATGTTACACATGCTATGAAGTAAATTTAATTGAACTTGTATGAATGTATTTCCGCTGCATAACTAAGTAAGAAAACACTTGAAGAAAAAATCACTAAGTGTTGGATAGGCATAGTCTGAAATTCCAAGCAGTGGAAAACGAAAAGGCTAGTCGGTGCCACACCATGCCTACAAGTGGAATTTGAGTCGCCACTAGTTTGGGATTGTGACAGATGGTACCAAAACGAAGTTATGGATGTGAGTCCCTTGGCATGCTTCTATCCAAACCAAACACGACCTATATGTTTAACCCGAGTCACATAGGTTTAGCACACAGGTCATTTGGATAAGTGAGTAAATTTAACTGTCTTAAAGCCATTTTTCCCTAAAAAATTTAGGAAAAATGTTATTCTACTTAATTGATTAGAAACTTCACCATAGAGATTATCATTCAACTAATGTAATTCACATATGAAACCATATTAATTACTGTTTCCATATAAATTAAATGGTTGGTAAATACATAAATAACTTGAGGTAAATATTAACCCTTCATTTGTGCATACTACTATTAATATTTTAATATATTCCATGGAGGTTAAATATCTACCATACAACTAATAATTACTAAAAATTTAATTAAAATGATGGAAATTCTATTCCAAAATAGACATGTGTATCAACATAAATATATTATTATAATGAATTTAAATTTGTTCTTGCAAATCCATTTTAATTTAAAACAAAAAATTGATTTTTCAAAATATAGAAAATTATTATTTAGAAAATAAATTTATATAAAAATATCTTCAATTTCTTTATTTTTTTGTAGAGATGCACTTTATGGTACCACTGTAGATCCATCTTAAATCCCGATATATGAAGCCCCAAGAGGGATCAAATCTCTTGAGGTGAAAACCTGTTTTGGAGTGAGAAGAGAATTTACGCTTGATAGATCTAGATTTAAGATAGATCTAGACATGTATTATATAAATTTCACATGTCTATATATAAAAGTATTATCATTTTTCATTTTACTAAAACCTTGATTAATCTCTATGAAATTTCAATGGAGTATTTTTAGTTGTAGTGAGGATATATGGTTTGGATATATCTCAAAAGTATAACTTTTTCTGTTAGATTTAATTAAAAAAAATGCTTTAAAAATAAGTTAAAAGAAAATATTTATAAACTATTTTGGTTGTGAAATGAATTATGGTTTTTGGACATGTGGTCTTGATAATCCATGGTGTTGTTCCATGGTATTGTAACAAAGCCTTGTTACAAGTTAGTAATATCCATGGTAAAATAAGGGTGAATACACATGGTTAAGAATCCCATTATATTGTAAGCATTAAGCTTTTATGTTCTTATTAGTTAAATTTAAATATAGTTACACTAGCCTAGATCCATCTTAACCCCGAATATACCAAGCCCCGAGAGAGATTAAACCTCTCAAAGTGAAAACCTCTTTTTTGAGTGGAAAACTTATGGAAAGGTTTGCACCTCGAGAGATTTTATCCCTCTCGATGCTTGATAGATCCGGGGCTAAGATGGATCTAGGATGGTGTCAGTCATGCATGGTGATACCAAATTTATTGAATAATTGTTTTGATCATTTTAAATATGCTAAATATGTATAAGATTAATTTGGTCAATTTAATTTTAAATTTGTTGAGTTACCTCAGTTTGTTGAGATGAGAGAGACTATTAGTAACTTGAATGATGAAAAACGATGAAATAATAATTTTGAATGCAAAGTGACAATGTAACAATTTTGAATGATAGAAAATGTGAATAATAAGAATGTAGTCAATTACAAGAAATCTCCATTATGAGCAATCTCAAACTATTTTCTTCCAATGTTCTAATCGAGAAATCTATTAATTTTTCCATCTTTTCTTATCGATCATATGAAAAGGGCAGTTGAAGTCATAGACAATTCAAATATTTAACTCAAGCTACTATAGTAGGCATCATACTTTGTCTCTCTTACTATCCAATATTAGTAGTAGCTTTCTCCAAAGTCAATCATTATGACTTATGGAGTGTTAAACCCCAAATAATTTTCAATGGTAGTTCTTTTCTATTACCTCATTTGAATGCAAAGTGATTAACAATATTGAATGATGGAAAATGGGAATAATAAGAAAGAAGGAAATTACAAATAGTTTACAGTCTTGTGAAGCAAGCATTTCATATAAATGACCATTTCATTTAGGATGAAAATTCTAGTATTGTATTTATGGCTAAATTACTGTGAAATATAAGTCAATATGCAGCATCAAAAATTTTTATATGCTTACACTAAAATCAATGCACATTATTAATCCAATTACTTTGAAATTAATGTACATCATACATGTAGTTGCATCAAATCAGAAATCAACAACTACACTGAAGTCCATGCATTTAGTGCAAACAATCAAGTAGGATTTGAAATAAACAACTATAGTAAAATCAATGCATCTAGTACAAGAAATAAAATAGGACTACAAATCAATATCTACACTGAAACCAACACATCTAGTGCAAACAATCAAATAGGAGAATAAATCAACATCTACACCAAAATCAATGCATCTAGTGCAAGCTATCAAATAGGATTAGAAATCGACATCTACACTATAATAAATGCATCTAGTGCAAGGAATCAAATAATATTAGAAATGAACAACTACATTAATCATTACACCTATTTTGGTGAAAATCCAAGATATTCATGAATTTCTAGATCTATCTTCTATGTTTGTATTTTTTATTTATGCCTATTTCTTCTTCCCTCTCTCTCCTCCTTCCACCTCTATGTCTATCTCCTTCCCTCTCTCCTTCTCTCTCTCCCACTCCCTCTCTCCCCCATATGTATCTCTCCACCTCTCCCTCCCTCTCTCTATCTATTTCTTCTTCCCTCTCTCCCCCAACCATCTATATCTATACCTCCCTCCATCTCTCCTTATTTATCTCTCTATCTCACCCCTACAAACACATGTCACACTCTCACTCTCTCTCCATATATATCTCTCCTTATCCCTCCCTCCCTTTCTATCTCTCATACTCCCTCTCACCCAATCTATCTATATCTTTATCTCCCTTTACCTTTCCTTCTTTATCTCTATATCAGCCTGCAAACATACATTATCTCTCTCCACATCTATCTATTTATTTATGTATATATCTATATATATATATATATATATATATATATATATATCGGTTTCTCCCTCTTCCTCTCCCTCTCTCTCTTACCCTTCTCTCTCTCTTCCTAGCTCTCTTCCCCCTCCATTTATATCTATATTCCCCATTGTCTCTCCTTCTTTGTCTCTCTATCTCACCCCCTAACATACTCTCTCTCTCTCTCTCTCTCTCTTCTGCTTCTCTCTCCATATCTATCTCTCTTCCTCACTCCCTCTCTTCTCCATATCTATCTCTCTTCCTCCCTCCCTCTCTTCTCCATATCTATCTCTCTTCCTCCCTCCCTCTCTTTTCCTCCTTCATCTTGCCTCTCTCCCCCCTCTATCTATATCTATATCTACCCTTGTCACTCCTCCTTTCTCTCTCCTTCCCAACCCAGAAACATATGCACACTATCTCCATATGTATATATATATCTCTCCCCCCTCTTTCTCTCCCTCTCTATCTTCCCAATCTCTCTCTCTTCCCCTTCTCTCCCTCTCTCTCCCCCTTCTCTCCCTCTCTCTCTACTCTCTCTCTCTCTTCCCTCTCGCTCTCCTCTCTCCTTCTCCACCTTTCTCTCTCTATTTATTACTTCTTCCCTCCCCCGCTGCCCCCCCCCCCCCCCCTCTCTCTCTCTCTCTCTCTCTCTCTCTCTCTCTCTCTCTCTCTCTCAGAAATCCTCTCTCTCAAGTCGTCTCTCTCTTCTTTCCTTTCTATCCCTATACCTCCTACCTCCCTGTGTCTCTCCCCCCATCACACACTCTCTCTCTCCCCTCCCAAGCTTCCATTATCTCCCTCCCTCTACTCCCCTCTCTCCCCCCTCCTTATCTGTCTCTTCATTTCTCTCTCTTCCCCTTCTTTGCCTATCTCTTTCCTCTCATTTTCTCTCTCTTCCATCATTCCCTCTCTCCCTCATTTCATCTTCATCTCTCCCTCATCACTCTCTCTATATCTCAATGTACTTTTTCTTCCATACCCCTCTTTCCCCCTCCAAATCCATCTCTCTCTCCCTCCCTCCCTCTCTCCTTCTGTCCTCACCTCCTCTCTCTCTTCCTTCGTCTCTCTCCCCCTCTCTCTCTCTTAAATCAAATCCCATTGTATTGTATTTAAGAAAGTGTCTAAATTTAAAAAAACATAATTGGTTGTAAAATATTAAACCTATATTTTGGATCAATCATGTAAAAAAATAAAATAATAAGAAACTTAAAAGAATTAGACACCACCTTTCCTATATCATTATTAGTTACTTTTCTTTCTCTCGTGGCTTGGATCCTTGGTTAAGATGAATCTACCCCGTTCTTTATAATATTATTTATATTATATAAATTTCACATATTTATATATAAATATATTCTATATTTTATGTTGTAAAGCATTCCCCTCTAAAATAACTCTCCTCTCAGATTACGTGTACATTTGTGTGCCCTTGATTTAGATGCTAGATGATTAAAATAGTTTGAACCATTGAAATCATTCGATCAATATTAAATTAGTTAACTCATGACGCAGGAAGAAGGTAGGAGGTATCTTCGTCATCATTTCCCCCAACTTACCATCAAATGGATTCAGCCACTCTAATGGCCTAGTATGGTGCTCGAGTTTTTAATGGAAAAACTAGTGCAATGGAGAATCCATTGAATTGGTCATGGTTTTGTATGAATTGTTACATGTACAAAAACAAATTCAATTGTAACAACATTAAATAGTAACAATGGTTTCAATCCACCGTATGCATCGAAACCCTATAGGTCCCAGAGCTTAGCCCATGAAGCTTCATGGCAACAGCCTGTTAACGCTGGCTAAGCTTTACTGAGGCATGAGGCAGCACCACATTGGTAAACGGGTTGCAGAGACCAGGTTACCCAAAAATAGAACCATGTTATGGTTAGGAAATTTTGATACTGTAGAGGAGGCAGACATGGCTTATGATTGGGATACTTACACGCTGAGGGGTGACTATGCCAGGCACAATTTCCTCACCTTAAACACCATTTGGAAGTGAATTCCTTCGCCCCCTGGACTAGTAATTTTTTGCTGCCATCGTCACTTGATGCCAAGTTACAAGAAATTTGACAAAGATTTAAACAACCTTTGGAAATCATGTTTAATACTGAAGAATCAGAAGAACAAAATCATGTGTGTATGAGAATTTAGGCTCTCTTGGGTCAGTGTGGGATGAAGATGGGAAGAAGAATGATGTTGTCTTTCAAGTCCAAAATTTGAGGGTTTTCAATGTAAGTGTGTAGGACGTGATCGAGGACTTTGCATCTAGCTCATCTTCTCCTTCCAATGGAGATGTGAGGTTGGAGATTTTGGATTCCTAGAATAACTTCAGAATGCGAGAGGCTTCTCTAGTCATTGAAAATTCTGAATTCTTGTGTTCTTCTCATCATCTTTCCCCAACGTACTAACAAATGGCTTCAGCCACTCTGATGGCCTGGTATGGCACTTGACTTTTCAAAGGTGGAACCAATGCAATGGAGAATCCATTGAACAAGACATGGTTTTGTATGGATTTTTACATGTATAGTAGATTCAACAAATTGTTAGAAAATTATATATTACCGAGCAATGGAACACATAAAATATTACAGAAATATAAACACAGAAAAAGCATAAAACAAGAGAGACACAGAAATATGTGGTTCACCCAGTTTGGGCTACGTCCACAGAGAAACAACCAGTTCTTTCTTTTATATCATCCAATAAACTAAAGAGATACAACCTATAGTAGAACCGTTGTAACATCCTCTTCGCTCTCAATCTCCTCTCTCTTAGATGCAATACAATTCTCTCATATATAGTGAGAGGTTGCCTTCTAGGGCCAAAAACCCTAAATTAAACATAACTTATACCATCAGATCATCCACCTAATGAACGGCCCAGATTGACTAGAAATTACTAGACTTTTACAAGGTAATTTTACATCTATTTTTAGCTTCGGGGGCGTTGCCCCCAAACCCCCACCAGGGGACCACTGGCCCCTGGACCCCCCAGCCAGGGGGTATTTAGTCCCCCAGACCCCTGTAGGGGGGACAAGTCCCCCATGCACCCCCACGCGTGGAGGGGTGTATAGTCTTCCTGGGGTATACATTTGGCAGAAACCTTTTAATACAGAAGATAATCAGGCTCCACACCCAACAATGTCCCACTTGGAGACTAATTGTAGCAACTCCACCGCTGCTTCATTTGCTAGACAATGACTCCACTTTGGACCTGGTTGTTTCTCATCTTCTTTATCATACTTGAAGACCAATTGAAACTGAGCAGATTTTTAGTTTCTCCCTGGTTACAACTTTTGTTAGCATATCTACAGGATTCTGGCTAGTGTGTATCTTTTCTAGCTTCAACTGTCCATCTTTCAATGCTGACCATATGAAATGGTACTTAAGATATATATTTTTAGTCTTGGAATGGAATGCAGAGTTCTTTGCAAGATGTATGGCACTCTGGTTGTCACTGTATAACCTGCCCAACTCCTGCTTCTTACCCAATTCATCCAGAAACCTTTGTAACCAAATCATTTATTTACTAGCCTCTCTAGCAGCAACATACTCTACTTCTGTTGTTGAAAGTGCAACAACAATTTGGATTTTTGAAACCCAACTGATAGTTGTACCACCTACAGTAAATACACATCCTCTAGTGCTCCTCCTGTTATCTTTGTCACCTGCCATATCTGCATCAACATATCCCTGTAGAGTAATGTTTGAACCACCAAAGCATAATGCTTGATTTGTGGTACCTCTCAAATACTTGAGAATCCATTTCACTGCCATCCAATGTTCTTTTCTTGGATTATTCATGTACCTGCTTATAACTCCCACTCCATGTGCAATATCAGGTCTTTTGCAGACCAATGCATACATTAAGCTTCCAACTGCTGATGCATATGGAACTTTAGGCATATGAGCCATTTCTTCCTGAGTATTGGGACACGCCTCCTTACTTAATTTGAAATGGCTATCCAAAGGTATACTAACTAGTTTTTCATTCTGCATATTAAACCTTTTCAACACCTTTACTATGTACTCACTTTGAGACAATGTTAATTTGCGATTCTTCCTGTCTCTAGTTATTCTCATACCAAGGATTTGCTTTGTAGCACCCAAATCCTTCATTGCAAATGAGTTTGCCAATTTTCTTTTGAGCACATTTATTTCCTGCATGTTAGAACCTACAACACGCATGTCATCTACATACAATAACAATATAATATAGCTGCCATCATTTTTCCTTTTGAGATAAACACAATGATCAGAGTGACATCTAGTATAACCTTGTTCAGACATAAACCTGTCAAATTTTAGATACCACTGCCTTGGAGCCTGTTTTAACCCATACAAGCTCTTCTTCAACCTGCACAGTAGTTTCTCCTTCCCTTTTACCTCATATCCTTGTGGCTACTACATATATATCTCTTCCTCCAAATCCCCATGGACAAAGGTTGTCTTTACATCTAACTGCTCAAGATGCAAATCTTCGGCTGCTACTAGGCTTAAAATGGTTCTAATTGAAGTCATTTTAACAACAGGAGAAAATATTTCATCAAAATCAATACCTTTCTTCTATGCAAACCCCTTCACCACAAGTCTAGCTTTGTACCTCTGTTTTCCTCCATCTTCTTCCTTCAGCCTATAAACCCATTTATTTTGCAATGATTTTTTACCTGTAGACAACCTGACTAAGTCCCAAGTCTAGTTATGTGCTAAGGAGTCCATCTCTTCTTTCATGGATTGCTCCCACTTCTTCCTGGTTTCTACCTGCGCTACTTCTTCATAACATTCTGGTTCACCAAAATCAGTCAACAATACATAATATAATGAAGGAGAGTATCATTCAGGGGGTCTACTTATCCTGGTAGATCTTCTGACACCACTTTCAGGTGTTTGAAGTGCTTTTTGCTATTGTGGTTGTTGTTTTGGCTATTGATCATTATGATTTTCAGGCACCAACACTTTTCCTGTGATATCGTCAAGCACTGTGTATTCTCTATTTTATTTTTCCTGTTTCTTTTCCTGCAACTGAATCTTATACAAGACCTTTTCATTGAATATTACATCTCTACTCCTAATGATTTTGTGATTTTCATAATCATATAAGCTATAACCAAAATCATTAACACCATATCCAATAAAGGTACATTTCTTTGATTTTTCCTCAAGCTTTGTTCTATTTTCTTTGTTAATGTGGACAAAGGCTTCACAACCAAAAGTCTTTAAAAATGAGTAGTTTACCTTTTTACCTATCCATGCCTTCTTTGGAATACCACCATCCAAGGAACTTGAAGGCCCTCTGTTTATTAGATAAACAGCAGTATCTACAACATCTACCCAAAATTGTAAAGGCAACCCTGCATGCAATCTCATGCACCTTGCACACTCCATGATTGTCCTATTCATCCTTTCTGACACACCATTTTCTTGTGGTGTTCCTGGAACTATCTTCTCTCTGTGAATTCCATTCTCTGAACAGTACCTATCAAACTCTTTGTTGCAATATTCACCTCCATTGTCTGATCTGAGACACTTCAAAATTTTTCCTGTCTCATTTTCAACCAAAGCTTTCCATTTCATGGAAGTATCAAATACATCAGATTTATTTCGAATATAATAAATCCAAGTTTTTCTGGTTGCATCATCAATAAAAGTAACATAACAATGAGAGCCACCAAGAGATGATACCTGAGTAGGTCCCCATACATTTGTATGCACAAGCTCTAATTTTTCGCTCTTCTTTCTTTCCCAAGTCTAAGGAATTTGACTCTTCTGTTTTCCATAAACATAATTCTCATAGAAGTCCAAATCAAAATTCTTCAAACTCCTTGAGTGAAGAATCTTCATCCCCTTCTCACTCATGTGTCTGAGCCTATGATGCCATAATGTTGCATATTCTCCTTTGGAAGTTAAAGCATTAACAGAGTTAGAAATACCATTGCATAAATACAATGTACCAACCTTTTCTCCTTTTGCTATTACCAGGGATCCTTTGGTGACCTTCTAAGCTTTACTTGTGAAAGTTATCACACAACCTTCACCGCCTAACTGCCTTGTTGAAATTAGATTTTTCTTCAAATCTAGGACATGCCTTACCTCCTTTAGTAGCCACTGGTTTCCATTCTAATGTTTTACAAGAACCTTACCCATTCAAACAGTTTTACAGGGTTTATCATCACCCAAACGGACTTGTCCAAAATCTCCTTGAACATAGTCATGAAAATATTTCTTATCAGGTGTGGCATGGAATGAGGCCCATGAATCTACTACCTAGGAATCAGTATTATTTTCGAAAGAAAGAATCAAAGCATCTTGTAACACCTCACCTGTCACATTTGCTTCATGATTGTTTTCTTGTTGTGCATCTCCTTCTTCTCCCTTCCGAGATCTACAATCTTTCTTTAGGTTCTTTCCGCATTTCCAACACACTATCCCTAATCTGGACTTGGATCTCCCTTTCCTTGATTTACTGTGATATCCTGAGTTCTTTCCTCTTTCCATTTTTCTTCCCCTAGAATTTGCACTTAAAGCATTACTTGATGTCTCACCAGAGCTTTTCTGTCGCATTTTATCGCTAAGGATAGCACCGACAACATCATCAAAATTTAAAGTACTAGATCCAAAAATAGAGTTACTAATGACAATTACTAAACCATTCCAACTTTCTGGCAATGAGCACAAGAATAACAGAGCTCTAACTTCATCATCAAAGTTTACCCTTGCAAAACTTAACTGACTTGTAACTGTATTAAAATCATTTAAATGATCAGCGACAGATCCACCCTCTGACATCTTCATATTAAATAAATGCTTCATAATAAATACCTTATTGGATGCCGAGGGTTTTTCATATAGTTTAGCTAATACCGACATTAAACCCTGTGTTGTCGTTTCCTTTGAAATATTAAACGCTACCGACACCGCTAGGCACAGCTCTATTGTTCCAAGTGCCTTTTTGTCGAGAATAACCCATTCCGTGTCTATCATACTTGTCGGATTTTTTGTCTTTCCGCTCAATGGTAGGTACACATCTCTCTGATACAAATAATCTTCCATCTGCATCTTCCACAATTGGTAGTTTTGGTCGTTAAATTTTTCAACCCTAAACCTACCATCTTCCGTCATTGCTCCCACTCAAACTAGGAATCCTTCTCTCCTGCAAGTTTATTAGCCAAATAGACCTTTGGCTCTGATACGAGTTGTTAGAAAATTATATATTACTGAGCAATGGAACACATAAAATATTGCAGAAATATAAACACAGAAAAAGCATAAAACAAGAGAGACACAGATACGTGGTTCACCTAGTTTGGGCTACATCCACGGAGAAACAGCCAGTCCTTCCTTTTATATTATCTAGAAAACTAAAGAGACACAACCTATAGCAGATCCGCTGTAACACCCTCTTCGATCTCAATCTCCTCTCTCTTCCTCACTTAGAATACAGATATAACTAGATGCAATACAATTCCCTCATATATAGTGAGGGGTTGCCTTCTAGGGCCAAAAACCCTAAATTAAACATAACTTCTATCATCGGATCATCCGCCTAATGAACAACCCAGATTGACTAGAAATTACTAGACTTTTACAAGGTAATTTTACATCTATTTTTAGCTTTAGGGGCGCTGCCCCTGAACCCCCGTCGAGGGATCACTAGCCCTTAGACACCAGCAGGGGGGACAAGTCCCCCCCACATCCCCCTGCGTGGAGGGGTGTACAGTCTTCCTAGGTTATACATCTGGTTGAAACCTTTGAATACAGAAGATAATTAGGCTCCAAACCCAACACAAATATGTAGTAGCTTCAATTTCAACAACATCAAACATCAATAGCTTCAATTGCAACAACATTAGATAGTAGCAGCTTCAATTGCAACAACATCAAACAATAGTAACAACTTCAATCCACCATATGGGTCAGAGCCCTCTCGGTCCCAGTGCTCAGCCCATGAAGCTTCATGGCAGTGGCCTGTCAAACCCAACTAAGCTTTATGGAGGCGTGAGGTAGCACCACTCGTATAAATGGGTAGCTGAGATAATGTTACCCAAAAATAGAACCAGGTTATGGTTGGGGATTTTGATACTGCAGAGGAGGTGGGCATGGCTTATGACAAGGCTTCTTATAGGCTAAGGGGTGACTATTCCAAGCTCAATTTTAGTCACCTTAAATGCCATTTGGAAGCAAATTACTTCACCCCCTCAATTGGTAATTATGTGCTACCATTCATCTGTTGATGAAAGTTTATACTTCCTTCTTGCCCAGTTTGGAGCTTCTTTCTATTTGAATTTTGAGCATGTGTTTTTGTTTCCGGTTGGTTTTAATCTCCATTTTCTACCAAGATTCCTCAAGTTACAGGGTTCCAAAAATTTATGTGAGAAATGATATTTTTTGCACATATTGATTACTTTGGATATTTATGTAATGGAATTATTGTGCAAAGGAAGACAAATGGAACTTCCGCTGGGGGATTGTTGAAGGCGCATTGTGCTTGGCAGCCTCCTTTATGTATCATTCATAGACCACATTGTCTGAATTCACTAGAAATAAAGGATTTATATTTTCAATCTCTTGCTTTTGTTCATGTTCGTTTGTAGGTTATTCTTTTGTTACTTTATGTGTGCCATGTTCTCCTGGAATTTAGAATTAAGTTTTGTTTGTTTATTATCAAACCATGCTTTTGTATTGAAGTATTTTGCAACAACTTATTATCAAATTGGATTTTACTCATTGATCCAATAAAAACCAAACCAAAAATGTGTTGATTGATTGTATTTCATTTACTCTAGCAAAACCCAACCTCAACAACGTCTCCATCCTACAGACATGCTCAAGAACCAATCCATATAGTGTCATTATCCTTTGTTGGCCAACAAAATACATCAAAAGAATTTCTACCTAAACCGAAATATATCATAGAAAAACTATATAGTTAGTAAAAGAATAGTCACATAAATTATTTGGGCCATACTTTATCGAATGATGGATCAATATAAATGCTTGGACTTTCCTATGCGGGTTTGCATTTTATAGTTTATAACCATTTTCTTTATTTTATGAGTTAGGTGGTATCCATAATAATATTCTCCAACTCCTTACATGTTTCATGTTAGTTAAGGTGTAGTTTTGTTTGCCACATGGATGGAACTTGCTAGTTCTTAGTTCATTTTTCATATTAGTTTGGGACTTGAAGTGGAAAATTCCTACTTCTGAGTATGCTCTTCCCCTTGCACCCTATGTGATTTGGGGGAATCAAAAAGGATTTGGGAACCATTTTTCTCCTCCATTAGGTTCATATAAAAATCAATTAGTTTAAGTAGGGGAAATAAAGTATTTTGTCATAGGCATATTTTTCCTTCGGTGTAAGGGAAAATTCCATATAGTTTAATTAGTTCAAAATTGTAAGGATTACACGTTATCCACATTAAAAAATTTATTAACATATGTGATTAACACTTATCACCTTGAACATGCTTCACCCCACACACAAGTTATTCTCTTAGATTCTCTTCAAAGAATATGTTCTTCGACTGGCACTCATTGTTATTGCTACATATTTTGTAAGGCAGTTTCTCATCACTTGTCAAAAATCAATTTCCTATAGTGGCACACACAACTCTACACACGCTTTAAGTGGAGATACATTGTAATGTATAGCGGGATTTTGAATATGATTTTGGGAATCTCAAACTTATGAAAATTTCTACTTCCTTCGTGCCCATTTCAGATGTTCTTTCTATTTGAATTTTCGGCATGTGGTTTTGTGTATGCTTAGTTTTAATGTCCATTTGCTGCCAATATTCCTCAAGCTATAGGGTTCCACAAATTTTTGAGAGAAATGCAATTTTTTGCATATATTGATTACTTTCGATATTTATGTAATGGAACTATATGTAGGCTTCTTGAAATAGAAATGTAAAAGGGTGGTTTCATGATTTTGATAATTCTATCTGGCAGGTTGAATTCATTCTTTATAAAGGACTGAAGAATTTTCTTCCTAGCATTGATGAAATGGAGCTTAGCATTGGACTTATTGAAGGAGTTATTTTCGAGACAAAGGAGAGAGATAAGATCAGTGTGAATCTAGATGGTGCAGCCACTACACTATGTTGTACTCCAGAGCTTGACAAGTTATAAGGTTGTAAAAAGGGGAGATCATTGTACGTCGATATGTTGATGAACCGAACTGGCCTTGCTACATTCCTTGTTTTCCAGGGGAATAATTTGGAAGAAAAGACACAACTAGACACCATCTATATCACAAAGTATGGCATGTGCAACATTTGTTTTATGTTATGTGATCTGCAACTAAAAATTACTATTATCAATTGATACATTATGTGGAAGAATACAACAGGCTATTTTCTGGAGGAATTTGAATCTCAATGATTTTGGGAATCTCAAGCTTATGAAAGTTTCTACTTCTTCCTTGCCTAGTTTAGAGCTTCTTTCTATTTGAATTTTGAACATGTGGTTTTTTGTGTGGTTAGTTTTAATGTCCATATGTTGCCAAGATTCCTCAACTTACAGGGTTCCAAAAAATTCTGTGAGAAGTGAGATTTTTTGCTCATATTGATTACTTTGGATATTTATGCAATGGAATTATTATGCAAAGGAAGAAAATTGGACCTTCAACTGGAGGATTGTTGAAGGCTCATTATGTTTTGCATCCTCCTTTATGTATCTTTCATAGTGATCCGGATTTAAACAGGAATGCAACAAATTACAGAGATAACCATATACACAAAGATGCAGCGGAAATAATACTTCATTTCATTAATGGAAAATACTGAAATATGCTTACAACCAGAAAAGGAAATAAACCAGCTAGAGCGATGGTAGCTTATCTCTGATAAGAGATTTGGTGGCTACATGCCTCTGAACTGTGTTACAATGAGGCTCGAAGGCCTATTTATTGTTGAGAAACAATGGAAAACCCTTAACATTCCAAAACCTAACCCTAGGAGATGAAACGCCAAACTGTGGGCCCCGTTTGGGTAAATTGGTACATCAACTTCCCGGGGCCGTAACTTTGGCATACGATCTCCGTTTGACATGTACAATAGCTCGTTAGAAAGATCTATCCGAGCACTACCACTTTGGGAAGGGCAACATCAGTCCATGGACCCATGTTTCCCCTAGATTTCCCCAAAAACGTCGTTTAGGGCCTCAAAACGGCTCCAGAAGTTTAGGACCTGAAAAACTGCTAAAAATAGTAAGTTGTGCTACAATTAAGGAAACTGAAAATGCTGAGAGAAACAATGGTGGGGGTCCAGGTGGACTTGGCAGGTGGCCACCAATATCCACCTGGATCATTCCTCCCCCCTTAGGAAGCAATGGTCCCCATTGCGTTGAGTTCCTCCATGAGATGAGGAAACTTTTGTTGAACTTGTTCCCTGGTGAGCCACTTGCCCTGCTGAAGGAGTTGGCCTGCTTTGAAAAATCGATATAGTTGGATATTATGTTGGCGAGTGTTCTTGATCTGTGTGTCCATGATCTGATCAGTGGCAGCTTGTTCCATGCAATCTGGATTTAATTCTGTGTGTTTGAGCTGTTCTGCAATGTCGGATGTTTCTAGCAATGGTGGAAAGTATGGCCGAAGGCGGTCCACATTGAACACTGGGTGCAGGCCAAGGAATGGGGGAATGCTGAGCTCAAATGCATTGTCTCCCATAGCCTTAGTAATGGTGTAAGGACCATATCGGAGTGGTCTCAATTTCCGATAGGCTCCAGTAAGGCGTTCCTTTTGCAAATGCAACCAGACTTTGTTGCCCACCTGAAACTTGTGTGGCACCCGATGTTGATCATGTCGCTGCTTGTACTTGGCATTTGATTTCTCAAGAATGTCATGGACCTGATGGCGAATATGTTGGATGCGCTCAATGAAGCTGGTGGCCTTATCTGTTTCGGACTAGACATGAGCTGAATTTATGTGAGTAGCTGCAAGTCGCATGGCCACATCAATGGGGCATAGTGGCTGGAATCCCAAACCCACCTGAAAAGGACTATGGCCAGTGGAGCTGTGAAGAGCTCGGTTGTAGTTGTGTTGAACATAGGGGAGGCTCTCGTCCCATGTGCGTGGATGCTTTAAGTTATACATGTGCAGAATGTGCACAATCATCCTATTGACAACCTCTATCTGGCCATCAGTTTGAGGATGGAAGGCTGTGGACTTCGTGAGTTTGGTGTCCAGCATTGACCAGAGACTGGACCAAAATGTGCTGAGAAACCGACTATCCCGATCTGAGATGATAGACTGTGGGATCCCAAAGTGCACCCACACTCGTTCAAAGAAGAGTTTAGTAGTGGCTTCTGCTGTGATATTCTTCTTGCAGGCCGCCATAATGGCCATCTTCGAGAACCTGTCGACGACCACAAAAACACAGTCATTTCCATGCTTAGTGGAAGGAAGGCCTGACATGTAATCCATGGAGATGGATTCCCAAGGTCGACTAGGGGTAGGCAACGGGGTATAGAGGCCGTGCTTCTTAATGGTCAGTTTGGCAATGGCACAGGCAGTACATGATCTGATGTACTTCCCAACATCTTGTCGAAGATTCGGCCAATAGAAATAATTTTGCAGTACTGCCACTGTTTTCTCGACCCCGAAATGCCCAGCAGCCTGACTGTAGTGCGCTTCCCAAATCATCTTGGCACGCTCGCTTGAAGGAACACAAAGGTGACCTAGGTGGCATAACAGGGCATCTTGGAGGTGAAAATCTGGAACATGCCGACCCTCCAAGAGTGTCTGGTATGTGTGGCCGAATTCTGGGTCGCTTTTGTAGAGAAGTGGCCAATCAGAAGTCTCGTGCCCACAAGAGTTGAGCACGGTGGTTAACGCCATGATCGGTGGTCGACTAAGGCAATCTGAAACATTATTGGTGCTGCCCTTCTTATACTTGATATTCAAGTGGAACTGTTGCAGGTATGTAGACCACTTCTGATGGCGATCATTCTGCAATTTCCCTTGGGTCTGTATGAACTGCAGGGGTCGGTGGTCTGTGTGGATGACCGTTTCCTTCCCCAAAATGTAATGCTTCCATTGTCGGCAGGCCTGTACAATGGAATACATCTCTTTATCATAAGTGGGGTACTTCTGGACTGTGTCTGAAAGTGTTTCGCTGTGATATGCCACTGGATGTCCATGTTGAGTAAGGACTGCCCCAATAGCATAGTCAGAGGCATCTGTCTTGACCTCAAATGGTTGTTGTAAATCTAGTAACGCGAGCACTGGTGCCGTGCAGAGGCGATCCTTCAACTCCAAGAATGCCTTCTGTTGAGATTCAGACCAAAAGAATTTTGCTTTCGCCCCTCCCTTGGTGACTTGACTCAAGGGCCAAGTAATATGAGAAAACCCCAACACGAACCTGCGGTAGAAGTTGGCAAGACCTAGAAAGTTGCGGAGCTCTGTTAGAGTGGTTGGAGAAGGCCAATCTCGAATGACTTGGATCTTGGCTGGATCGACATGCACCCCCTGTTCATCAATGATGTATCCCATATACTGAACCTGGGTCATGCCAAAAGTGCATTTCTCCAAATTGGCACATAGCTTGTGTTGCCATAGTGTTTGGAGAACCTGTCGGATGTGGTGGAGGTGCTCTTCCCAACTCTGGCTGAATATCAGAATGTCATCCAAGTATACTACTACAAAGGAGTTGGTGAATGGCCGCAAGATGTCATCCATTAGCCTCATGAAGGTTGCAGGAGCATTTGTCAATCCGAAAGGCATAACCAACCATTCGAAAAGGCCCTCCTTGGATTTGAAGGCAGTCTTCCACACATCAGTGGGTTCGATTGGTACCTGGTGATATCCTGACTTCAGATCGATCTTGCTGAAATATTTCGCCCCCTTTAGTTGGTCCAGGAGGTCATCAATCCGCGGGATCGGGTACCTATTACGGACAGTGATCTTGTTCAGCGCCCGATAGTCAATACCGAGTCTCCATGTCCCATCCTTCTTCTATACCAACACGATCGGGCTCCCACAAGGCAATGAACTCGGACGGATGTGACCTTTTTGCAGGAGCTCCTGAATCTGCCTCTTGATTTCATCGTTCTCCAGAACAGAGCGCCGATAAATTGGTCCATTGGGTAGCGGCGCACCTGGGGTCAGATCGATGGAGTGCTTGACCTGACAGTGCAGAGGAACCCCTGCAGGGGAGGTGAAGATGTCCTCGTACTCCTCCACAACCTTGTCCATCTATAGTTGTCGTGCAGAGGGACCCCATCTGGAGGCCGCGGCCACCGTCTTCTTCTTTCCTTCAGGGCGTATCATCAGGAAAACAAATTTCCTAGTTTTGGAAATGATCTTACTGCATTGTTTTGCAGTAATCAAAGAGATGGCGGTAGGTGGTGCTACCTCTGGTATCCTGTACAACTTATCTCCCAATGTAATAATAACAGCACGGGGCCTTGATTCATACACAGCATGTCGCTTCCACAAGTATGGTTTTCCTAATAATACATCACAAACTTCAAGGGGAGCAATGTCACACAATACCTCATCCGTGAAGGGCTTGATGTTGTATGGAAGGTGACACTGCTGGCTCACGCGAAGATCTCATCCTTGGTGAAGCCACCCTATGGTGTATGGTTGTGGATGTGCTATGGTCGGTAAGCCCAACCGCTTCACGACCTCTGCCGAAATGAGGTTCTTTTGACTCCCGCTATCAACAATGAACTGTATCAGGGAGCCCTTTACCCACATCTGGGAGTGGAAGAGACGCTCCTCCTCCTCTGGATCTTCGGGTTCATTTTTCTGGATCTTGGCGGTCGCAACAGTGGCGTTGGGATCCGCATCAATGATCTGCTTCCCTTTTTCATTCCCCTTATCGGGTTCTGACTCAGAGTCAGAACATGCATCTGATTTTGAAACCTTTAGCTCAGCCACCAGTGACTTCTTGGCCCGACACTCACTTGTGTTGTGAGTGGAGCTCTTATGGAACTCACACCATTTTCCAGTGTCCTTTTTCGGCTTCGCGGCGCTGTTCTTTGCTTGCAGCTTTAGCGGGTTGTCTTGGGCTGTCCCGCCTTGGCTTTTTCCTTTGTTCTGTGGTTTCGGGGCACCTTTCCCCTGCTTTGGATTCGCAGATCCAAAGTCTCGCTTCTTTTGTTTAAACTTCTGCTCGACCTTGACGACATATCGGTATGCTGCGCCGAGCAAGGAGATGTTCAGGAATTGTATTTCTTCCTGGATGTACTTGTGCAGGCAGCCACGGTATTTGAGTATCAAATGTTGCTCCGAATCCTTGATACCCAACTTTGTGCGAAGGGTATGGAAAAGATTGGTGAACTCCGGCACGTCTTGGTCCCTTCCCTGCCGCAGCGTGGTCCACTTTATGTATTCATCCTCATAGCTTCCGACAGGGTAGTACTGCTCCTTGATGGCATCCCGGAATGAATTCCAGGTGGGTGCGGCTGAAAATAGTGAGCCAGTACTTTCATCCTTCTGCTCGCAGTAGGTTTCCCACCAGTCCTTGACGTGGGGGGCTGCTTTGAGAAGAGTGAAAACAATCTTTTCCCGACTCGAAAATTCATGAACAGAAAAATAACCCTCTAGCAGATTTAACCATTTATCTACGGCATCTGCGTCTATCTGACCCTTGAATATGGGGATTTCAAAACTAACTTGTACCTTAAAGGGCGTGGCGTTTCCAGAGTAGCTGCTGGAAGCCGATGCGTCACTTCTGGGTAGCCGCTGAAGGATCTGGGCAAAGCTGTCCATCATCGCGTTCCGTTGTCGCTCGAGGGCTTCTTCGAGCAAGATTTTGATGGGATCTCCTTCCCCCTCGTCTTTCTTCTCATCCACCATGGGAGGCCGTCGGGATTTGCGAGGCTGATCTTGCAAAGGTTCGACCAGTTCAAGCCCTAACTCCTTATATCCCGACCTTGTTGGGGACATGCAAAGAAAAACAGAGAAAAAGCAGACCGCTTGATACCACTGATCCGGATTTAAACAGGAATGCAACAAATTACAGAGATAACCATATACACAAAGATGCAGCGGAAATAATACTTCATTTCATTAATGGAAAATACTGAAATATGCTTACAACCAGAAATGGAAATAAACCAGCTAGAGCGATGGTAGCTTATCTCTGAGAAGAGATGTGGTGGCTACATGCCTCTGAACTGTGTTACAATGAGGCTCGAAGGCCTATTTATTGTTGAGAAACAATGGAAAACCCTTAACATTCCAAAACCTAACCCTAGGAGATGAAACGCCAAACTGTGGGCCCCGTTTGGGTAAATTGGTACATCAACTTCCCAGGGTCGTAACTTTGGCATACGATCTCCGTTTGACGTGTACAATAGCTCGTTAGAACCCATGTTGCCCCCAGATTTCCCAAAAAACATCGTTTAGGGCCTCAAAATGGCTCCAGAAGTTCAGGACCCGAAAAACTGCTAAAAATAGTAAGTTGTGCTACAATTAAGGAAACTGAAAATGCTGAGAGAAACAATGGTGGGGGTCCAGGTGGACTTTGCAGGTGGCCACCAATATCCACCTGGATCACATAGACCACTTTGTCTCAATTCATTGTAAATAAAGGATTTATATTTCCAATCTCTCACTTTTGTTCATTTTTGTTTGCAGGTTATTTTTTCATTACTTTATGTGTGTTATGTTCTCTTAGAATTTAGAATTAAGTTTTTTTTTTTTTTTTTTACAAGATTCTCTAACCATGCTTGTGTATTTATTGAATTTAGGCTTTCGTTCCATATCAATTTTATTAAGAAGGTTTTCGGTTAATCACATCAAAATTCATTTTTCAATGTGTTTCCAACCAACAAGTGTGGTTCTCATCCTGACAATGAACCTAAACCACACTTGTTGGTTCAAAACAAGTTGACAAATGAATTTTGATGTGATTATCACTAAAACCTTCTAAATAAACATGCTTGTGTATTTAAGTAGTTTGCAACAACTTACTATCAAATTGGACTTTACTGACTCATCCAACAAAAACGAAACCAAAAATATGTTTGATTGATTGTATTTCATTTACTCTAGCAAAAACCAACCTCAAGAATGTCTCCATCCAACAAACATGCTCATGAACCACTCCATCTATTGTTAATATCCTTTGTTGGCCTACAAAATACATGAAACAAATTTCTATCTAGACCGAAATATATCATAGAAAAATTATACAGTTGTTAAAAGAATAGTCACATAAATTATTTGGGCCATACTTTACCGAATGATCGATCAATGCAAATGCTTGGACTTTCCCATGTGGGTTTTCGTTTTATAGTTTATAACCATTTTATTTATTTTATGAGTTAGGTGGTATCCATAATAATATTCTCCCATTGCTTAAATGTTTCATGTTAGTTAAGGTGCAGTTTGGTTTGCCACATGGATGGCCTTTGCTACTTCTTGGTTAATTTTTCATATTAGTTTGGGACTTTAAATGGAAAATTCATAGTTTTGAGTATGCTCTTCCCCTTGCACCCTGTGTGATTTGTGGGAATCAAAAAGGATTTGGGAACCATTTTTCTCTTCCCTTAGGATCATAGAAAAATCAATTACTTTAATTAGGGGAAAGCAAGTATTCTATCATAAGCATATTTTAACTTTGGTGAAAGCGAAAATTCCATATAATTTAATTAGTTTCAAATTGTCAGGATCATAAGTTATCCACATTGAACAGTTTATTAACATATGTGATTAACATTTATCATATTTCACATGCTTCACCCCACACACAAGAGTTTCTCTTAGATCCTATTCAAAATATATGCTCTTCGACTTGCACTCATTGTTATTTTTTATTTTTTTTAACAAGAACGGTTAATGTATTCATTACCAAAAGTAGAGCAAGTTCCTATTACAATCGACAGTAGCTTTTAAAAAATGAGCAATGAGAATGAGCTGATGGTAGTCCCTTCTCCTAACCTTAAATTCAAAAGTTTTGTGAGTTCTTTGGCTATTCTTGTTTCTTGTCTTACATTTTATCTCTGGAAGAGCAAATTCTATGACTTTTTCTTTATGTTTTTCTTTTTGTTGTTCCTTAAGTTTGTTGTTCCTTCTACTATTGTTCATTCTGCTTGTTGTTCCTTTGCCCTGCTGTTCCTTCGGTTTCTATTCCTTTGGCCTGCTGTTCCTTTGGATGTTGTTCCTTCAAACTTCTATTCTGTCGGCTTGTTGTTCCTTCGGCCTGTTGTTCCTTCAAGTGTTGTTCCTTTTGTTGTTGTTCGTTCGGCCTGTTGTTCCTTCGGATGTTGTTCCTTTGACCTATTGTTCCTTCGAATGCCATTCCTTTGGTCTGATGTTCCTTTGGCTTGTTGTTCCTTCGGATGCTGTTCCTTTGACCTGTTGTTCCTTCAGCCTGTTGTTTCTTCGGATGTTGCTCATTCTACTGCTATTCCTTCTACTTGTTGTTCCTTATGATTTGGTTCTTTCTGTTGCGTTCCTTCTAATTGCTATTCTTTCTATTGTTGTTCCTTAATCTATTTGTTGTTCCTTCTGCTTCTAATGTTCCTTTGACCTGCTATTCCTTTGGATGTTGTTCCTTCTTCTTGTTATTCCTTCTAGTGTTGTTCCTTATGCTGTTGTTCATTCTAGTTGTTTTTCATTCTGTGGCTATTCCTTCTACCATCTGATGTTGTACATTCTGCTGTTGTTTCTTCTGCTTGATAGTCCTTGTGCTTGTTTATTGGGTCCCTATAATACTAGTGATTACCCCATTACTATTTTAGTTGTACCCCTTATTAATATTGTTGTGCCCCTATTATCCCCATATTGTTATTGCTGTGCCCCATGGAATCCCTCTATTGTTATTTTTGTGGCTTTATATTATTATTGTTAGGTCGGCTGGGTTATATTGTGACTCCTTAGACTCCTATATATAGAAAGGAGGTTTTGTCATTTGAATCATCCAAGAATTGTTCATTTATGTAATGTAAAGGAGGTTGCCCCCTCAAAGAGGTTGAATTCTAAGGCGTTGATCTATCTTTTCTATCTTTTTCTTGAGCTGGTTTCATAACATTTGGTATCAGAGCTTTGGATTCTAGGGTTTCGCTGCTCCAAACAGGTCATCGTGGAATTTTCTCTATAACTTTTTTCTGTCACGTTTTAGAAGTTGCAAAAAAACCCATTTGAGAAGAAATCGTGTTGAACCTTGGATCCAAATTTCAGAGCTGTTCACGCTATATTTGAGGAGATAGGATATGAGGAAGTTGGTCTTTTTGCAGACTCCTGAATTACATTCCAAATAGGTGACCTGGGGAAAAGCGTCATAACATTCTCTTTGGGGATCGAATTGAAATTTCATAAGAAGGTGTAGAAAGAGAATAGGCTATAGTTTCTTTTATGCATTTTTCAGATCCAAAGGTCAAAATAGTGACTCATGGCACATCGTACAAGTTTGCTCTACTGAACTAGTCTATAATCAAGTCATTGTGGGAGATTTCGCATAACTCTTCCTTGGAGAATCCAATTTGGGTTAGACTTGTGGCATTGGAAAGAGGACACAGTGGGCTACTGCAGGTCACAAATTCAGATCTAGATGATTGGAAAGTATAGAGATACATCAGAGGCAATATCGAGCTCCTACAAAGTGAAAAAAGGTGTGTAGATTTTCTTAAATTTTTGCTTAAGCTTGGTTTGAAAATTTATTTTGAAGGAATTCAAAGGGCATAGTAGAGCATTATTATCGGTAACTGATGCCTCGAGGAAAGAAAATTCAAACACCTAGTAAGGAACCTGAAAGCTCCAGCATGACTCATGAAGAATAGGAAGAAATGCAACATGATATATCAAAATTACAAGACCAAGTGCAACAACTGTCCCTTGCACAAAAAGGAACAGAATCTAAGATGGATGGTTTAAAGAAAGGCATAGAAGCTAAGATGGATTATTTAAAGAAAGGTGTAGAAGCTAATATGAATGACGTGGAAGCTAAGATAGATGATTTGAAGATAGATTTGAAGACAGACATGGAAGAATTGAAGATAAATATGAATAAGTTGCTACAAGAAAGGGTCACTAATGGTGAAAGGGTAGTAAAGGAAACTCATGATGAGAACAAAAGAAATGTTAATCATGATTCCATAGACTCTAATGTTGGATCAAAGACCCACCATATTCCAAAAATCGATATGAGGAAGTTTGATGGCAAGGATCCCACAACATGGATATTACAGATGGAGCAATTTTTCGATCTCAATAATGTGCAAAACACACAAAAGTACGTATTGCAACTTTATATTTGGAACCAAATTAGTTTGTATGGTATCAATGGCTTTGCTCTCATAAACAATTTATCACTTGGGCAATTTTTACGGAAGAATTGATAGCACAGTATGAGGATACAAAAAGCAACACTTTTTTTAGCCAATTGATAAGTCTCAAACAAAAGGGTTCAATAATGAAGCACATTGAGGAGTTCCAAAAATTGAACATAAGGGTAAAAGATATTCCAGAGGAGCATAGGATTGATGTGTTCATAGGGTCTTTAAAGGATAATATCCAACATCATGTTCGCCTTTGGGAACCTGATTCATTAGAGAAGGCATTCAGATTAGCAAGAAAAATGGAAAGCAAAATTATGGCAACCAGGAAGCATACCACTCACAACTATAAAGACGGAAGTGTTGTTGCCACTAGTCTTCCACAACCTATAAGGTTGACACCACAACAATTGGAAGAAAAAAGAGCAAAAGGGCTTTGTTACAGTTGTGATAGAAAATACACTAAAGGTCATAAGTGTGCTGAGAAGAAATTATTCTACATAGATTGTGAAGAGGAAAAAGAAAAGGAGCAAGAAAGGACAAAAGAAGAGGATATACTCCAGGAAAAAAGCCTAGATAAAGAAGAAATGAATCTAACCATATCTTGTAATGCATTGGCAGGAATTACCACTCCTCAAACCATCAATATAGAAGAGCAAATCAAGAAGAAAAAGGTAATAGTGTTGATTGATTCAGGAAGTACCCACAATTTTATTCATTGTAAGGTAGCAAGAGAATTGAATTGCTTTTTATTATCCAACACCAGAGTGTCAAGTGATGGTTGCAAATGGAGGAACAACAAATTTCTTGAGAAAGTGCCATAATATCAAGCTATCAATGGGAGAATATGTATTGACTAGCCCAATGCTTTCCATTCCAATGGGAGGTGTTGATGTTGTACTAGGAGTCCAATGGCTACAATCCTTGGGTACAATAGCTTTTAATTTTCAAGAACTTTTCATGAAATTTTTTGTGGAAGGAAAGGAAGTTGAATTAAGGGGTATTGCAAGGAAACCGGGAAAGATAATCAGCTCTAACGATATGATAAAGATTCTAAAAAAGGAACAAAGAGGTGTAATTGCACAATTATGTTCGCTAGATGTGTCCATAGTGGAATCATCTATTTCTCCAGATCTCCAAAAAGTCTTGGACAATCATTCCAAGGTATTTGAGACTCCCAAAGGTCTCCCACCTATTCGTGATCATGATCATGCTATTCATCTGATTCCAGGAAGTGTTCCTCCAAACATCAGGCCGTACAGATATCCCTATGCCCAAAAGAGTGAAATTGAGCGTATGGTTGTAGAAATGCTAGAGGCTGGTATAATTCAACCAAGTCAAAGTTCTTTCTCTGCTCCAGTTGTATTGGTGCACAAGAAGGATGGATCATGGCACATATGTCCAGATTATAGGGAGCTCAACAAGCTCACTATTAAAGATAAGTTTCCCATTCCTGTCATTGATGAATTACTGGATGAATTGCATGGATCAATTTACTTCACCAAGTTGGATCTTCGTTTAGGATATCATCAAATCAGAATGAAGATTGAAGACATTCTGAAAATAACATTTAGAACTCATGAGGGTCATTATAAATTTTTGGTCATGCCTTTTGGCCTTACCAATGCACCTTCAACATTTCAAGGTTTGATGAATTCAATTTTCAAACCATTCCTTAGAAAATTTGTGTTAGTATTTTTTGATGATATACTAGTCTATAGCAAGTCTTGGAAGGATCATGTTGAACATGTTGACAGGGTGCTACAACTATTGGAGGAGAAACAATTATATGCAAAAAGATCCAAATGTTTCTTTGGAGTACAAGAGGTGGAACGTTTGGGTCATATTATATCTCATGAAGGAGTTAAGGTAGACCCTAGCAAAATTAAAGCCATTAAGGAATGGAAAATTCCCACATCCATAAAGCATCTGCGAGGATTTTGCGGGTTGACAGGGTATTATCGCAAGTTTGTTAAGAATTATGGGAGAATAGCAGCACCTCTAAAAACATTATTGAAGAAAGATGCATTTTCGTGGACTCCAGAAGCAACAAAGGCATTCGAACATCTTAAAGAGGCAATGTGCCAAGCACCGGTCCTAGCTACACTAGACTTCACAAAAACATTTATTGTGGAATGTGATGCTTGAGGAAATGGAATTGGTGCTGTTTTAATGCAAGATGAAAGACCCATTGCTTTTGAAAGTCATCCAATCAAGGGAAAGTTTTTACACAAAGCTATTTATGAGAAGGAAATGTTGGCAATACTCCATGCACTTAAGAAATGGCGACCCTACCTAATGGGAAGACACTTCAAGGTAAAAACGGATCATGATAGCCTTAAATACTTTTTAGAACAAAGATTATCCTCTGAAGAGCAACAAAAGTGGGTCACAAAGATGTTGGGTTATGACTTTGAAATCACCTACAAAAAAGGGAAGCAAAATGTGGTGGCAGATGCACTCTCAAGAAAGGATGAGGATGTGGAGGCATTGTTGTGCACCATTTATATTATCCAACTAGATTGGATAAATGAAGCAAGGGAGGAATGGAAGAATGACGAAGAAGTGTGGGCACTTATTCGAAAGTTACAACAAGATTCCAGTATGTCTGATACATTTAGCTAGCAAAATGATTCGTGACAGTACAAAGATCGCTTATACCTCTGTAAGAATTCCTAGCTAAAACAAAAGATTCTTATGGAATTGCACACTTCTCCCTCAGGAGGGCACTCAGGATTTTTAAAAACTTACCGCAGGGTTAAGAAGGAACTTTTTTGGGATGACCTTAAATCAGATATTCAAAAGTTTGTGGCGGAATGTTTGGTTTTACAACAAAATAAAGTTGAAACAATTAAGACAACGGGTCTATTACAACCTTTATCCATTCCAAGCCAACGATGGGAGGAGGTTTCAATGGATTTTATCACAAGTTTACCCAAGTCTGAGGGAAAGAGTGTCATCATGGTGGTAGTTGACAGACTTACCAAGTATGCACACTTTTGTGCATTATCACATCCATTCAAAGCCAGTACAGTTTCTACTACATTTATGGAAACAATTCAAAAGCTACATGGAAACCCAAAGATTATTGTAAGTGACAGAGATCCCATTTTCACTGGAAATTTTTGGACAGAATTATTTTCTTGTCTTGGTACTCAGTTAGCTCATAGCTCATCTTATCATCCTCAATCTGATGGGCAAATTGAGATAGTAAACAAATGTTTGGAAGGATATCTTCCTTGCTTTGTATCTGATAAACAGACACAATGGATAAAATGGTTGCCTCTGGCTGAATGGTGGTATAACACTTCCTTCCATATAGCAACAAAAATGACCCCATTTATGGCACTTTATGGGTATCATCCACCATCCATCACATCGTATTTAAGAGAAAATTCTAAGGTTCAAGTAGTGGAACATCACATTGAACATCAACAACAAGTCCTCCAACTCTTAAAGGATAACCTCGTGTTAGCACAGAATAGAATGAAACAACAGGTAGATCAACATCGTAGCGAAAGAAGTTTTGATGTAGGTGATTGGGTATTCCTACGGCTACAACCATATAAGCAAATGTCCCTTAAGCAAGCTAAGAAGGATAATAAATTATCACCAAAGTATTATGGTCGATACAAGGTGTTGCAAAAGATTGGTACTATGGCATACAAATTGGAGCTTCCTGCAGCTTCTTGATTGCACCCAGTTTTCCATGTTTCATGTTTAAAGAAGGTTATAGGCAACAAGTTCCCAGTTCAAACAATATTGCCAGAACTTGACGAGGAAGGAAAAATTATATTGGAACCGGAAGCAGTCACAGAAACAAGAACTCGATAGCTACGAAATCGATCAATTTCGGAGTATCTTATCAAGTGGAAGAACTTATCCATTGAAGATTCCACATGGGAGGATGAGAATTTTATACAGAAGCATCCAGAACTTCTCAAGCGTTGAGGAAAACACTTTTTTGAAGGAGAGGGGCATGTTGGGTCCCTATAATACTAGTGATTACCCCATTACTATTGTAGTTGTACCGCTTATTAATATTGTTGTGCCCCTATTATCCCCATATTGTTATTACTGTGCCCCATAGAATCCCTCTATTGTTATTTTTGTGGCTTTATATTATTATTGTTAGGCCGGCTGGGTTATATTGTGACTCCTCAGACTCCTATATATAGAAAGGAGGTTTTGTCATTTGAATCATCCAAGAATTGTTCATTTATGTAATGTAAATGAGGTTGCCCCCTCGAAGAGGCTGAATTCTAAGGCATTGATCTATCTTTTCTATCTTTTTCTTGAGCTGGTTTCACAACATTGTTGTTCCATCTACTTGCTCCTTGGCAATCCTGAATGTGACTTTCAAGGTACCAAATACCACTCTCCCTCTGAGAAGTAGATCTACCTTCTAAATATTGTCTAAGGCAAAGGATGGATTGAGTAGGGTCCTCCATTAAAGCTAAGATTACCTTGAGTTAGCAGGCATCCTTTATTTTCCAGCAAGTCTGCTTGTTTGTTTAAATCTCACAGAATATGGTATGAGTCGACAATGTAGAAGTCTTTCAAAGTGTTACGAATCCTCTGTAAGGTTTTATTTAAAGATGGGCTACTGAAATAATCTTCGAAATTTAAGAGATTTATCATGAGCTCTGAGTCTCTGAATATTTGGATTGTTTTGTAATCTAACTCCTTCACAATCTAGCAAGCTTTTAGGAGGCTGTAACTCTCTGCTTGATTGTTCGAACTTATGCCTAGGTCCCAACTGAAGTTGGTCTTTTTCAATCTATCTGGGGAAAGAATCAATCCCCCTGCACCTACAGTGCTTGTATTCCCCTTGGATGCTCCATCAAAGAAGATAGTAGCTTTTGGGGTCCCCTGCCACCACTTAAGAAAGTCACTTGCAGTGAGACACAGGCGCCAAGTAGGATATTTCATCAGTTTGTTGATTGAATCTTTCCTTTCTCCTGGCACGCAGGGTCCTAGCCACACAGAGACTTCTACAGATAGTGTAAAGGCAAAAGTTGGATTATTTATTATTTCCAACCAGAGAGCTTTTACTTTGGCAGCCACTTCCACTAATTTCGGGATTCTATTGTTAAAAACACATTCATTTTGAGCCAACCACACTTACCAAAGGCATTTTGGAATAACTTGCCAAATGTTTTTCTAGCCTACGTTTTTAGATTTTTTCTCAGGGTTTTGATCTACCCAGGAGGTGTAGAGAGTAACAATTGAAATCTGGGAGGGGGTGGGTACGCTAAGTCCATGGAGGACCATCTTCCAAACTTCTTGAGTGAAAACATAGTCAACCAATAAATGGTTAGAGGTTTCGATAGCAGAAGTGCATAGGCAGCATCTAAAGGGCCCGTGGAAGGCTCCTTTATTCAAATTTTCTCTTGTTAGTGCCTTTTTATGCATAAGTAACCAAGTGAATAAATTCACCTTTGGAAGGCAAAAGGGAGACCAAACGGATTTCTAGAGCTTCGGTGTTAGCAAAGATGCATGTGTGGCTTGTAATGAGGAGAATCCTTGAGCTGCTGTATAAATTCTGGTTCTTCCCCACCCTCATTTATCTTTGGATGTGCGATGAACAGGTGCAAGGCCAGAAAGCGCTGCATAGAGCAATTTTTTTTGTGTTTCTAGAGGGTCAGGAACCCATGGAAAAGTCCATCCTACCCAATTCCCTTTGCTGTCCCAAGAACATATGTCTGCCAACCGAAGAAGCCCTTTGTTCACTAGCTAGATATTTAAATCGTTATAGGAATTTAGGGTGGCCAACGAGGCATTCCCTTGAATGGTGTCCTCCCAAAGTAATGTTCTATGTCCATTACCTGGTATTCTGTATAAATGCTGCTATATATGGTCGATGCTTCCTCTGACTAAATTCCAAATTATTGTTCCTGTTGGAGTAGAAGCAGTAGTGAGGTTTCTTAGGGAGCCTCCCTTTAGGTATTTCTTCCAGAGGATCTTGCTGAAAGGATGATTTTTATTTGCATACAATTTCCATGTGATTTTGCCACTAAGAGCTAGATTTGTTAAGCCTGGATCCCGTATCTATAACCCATAATGCTGGAGTGGTCTATTCAGGATATCCCATATTACCAAATGTAACTTGCTCTGATTTCTCTTGCCCCCATTCCATAGGAAGTCCTGAAGGAGTTTGGAGATCTATTTCGTGATAGACTTAGGAGATAGCAGAAGGGAAGACTAGAAGATGGGAAGGGCAGAGAGGATTGCCTTTATCAAAACCAACTTCCTAGCCTTTGTTAGCCATTGGCCTCCCCAATATGCTATTTTTTCTTTTATCTTACTAATTACTTCAGTCCATAGGGAGGGAGGGCTTGGTCCCAAGGTTAAGGGAAGGCTTAGATATTTGATCTTTTCCCACTTGTCATACCGAGGCAATCCCAATATGTAGGCAATTCAAAGGACAGTTAGGTGATCTATATTCCAGCCATAAACCACACTTTTTCTTTTATTGATCAAGGCTCGTGTGATTAAACAAAAGTGTTGAAGGATTTCTTTTAAATCCTTTGCTATCTTAATCAATGCCCCTCCCAAAAGGAGAGAGTCGTCTGCAAAGAGGGTGTGATTTATAGGGTCCACCCCTCTTGCTACCTTGATACCTGGAATAGTATCTACTTCCATTTCTGTTGTCATCTTTCTACTTAGGGATTCTACCAACAAGATATAAAGAAAGAGTGACAATGGGAATCCTTGGTGGAGCCCTCTAGAAGCTTGGAAGAAGTCAGAAGGTCTGCCATTGACCAGGGGGGCTATCCAAGGTCTATGTGTGCAGGCTTTTATCAAGTTGACAAAATCAGCACTAAAATCAAAGGAGAGAAGGATTTTATAGAGAAATGAGAATTTAACTTGGTCAAAAGCATTTGACATATCCAACTTGATGAGAATACCTTTTTCCTTCCGCGAGTGGCTAGAGTGGAGGGCTTCTTACACTTGGATCACATTGTCTATGAGGTTCCTTCCTTTGATGAAACCGCCCTACAGAGGGGAGATCGGGTTCCCTAACAGAGGTTTGAGTCTATTGGCTAAGAGTTTGGCAAGGATCTTGTAGGAGACAATGCACAGAGAGATTGGCCGGAATCTGTCGAAAGTCTCAGGGTTAACTTCTTTCAAGATAAGGGCAAGGAAGGTGGAGTTGGTGCACCCTCCCACTTTAGCTTTCTTTTGAAAGGCTTTTACCATTATGAGAAAATCAGTTTTATTACATTCCAACAAGCTCTGTAGAAATGTATGGTGAAGTCGTCCGGCCCAAATGCTTTATCCGGCTACATTGACCAAATGACATCAACTATCTCTTTTTCAAAAAAATGCTTCATTAACCCAGCGTTTACATTTGTAGTGACAAGAGGGGGGATGTTTGATAGAGTCAGCAGCCAGGTCTTCATCAGAAGAACCATCCTCCTAGAACAGATTCTCATAATGGATTGTGGCTTCCTGTTTTATGAGGTACAGTCCTTTGATAACTTCCCCCTCCCTATTGGATATTTCAAAAATATGATTCCGAGAGAGTCGGGCTCTGCATTGTCTGTGAAAAAAAATGTGTTTTTGTCTCCAGCTTAGAGCCAGAGGCTGCGAGACTTAAGGTGCTAGTATTCCACTTCTTGTTGAAAGGAAAGAAAGGAATTGAACTGGGCGTTCTATTTGGTGAGCAGTTGTGCTTTGGTGATTTCAGATCCTTCCATGCCTAGTTGAATCTCAGCTAGAGCCTAAACTGTCTTTCATCTATGACTCGTAGGAGTGAAAAGGGGTTTTTTTTTGCTCAAGCTTTAATGCAGACTTAGTGTGTTTGAGTTGATGTTCCCATATGAAGCTAGGGGTCCTTCAAATGGTTGCACCCAAACATCGGCCACTATGTCCATAAAGCCCTCTCTCGACACCCAAAGAGGGTTGAATCTAAAGGGAATAGGGCCGAAGTCCTCCTCTTTCTCTATCAGCGGAAAGATGGGGTTATGATAAAATGTTATTTTGGGAAGAATTTTTGTAGAGATTAAATGCTTCCCCTCTAGCAGAGTACTTTGAACTAGAAACCGGTCTAAACGGGCAGCAATACTAGTGTTACCAACTCTATTATTGGTCCACGTATAATGACCTTTCTTAGGTTTGTGGTCTAGAAGGTCCCATTCGAGAATCAGAGATTCCACTGAGGCATGGAAGGGATTTTACCCCTTACTCTGCCTTTTTTCTCATGTGGGTCTAGAGTGATGTTGAGATCCCCCACTAGAATGATGTTTTGGGGGGCATATATTTCTAGGAAGTCTGAGAGAGAATTCCAACAGTCCTTCTTTTCCAAAAAATTAACAAGAACATAAAGATTGAAGAGAGCTAGAGAAATCTTATTTGGGAGGTGAAGAAGATTTGTATATATCTAGTGTTGGGTTGCAAAAGATCTTTTAAGCTGGAACATATCCTCTGACCATAGGGTTTCAAGGCCCCCTGAAGTACCTCTAGCGCTGACTGCTTTTCCTGAGTTATTTTTCCATTTGGTTTGACTTAGTGATAGAAGAGAATCTTCTTCTATCTTGGTCTCTTGGACTAGGAGAATGTCTGAGGTTTCCATTTTTAATAGGTATTTTACTGCTTCAGCTTTCAAAGGGTTTCCCAGAGCCCTGCAATTCCAAGAGACAATCTGCATTATTTAATAGAGGGGGGTGGTGTAGACCCACCCTTTGGGGGTTTGGTCCTTATGTTCCTGCCTAGTTACATTTTGATTTTGGACTAATTGCTCTACATCTTTAATCACTCTGCCTCTTCTTCCCTGATCTCCTTGTGAGACTTCCTTCCTGCCTTTTTGTTGGATTGCTCAAGAGGTTCATCTTCAAAATAACCAAGACTATCTATCAGCTTTTCTTTTTGGTCATTTCTACATAAGAGGGTGGGGAAGTGGCGCCTACTGGAGGGCCTTGATTTTCCTATTGGATTGCATCTATACAAGGGGTTTCTGAAATGGCTTCTACTGTCTATTCCTGAGATCCTGAGTTTATTTCTGTGTCTGCTGTCTGTTCCATATTCTGTTGCACCTCTCCCTCTTCAAGTTCTAGTTGGTCTTCTTGAGGGTTTAGAGTAGCAAAAGGATTTGTTGAGATGGTGGCATTTATAGTGTCTTGATTCCTAGGAAAGGGTCCTCCAGTCTCTGGATTCCCTCCTTTCCTTTTCGCTCTGATGGTCTGTTTAGTAGTGGCGGTTTTTCTAGCTTGTGTTCACTATTCACCCTTTTCTTTTTCAGATTCTTCCTCAATTTTCTTCTTGCAGTTTCAAGTGAAATGACCATAGCCATGACAATGTCAGAACTTGAAGGGGAGCTATTCATAATCTAGTTCTTGAATGTGAGACCAGCAAGCTATGGTCAAATTGATCACCTCAGGAAATCCTATCTCCAGATTGACTTCAACACATATTTTGGCACAAAAATATTGTTCTCTCCTTTCAGCCCTATCAATGTATTTTCCTAATTTGTTCCCAATTGTTTCCATAGATTCCGGGTTCCAGTAATGAAGAGGATGATGGGGTAACCTTACCTAGACAGGGACATCTAAAGGAGTGTCCTGGGAAGGGTAAAATTCTGGCGTCCATTTATTCAGATAGAGCCCTTGGGGGCCCATGAAATATTGACCATTTCGGAAAATGAGATCTTGATGTTTTGCTGATTCAAAAAGAAAAACATAATAACCTCTTCCTACCATGTGGCTTCGTACTCCTTCAGAGACAAGGGGCCTCCAGTTTCGCTAGACCCATCCATTAATAGCTTTGGGAGAGGGCCAAAGACCTGTGAATTGTCCAATGAGCCCTCATTCAGCTAGGTTCAACACAGTCTAGCACAGATGTTCTGTAGGTAGCTCTACCGAAGGGATGGATTTGGCTTTAATTTCTGCTGGTTTGAGTTTTCTTTCCTCTTGCCATAGGAGGATACCAATCTCTTGAAGGCAACAATATCAAGGGGGGGGAAGGGGGGCCCCCTCCGATGTCCATACTGGTTGGACTCAAAATTTTGATGAAGAGGCTCACTGCGCAGAGCTACCTCCACAAATTGGTTGGTCTCAGCAGTGGCCGCTTACCGAGAGAGCTCTGCAGGAGCAACAACGGCTAGGTGGGCGTGCTCCAGAGCCAAACCCTAATCGAAGTTGCAAAAATCACTTGCACTCATTGTTATTGCTATAGATTGCGTAAGGCAGTTTCTCATCACTTATCAAAAATCAATTTGCTATAGTGGCAAACACAACTCTACCCACACTTTAAGTCGAGATACATTATATTGTATAGGAGGAATTTGAATATCTATGATTTTGGGAATTTCAAGCTTATGGAAGATTCTAATTCCTTCTTGCCTAGTTTGAAGCTTCTTTCTATTTTCATTTTGAGCATGTGGTTTTTTCTCTGGTTAGTTTTAATGTCGATTTGTTGCCAATATTCCTAAAGTCACAACGTTCCATAAATTTCTATGAGAAATGAGATTTTTTGCGCATATTGATTACTTTGGATATTTATGTAATGGAATTATGTGTAGGCGTATTGAAATAGAAATGTAAAAAGGTGGTTTATTGATTTTGATAATTCTATCTGGCATGTTTAATTCAATCCTTATATAGGACTCAAGAATTTTCTTCTGAGCATTGATGAATGGAGCTTAGCATTGGACTTATTGAAGGAGTTATTTTCGAGACAAAGGAGATGGACAAGATTAGTGTGAATCTAGATGGTGCAGCCACTACACTATGTTATACTGTAGAGCTTAGCAAGTTAGAATGTTATAAAAAGGGGAGATCATTGTACGCCGATCTGTTTATGAACCAAATTGGCCTTTCTCCATTCCTTGTATTCCAGGGGAATAATTTGGAAGAAAAGACACCATCTATATCACAAAGTATGGCATGTACATCATTTGTTTTATTTTGTGTGATCCACAACTGAAAGGTACTATTATCAATGGAAACATTATGTGGAATAATCCAACATGTTATTTTCAAGGCAACTTAGCACATTTATTTAAATTCAATGGGTTTGTCTTTAGCCTACCTTATTATTGGAATTATTTGTTTTCTCCAATACGTGTGCTTCAAGAATGATATATTACATCTTCAAAATTGTATAGCAGTAGTGATATCCCTTGGAATGCTTGAGATGACCTTGTGGTATTTGAATATGCCAGTTTTAATGAAATCTTTTATATGGCTATTAAGTTGGAATGCTTGAGATGACCTTGTGGTATTTGAATATGCCAGTTTTAATGTAATATTTTATATGGCTATTAAGGAAACTATCTCTCGGCTTCTCCTTCTTGTTTTTTATATGGGTTATGGCATGTTGCAACCTACTCTTGAGGGAATTACATCAAAAGTGGTTTTTCTTGGAGAAATCTACATTGTTGCTTCAGAGGAATTATGGCTTGTAAATTTTTTTGGGAAAATAAATGATGCTTATGGAAGTTGTAAGAACTTTCCTTATATTCTTTTTTTGCTAAAGCAAGAGTGTTTTCTTCTTATTCATTGACTAAAAAGTTACAAAACTATGTTACAAGACCCAGCACAAAAGTCAACAAGAGCAGCCAGTGATCGTTAAGCCTCAAAAAATAGACCTTGGTCCCACAAAACTCTATGAACGTCTATGGCCGTAGGATCAGAATCTAAAGAACACACGGTTGGGGGGTGAAAACGACAACTCAATATGCCGACAAAATGACAAAAACCATGGACTTGAAGGGAAATTAAACCTGATTCAAGGGTTCTATTAGGTCCGTCCAGGGAGATAAATCTCGAGCTACTTTGACATCCGAAACCCAAGAACCACCACGATGATCACGATAAGCACGAAGGATAACGCAATCAACAAGCTCAATGAACTGTGGCTGTAGATCTTCACCCGCCGAATCGAACGGTTGAGAAGAATATCAGGCAGAGAAGAAGCTCAAGGACAACCCACCCGATATGGGCAGTTTTCTCTCTCCACCCACCGCCACATGGTGATTGATGAATGGCATTGGAGGCAAACCATGAAAAACCGCTTGAGATCTTTGAGACGCTTGATAAAACACTAAACCTCTTGACCTCTATTTTCTTTGTGAAAGGAAACCACTCTTTCTCTGCATCCTTCCATCCATTTCAAAGCTCTCGTCGTGCCGATGTTGAGGTCTTCTGCTTGATGAACCCTTGTCCTCCATTCACTTAATTTCCCAATTGCTACTTCTCCTTCATACTGTGATAATACTCATTATCTGGGCATGCTAGACTGTGGCATTCCTCTCGCAAATTACTTGCAGGTTAACACCAGTATATATATTGTGATCATTTTTACAGAGCTCCCCTTCATTTGCCAACTGGTCTGCTAATCTATTGGAATTTCTGCGCACATGTACGAAACTTAGGGTTCTCACGATTCTTAGATGTGATTAAATGTGATGTTAGACCTACAAAAGTCACTAGTGGTTTGAGACTTTCTCTGGTGCAGAGCCATTTGCTATTTTTTTATTGAATTAATTGTTAATTCAGAGTCAGCCTCTATTATAGTGTTCGTCATATTGAGATCTCTTAGAATTTCTAAGCACTGCTCTATGGCCATTAGTTCCGCCATATTGTTGGTAGAAATCCTTAAATGACTGTGGAAGATGACTATTATATTACCCTTGTCATCTCTTATAGCTCCTCCATAACCCGCAACCCCTGGGTTTCCTTTCGAGGCTCCATCTGTATTGAATTTCAAGTAGCCAGGGGGGGTGGTTGCCAGTAATCTTGCCTCATTGTGGAGTGTGTTGCAATTCGAATTGTGCCCTGGGGGACAAGCTTCTGTAGGCCCAATAACAAAAGAATGTGAGCCTCTTGGTGTGTGTTATAGACATTTTTTTGCCTTACAACTATAAGCATGGAATGTCCATAAACCAAGGGATCCTAAGTCCCTAAAAGTGTTGTTCCAGCTCCTAAAGAAACAAGGTCAACAAATTACAGCTTCTCCCAGAAGTTCTCCACCATAAACTGCTCAAAACTAGTCAAAACAGGATCATTTCAAGTGCTCCACTAGCTGACTGCGTTGCAAAGCACCCAAATACACTGGCTAGGTGCGTTGCAACGCACTTGAATGCACTACCAGGGTGCGTTGAGTGGGAAATGACAAGTGGCAGAGTCATTCAATGAGGTGGAGAGACAATGGAAGCTTCCAGAATCTTCTCCAATGACACTTGCCTCACTGAATTCGACCAGTGATGAGTAAGAGGCTCTCAGTCTCCAAGTGGAAGCAAGAACTGACAGAGACAAGCCACTAATCAATTCAAGAGCTGACTCATCCTCTTTGCATACATCTATATATGGATCCCTCACCAAGAGATCCAGAGGCTGGAATTTTGTACATTGCAGAGAATTGCTGTTGGTTTTGTGATAGATATCAGAGTATTGGGTGATTTATGCTTTGTTGGAGGTGAAGAAGGGATTCTATGCTGGGAGGTTGATGCTGGATCAGGAATCATCGGTTGTAACTCCTCCTGGATCTTCTTGTTTTATCAATAAAACTACTTGAGTTTCTCCTACATGCTTGTATATCTGATGTGTGTTATATTTGTATGTTTAGTTTAAATCTGATCCTAAGCTTTTTATGAACATAAATCCATGTCTTTGTGTAGTTTCTCTCTTCTATGAACTTGCAAGAACTTGGTGACGCTGGGCAAGTGAGGGAGCAGATCGTTGGAAGCTGGCAAAGAGAAGAGAGATTGGATCGAACAACTAGCGCAAGACACAGGTTGGTTCATCTTAATCATCTTCGTTTATAGTTTATAAAGGAGAATACAAGAGTAGTTTTCCCTGTTTGTTTCTGAGGTCTCTGTCACAACCCAGTGGGATAGGGTCGTTCTGAATAGACACTTTTCCCGAAAACAAAATGGCGACTCCACTGGGGATCGTGTCTAGTTAGTTTATTTGTGTTTCTATTGTTGTTCATCTCATAAACTTAGGAGTAGCGAATCGAACTGCATTTGCCATTTACAAATGCAAAGTAGACATCTGCTACTCTATTCCATTCACTAGGCCTGTTTATGATCTGAACAGTTGACTCACAAATGATCTGATTACCCTTTGTGATAGCTCTTAAACCTCTTGTAAATCAACCCTCTGATTGTACACAATTGATTGCTTTTACTCGGCTAAAAACCATAGATTAAACTGCAAACCGTGACCCAGAACCCAGAGAAAATTCTCGTTTCTACTTTAGCGCAGGCTCTGTGAAGAGACTCTGCATTTCAGCGCAGTTCCCGAGAGGGCTACCTGCGTTGCAATTCAGTTTCTCTATGTAGCAGGTGCGTTGATCAGCCTAGCCCTGCCTAGCTGAGGTTCTTTGCTCACTTTTTCCAGTTTTGCCTTTGATTTTTGCAGCCTGTGATCAGTGTGTTTGTCTATTTAAAAGCCCCTTTTCTTTGCCTTAATTCCGCCTCAGTTGTATAAAAGAAACTGTATTTGTTTTTGTGTATTTGTTACGTCATTTACAGTTTCCCATTGCAAAAGTAAACTAGTCATACTGTCGCCCTTAGATCTAGATCTGTCGTAAGTGTCGTTTTTTATCTTAGGAGAAAGTTTATTTGCTGTTGACAGTTGATTACACTTTTACTTTTGCCTTTGGCTTGAATTTGTGAATTTCTAGTGTCGAAACAAGTGTTTACTTCAAAATCATAAAGTGTCGTAATCGTCTCTACCTTTTGATTTCGAAAAGAAGCTTGTTTGTGTTTTTCACTTGAAATCGAATTCAAATTTGTACAACAACTTTCTTTTTAGGCATCAATATTAAGAAAGTGAAAAACAAATACATGCACAAGTGCATTTGCATATTGACAGTTTGTATGGCTTGATTTAGGAAAAGTGCATTTACAGTGTGCTCTTTGCTCTTTGAGAAAAGATTGTGTCTTTCTTTTCCCCTTGTAGCTAGGATTTTCATTGCTGAAAAGAGATAAAAGCTTGCTTATCATCTTTAGATTACATTTTAGGAATTACATCTACATCTCGTGGTGAACCCAAAAGGCAAACTTCATAAGAAAGATCAACCTAAAATAAATTCAATGAACTTAACAACGCTTTGTAACTTAACGCACAACATCTAGAGGTCTAGGCTAGAGACGTATTCCGGCATCGTAAAGCCTGGTAACTGTTGTCCTCACTGATGGTTGGGTGATTCCTCCACTTTGAGACGATAAGTGCCAGTACGGACTTGTGTTCCCACGTACCGTCGAGTATATATTGGGAGACCCCTATAAGCATAAAACCTTTATCCATAGGAAGCCGTGTCGGCTGCCCTACTAATCGCAATGCACTGAACACAGCATTCGGGAAGATTGACCATCGTACCCTAAAAAGTATTCTGCGGTTTTGTGATTGGTTTGGCACTCCCTCTACCTAGACCTCCAGAGCAGTCCCTTTCATTCCTTTTCAGACTCCTTAACGGAAAAGGTCCATCTGAGCACTTGTCACTTCAGGCTCATTAAAAATCGAAGGAGACTAGAGTCATCTTTTGTTTTTTCTCGACTCTTTAAAACTGAAAAAACATAGTTGTGTCAAAGCGTGTTAAAATTTATTTTAAACGGAATATTCATACCCTTTTCCTGTGTTGATCTTTAGGTTGAGAAAATGGAGCCTACCAACCAAGGAATTCCCCTTGGTGGAAATCCTAGTCCCTTCTCCTCTTGGGGAGATGTTGGTGTGCCCCATATGGCCACATTGTCGCTTCCAGGACTGACAATTGGCTTGCCAATATGGCTCTTCTCAACCAATGTCGTTCAGAACACCACTATTCCTGAACAATCAAATCAGCAATTAGACGAGTCCAGAGTTACCCACCAGCCTTCTACTTCCTCTAATTCTTCCTCTCCTCCTTCCTCTTCGCTTGACGGGACTGGTAAAGCTAAAAGCCAAGTTCCTAAGGAGAATAAGGAAAAGAAGAAGAAAGAGAAAAAGAAGAAGGAGCCAAAGGCAAATAAGGGAAAACGAGTTTCGTCTAATGAGAATCCACACACAGCACCGACCAGGCCTAAATCGCCATGTGTCATTTGTAGAGGAGACCACTTTCACAGAGATTGTCCTTGCATCCCCCGGATACTAAGGGACTGGTCTCCTCGTTTGCACAATCCAGTGTCATCAACCTCTGGAGATCATGTTGAAAGTACACCGTCAACTAGTGAAAGTGAAGCCCCAGGACAAAAAGGGAAAGCTAGATTTCCCTGTAGACTGTGTGAAGGCGACCATGCCCTCCACCATTGTCCCTTCTTAGACGAGGCTAAAAGAGTTTTGGATGATCGTCCGGTTTCACCGTTACGACTTCCTCCTGGATATAAAAAACTCTTGCCGAGTCCGTCATTAGTTGAGAACCCAGCTGGCCCGCTCAAGTGGTCAGCTGAAGCGTATATCATTGAGGATAAACCAACTGAATCCATACCAGAAGAAATTCAAAAGGTCGAGGTGGCAGTTGACCCGGTCTTGCCTTCAGAGGTTTTATCTTCGAATGATACAGTCACTGAAGAGGATAAGGATGACACCGTCCAAATTCTCTTCATCAACACAGACTACGACAAACATGGGGGCAATCCACCCATTCCTTTACCGCAGGAAGGAAGTTTGTCAGAGCCACACCCGGCCATTTACTCGGTCCCACCGCCAAGCAAACTAGTTGTATCCTTCGACTGGAATCAACTAGGCAGACCCCGTTTGCCAGCAAGCATACCATTCCGAATTATCGTTCAAATATATAGAATGGTCATGGTTGGTACCATCATTGATGAGGGGGCTTCTGTGAGTATCCTTTCCTCTATTGCTTGGAAAGCGCTTGGTTCGCCATCGCTGTTGCCTGAAATGAGAAATCTGACAGGCTTTGATAAAGGAACCAGTCGACCTTTAGAGATCCTCCCCGATGTGCCCATAACATTGAGAGGGAAGATAGTTCGCCTGAACATCATGGTCGTTCAAGGACCCTTGGATTATAACCTACTCCTTGGACGAGACTATATTTATTGCATGGGAGCCATCGTCTCCTCACTCTTTAGAGTAATGTGTTTTCCGCACGAAGGAAGAATGGTCAAGCTCGTGGACCAGCTTTCATTTCCCAGATCACGCATAGCAAATAGTCATATACCATCCCTAAATGGTCTCTTCACGCAAGAAATGTCTCAAGTCCCAGTCCATCCTCTCGATCAGTGCGAGTAATTCAGAGGGATATGACTGAAACCCAGGGGGCATGCATCCTGGCCTGCTTCGGCAGGAAAACTTCGGGTATAGAGTAGGTTTCCGCGGGAGAATATGACTAGTCCGTACCCTGTCCGTGATTGGAAGAGGGGTTGTTCTAGAATAAGATTCTCTTGTCAAAGTTATGAGAGTTGGTTGATCTCACCACTCACCTTTGTTTATCTCGGTAGACATCGCCAAAGAAGTGTTTTGTTTGCACCGCAAATAGAGCAATCTTTGGGTAGCCTGTAAGAAGTAGGCCTCTCCCGATAGAACAAATGTTTTGTCTGCAAATTGAGGGGTAACTTTGAAACTCTGTTTTATACCTGGGGGCATGCAAACCTTTTGGCATGCAAGCAAGGGGCGGCTATTTATTTTTTAAATTTTTAGGACCTCTAACCCTTTAAACTCGTAGGATTAGTCGTCACCGAACTTGCATAAAAAGAGGATGTGGGGCAAAAATCTAAAAGTTGCCGTTTTTATATGAGACATTCTTATCATATGACTGGATTAATCGAGCAGTTTTAGCGCATAGTTCAAGCTCGTTAAAAAATAAACATAAGATCGAGAAAATGTTTCCACTTGCGTTTAAGCTCGTTAAAAAATGAACTATCCCCCGGTAAATAACCATCGTGAATGAAGCATTTTCAGCCATTAAAGACTTGGTCATGTTTGCATCGTCACCTCCACTTTTCCATTGGCCGATCATTCACCTCCATTTGATTGTTTACCCATTTTGAGGAACAGCTACGAAGAGTGATTTCACTAGCCATCCTTGTGACACTGCCGTGATTGGAGAATTCCAAACCTTACCTGGAATCAGCTGCTACCCTTTTTATCACTCGTTCCTCAAAAGACGAGTCTTCTTTAAGCTCTTTTCATCTGACTCGTAAAATATGAAAAGATTGCCGAGTTTTGGCCTTCCAGCTCGTTAAAGCGATAGGATGTGCTATCCCTCCTCTAGATTTTAATCTTTTTTGACCTGAGGGATTATTGCACAAAAAGATCGAGCACTTGTTTTGTTCGGCTCGTTAAAATTATCGAAAATTCATCCCTTCTATATTGTTTTATACTTTTTCGGACTTAAGGGATTAGATGACGAAAAAGGAATCCCGAAGTTATCTTTACGTACCTTTTCAGACTCCCTAAAAAGGAAAAGGACCGAGTTATCTTTGTCCTTAGACTCGTTAAAAAGATTAATAGCGACAAACTTGTCTTTAGACGAGAACGAGTTTCACTATCGCTAGGCTCGTTAAAACATAGCGATGGGTTTGCCCGAAGGGAAAATTATAGAACAAGCATATGTTATCCTCCTCAAGCTTGACAAAAATAAAGAGGTACTGGTCAGAAATGACTGGAGAAAAATTGGGAAGAAAACTCAAAGAAACTTTATTGGTAGCAAGTCTCTCTTGAACATGACACTTCCACTCCATGCCAGAGTCGGGTTGGGTTGTTTCATTCACCGGTCACATCACCATGGTCACGCCATACCATCCACATTTGGGGTAAATGCTACCGATCCATCACATAAGTGTCACCGACATGTTCAAGAGAAGTCATCCAGAGAAGTCACCCGTGTCCCATCCACTACCATACATTATACTTCACTCTTTCATGACCGCCACCCTGAACCGTATGTCACCAGATCGTTTCCACCTCCATCAAAATCATTTGCTCCGTTCCGTGTCATTGATGTGGGATTCATTAAGGCTCTCCTTTGATGGATCGCTTCTTGTCGACATCAGCTCATTATCCAAGAAGTTGATCTAGGAACACCCCTTCAGTACTTTGAAGCTTGCATGCCTCAATGGCAAGTTTCTCACTTCCGACGACAGGTATACATCAATGACCTTCGACCGAAAGATTTTGCATGGTGTTCGACGCCAAGTCCTTTATTCAAACCACGTGAATTGTACTGCAGTACCTTGAGGGTCATTATCATTATCGGTGATTCCTCTCGTGCTTGTTAACAGTTTACATCATTGACTGGTAATCAAGCAATGTCTTTCCATGTTCGACTTCAAAACATTTCTCACATGGATCGACTTGTACTTAGAGTGAAGATCGGACGAGATTGAAGACCCCGGATCTAGTTTCATCCATCCGGGCTGTGATATATATTCAGAAAAAATAAAGACATTGAAATGTACAGCATTGCAGCACAGATAATCATCCTACCAAAAGGGATGATGACTTCATCAGAATCATCAGTCTACCATCAGACGATTGTCTGTCCTACGTACATGAAAATGAATTTATAAAGCTAAGCATGGGAATGCCCGCCTCAGCTAGATCATGAAAACAGTATGAAAATAATGTATTGTATTGTATCTCATTACAGGTCTCCTCTCCAAGCATTAGAAGAACTTCGGATCCTCCTAATAAAGCATTTCACCCGATAAACGGCCTCATACTTTAGGGGGCAACTGTTATAGACATTTTTGTGCCTTACAGCTATAAGCATGGAATGTCCATAAACCAAGGGATCCTAAGTCCCTAAAAGTGTTGTTCCAGCTCCTAAAGAAACAAGGTCAACAAATTACAGCTTCTCCCAGAAGTTCTCCACCAGAAACTGCTCAAAACTAGTCAAAACAGGATCATTTCAAGTGCTCCACTAGCTGACTGCGTTGCAAAGCACCCAAATACACTGGCTAGGTGTGTTGCAACGCACTTGAATGCACTAACAGGGTGCGTTGAGCGGGAAATGACAAGTGGCAGAGTCATTCAACGAGGTGGAGAGACAATGGAAGCTTCCAGAATCTTCTCCAATGACACTTGCCTCACTGAATTCGACCAGTGATGAGTAAGAGGCTCTCAGTCTCCAAGTGGAAGCAAGAACTGACAGAGAGAAGCCACTAATCAATTCAACAGCTGACTCATCCTCTTTGCATACATCTATATATGGATCCCTCACCAAGAGATCCAAAGGCTGGAATTTTGTACATTGCAGAGAATTGTTGTTGGTTTTGTGATAGATATCAGAGTATTGGGTGATTTATGCTTTGTTGGAGGTGAAGAAGGGATTCTATGCTGGGAGGTTGATGCTGGATCAAGAATCATCGGTTGTAACTCCTCCTGGATCTTCTTGTTTTATCAATAAAACTACTTGAGTTTCTCCTACATGCTTGTATATCTGATGTGTGTTATATTTGTATGTTTAGTTTAAATCTGATCCTAAGCTTTTTATGAACATAAATCCATGTCTTTGTGTAGTTTCTCTCTTCTGTGAACTTGCAGGAACTTGGTGACGTTGGGCAAGTGAGGGAGCAGATCGTTGGAAGCTGGCAAAGAGAAGAGAGATTGGATCGAACAACTAGCGCAAGACACAGGTTGGTTCATCTTAATCATCTTCATTTATAGTTTATAAAGGAGAATACAAGAGTAGTTTTCCCTGTTTGTTTCTGATGTCTCTATCACAACCCAGTGGGATAGGGTTGTTCTGAATAGACACTTTTCCCGAAAACAGTGTGATGGGGGATTCTCAAGGGGTTGCTTCTGAATGGTATTTATAGTTTCTTTGAGTTGCCTTAGGAGCTGAGCTATTATGTTTTGGGGTGAGCCAAATTTATCATTGAAAATTTTGTTATTGCATTATTCTAGACATTCCAAATTAAAAAGACCGGTATCAATGTCCAGGTTGTGTTGACTACCTCATTCTTAGAATTTTTTTTCCTCTAATTCTTTAAGGTTTTGGAGATGTCATTTTCATCCCTGTCAGTTTGCCTGAAGATAGAGGCAACCCAGCTCCATAAGGTTGAGGTGAAGGTACAGAGGTTGAGAAGGTGATCCCTCGTTTCTTCCTGAATACCACATAACTAGCATCTAGATGGTCTTGCAAAACCTTTCTTTCTAAGATTTTCCCAAGTAAGAATATTTTTGTGTTGTAAAATCCACATAAATAGCTTGATTTTCATCCAGTGAGGGTGCTTCCACAGGTCCTTCCAAATTTTATCTAGGTTTGAAAAATTGTAACCAGTGGCAATTTCTTTGGCTTCTTTGAGGTTGAAGTTGCCCTCCCTGCTTCTTCCCCATCTGAGTTGATCAGTGAAAGTAGAGATCAAAATTTTCCTCTTTTACAGTATTGTAGCAAGGGCTTCAGCTTGGGTCTTCAAAGGAGTCTCTTCACTATAAATTGGTACTTTCCATGTTCTCCATTTATCATTGTTCCTTGTCTTATCCCAAAAGTCACTGAATTTTTTTAGTCCTTTGTTGACAATGTCCTCTTTTAGAATATCCAGTCCTTCTCTACTTAAGTTGGGTTCCTACTACCAGTTATCATCCCAAAACCAGGTTAGGTTCCCATTTTCAATCTCCCAGAAGCTATGTTTCTAAACTAATTCTTTGTTCTCCCAAGCATTGTTCCAAATATGGGAGCCCCGGATATGTCCAGTCATTCTGATCAGGTCCCATTCTTGCTAGTCCTTTGCATATTTTTGTTTCCAGAGCTTAGCCCATGGGTTGCTTGATTCCTTCAGCCATCTCCACCAAAGTTTGGCCAACAAAACGTTTTTGAGAGTTTCTGGGTCATGGAGACCTAGACCCCCATGAGGTTTGGGTTTGCAAAGTTTGTCCCAAGCTACCAGAGCCCATTTCTTTTTTTCCTCCCCTTTTCCGCAAAGAAAATCTCTTTGAATGTTCCTGATTTGTTCTACTACTCCTCTAGGGACAGGAAGAGCCAAAAACATGTAGATTGGAATAGATTGCAGGACCACCTTTGTGAGAACAAGCTTGCTAGCTAGATTTAAAGATCTACTTGTCCATTTGTTGATTTTGTCCTTCAATTTATTAGTCAGTGGCTCCCAAACTTCCTTTCTCAGAGGTTTGCCAGTGAGAGGTATTCCCAAATATTTGGAGGGAAGATGGTCTCTCTGAAAGTCGAGAATTCTGGAGAGGTTTCTCTAAATGACAATATGAGTATTGAAAAAAAAATACGTTTGATTTTGTGAGACTTACCTTTGTACCAGCTGCCAAAGCAAAATCTTGCATAATTTGTTTGAAAGCTTTGGCTTCTTTCACCATCGGTATGCCCTGTAGCACGATGTCATCTACAAATTGTTGATGAGTCAGAGAGTCTCCATCCTGGGTAAGCTTGAGACCTTGGATTGTGCCTTCCCCTTTGGTAGAAATGATCACTTTGTATAATCCTTCCATCATAAGGATAAAGAGAAAGGGAGAGAGAGGATCTCCTTGCTTGAGACCCCTCAAGGGCCGAAAGGATCTAAATGGAGAACCATTGAGAAGGATAGAAAAGCTATCAGATGTTACCAAATTCATAACCCATCTTATCCAATTTTGGTCAAAGCCATATGCTTTTAGAACTTCTTTGATGTATAACCAGCTTAGCTTGTCTTAAGCTTTCGCTAGGTCCAGTTGTATGATCATACCTACTTGCTTATTAGTCTTGAGAGAGTGCACTATTTCGTGAGCTTGAATGATGTTATTGAGAATTTGTCATCCTTCCACATATCCAGTTTTCTCCTCCGATACGAGAGTTGGAAGAAGGGGCTTGAGTCTATTTGCAATAACTTCAGAGATGATTTTGTATGTTACATTATAGAGGCTATGGGTTTGAATCAATCTAGATTCATTGCTTTATCTTGTTTAGGAATTAGGGCTATGAAGGCGGCATTTAGCACTTTTAGGATTGTTTTTAAAATTCTTGAATCCTCCACCACCTCCAGTATGTCGTGTTTGACTATTTACCAGCTTTCCTTGAAGAAGTCAATGTTGAAACCATCCGGTCCAGGAGCCTTCCCATTTTGCATCACTTTTATTACTTCTTTTACCTCCTCTTCTGTCACTAGTCTATTGAGATTATAATTATCTTCCCTGGTCACCAGTTTTGGAATGTGATGCGTAAATATTTTAATAGCTAGCAATTTGTCTAAGATAGGCTCCTCTGCTATATTTTGAAAATGTTGTACCAGAATGGATTCCATATCTTTGTCTGTGCTTAGCTCTTTCCCTTGAGGATCTATAGCTTGGTGATTCGATTATGAGCTCGATGTTCCATGGTTGATTTGTGGAAAAACCTTGTATTTCTTTCTCCTTCTTTAAGCCATTGCACTCTTGATTTCTACTTCTAGAAGATTTCTTCCTATTGACATCTAATGTCCCATTCCTGTTGGACAGAGTCAGCTTGCAATTTCCTATCCTCGGTAAATCCTTCCTTGGTAATAATTTGGTTAATTTTCTGTAACTTTTGTTCCACTTCTCTTTTGGCTTTAAAAATGTTTTTAGACTCACTTTTGTTCCAATCTTTGACTTTTACCTTAATGTGTTTGAGTCTCTGTTGCAGAAGGAACATTTTCATGCCTTGAATGGGTAAATCTTCCTTCCATCATTTATCAATAATGGAGATGAAGTCAGGGTGAATAAGCCAAACATTTTTGAACCTGAAAGGTCTGTTCCTCGGAGTGCTAATAAAAGAAGCTTCTAGCTGAATAGGCCAGTGGTCTGACCCTCCAAAAGGAAGGATAAAAGCATTCAAGTTAGTTCCAAAGAGGAAGAGGTTCTTCGAGATGATAAATCTATCTAGTTTTGAAGCAACTTGGGAAGATTTTCCCATCTTATTGTTCCATGTGAAGGTTCCATTTACTGTTTCCAATTCCACTAGCCTTAAGTTGTTTAGGAAGTTCTGGAAAGAAATAGAGTCTCTTCCTATTACTCTAGTTCCTCCTTTTCTTTCCATGAGAGATTTGATCATGTTGAAATCTCCAACTAGAATCTAGGGCATTACTGGGTGTCTCTCCCTTAGCTCCTCTAGTGAAGTGAGAAGCTTGAGTTTGTCTTCAGGTTTTTGAGGACCATACACATTTGTGACCATATAGATTTCCTTGTCACCCAGAGGTTGGATAACCATTGAAAGGTAGTTCCTAGATGCTTCATCATCTAGAATGCCAAATTTCTGAGGATTCCAAAGAGTAAGAATCCCACCCGTTGTATTATTGGCTTTGACTTCTAGGTGCTCATATTTACTGAGCCATTTTTTATGTATCTCCCTAACTTTATCTAGGGAACATTTTGTTTCCTGTATGAACAACATATCTGGGTTTTCTTCTTTTAATCTGTTGCTGAGATTCCTTTATTTCCTTTTACTTCCTAGACCCTTGATATTCTAGGTTGTGAGCTTCATAGTGATGGGTCTTTAAATGAGTAATTGGTGAGATATTTCATCTTACCTAAGTTGATAATGAGCTTTCCACACTCTGTTAGCAACTCATTTTGTCTTTTTCTTCCTCTTTTCTTGCCTAGGTTTTTGGCCAGGTGTCCTAATATTTCCTCCATTGATTTGACCCCTCTATGGTCCTAGATATCATGGCTTCTTTTGATTCCTGAGGATTTTGATTGAGATCTCCAGAGGAAGATTTGTTGTACTCTGTCAAACTCCTCTTATGGTAGGGAGTCTATCCCTTTGTTGGTTCCCTGGTTTAAGAATTTTTCTAGATCAAGATTCTCCCTCTCAAGAATGTCTTGTAGTTCTTGGTCCTCTATCCCAAATTCACTTGGGGTCATCTCCTGGTCCCTGCTTAGTTCCATGTTGCTTGGTATGGTTTCCTGTTGTTTGTTGTTTTCCTATATTACTTCCATGTTGTCCTCCTTTTCCTTCTCTATAGGATGGTTGTCTAGTGTAACGACCTTTCCAATGTTTCCCCCTTATTCTTCTAAAATTTCAAAACTGTTGCAACTTGATAGCTTGTTTTCACTCTGTTTCTTTTGGTACTTTCTTCCCCCTCGTTTCCCTCCACCTCACATCTTGGTGAATCCTTCAGGATCTTTTCCTATGTTGGTTCTCAAATTATCCTCCCTTTTGCTTTGTGGGCAGTCTCTAAATAGGTGCCCATGTTCATGACATTTCTGACATCTAAAAGGGACGTGTTCATAATCAACCGCTTGTACCCATTCCTCATCATAAACTTCTATGACCACTTCATCTGGGAGTGCTCCCGATAGATCCATTTCCACACATATTCGTGCAAAGGATGTGTATTTACCTCACAAAGTTGCCTCTGATATTTTTAGAAAATGCTCTAATTTATTTCCTATAGCTTTTAAGGATTCAGGTGGCTAATAATATAGAGGTAGGGAGTAAAGTCTTATCCATATCGGGACCGATTTGAATGTTTCTTGCTCTGAGACAAATTTCATTACCCAAGGTCGCATATATAGTCCTACAGCAGCATAGAAATAGGGTCCTCCTTCAAACACTCTATCTTTGTCCTCTAGGCTAGTGAAAACCACTGTGAAGAAACCCTTGGACCCTAGATGTGGAGTTATATCTCCCTTTGGTTTCTAGTTGTTTATTATCCATGTGTATAGATTCTTCTCTGTAGGCCATATACCCATAAACTTGCATATAATAGCATACATCGCCATGTGATATCTGTGCACCTATAGTGCAGGATCATTCAGAACCACCTGAGGTTTTATGGTTGACTTGGGTTTATAGGGTCCTGCTACAGATTTGTACACATTTTTCTGACTACTATCCTCTGGTCTCTCCTCCCTTCTGACCACCCCGTGAGTTTCTTCCTGTTCATAAATTTGCTGCTTTCTTATTCTTTTGAGTTTGTCTTATTTTTTACGTCCTCCAAGGGTTTCCTGAATCCATTCAAACTCATTTCCCTACTTCTATTTGATACGACGTTACTGTAGGAGGGAGTGGAGCTCCATCCTCCTGGCCCCTCCATTGTTAGCAGCTCACTCCTCCTATTTCTCCCTGTTCTAAACCCTAGCTCTGTTCTCCCCCGATCTGATCTAGCATTATTTTTAGTGTTTTTCAACACAACATACTAGAACTTTCCTTATATTCACTAGCACTCTTATTAATACTTTATTTATCATACGATTTTTATCCTTTCTATTATTTAAAGGGCCGGGATAATATCTCAAAATATTACTTTTACCATCTTACTATTATTTATATAGTTTTCATAAGCATAGATTTTGTAAGTAATATAGAAAAAAGCAAGTAAAACATGGAGTGGAGTTTCTATTTGACACATGTTACTTCTCATCCATATTAGTTGTGATGATTTTGATTTGAAATACATTGCACTTAACTAATTCATTGGATGAGTTTCTAAAGGCCCATAGATCATATTGAGAACATGATGGACATAGCTTTCGATGTAATCCTGAAAATAATGAGGCTTAGAGGTGAGTGTGATATCACCATTTATTATTTCATTTCAAGTGATTAATGAGATCATTTTGCCACGAAACTATTTATTAAAAGAAAGGAAACCAGATGTAATCAGATCATAAAGACCTCTTTGTTAAATTCTTAGATACAATATGAGGAAAAGATCTAGGCCTTGTAACTTGGTTAGTCTCGACAGGGGATTTTTGTGGTAAATTTTTTAATAATAAGTTCTAGTCTTCACATAGATACTTGAAATTTCTTTAGGTCGGCTCTTACCATATAGAATTTGGTGCTTAATTTTCCTTCATTAAATCATCAATCCAAGTCTGTGCAGATGCTCTTTTTGTGAAATTTCATTCACTTAAGTCACCCCTTCGAGTATTGTCAGAGCTTTCCTTTGGTGAAATTGCTTCATTATATGCCACCATTCTGTTCCTTGTGGGCTAGTATGTATGCAAATGTGCATATATATATAAGACCTTTCTCCTACCTTGGTTTCATTCTAATATTCATACAACAATGTTCCTCATTAAATTCCCCAAATGAATTGGATACCAATGTTATAATCAATCAAAAAACTTTGCATGTCATCTTAGGTTTATTTGGAGGTGCTTAACCTTCCTTGTTTTGTTTGTTCTTTGATTTAGAAGGTTGGGCAGATATGGAGCATGCCTTTCAATGTCATTGTGGCCTTGAGCTCTCTAATGGATAGAGTCTGCACATTCAGGTGCAATGATGGTAAACTAGGAGATTCTTTTATTGTCTAACATGGAGGCAATTGATTGAAGGGTCGCTTGGGTTTGAGGTTTCTTGCAAGCTTTGGAGCCCTTTTGATAGACATTTTATTGTTCATCTTGGCTAGAATTTAAATCCAAAGGGGCCTATTAAAGAACTTGAGATTCAAGGATTATAGTCTGCAACCTAACCATAACGATGCAGTCTTTAATATTGTGCTTTAGGCTTTGAATATGGAAAAAGGTGTTGTTTAAATTGACAACTCAGTTAAGGATGTAGCCTCTAATATGGTGCTTGAGGCTTTGACAATGGAAGCATATGTTGATCAAACTGACAACCTGGTTAATGATGTAGTCTTTAATATGGTGCTTCAGGATTTGACAATGGAAACATGTGTTTGTCAAATTGACAACTTGGTTCCATCAGTAACGACATTAAAAAATTCCATCCCCAATATAAGGAAAAGATCACATACAATATTAACGTAATCAAGAACCTTGTGCACCTGATCAACCAACCAAGGATTGCAATTATTAATTAAAGTGTGAAATACCAAGAAACAATCTAGTGTATAATTAAATCCCATATGATGTATCTATAGATCAAATCAAAAGGATTTGCCATTTGTCCCATTTAACTTAGAAATGATTATAACCCCTTCTGACTTTAACTAAATCAATGAAAAAAAAAGGCTAAAAGATGATTTCTAAATCAAATTCCAAGTCTAGGCCATAAGGGAATATATAATAGATGATAATATTAGTTTTAAAACAAATTAAAATGCATATGTACCAAAGCTACATAGAAATATCACCTTTTCTCTTTGAAGTTCTTGAAATTGTAGAGGAAATTCATCAAACTTTTTCAATGATAAGTTCTGATCATCAAGTTTTGGAGTTATAGCTTCATTGAGTTGCAATTTTCCAGAAATTTCTCAACACATCCTTTGAATTTGTATTTTAACATCCAAAAACTACTTGATCCCCTCTTCATTTTGCGGCCAAAGCTATTCCAAAGGTGGTGTATAAGAAGAAATTTGTTCCTTCACTATGCTTGCAGGATCTTCACGCTACAAATACAGTAAACACCTTTACTAACTGAATTAGCTAAAAAAAAAGTGAAAGTTGCAAGCTAAAGAAGAGAATGGATGCACTATAACTGTGCACAAAAACATGATCGTTTTGGTGATGGTAAGAAAAAATGTCTACGATATATATTAATCAAGAAGTATAATTGTGCCCAACTCTTATGCAATTATGCATGCTTGAAAATGATTACTTTCAAAAGGTTTTTTTGAAGTGCTTAGTTACAAGCATTATAAGCATAAGCAACCTCGAGTGGGAAGGCACAAGAAGTGGGAAATGGCCCCAAGGAAATAGTTTTAAACAAGACAAAATCTAGACTTCATAACATATCATATCTCTCTTCATCTATGTTCTCCCATATGCTACTGCCTTACGACGTTTCTTTTGTAACATCTAATGCAATTGCTAGTAAATTTTATAGAACCTTGATTTAAACTCTATGAGAATATTTTTAGTAATCATGAGGATGGATGGATGGAGGGTTTAGATATATCTCAAAAGTAATCATAACCCTTTTTTTCAGATTTAATTAAAAAATGTCATTAAATTAAACAAAAATAAAATATTTTGATTCTGAAATAAGTTATGGTTTTTGGGTATGTGGTATTGATAAGCCATGGTAGTAACCCATGGTATGGTATTCGCCCATGTTATTGTAACAAAATAATTAAAATCTTAGATCCATAACATAATAATCAAAAGCCTAGATAGTCCGTCGTATTGTAATAGAATAATGAAAAGCTTAGATCCATAACATAATAATCAATAGCCTAGATGGCCCATGATATTATGATTTTCTTTTAAAGCAATGGATTTGTTCACTAACCATTATTATTATAGCATGACAAATGTAACTTATAGTATTGTAGTATTTTACATAATATAATGACATGTGGATAACTATAGCGGATATTTTATGCCATAATTTATGGATATGGTTCCAATATTTATGTGTATTTTTAGATATTTTTGTAGTGATTTTTTAATCCAAAAATAAAATCCTTCAAACTAGCTCATAAAATATTTACCATTATTTAATTCCCATCATAATTTAAGGAATTATTTAGATAAAAAATGAATAAATATAACATTTAATAAATATTAATTAAACATATTGATTCTACATTTAACAAAACTTGACATACTATATTTCTTACGTTATTCCTCACACTTACACATCATATGTTGTCTTTTACTTTACACTTAGAAATAATAAAGTAATGTGTACATTAACAAATTAAAAAATAGCTTGACATACTATATTTCTTACGTTATTCCTCACACTTACACATCATATGTTGTCTTTTACTTTACACTTAGAAATAATAAAGTAATGTGTACATTAACAAATTAAAAAATAGCACTCAAACAAATGTCAACGATACTCAATTTCCACCTTGATTTTACATGAACTAATTAAGGTGGGGTTAGAAAATAAATTTACCTTTTAATATGAGGGAGAATTTTATGTTTTTTTATTTTATTTTTTTAATTTTACTTTTTTATTTTGACTGAGTCAAAATGTTAAACGTTAGAACATCCCTCCCCATAATGTTAAATGTTAGAACATATCCCCCCTATTGCTAAACATTAGAACATCCCCCCCCCCCCTACTAGAGAGTGTCTCTTGACATAAAAAATAAAAAAATATTAATAAAAATAAATATTTTATGAATTTAAATTAAAAATTTCATATATTTTTGTTGCTCATTGTGAAGAGGGATAACTAAAGGACTCTATACAACCATCAGAGTCAGAACACAACAGTGAGCTGCCCAATAAGTTCTAGATCCATTTGGTTTTCTTTCACCCTCCAATAAGTTCTAGATCCATTTCGTTTTCTTTCACCCTCCATCGACTAAATGTATGAATAAAATGTTGTCGGGATCAATCATTTTCTTCTACCTTGTCTTAATTTTTCCTATTATTAATATGGAATTCAAATACAATATTTAAAAAATAAAAATAACATTAATATGAGTTTTATATATAGGGAGAGATTTTATTCTATGAATAGTTTCTTTCTAATTCAAAATGCACAATTTTGTAATTCTTTTAATACTTAATATAGAGTTCACATGTAACATTTTAAAAAATATTAGTAAAACACACACATATTTATATACAGAGAAAAATATAGATACATATATATAGAGAGTGAGGGATCCCACACATGTATCAACATTTTAATGTGAGAATGTGAAACATAAATAAAATATTTCAAAGTCAACTATGTATATGTTATATAAAAGAAGTGAAAATAAAACATTTCTTATAGTTAAAACATTTTTTTAGTGTGCTGTTGAAAATCAACATAGATCCATCTTAACTCCAAATCCATCAACATTTAGTAGAACAGGAGCTAATATAGATCTATGCTATTTTATAAAATTATTATACAATTATCTTTGTTCATGTTTTCTATTCATTTCATAAGTGTAAAGTTTATAAGGAAAAATCATATATTTAATGATGTGAAAAAATTCCAAAATAGCCTTGTAATTACTTTATAATCCATCACATCTTTTGGGTGAACAATGCACCCACCCTAATGATGGGTGGAGTCTCAATTTTCTCATGGATCATAAATCCATTACATAAGTTATTCTAAAAAAATTTCACAAGATGAATATTTGTTCAAATATTCACTCATTAATAAATTTAATGGTTAAGAGTATTTGTTTCCTCTTAAGATGTCACACACTCAAATAAGGGGGTGTCATAGGGACGAGGGTCCCTTGTCCAAAAAACAAGAGGTTGTCATAAATTAAATTTTCCATGACTTTAAAAATAATTTATTAAAAATATTATTATTATATTATTATTGTTATCTTATTTATCCACCTAAGTGGTATATAACCATTCACAAGTGCCAAGTAAATTCATAAGTGGAGAAATTCAACTTCTTTAAAACAATTGTTTTCCAGATTTATGGTAGTTCACCCACGCTAATGATGGGTGAAGTGTCCATTTGATGGATTATAAATCCATTATACAGTTATTCCAAAAATCTTCTACATAACAAACAATTGTTAAAAAATTCATCTTGTTAATAATATTTTTAATGGTTAAGAATATATGTTTCCTATGAAGATGTCACATTTTGAAATAAGTTCAAATCTAAAGAGTGTTAGAGTATGTACGACTTTATAACACTTCTATGTATGTATAAGTAGGTTGGTCTTTTGTGCCACAAATAAGGGGGTGTCATAGAGATTGTCCCACAATCAAAGAGTTTGCCATACACCAACTTGACCATGACCTTCCAAATAGTTGTTTATTATTATTATTATATTCCTTGTCCAACCAAATGGTATAATAACCATCCACTACAACAAGGTAAGTTAATAAGTGGGCAAATTCAACTTTAAAATAATTTTTTCCTCCTAAGTGAACAAATTCAACTTATTTAAAAAAAACCATATTTATTTAAATAAGTTGTTGATATAATCCATAAATTATTACCAAAAAAAATATTTAAAATAATTTGCTCACAAAGAATTTTCCTTCTTCATTTGTTTAAAACGATGATAATTCTCATTAAGCATGTACTTTGTAATCAAGTGTAGGTAAATAAAAGCAAACCCTACTCCTAACTCGTAACCCACTCGAGCTACAAATGTGAGACTATATAGAATACCTGAAAAGATAAATATATCAATTTCATTGAGGACACTTGGTCCACATAAAATAAACTGTCATCTTATGAATATTTAAAAAACAAATAAATTCACCCAGAACAAATCATACTCCTAGCCTAGTTTAGTTACAGAGATACGACCACCTAAAATACCGAAAAAAATAAATATATCAATTTAGTTTAAAATAATTGGTCCACAAAATTAATTCTCAACATATTAATATTTTAAAAATAAATAAATTTACCTATTTGAATTCAAAGGGTAAAGTCTAGTACAATTATAAATACAATACTAACTACACTGGCTGGCTACAATGAGAGGCAAATTTAATGGTTCATTTTCAATCACATTGAATTGAAGATATTGAAGTAGTATTTTCATTGTATTGAGATAAAAGAGGAAGCGAAAAATGACTGGAGAGAATTCTATAATGTTGCAACCTTTTTTAGATCTGTCCTAGGTAAGGACTCTATGTTTTGCTTGTTTTCTAAAGCAATACTTCACATATCAGGTGCACATAAAGGGGAAGGATGACTACCGAGAAATTCGAATAGCGATAATGGAACTTCTCAGGGATGTATCACCTACTTATATTATAGCATGTTTATGTGATTTGGTTTACATTATTGCACCCTTCGGTGAACATCCAAGGCACATATTCATGATAGCTCTCATGGGTTTGATTGAATTGAACCCAAAATTTTCTCATGATAATGGAGGAAGGAGATTGGCAGCCAATTTGTTCAATGACTTAATACTTTCAGGAACATTCCCTGTAAACAAGGATGTCCTGGGTATTCTAGTCCAAAGTTTTGAATTTAGAGTTGAAGAGTTAAGAGAAGAATTGTAGAAAGTTGATGTGAGATTCGATTCTAAGTGGTTAGAAGAATTGAAAACATTCATTCTAAAAAAAATAAAATCTCGTGATTTTTGCACTGCTACTGCTCTTATAAAGCTATTAGGGTTTGCTTGCAAGGAATTTCTGGAGCCTATTGTTGTTGCTGGCTAGATTCAAATAGCAGAAGCATGGCCTGCTTTCAACCTCATTGAGAGTGATATGGTTTCTTGCTTTGTAATGTGTTGTCATAGGTGGAATTTGTTGAAAGTTGCAGTGAACATTGTACACAAGAATAAGATGTCACTAGAATTCTGGATGTTATTTATAAGTACAAAGATAGAATGATGATGAGGCTCACTGAGAAGGGATGGTGGGATGAGGCATACTTTGCGGGTACTGTGAAAAATAAGGATGATAAAAATGGCAACATTCAGAGAAGGCTTTTCCAGCGCCTACAAAAATTGGCAATGGATATAGGCGGTGCAGAATTAGATAAGTTAAGTGATAGTCCGTTATTTCCTTCGATGAATAATGTTGAATGTTTTATATGTCATAATTTTGGACATGTTGCAGTGAGATGCAGAATTAGAATGGTTCAAGACTGTCACACAAAAAGATCATTAGCTTCCAGGTACTTTAATGGATACTATTTTTATTGCAATATGTTTGGTCACAAATCCATTTACTGCTATAGAAGGAATATGAAACAGGTAAGATGTTATGCATGTAAAATTTAGACATATAGCAAAGGAATGTAGGAGAAAATTTTGGGCACCATACCAAAAGGAGAAATCATCATCACACTCAAAATATGGAAGAAGAAGGAAGTATAGTCAGAAAGATGTCGCATAGCACAGTGTACAAACATAAGAGACTCAGGGGGAGCTGAACGTGTAAAACTTCAGTGTTCTAAATCTCAGATGCAATTTTCTTGAAGACAAGTTGCATATATATGTGAGTTCGAATTTGCACAGTTGCATATACGTTGGTTTGAGGAAAAAGAAATGGGACAGACTCAAAAAAAGGGGTCTAATATGGTTCAGTCAATTATCAAATATTTGCTCTATTCTGATTGATGATGATTAGAGTTTGTTGATAATATGTAAAATTGCACTTGGCCCTCATAAGTTTTTAATGACTTGACATATATCTAATTGATGATGATGCCTTGATGATTCTTAGTGATATTTTCAATGATCAGATCTAATAGTGAACAATTAGCACAAGTTCAGGGGGAGCATATGATTCTAATAATGCATTGTTGGTATTATAGTACATGAAGATAATTATATTGCTTGATCCACATAGTTTTTTGATTCAGGTGACTCAGTTGATGATGGACATATACAAGCTGTTGATCTTGCTATTACTAATAGATGCTGATGGTACAGATCATATATGGTGTATAATAGTTGTTGATGATTATCATGGTCTTTTTTAGATTGTTGGTCCTTATTATAAATTTCATGTATATCATTTGATGTAAAGGTCATGAAAAGACCTAATTTGTAACCCAACTATGCATGGGAAGGATGATGTAGTAATTTTGTATTTCAGTCATGTATAAACATTTGGTATATCCCCACTTGGTTGGGTGGATGAGTCAAAATTGATGTATCCCCACTTGGTTGGGAGATTGATGTATGTATGAGTTATTGGTGATAGGAAGGTCATACTCACTTAGTTGAGTTATAGAGTCATGTTATTCTTTTGAAAAATATTTTTGCAGACTCGGCATGTGCTAAGGGGGAGAATGGATGGTTTAATGCATCTTAGCATGTACAAAGGGGAAGCTTAATTAGAGAATTCAACATGTACTCAGGGGGAGCATGGACAACATAATGTATATCAAATGGGGAGAATATATTGGTCCACTCTTTGCCCTTGATGTCAGAGGGGGAGAGTGTCTTGGTGTTGTTGTTGTCATTGCATCCAAAGGGGGAGATTGTTGGCATTATGATACAGGGGTTGTCCTTGATGGCAACTCCGATAGATGACAGTTCACAGTGCAATAGGTTATCAACAAAGGATTACAGACCAGACTTCAGAAATGGTTTAAGAAGTATACGCTAGTTCATTTTGTCCAAGTAACGTATATATGCGGGTTAACAGAACAAAAGGAGTGTATACGTATACACACACTTTCATAGAATGAAAAGCACGTATGGGATGCAAAATCAAGGGTTTGGTCCAAGGTATTGGTCTGAGGTATTTGGTCCTAGGTATTTGGTTTGAGGTATTGGTCTGTGGTATTTGGTCCGAGGTATTTTGTCCAAGGTATTGGTCTTAATTGTTTTTGGTTCAAGGTATTGAGAAAGGCCCAAAACTATATAAGGAGGAGAAGATCGTTAGGCCAAGCCATGCAAATATTGAATATCTTATGAAGTGTTAGATAAAATATGCAGGTTATGGGTTTTTGATGCTTTGCTTGATCTGAACTAAGGATGCACCTATGTGATTGATGATGGATGATGGATCAGGATCATAAGACCTGAAATGAATTATCATTATGTGGTTTGATCATGGATAGTCTAGATCTAAATACTAATGCATGTTTTATTTTGCAAATGTTATGATCTGGGTATGACTAAAGTCTGGAATAGTTGTGAAGTTATTAAGTTAGTATTTGCAGATCTATACACTGGTTTGCTTTTATAAAAGCACGTATACACACTAGCTCGACACATTGAAGTAGCATATACATTATGAAATATGATGGTTGAAGTTGCAGTTTGTTCTGATTGTTAATACAAAGTTCTCAGTTCTGCCTTATTTTATTTTGACTGTATTATGGTGACAGTGTTTTGAATGTTTAGATTGATTGATTATGATTTTATTCAGTGATGATTGGCTTTGAGTGATTGATTCAGTTGTGGTTGATTCAGAGATTGATGATTCAATTTCAGTGATTGGTTAACGTAGATGTATTTGATCATTGTAGTGCAGTGTGATTGATTTTGAGCTTTAATCTTACTGACGGGTCAAGCATGAAAATTGGATGAAGCGTCGCCTTCAGATTGTGGTGTTGTATTCTAGGAGTGTATCCAATCTGAAAATTTATGAAACATTGTCCTTGGAGAAAAAGGGATAAGGTTGTAGCCATCTGTAGGTCAAGGCTTGCATACTAGTAAACATATCGGCCAGTACAAGAGTGAGGGGGTTAGAGCTCCCTTCCAGTTGCAGCTGGAAAACAAGTGAAGGTTTGAGCCTTCTGTAGGTTGGTTCCTCCATACTAGTAAATATATCAGCTAGTATAAGAGCTAGGGGGTTGGAGCTCCCTTCCAGTAGCAGCTGGAAAACAAGTGAAGGTTAGAGGCTTCTATAGCCCGATGCCTACATACTAGTAAATGGATCGGCTAGTACAAGAGCTAGGGGGTTGGAGCTCCCTTCTAGTAGCAGCTGTAAAATGAGTGAATTTTGGAGCCTTCTGTAGGTCGGTGCCTACATATTAGTAAACTGATCAACTAGTACACAAGCTAAGGGGTTGTATCTCCCTTCGAGTAGAAGCTGGAGAACGAGAGAAGGTTATAGCCTTCTGTTGGTGGCTACTATGTACAGGCATGAGTTTGCACCAGTACAACATTGTAAACAGGTTTTTCTTATATTAAAATAAGGCAAGAGCAGGTGGCTTTTGTCTCGCATTAGGTTTCCACCTTAAATCTTGGTGTTCATGTGTGTTTCTTATGTGTGATGGTTTATTCTGTTCTTACTGCACATGGTTATTGTTTATATGGTTAATGAATTACTGATGCACTGATTAAAGATTAACATATGATGAATTATCTGAATCATAAGTTTGTTGGATATACGGTGGTTGCTTTAAAGACAGTTGCATGTATAAGCGAGTTACCTTCATTGAAGTAGCGTATATAAATTTGAGTATGAAAAAAAAAGTAATTGATTTGACTAATAGTGATTCACACCCCCCCCCCCTCCCCCCTCTCGATATTATTTCCAACACAAAAGATATTTTATTAATTTAAATTTAAAACTACTTATATTTATATTTTTTATTTTGAGAGAAATGTGTAATTTTTTCTATTATTAATATGGAATTCAAATACAATATTTAAAAAATATAAAAAAAAAAAAAAAAAAGGGTTTAATATGAGTTTCATATATAGGGTGAGATTTTATTCTATGATTAGATTCGTTCTAGTTCAAAATGCACAATTTTGTAATTTTTTTAATACTTAATATAGAGTTGACATGTAACATTTTAAAAATATTAGTAAAACACACACATATTTATATATAAAGAAAAATATAGATACATATATAGATATATATATATATATATATATATATATATATATATATATATATATATATATATATATATATATAAAATGAGGGAGCCCACACATGTATCAACATTTTAATGTGAGAATGTGAAACATAAATAAAATATTTCAAAGTCAACTATGTATATATTATATGAAAGAAGTGAAAATAAAAAATTTCTTATAGTTAAAACATTTTTTTAGTGTTTTGTTGAAAACCAACATAGATCCATCTTAACTTCAAATCTCTCAACATTTAGTGGAACAATAGCTAATATAGATATATGCTAGTTTATAGAAACATTGTACAAGTATCTTTGTTCATGTTTTCTATTCATTTCCTAAGTGTAAAGTTTATAAGGAAAAATCATATCTTTAATGATGTGAAAAGATTCCAAAATAACCTTGTAATTGATTTATAATCCATCACATCTTTTGAGTGGACAATGCACCCACCCTAATGATGGGTGGAGTCTTAACTTTCTGATGGATCATAAATCCATTACATAAGTTACTCTAAAAATTTGTAGGTTTTAACCCCGTACAAAATTACCTGCATACGAATTCTAAAACACAGAAAATAAATAATGTGAGAGCATAACACATAAAACACATATACACAGAGATTTTCCCCTGGATCCCAAAACCGGGACTACTAGCTTGATTTTTCATTATGTCCCTTTCAATGTTACAATACATATTTATACATGCCAAAGCATCCAATATCATGGACCGAAAACCATCGCGTCCAAAACCATGGACCAAAAACCATCGCGTCCAAAAAACATGTGCAAAAATTACGCACAAAACCATAGGTGGGTCCGCCCAACCTAACATAGGGTCCAAAACCAAAATTTTCTGGGGTGTTGCCCTGGACCCCATAAAGTGGGGTTACGGGTATGCCTCAAACCCCTTGTGACCCCCACCCCCCCCTCCCCCCAACTACACATTCAGTGCAACGAAGGGGATGCTCTACCCCCCCTCTAACCCCTAGTTAACTACATGGGCTAGTCATGGAAAGAATATAACACAACCCAAAATTCTCCCACTTTTTGTTTTCTTTCCGCAGCAGGCCATAAGAGAGCTTAGTCATTTTTCCAGCCCTAAAATGCCCATTGTCTCTCTACACCAAGAGAACTTCTCAGAGCTCACAGATTTTGTCAATGCATCTACAGTATTCTTCAAAGTGTCCACCTTTACCAGCAACACCTTTTTATCTTCTATCATATCCCTCACAAAATGATACTGAACATCAATGTGCTTTGTCTTTGAATGATATGTGAGGTTCTTTGCCAAGAAAATTGCACTTTGGCTATCACAGTCTATCCTTATAGCTCCCTGTACTAACCCCATACTTGAAAACAATCTCTGCAACCAAATGGCTTCCTTGCTTTCATGAGTGGCTGCCATGTATTCTACCTCTGTAGTTGATAGTGCCACTACAAATTGTTTCTTACTCATCCAACTGACTGCACCTCCAAATAGGTTAAACACATACCCACTTGTAGATCTTCTCTGATCTAGATCTCCAACCCAGTCTGCATCAAAAAAGCCATGAATATCCAAAATTCTGTCTAATCTCGTCTTCCTTGGTAGCACAAACCATGATCACTAGTGCCACGCAAATACCTGCAAACCCGCTTCACCGCTGTCCAATGCTCCTTCTGTGGTTTTGACATAAACCGGCTCAATACTCCCACTGCATGTGCAATGTCTGATCTAGTACATACCATTGCATACATCAAGCTACTGATTGCACTTGCATATGGAACATGGGACATGTCCTCTTCCTCTTCTTGTGTCTTGGGACACTGTTCAGCAAATAACCTCACACCTACAGGAATAGGAACCTTCACCAGTTTACTATCCTGCATATTTAACCTTTACAATATTGTCTCGACATACTTCCTCTAGGTTAACCAGAGCTTCCTCTTTACCCTATCTCTTTTAATTTCCATGCCCAAAATATAGTTTGCATCACCAAAATCTTTCATGTCGAATTTGGAGGACAATTGCATCTTCAAATCCTAGATAATTTCTTTGTAATTTCCAACCAACAACATATCATCCACATACAAGTCCAGATAAATAACATAGTCACCAATTAATTTAAAATACACACAGTGATCTGCTTTGCTTCTGGTGAAGCCATGTCCCCGTATAAATGTATCAAATTTCTAATATCACATCCTTGGTGACTGTTTTAAACCATACAAAGACTTTTTTAACTTTCATACCAGTTCTTTCTTACCCTTCAACGCAAAGCCTTCAGGTTGCTTCATGTAGATTTCCTCTTCCAGATCCCCGTGAAGAAATGTTGTCTTCACTTCCATCTGTTCTACCTCAAAATCAAAAGCAACAACAATAGATAAAAGTAATCTAATAGAAGTTTCCTTGGCAATAGGAGAAAAAATATCACCAAAATCAATTCCCGGCACCAGGGAATAACCTTTTGCTACCAACTGAGCTTTGTATTTCTCCACCTTTCCTTCTGCATCTGTATTCTTCTTGAACACCCATTTGCTGCCAATGGGTTTCCTTCTAGCCGGTAACTCCACAAGATCCCAAGCCTAATTTTTGTGTAAAGATGTCATTTCATCAACCATGGCCTCTTTCCAGAGTTTTCCATCCTCTGAATCTACTACTTCTTTCACAGTTCTGGGATCATCATCAGTAATAGATAAAGAAAAATTTGAACAGAAAGTAGATGGACTATACCTTTCTTGTTGCCTTCTTTCTCGAATTGATCTTCTCACACCTAGAGTTTGTGGCTCTTCATCTTCTGATTCCTCCTCTGCTGCAGAGTCTAATTCTTCCTCCTTTAGCTCAAACTCTATCTTCTCATGTTCCTTTGGTTGAATTTCATGTTTAATAACATATTTCACCTCTCTGAACACCACATTCAGTTGTACACAACCTTCCTTGTTACTAGGTTCCAAAGCTTATAACCCTTTAAACCATCCATATAACCAATAAAGATGCACTTTTCAAATTTACTATCCAACTTGGTTCGTTTCTCCTTTGGAACATGCACATATGCATCACATCCAAATACCCTTAGATGTGAAAGAGAGGATCTCTTACCAGTCCATACCTCTTATGGAGTTTTATCCTCCAACGTTAATGAAGGTGATCTGTTGACCAAGTAACATGTTGTCTCCACCACCTCTATCCAGAATTCCTGTCCTAATTTGGCACCACTAAGCATGCTTCTTGCCCTTTCCATCAACGTTTTGTTCATTATTTCTGCAACTCCATTTTTCTGAGGTGTATATGGAGTAGTCTTATGCCATGCTATACCACACTTCTTACAAAATTCTTCAAATTCCTTACTACAAAACTCTCCACCGTTACCTGTCCTCAACACCTTTATCTTCTTCTCTATCTGGTTTTCCACCAGAGCCTTAAATTCTTTAAACCTGTCAAAGACTTTAGATTTCTTCTTAAGGAAATATATCCATGTATTCCTTGAGAAGTCATCTATAAATGATACATAGTACATAGACTTACCCAGTGATGGAACCTTCACAGGTCCAAACACATCACTGTGCACAAGCTCTAATATCTATTTTTCCCTCTTACCACCAGGGGGAAACTCACCCGATTCTGCTTCCCATATACACAATTTTCACAGAAATCAAAATCTAGAGAGCTATTACTCATACCTTCTACCATACCTTTACCATGAAGTATTCGAAGGCCCTCCTCTCCAATATGTCCAAGCCTTTGATGCCATAGCATGGTCTTCTCTCCAGAGACCACTAGATTTTCTGCTCCACTTTCAGGAACCACAGAACTATTGCACCCATCAACAATAGTGCTACCTTATAGCTTGTACAGAGTTCCAATTCAAACTCCTCACATCAATATCAATGCTCCCTGAACCATCTTGCAGGTATCCTTCTCAAACACTGTTTTTACACCTGCATCATCCAACTTGCTTACAGAAATCAGATTTCTGGCCAATGAAGGAATATGTAGAAAACCTAAAAGTGTTCTAATCCTTCCACCTTGCAACTTCAACTTTGCTTTTTTGCGACCAACGATTCTAGCCTTCATATCATCCCCTAAGAAGACATCACCACCATCGTATTTCTCATACTCACAGAACCACTCTCTATGGGGAGTGAAGTGAAAGGATGCACCTGAGTCAATCAACCATGCCTCATGATCTACATGTGTACTTGAAGAAACCAAGTACACATCCCCACCTTCATCTGAGGTGGTTTTCGCCTCTGCAGAAGGAGCATCATAAGATCCCTTTCCTTTATCAGGAGCTTTGTATTTACAGTCCCTTTTGAAGTGCCCTTCCTTTCCGCATTTCCAGCACACCACCTTTATAAGTTTTCCTAGAGATTTAGATCTCCCTTTAGGTTTAGATCTCCCACTCGATGACTTATTTTTGTTTCTGTTTTGGGACCGTCCTCGTACAGACAAGGCATCACCATTCTAGCTCTCCATATTTTTCCGTCTCATCTCCTCTGTCAGCAAGGATGAGACTATTTCATCAAAATGCAAGGCAATTGCATTGCTACCTATTACAATAATCAGACTATCCCACAAATCTAGTAGAGAACACAACAAACTGATGCACTTATCTTCATCTGAAATTTTAATATCAATAGATGATAACTGACTTACCACAGTATTAAATGCATTTAGATGCTCTGTCACTGAGTCTCCATCTTTCATCTTCGGGTTATACAGTTTTTCCGTAGGAACAGTTTATTCACTAGAGACTTAGATTGGTACAAAGTCCCTAACTTGTCCCACAAATCCTTTGCTATAGCTTCCCCTAATACATTCAACAATACTGAATCTGAGACACACAATCGTATTGTTCTCTTTGCCTTCCAATCCAACTTCTTCCATTCTTCATCAGACACTCTTGTTGGTTTAGTACCCGGATCTACTATGACCCATTAATCTTTATCCACCAACAGATCCTACATCTTGAGTTTCCACAACTTAAAACTTTGACCATTAAATTTTTTGATCTCTATCTTTCCACTGCTCGCCATCTTCTTTTACCACCAGAATCAATCTCGTAGATCTCCCACTGAACTAGGTCTACCACAAGCCAAAGCGAAACCGCTTAGCAACAAAGGTGTCCCCTTGAAGCCAAAAACAACTCTGATACCAAATGTAGGTTTTAACCCCATACATAAATTACCTGCATATGAATTCTAAAACATAGAAAATAAACAATGCGAGAGCATAACACATAAAACACATATACACAAAGATTTTCCCCTTGATCCCAAAACTGGGACTACCAAGTTGATTTTTCATTATGTTCCTTTCAATGTTACAATACATATTTATACATGCCAAAGCATCCAATACCATGCACTGAAAACCATAGCATCCAAAACCATGGACCAAAAACCATCACGTACAAAAAAACATGTGTGAAAATCATGCACTAAACCATAGGTGGGTCCGCCCAACCTAACATAGGGTCCAAAACCAAAATTTTCTGGGGTGCTGCCCCGAACCCCATAAAGTGGGGTTATGGGTACACCTCAAACCCCCTATGAGCCCCCCGCTACACAATTGACACAACGAAGGGGGTGCTCTGCCCCCCTTTAAACCCCCGATTAACTATGTGGGCTAGTTGTGGAAAGAATATAACACAACCCAACAAAATTTTAGACAAGATAAAAATTTGTTAAAATTTTCACTCTCTTATTAATAAATTTAATGGTTAAGAATATTTGTTTCCTCTTAAGATGTCACACACTCAAATAAGGAGGTGTCATAGGGAGGAGGGTCCCTTGTCCAAAAAACAAGAGGTTTTCATAAATTAAATTTGCCATGACTTTAAAAATAATTTACTAATAATAATATTATTATATTATTATTATTATCTTATTTATCCACCTAAATGGTATAATAACCATTTACTAGTGCCAAGTAACTTCATAAGTGGACAAATTCAGCTTCTTTAAAACAATTGTTTCCCATATTTATGGTCGTTCACCCAGGCTAATGATGGGTGAAGTGATGGGTAAAGTGTACATTGGATGGATTAGGAATTCGAAAAATCTTCTAAATAATAAGAAATTGTGAAAAACTTCATCTTGTTAATAATATGTTTAGTGGTTAAGAATATATATTTCCTATTAAGATGTCACATTTTCAAATAAGTTAAAACCTAAAGAGGGTTAGAGTATGTACAACTTTATAACACTTCTATGTATGTACGAGGAGGTTGGTCTTTTGTGCCACAAACAAGGGGGTGTCATAGGGATTGTCCCACAATCAAGGAGTTTTCCATACACCAATGTTACCATGACCTTCCAAATAGTTTATTATTATTATTATTATTATATTCCTTGTCCAACCAAATGGTATAATAACAGTCCACTACTAGAAAGTAAGTTAATAAGTGGGGGAATTCAACTTTAATTTTTTTTTTTTTCCTCATAAGAGAACAAATCCAACTTATTTAAAAAAAATATCCATATTTATTTAAATAAGTTGTTGATATATGTTAAACACACACATGGAAGCAATAGAATATGAAAGATAAAACATGAGAGTACAATTTTATTAACTAAACATATACATTTATAGTACATGGTTTGATCGTTGGGTTTCACATCCCAAGGTCTCTTGGACTTCCTTTTGTCTATTCGACTTCCACATTAACCCATTAAGGATTAGGTGTCCAACATTCCCCCCTTAATCCGTAGGGTTATGTATGAGTCCAACAAGAGAGCTATAATACAAAATGTGAAAAAAATGCATGGCAACACTAATTTGAGTGTGCTCACTGAAATGTTGGTATAAAGGGTGGTGGTTTAAGGATGACCACCAACACTGGAATGCTTAGTGCAATTCCTGAAATTGTTCCAAGTCTAGCATGAAGATCAAGTGTTTTGCTAGAGGAAGTGCTCCTGATGTTTTGAAGAAGGAAACCTTCAACCATGAAAGGAAGGTCTCACCCCGCATAAAAGGGAAGTCTCAACCTGTGATGGTTTAAGCATGACCAATAACTCTGGAATGCTTAATGCAATTCTTGAAACTCTTCCAAAAATTGGCAAGAAGCTGGAGTCTTCTGCTAGAGGAAGTGTCCCCAATTTTGTTCCTGGAATTCTTTCGAAATTGGCAAGAAGCTAAAGTCTTCTGCTAGAGGAAGTGTCCCATATTATTTGGAGAGGCATTACCAAATGAAGGCATTCTTAGGGGCATTTTTGTCTTTGGCTACAATTCTGAAACTAGTGTGGCAGGTTGTGGCTTATGCTCGCTTGATGTGACTTTGAAGCTTGTAGATGACCATTATTCCTCCCCCCCCCGTCAGATACAAGGTGAGATGATGGAGAAAAAATAATTGCAAGACTGTTCAATACTCTGGAATAAGTTCTGACATGTGATTGGAGTATCTTCTTGGTTGTTGATGCCCATTGCCAAGAAGCAATCCATCCAAGCTGAATCTTTGTTCTTGCAGGACGTTTGTTTCTAAAGCATCTGTGTGAAGAATGGGTGGATTCATGACAGTGATTACATGGATGAAGATCAAAACAGTGATCTTTCAAATGGCCAACTCGGTCACAGTGTTGGAATTTCACAATCTATTGTTGTTGCTGTGGAAGAGGAGAAGAATCTGGAACAGCTAGATGTGAACTGTCATGGAGGAATCCAACACTCTGAAACTGAATGGGCTTTGAGTAGTCTAGAATATGAAAGAACAAGTCCTTCTCATATTCAAGGCCAGTTCTGTGTTTGTTGTGGATAAGCTCTTCCCAAGGTCTAATGATGGGCTTAGGAAGTGCAAGCTGAACTTCTGCGTCTGCATGTAACCTTGCTACTTTATGGGAGTCTATTTCAATCTTTTGAACAGAAACAGGTTCATAATGACTCCTCTATTTTAATTCTTCTTGCTGTAGCTGAGATTCGAGCTACAAAAAAACAATTTTCTCTTGTGCATTTTGTAGACAAGCCTGAATGTCTGTGAGAGAAACTTTGTTGACTTTTAATGTATCATAAGTAGTTGACAATATTAGAGTTTCGATGAACTCTAATACTTCATCTATTTTGGCCATTTTCTCTAATGTCAAACTGACACTTTAAACCAACTATGAGCCAATGTCACTACAAGGTATTCTCAAAGTTTGTTCTCCTAGAAAACTACAACAATCAAGTGATATTATTCCCTGAGGAATGAACCAAAAGCAAGATTTTAACTCTATAGTTATTCTCCAAATCCACACACAATGATGGTTGGTTGCATTCATATACAAGGAAAGTATATTGTGCATTCCCAAACAATGAGACTCAAATGCTAGAACAAATAAAATACTTGTTTCTCCATTATGAATATTGAGAAATATATATAAGCAAGGATGCAAGCTATACATAGTCATCTATTCAAGAAATACAGTGCGTAAATTGAAAAGGAACCTAACCCAGCCACCTGTATAACAAATTCAACTTCTAGAGAGTCTGCGACAGCCCTAAGATTGCCTGCTATCCCAAGGGAATGATAGTAAACTTCATAAAATTGTCCACTATTAAGTCTGCACTAGAAATTGATAAATTTCGTCACACTGATTTGAAGGTTTAATAATAGCAATCAGTAGCCCATTCATTTCAGAATTATCTTCATGAAGAATTATCCCTGCATTAGAGTTGAACTCAACCCTTTTTTTTTATATATGTAGGAGACAATCTAGGTGTTATTCTTTTCATAGCAACTTCTCTAGAATCACAACTTAAAGCTATTGCCTACACCCATGTGCAAGTTGAGGATTTGCTAAAGAGGCCTTTCACGTGGCCATCAATTCTTTTCGATCCACTGAAGCATCAGACATTAGTTTGGAAAGCGTTTATGATATTTCTCTCAAAGAGCTTGATGAACTCTCCACAAATGAGAGATCCTTTGCTACATTCAAGAGGACTTTGTTCAATTTAGAAAACCTACAGATAGACCGGGAGCTTCAGAATAGAGAATACACTAAAAAACTAGATAAATATGTTACCAAATTCTTGCATTTACTACTTGGATATCTACTTTTTTGTAACCTTGCTCATAAGACGCTGGAGTACTTGATTCAGCGATACAAGATATATGCATGCAATGTAGATGATGAAGTACTCACTCTCGAAGCCCTTAACCATTCAACGCATTCAGATTACTTGCATTATATTGTTGCACGCTTATCACAAAACCAAGTTATCACAGGTTCAGAGGATGGGACAGTTTGCTCCCAATCCGCAGGTGTTCATGTTGTTGTGCGGATACACTATACACTAATGACAAGAAAATGTGAATTTCTTCATCCACGAGGTTTCTTTGGACAGGGTTATTGGCCTTCTTGAGTTCTTTTCATGGGCAACAACTTCTTAAACCATGCATCTTTGTCCAATGTTCAATTTAATGTAGTCAGCGTTCGCCACAGTTCTAAGAGCAACCAACACGAGTTCATCGTTCATATTCAACTCCTTCAATCTCAGTGAATATTAAGAGCCCACAAGAATTTTCTATCTGCCTGCAACGAGCCTCCACCATTGTATCAATTGTTGCCTTGTAATGTTGCTTCGGTGAATATCAACAGTCCTCAACACAGAAAATAGTGAACGGTGAGGAGATAGAGCACTCAATGCACAGCGTAGGGAATCAAAGACATATTTTTAGAGGTTGAATCAGCAAACTTCTAATACAGACAATATCCACACACAACCAAAGAGTTAGTCGCTCCAGCGTTCAAATCTCATAGCGAAAATCCTCCCTCAAATGCTCGTCTTCTTGATGGTTTCCACGAGCTTCTGCTGCGTTGTTCCCAAAGCCAGCTTCTACTCTGGCTGAGAAGACTAGTCAATTTTGATTTGGCGTACTACCTGGATGGGGGAGATTATGCGTGCTACAAACAAGCTGCAATGGAATGTTATGCCAGAGGTCAATTAACATATGAAATATCACCAAATATGCACTCATTGCACCATACTATGTCAATGATGTAAGTTTCTATAATATGGGCAGAACATAGGCAAAATAGGCAAATAGGCAAAATAGGGAGTTACAAGGGTAGGAATGCTAAAAATAGGGCTGGAGAAATGACAGAGGTTGCAGCGAGAATTTAGCTGAGAAAATATTCATGAAATGCATAAGTGATGACAGAAATTACCTGCACATAAAGGCTATAAAAAAATGGCTCAAAGTAATTATGCAAGCAAGAATACCCCTACTCTAATACCATGTTAAACACACACATGGCAGCAACAAAATATGAAAGATAAAACATGAGAATACAATTTTATTAACTAAACATATACATTTATAGTACATGGTTTGACCGTTGGGTTTCACATCCCAAGCTCTTCTAGAATTCCTTTGTCTATTCGGCTTCTACACTAACCCATTAAGGATTAGGTGTCCAACAATATAATCCATAAATTGTTAGAAAAAATAAATATTTAAAATAATTGATCCACAAAGAATTTTCCTTTTTCATTTATTTAAAACAATGACAAATCTCATCAAGCATGTACTTTGTAATCAAACCTAGGTAAATAAAAGCAAACCCTACTCCTAACCCACTCGAGCTAAAAAGATGAGACCACATAGAATACCTAAAAGGATAAATATATTAATTTCATTGAGAACAATTAGTCCACATAAAATAAACGTCCATCTTATTAATATTTAAAAAAATAAATAAATTCATGAAAAACAAATCATACTCCTAGCCTACTCTAGTTACAATGATAAGACCACCTAAAATACAACTACCTATATATAGATATATATATATATATATATATATATATATATATATATATATATATATATATATATCAATTTAATTTAAAATAATTGGTCCACAAAATGAATGATAAAACATATTAATATTTAAAAAATAAATAAATTTACCTATTTTAATTGAGGGGTAGAGTCTAGTACAATTATAAATATAATACTAACTACATTGGTTGGCTACAGTAAGAGGTAAATTCAATGGTTCATTTTCAATCACATTGAATTGAAGTTATTGAAGTAATATTCTCATTGTACTGAGATAAAAAAGGAACCGGAAAATGACCGGAGAGAATTCTATAGTGTTGCACCCCTTTTCAGATCTTTCTCAGGTAAGGACTCTATGTTTTTCTTGCTTTCTAAAGTGATACTTCATATATCATGTGCATGTAAAGGGGAAGGCCAACTATCAGGAAATTCGAAGAGAGATAATGGAACTTCTCAAGGATGTATCACCTACTTATATTATAGCATCTTTATGTGATTTGGTTTACATTATTGCACCGTTTGGTGAACAGCCAAGGCACATATTCATGCTAGCTCTCATGGGTTTGGCTAAATTGAACCCAAATTTTCTCATGATAATGGAGGAAGGAGATTGGCGGCCAATTTGTTCAGTGACCTAATACTTTCAGGACGATTCCCTATAAATTTAGAGTTGAAGAGTTAAGAGGAGAATTGCAAGAAGTGGCAGTGAGATTCGATTCTGAGCGGTTAGAAGAGTTGAAATCATTCATTATAAAACAGATAAAATCTCGTCATTTCTGCACTACTACCGCTATTATAAAGCAACTAGGGTTTGATTTCAAGGACTTTCAAGGATGGGTGACCAATTTGTTTAGTGACTTAATACTTTCAGGACCATTCCCTGTAAACGAGGATGTCCTGGGTATTCTAGTCCAAATTTTTGAATTTAAAGTTGAAGTGTTAAGAGAAGAATTGCAGGAAGATGCTGTGAGATTCGATTCTGAGCGGTTAGAAGAATTGAAAACATTCATTCTAAAACAAATAGAATCTTTTGATTTCTACACTACTACCTCTCTTATAAAGCTATTAGGGTTTGCTTGCAAGAAATTTCTGGAGCCTATTGTTGTTGCCGACCATATTCAAGTAGCAGAAGCATGGCCTACTTTCAGCCTCACTGAGAGTGATATGATTTCTTGCTTTGTAATGTGTTGTCATAGGTGGAATTTGTTAAAAGTTGCAGTGAACATGGTATACAATAATAAGCTATCATCAGATTTTTCGGATGTTATATATGATTACAAAGATAGAAAGATGACGAAGTTCGCCGAGAATGGTGTTGGAAATAATAATTCCAACCACCATAATAAACAGCATGACAACAACCATACATGTCAGACACTTTTGCAGCCATACATGTCAGACATTTTTGCAGGTTGCATCTCAGCGTCTCAGCGTGAAGATAGAAGGTATGAAGTCAGACGCGAACCATTTAGAAACCCAACAAAGGCATTTAAAGAATTTATGTACTTAGTGTTATAGACATTTTTGTGCCTTACAGCTCTAAGCATGAAATGTCCATAAACCAAGGGCTCCTAAGTCCCTAAAAGTGTTGTTCCAACCCTTAAAGGAACAAGGTCAACACATTACAGCTTCTCCCAGAAGTTCTCCACCAGAAACTGCTCAGAATAAGTCAAAACAAGATCATTTCAGCTGCTCCACTAGCTAAGTGCGTTGCATAGCACCTAAGTCCACTAGCTAGGTGCGTTGCAACGCACCTAAATGCACTACCAGGGTGCGTTGAGCGGGAAATGACAAGTGGCAGTGTCATTCCACAAGGTGGAGAGACAATGGAAGCTTCCAGAATCTTCTCCAATGACACTTGCCTCACTGAATTCGAACAAGGATGAGTAAGAGGCTTTCAGTCTCCAAGTGGAAGCAAGAACTGACAGAGAGAAGCCACTAATCAAATCATAAGTTGACTCATCCTCCTTGCATACATCTATATATGGATCCCTCATCCCAGAGATCCAGAGGCTGGAATTTTGCACATTGTAAGGAATTGTTGTTGGTTTTGAGATACATATAAGAGAATTGGGTGATCTATGCTTTGTTGGGGGTGAAGAAGGGACTTCTTTGCTGGGATGTTGATGCTGGGTCAGGAATCATCGATTGTAACTCCTCCTGGATCTTCTTGTATATCAATAAAAACTATTTGAGTTTCTTCTCCATGCTTTTGTATCATTGATGCTTGTTACATTTGTATGGTTAACTTAAATCTGATCCTAAGTTATTTATGAATATAAACCCATGTCTTTGTATAGTTTCCTTCTTCTATGATCTTACAGGTACTTGGTGAAGCTGGGCAAGTAAGGGAGTAGGTAGCTGGAAGCTGTCAAAGAGGAGAGAGATTGGATCAAAGGACTAGCGCAAGACACAGGTTGGTTCTTCCTATTCCTCTTTGTTTATAGTTCATAAAGGAGATACAAAAGTAGTTTTCTCTATTTGTTTCTAAGGTAGCTGTCACACCTTAGTGGGATAGAGCAGTTCTAAATAGACACTTTTCCCGGTAACAAAATGGCGACTCCACTGGGGACATTGTCTAATTAGTTTGTTTGTGTATCTCTTGTTGTTTGTTTCATAAACTTATAAGTAGCAATCGAACTGCATTTGCCATAACAAATGCAAAGTAGACATCTGCTACTTCAATCCATTCACTGGATCTGTTTATGATTTGAACAGCTGACTCATAGACTAACTGATCACCCTTGTGATAGCTCTTATACCCCCCTTAGATCTACCTCTGATGTGCATTACTGATTGCTTTTACTAAGCCAAAAACCAAAAACTAAACTGAAAAATGTGACCTAGAACCCGGATAGAATTCTCGTTTCTACCCCAGCGCAGGCACTGTGAAGAGGTTCTGCATTTCAACACACTTCCCGAGAGGGAAACCTGTGCTGCAATGCAGTTTCTCTGTGTAACAGGTGCGCTGATCAGCCTAGCCCTGTGCAGCTGAGGTTCTTTGCTTCATTCTTTCCAGTTTTGTCTCTAATTTTTGCAGCCTGTGATCAGTATATGACTGTTTCAAACCCCTTTTCCTTACTGATATTCCGCCTCATTTGTACAAAAGAACTGTAGATGTTTTTATGTGTTTTTTGAGTCGTTTACAGTTTTCCATTCCAAAAGTATAATAATCGTACTGTCGTCCTTTGATTTAGATCTGTCGCAAGTGTCGATTTTGATCATAGGAGAAAGTTTATTTGCTGTTGATAGTCGATTATGCTTTTACTTTTGCCTTTGGTTTGAATTTGTGACTTTCTAGTGTCAAAACGAGTATTTATTTCAAAATCATAAAGTGTCGTAATCATCTCTACCTTTAGATTTCGAAAAGAAGCTTGTTTGTGTTTGTCGCTTGAAAGCAAATTCAGATTTGTACATCAACTTTCTTTTTAGTATCAATATTAAGAAAGTGAAAAACAAATACATGCATGTGCATTTGCATATTGACAGTCTGTTTGGCTTGATTTAGGAAAGTGCATTTACAGTGTGCTCTTTGCTCTTTGCGAAAATATTGTGTCTTTCTTTTCCCCTAGTAGCTAGGATTTTCATTGCTGAAAAGAGATAAAAGTTTGTTTATCATCTTTAGATTGCATTTTAGGAATTACATCTACATCTCGTGGTGAACCCAAAAGGCAAACTTCATAAGAAAGATCAACTTAAAATAAATTCAATGAACCTAACAATGCTTTGGAACTTAACGCACAACATTTAGAGGTCTAGGCTAGAGACGTATTCTGGCATCGTAAAGCCTGGTAACTGTTGTCCTCATTGATGGTTGGGTGATTCCTCCACTTTGAGACGATAAGTGCCAGTACGGACTTGTGCTCCCACGTACCGTTGAGTATATATTGGGAGACCCCTATAGGCTTAAATCCTTTATCCATAGGAAGCTGTGTCAGCCGTGTTGTGGGGAAAAATGCCTATGCAGGACGATCCTATCCTCCTAAGGCGTGATAGTGCCTTAGCAACAAACGAATGCAGCTACTTCAGTTTCTTTCCTTTATGAAAATGAAAGAGAGGAGATTGGTAGACTTACCGTTATCTTTCGGTTGTCCCTCGATCTAGATCCTCTCCGCTTTGTGTGTCCACAGCTACTTGCCTCCTCGCTTTTGCACCCACAAGATCACAAGAGAACAGCTACCTGTGACAAGAGAGCAGCTACATGCAACAAGAGAAGGACACAATACAAAGGCAAATATACATATTCATAAATGATTCAGGATTAGAAGTAATTCAAATACACTAATGCAAATCATACAATAAACACCAGCATATAGGAAAGAACCAAGAAGCTTTATTGATTGATAAACAGGGTTCAGGAAGAGATACAACCCATAGGGTTCCAACCCAGCATCTCCTTCCCAGCAGCAAGGAATTCCTTCTTCAGCCCCTTTCAAAAGCATAAACACCCAATGATCCAACCACAATCCAACAGCAATTCTTTGCAATACAATCCAGCCTCCTTAGACCTCATGAGAGAGCTCTATATATAGGAGTTTTGGAGAAAGGATGAGTCAGCTTGAGGCTTGCATGAAGCTGACTAGTGTCCTCTCCCACTTCAGTTCTTGAGTCCACTTGGAGATTCTTACTTCCACTTGGAGATTTGGAACCTCTTACTCATCACCAGTCGAATTCCCTGATCCAAGTGTCATTTTGGAAGCTTCCTGGGCATTGACACCTTGAGGAATGAGTCTGCCACTTGTCCAAGTATGCTCAGCGTAGGTGGCCTTCTTTGCAGTTGACATTCAGCGCAGGTACACAGTGGAGCACTTGACATTCAACGCAGATGCTCAGTGGAGCAGTTGACATGATCCAGAAATTGCTTGTTTTTGAGTGTTTTCAGGTGGAGAACTTTTATAAAATGATGTGGTTTGTTGGCCTTGTTCCTCTAGGGGTAGGAACAACATGTTTAGGGACTTTGGATCCCTTAATTATTGACAGTTCATGCTCAGTGAAGCAAGGCACAAAAATGTCTATAACAGTTGCCCCCTAAAGTATGAGGCCGTTTATCGGGTGAAATGCTTTATCCAGGGGAGTCCGAAGTTCATCCATTTGCTGGGAGGAGACCTGTAATAAGATACAATACAATACATTATGATTCATTCTGCTTTCATGATCTAGCTGAGGCGGGCATTCCCATGCTCAGCTTTATAAATACATTTTGGTACATAGAACAGACGATTGTCTGATGGTAGACTGATAGTTCTGGCGAAACTATCATCCTTTGAGGAGGATGATCATCTGCTGCAATGATGTACATAACAAATGTCTTTATTTTCCTGAATATATTATCGCAGCCCGGATGGATGAAGCTAGATCTGGGGTCTTCAAACTCATTCGATCTTCACTCTAAGTACAAGTAGATCCATGTGAGAATTGCGCTGAAGTCGAACATGGAAAGACATCGCTTGATTACCGGTCAATGATGTAAACCGTTAACAAGCGCGAGAGGAATCACCGATAATGATAATGACCCTCAAGGTACTGCAGTACAATTCACGTGGTGTGAATAAAGGACTTGGCGTCGAACACCACGCAAAATCTTCTGGTCGAAGGTCATTGATGTATACCTGTCGCAGGAAGTGAGAAACTTGCCATTGAGGCATGCAAGCTTCAAAGTACTGAAGGGGTTGTTCCTAGATCAACTTCTTGGATAATGAGCTGATGTCGACAAGAAGCGATCCGTCAAAGGAGGGCCTTGATGAATCCCACATCAGTGACACGGAACGGAGCTAATGATTTTAGTGGAGGTGAAAACAATCTGTGATATATGATTCAGGGTGGCGGTCATGAATGGATGAAGGATAATGTATGGCAGTGGATGGGACCTGGTTGACTCTTTCTGAACGACTTCTCTTGAACATATGGCGACACTGATGCGATGGATCGGTAGCATTACCCCAAATATGGATGGTGTGGCAAAGACCATGGTGATGTGACCGGTGAATGAAACAACCCAACCCGATGTGATACGGAGGAAAAGTGTCATGTTCAAGAGCGACCTGCTACCATCAAAGACTTCTCGATTTTTTCCCAATTTTTCCCCAGTCATTTCTGACCAGTACCTCTTTATTTTTTTCAAGCTTGAGGAGGATAACATATGCTTGTTCTATAACCTGCCCTTCGGGCAAGCCTATCATTATGTTTTAACGAGCTTAGCGATAGGGAAACTCGTTCTCGTCTAAAGACAAGTTTGTCGCTATTTAATGATTTTAACGAGTCTAACGACAAGGAAAACTCGGCCCTTTTCATTTTTAGAGAGTCTGAAAAGGTACATAAAGTTAACTCCAAAATTCCTTTTCGTCATCTAATCCCTTAAGTCCGAAAAAGTATAAAACAATACAGAAGGGATGAGTTTTCGGTACTTTTAACGAGCCGAACAAAACAAGCGCTCGATCTTTTTGTGCAATAATCCCTCAGGTCCAAAAAGATTAAAATCTAGAGGAGGGATAGCTCTTCCTGTCCTTTAACGAGCTGGAAGGCCAAAACTCGGCAATCTTTTCATATTTTACGAGTCAATTGAAAAGAGCTTAAAGAAGACTCGTCTTTTGAGGAACGAGTGATGAACAGGGATAGCAGCAGATTCCAGGTACAGGTTGGAATTTTCCAATCACGGCAGTGTCACAAGGATGGCTAGGTGAAATCACTCTTCGCAGCTGTTCCTCAAAATGGGTAAACAATCATATGGAGGTAAACGATCGGCCAAATGAACAGTGGAGGTGAAGGTGCACAAAACACGACCAAGGTCTTTTTATGGTTGATCAGGTTACATTCTTAATGGTTATTTACCGGGAAGTTCATTTTTTAACGAGCTTAAACTTGCTCAAAGCTTATGTTTATTTTTTAACGAGCATGAACTATGCTGCTAAAACTGCTCGAAAGCTTATGTTTATTTTTTAACGAGCATGAACTATGCTACTAAAACTGCTCGAAAGCTTATGTTTATTTTTTAACGAGCATGAACTATGCTGCTAAAACTGCTCGAAATACCAGTCATATGATAAGATTGTCTCATTGTGAGATCCCTATTTTTTATGGAGCTTCATCTCACTACGCTCTGCTCCGCACCCTTCCTTTATGCAAGTTCAGAAACGGCTAACCCCAAAAACAGATAAATAACCGGTTCCGACACATCTAACCCAAAAAACAGGTAAATAGCCGCTCTTTTCTTGCACTCCAAAAGGGTTTGCATGCCCCCAGGTATAAAATATGATTTCGAAGTTGCCCCTCCTCTTTCTCACTTCTGTTTTTCTTTGGGTGTTCACAGCTACTTGTCATTGCAAGAGAAGAACACTTCTCAAAGACAAAAACATTGGTGTTATTGAGGGAGGCTTACCTCTTTCTGGTTACCCAAAGATTGTCTCGTTAGATAAAACACTTCCTTGGCCTACCTTTTTCAGGTTACCTAAAGATTGTCTCATTAAACAAAACACTTCCTTGGCAGTGCCTACCGAAATAGACAAAGATGGGAGACGGGCCCCGTCTCTCCCAAGTACCTTGACAAAAGAATCCTATTCTAGAACAACCCTCTTTCCTCCATGGACGAGGTACGGACTAGTCATATTCTTTCGCGGAAATCCTACCTTATACCCGAAGTTCTCTGCCGAAGCAGACCAGGACGCATGCCCCCTGGGTTCCAGTCATGTCCTCCCGAATTACTCGCGCTCATCAGGAGGACGGACCGTGGGTTGAGACACTTCTTGCATGAATAGACCATTTAGGGATGGTAAGCGACTATTTGCGATGTGTGATCCGGGAAACGAAAGTTGGTCCACGAGCTTGACCATTCTTCCTCCATGTAGAAAACACATTACTCTAAAGAGTGAGGAGACTACTGCTCCCATGCAATATATATAGTCTCGTCCAAGGAGTAGGTTATAATCCAAGGGTCCTTGAACGACCATCACGTTCATTTGAACGGTCTTCCCCTTCAGTGTTATTGGCACATTGGGGAGGATTCCTAAAGGGCAACTGGTTCCTTTATCAAAGCCTGATAGATTTCTCATCTCAGGCAAAATCACAGGCGAACCAAGCGCTTTCCAAGCAATAGAGGAAAGGATACTCACAGATGCCCCCTCATCAATGATAGTGCCAGCCATTACCATTCTGTATATTTGACAAATAATTCTGAATGGTACACTGGCTGGTAACCGGGGTCTGCCTAGTTGGTTCCAATCAAAGGACACAACCAGGTTGCTTGGTGGTGGGACCGAGTAAATGGCCGGATAGCGCTCTGATGAACTTCCTTCCTGCGATAAAGGAATGGTGGCATTGCCCCCTTGATCATCAGAGTCAGTGCTGATGAAGAGAATCTGGACGGTGTCGTCTTGATTCTCCTCTGTGATGGTGTCATTCGAAGATGGAGCCTCTGAAGGCAAAACCGGGTCAACTGCCGTATCAACCTTTTGACTTTCGTCAGGCATGGCTCCAGATGGTTCATCTTCAATGACAGGTGCTTCGGCTGACCACCTGGGCGGGTCAACCGGATTCTCAACTAGCGAGGGACATGGCAAGAGTTTTTGATATCCAGGAGGAAGATTTGCTCGTAATATCAGGCGATCTTCCAGAACTCTTTTTGCCTCGTCTAAGAAGGGACAACGGTGGATTGCGTGATCGCCTTCACACAGTCTGCAGGGAAATTTAGCTTTCCCGCTCTATCCTGGAGCTTCACTCCCACTAGTTGACGGTGAACAATCAACATGGCTATCAGAGGTCGATGCTACCGAATTGTGCAGACGGGGGGACCAGTCTCTTAGTATCCGAGGGATACATGGACAATCTCTATGGAAGTGGTCTCCCCTGCATATGACGCATGGCGATTTAGGCCTTACGAGTGCGATGTGTGGATTTTTGTTAGATGACGATTGTTTGCCCCCAGTCACCTTAGGCTCCTTCTGCTTCTTTTCTTTCTTCTTCTTCTCCTTTTTCTCCTTAGGAACTCGGTTCTTTGACCGACCAGTTCCGTCAAGCGAAGAGGAAGGAGGAGAGGAAGATGAAGTAGAAGGCTGGGAGGCAACTCTTGTCTGATCTAACTGACTCGACTGCTCAGGAATGGTGGCATTCTGAATGACATTGGTTGAAAAGAGCCAAACAGGTAGGCCAATTGTCAATCCTGGAAGCGACAATGTGGCCATGTGGGGCGCACCAACATCTCCCCAAGAGGAGAAGGGACTAGGATTCCCACCAAGGGGAACTCCTTGGTTGGTGTGCTCCATCTTTTCAACCTAAAGATCAACGCGGGAATAAGGGTGATTGTTCCGTTTAAAATAAATTGTTAACGACGCTTTTAGACACAACTTGCTTTTTCAGTTTTAAAGAGTCGAGAAAAAGCTAAAGATGACTCTAGTCTCCTTCGATGTTTTAACGAGCCCGAAGTCACAAATGCTCGGTTGGACTTTTTCTATTATAGAGTCTGAAAAAGGCCAAAAGAAACTGCTCTGGAGATCTAGGCAGAGGGTGTGCCAAACCTTTCGCAAAACCACAGAATACGTTTTACGGTACGGGTGGTCGATCTTCGTGAATGCTGTGTTCACTGCATTGCGATCAGTAGGGCGGCCGACACGGCTTCCTAAGGATAAAGGATATATGCCTATAGGGGTCTCCCAATATATACGCGACGGTACGTGGGAGCACAAGTCCGTATTAGTGCAATCGTCCCTCAGGAGGAATCACCCACCTTCTTAGAGATCGACAGTCACTACGTTTAACGAAGCCGGAACACGTCTCTACCTAGACCTCTACTGTGAGCGTTATGTTGCAAAGTGTTGTTAGGTTCATTCAATATATTTTAAGTTGATCTTTTTAAAGTTTGTCTTTTAGGATCACCACGAGATGTATTGGTACAAATTCCTAAATGCAGTCTAAGATGATAAGCAAGCTTTACAATCTTTCAACTTTGAAAATCCTAGCTACTAAGGGAAAAGAGAGCGACTATCTTTTCTCAATGAGCAATCAGCACACTCTAATGCACTCTTCCTAAATCCAACATGCAAACTTATCAAAATGCAAATGCACAATGCAGGTGTTTGTTTTCACTTTCTTAGTATAAATGCCTACAAAGAAAGCTTTTTGCACAACTTCGAATTTGCTTTTAAATGACTGAAAACAAACAAGTTTACTTTTTCCCAAATCAGCAAGGGTAGAAGAGATTACAATCACTTTGCGATTTTTTGAAAGAAATACTTGTTTCGACACTTAAAAATGACAAATTCAAACCAATAAGCAAAAGCAAATGATAAATCAAACTGCAAACAGCCAATGAACTCTCTTCTAAGATCACAATCAATCACTCAATCAGATCTGAATCAAGGCTACAGGATGACTATTTTGCTCGTGCAAAGGAAAACTGTAAATGACGCCACAAACACATAAAAACACTTACAGTCTTTTTGTACAAAGATGAGGCTGAATACAAGCAAAGAAAAGGGATTACAGATGTGGTACCTATGCTGGTTAAAGGCAGCAAAAACAGAGATCAAAACAGGCAAAAGACAGCAAGGAACCCCAGCTACACAAGGCCACACTGGTTCAGCGCAAGTACAACACTATCAGTTTGACATTCAGCACAGGTAGCCTTCACGGGACCTGCGTTGAAATGCAGACTGCCTTCACAGTGCCTGCGCTGAAAGGAGAAACTCTCGTCTCTCTTGGTTTCCCGGTCATAAAATGCTCAAAAATCAACTGTTTCAGGCCAAATCAGAAACACAAGCAAGGTATAGACAGAGGGATACTTTGAAAGGGTACTAAAGACTATCACAAAGGATCATCAAGTCATTTATGACTCCATTGTTAAGATCATAGACAAAAACCCAGTAAAGGATCAAAGCAGCAACATTCTACTTTGCAAAGCAGTTCGATTGTTGCCGTTGAGTCTATGAAGTAAACAATGATGCAAGCTCAAACAAAATGACTTAAAACAAAGTTCTTCCCCAGCGGAGTCGCCAATTTGTTGTGGGGAAAAATGCCTATGCAGGACGATCCTATCCTCCTAAGGCGTGATAGTGCCTTAGCAACAAACGAATGCAGCTACTTCAGTTTCTTTCCTTTATGAAAATGAAAGAGAGGAGATTGGTAGACTTACCGTTATCTTTCGGTTGTCCCTCGATCTAGATCCTCTCCGCTTTGTGTGTCCACAACTACTTGCCTCCTCGCTTTTGCACCCACAAGATCACAAGAGAACAGCTACCTGTGACAAGAGAGCAGCTACATGCAAAAAGAGAAGGACACAATACAAAGGCAAATATACATATTCATAAATGATTCAGGATTAGAAGTAAATCAAATACACTAATGCAAATCATACAATAAACACCAGCATATAGGAAAGAACCAAGAAGCTTTATTGATTGATAAACAGGGTTCAGGAAGAGATACAACCCATAGGGTTCCAACCCAGCATCTCCTTCCCAGCAGCAAGGAATTCCTTCTTCAGCCCCTTTCAAAAGCATAAACACCCAATGATCCAACCACAATCCAACAGCAATTCTTTGCAATACAATCCAGCCTCCTTAGACCTCATGAGAGAGCTCTATATATAGGAGTTTTGGAGAAAGGATGAGTCAGCTTGAGGCTTGCATGAAGCTGACTAGTGTCCTCTCCCACTTCAGTCCTTGAGTCCACTTGGAGATTCTTACTTCCACTTGGAGATTTGGAACCTCTTACTCATCACCAGTCGAATTCCCTGATCCAAGTGTCATTTTGGAAGCTTCCTAGGCATTGACACCTTGAGGAATGAGTCTGCCACTTGTCCAAGTACACTCAGCATAGGTGGCCTTCTTTGCAGTTGACATTCAGCACAGGTACACAGTGGAGCACTTGACATTCAGCGCAGATGCTCAGTGGAGCAGTTGACATGATCCAGAAATTGCTTGTTTTTTAGTGTTTTCAGGTGGATAACTTTTATAAACTGCTGTGGTTTGCTGGCCTTGTTTCTCTAGGGGTAGGAACAACATGTTTAGGGACTTTGGATCCCTTAATTATTGACATTTCATGCTCAGTGATGCAAGGCACAAAAATGTCTATAACAAGCCGCCCTACTGATTGCAATGCACCGAACACAGCATTCGGGAAGATTGACTGCCGTATCGTAAAAAGTATTCTGCAGTTTTGTGATTGGTTTGGTACTCCCTCTACCTAGACCTCCAGAGCAGTCCCTTTCATTCCTTTTCAGACTCCTTAATGGAAAAGGTCCATCTGAGCACTTGTCACTTCAAGCTCATTAAAAATCGAAGGAGACTAGAGTCATCTTTTGTTTTTTCTCGACTCTTAAAAACTGAAAAAACAAGTTGTGTCAAAGCGTGTTAAAATTTATTTTAAACGGAATATTCATACCCCTTTCCTACGTTGATCTTGGGTTGAGAAAATGGAGCCTACCAACCAAGGAATTCCCCTTGGTGGAAATCCTAGTCCCTTATCCTCTTGGGGAGATGTTGGGGTACCCCATATGGCCACATTGTCGCTTCCAGGACTGACAATTGGTTTACCTGTATGGCTCTTCTCAACCTCTATCATTCAGAACACCACTATTCCTGAACAATCGAATCAGCAATTAGACGAGTCCAGAGTTGCCCACCAACGTTCTACTTCCTCTAATTCTTCCTCTCCTCCTTCCTCTTCGCTTGATGGAGCTGGTAAAGCTAAAAGCCAAGTTCCTAAGGAAAAGAAGGAAAAGAAGAAGAAAGAGAAGAAGAAGAAGGAGCCAAAGGCGAATGGGGGAAAACGAGTGTCGTCTAACGAAAATCCACACACTGCACCGACCAGGCCTAAATCGCCATGTGTCATTTGCAAAGGAGACCACTTTCACAGAGATTGTCCTTGCATCCCCCGGATACTAAGGGGCTCGTCTCCTCGTTTGCACAACCTGGTGTCGTCAACCTCTAATGATCATGTTGAAAGCACACCGTCAACTAGTGAAAGTGAAGCCCCAGGACAAAAAGGGAAAGCTAGATTTCCTTGTAAATTGTGCGAAGGCAACCATGCCGTCCACCGTTGTCCCTTCTTAGATGAAGCTAAAAGAGTTTTGGATGATCGTCCGGTTTCACCATTACGACTTACTCCTGGATATAAAAAACTCTTGCCGAGTCCGTCACTAGCTGAGAATCCAGCTGGCCCGCTCAGGTGGTCGGCTGAAGCACCTATCATTGAAGATTAACCATCTGGATCTATACCAGACGAAAGTCAAAAGGTCGAGGCGGCAGTTGACTCGGTCTTGCCTTAAGAGGTTTCATCTTCAGATGATACAGTCACTGAAGAGAACAAGGATGACACCGTCCAAATTCTCTTCATAAACACAGACTCCGACGAGCATGGGGGCAATTTACCCGTTCCTTTACCCCAGGAAGGAAGTTCGTCAGAGCCGTACTCGGCCATCTATTCGGTCCCACCTCCAAGCAACCTGGTTGTCTCCTTCGACTGGAATCAACTAGGCAGACCCCGTTTACCAGCAAGCGTACCATTTTGAATTATCGTTCAAATATATAGAATGGTTATGGCTGATACCATCATAGATGAGGGGGCTTCTGTGAGTATCCTTTCCTCAACTGCTTGGAAAGCGCTTGGTTTGCCATCGCTTTTGCCTGAGATGAGAAATCTGACAGGCTTTGATAAAGGAACCAGTCGACCTTTAGGGATCCTTCCCGATGTCCCCATAACATTGAGAAGGAAGACAGTTTGCATGAACGTAATGGTAGTTCAAGGACCCTTGGATTATAACCTACTCCTTGGACGAGACTATATTTATTGCATGGGAGCGATTGTCTCCTCACTCTTTAGAGTAATGTGTTTTCCGCACGAAGGAAGAGTGGTCAAGCTCGTAGACCAACTTTCATTTCCCGGATCACGCATAGCAAATAGTCATATACCGTCCCTAAATTGTCTTTTCATGCAAGAAATGTCTCAATCTCCAGTCTGTCCTCCCGATGCGCGCGAGTAATTCGGAGGGATGTGACTGAAACCCAGGGGGCATGCGTCTTGGTCTGCTTCGGCAGGAAAACTTCGGGTATAGGGTAGGTTTCCGCGGGAGAATATGCCTAGTCTGTACCCCCGTCAGTGATTGGAAGAGGGGGTTATTCTAGTACAGGATTCTCTTGTCAAAGTTATGTAAGTGGGCGAGCACCGCCACTCACCTTTGTTTATCTCAGTAGACATCGCCAGAGAAGTGTTTTGTTTACGCCGTAAATAGAACAATCTTTGGGTAACCTGTAAGAGGTAGTACCCTTCCTGATAAAACGAATGTTTTGTCAGCTCGAATAGAGGGTGACCTTGAAACTCTGTTTTATACCTGGGGGCATGCAAACCTTTTGGAGTGTAAGCGATGGGTGACTATTTATTTTTTAAATTTTTAGGACCTCTAACCCTTTAAACTCGTAGGATTAGTCGTCACCTAACTTGCATAAAGAAAGGATGTGAGGCAAAAATCTAAAAGTTGTCGTTTTTATATGAGACATTCTTATCATATGACTGGATTAATCGAGCAGTGTTACCGCGAGGTTCAAGCTCGTTAAAAAATAAACCCGGACCGAGCAAATGTTTCCACCCACGTTTAAGCTCGTTAAAAAATGAACTATTCCCTGGTAAATAACCACCGTGAATGTAGTACTTCAGCCATTAAAGCCTTGGTCATGTTTGCACCATCACCTCCACTTTTTCATTGGCCGATCATTCACCTCCATTTGATTGTTTACCCATTTTGAGGAACAGCTGCGAAGAGTGATTTCATTAGCCATCCTTGTGACACTGCCGTGATTGGAAAATTCCAAACCTTACCTGGAATCAGCTGCTACCCATTTTATCACTCGTTCCTCAAAAGACGAGTCTTCTTTAAGCTCTTTTCAACTGACTCGTAAAATATGAAAAGATTGCCGAGTCCTTGGCCTTCCAGCTCGTTAAAGGGATAGGAAGTGTTATCCCTCCTCTAGATTTTAATCTTTTTGGACCTGAGGGATTATTACACAAAAAGATCGAGCACTTGTTTTGTTCGGCTCATTAAAGCTAATCGAAAATTCATCCCTTCTATATTGTTTTATACTTTTTCGGACTTAAGGGATTAGATGACGAAAAATGAATTTTGGAGTTACCTTTACGTACCTTTTCAGACTCTCTAAAAATGAAAAAGACCGAGTTATCTTTGTCGTTAAACTCATTAAAAAGGTTAATAGCGACAAACTTGTCTTTAGACGAGAACGAGTTACACTATTGCTAGGCTCGTTAAAACATAGCGATGGGTTTGCTCGAAGGGAAAATTATAGAACAAGCATATGTTATCCTCCTCAAGCTTGACAAAAAATAAAGAGGTACTGGTCAGCAATGATTGGGGAAAAATTGGGAAGAAAACTCAAAAGAATATTTATTGGTAGCAAGTCGCTCTTGAACATGACACTTCCGCTCCGTGCCCGAGTTGGGTTGGGTTGTTTCATTCACAAGTCACATCGCCATGGTCACGCCATACCATCCACGTTTGGGGTTAATGCTACCAATCCTTCACATCAGTGTCGCCGATATGTTCAAGAGAAGTCATCCAGAAAGGCCACCTGTGTCCCGCCCACTACCATACATTATACTCCATTCTTTCATGACCGCCACCCTGAACCATATATCATCAGATCGTTTTCACCTCCATCAAAATCATTTGCTCCGTTCCGTGTCATTGATGTGGGATTCATTAAGGCCCTCCTATGACAGATCACTTCTTGTCGACATCAGCTCATTATCCAAGAAGTTGGTCTAGGAACACCCCATTCAGTACTTTGAAGCTTGCATGCCTCAACGGCAAGTTTCTCACTTCCGGTGATAGGTTTACATCAATGACCTTCGACCGAAAGATTTTGTGTGGTGTTCGACACCAAGTCTTTTATTCACACCACATGAATTGTAATGCAGTACCTTGAGGATCATTATCATTATCGGTGATTCCTCTCGCACTTGTTAACGGTTTACATCATTGACTGGTAATCAAGTGATGTCTTTCCATGTTCGACTTCAAAACATTTTCACATGGATCGACTTGTACTTCGAGTGAAGATCGGACGAGATTGAAGACCCCGGATCTAGTTTCATCCGGGCTACGATATATATTCAGGAAAATAAAGACATTCAAATGTACAGCGTTACAGCACATATAATCATCCTACCAAAAGGATGATGGCTCTATCAGAATCATCAGTCTACCATCAGATGATTATCTATCCTATGTACATGAAAATGAATTTATAAAGCTGAGCATGGGAATGCCCGCCTCAGCTAGATCATGAAAACAGTATGAAGATAATGTATTGTATTGTATCTTATTACAGGTCTCCTCCCAGCATTGAAAGAACTTCGGATCCTCCTAATAAAGCATTTCACCCGATAAACGGCCTCATCCTTTAGGGGGCAACTGTTATAGACATTTTTGTGCCTTACAGCTCTAAGCATGAAATGTCCATAAACCAAGGGCTCCTAAGTCCCTAAAAGTGTTGTTCCAACCCCTAAAGGAACAAGGTCAACAAATTACAGCTTCTCCCAGAAGTTCTCCACCAGAAACTGCTCAGAATAAGTCAAAACAGGATCATTTCAGCTGCTCCACTAGCTAAGTGCGTTGCATAGCACCTAAGTCCACTAGCTAGGTGCGTTGCAACGCACCTAAATGCACTACTAGGGTGCGTTGAGAGGGAAATGACAAGTGGCAGTGTCATTCCACGAGGTGGAGAGACAATGGAAGCTTCCAGAATCTTCTCCAATGACACTTGCCTCACTGAATTCAACCAAGGATGACTAAGAGGCTTTCAGTCTCCAAGTGGAAGCAAGAACTGACAGAGAGAAGCCACTAATAAAATCATAAGCTGACTCATCCTCCTTGCATACGTCTATATATGGATCCCTCATCCCAGAGATCCAAAGGCTGGAATTTTGCACATTGTAAGGAATTGCTGTTGGTTTTGAGATACATATCAGAGAATTAGGTGATCTATGCTTTGTTGGCGGTGAAGAAGGGACTTCTTTTCTGGGAGGTTGATGCTGGGTCAGGAATCATGTTGGAAATAATACTGAGAGGGGGGGTGAATCAGTATTATCAAATTCTTTTCAATATATCTTCCTTATTTATACTTTGAATAATTCTTCAAATATTGATCATTACTTTGTATGTCAGAATCATAAAATAATGAGCAGGAACAAGAAAAGCAAATAGTCACACAAAAGAACACCAGATATAAGGTGGAAACCCAATGTGGGTGAAAACAACCTGCTGCAATATGTCTCTATCTTCTTTTAATAAGAAACTCATTTTACAATGATTTTGTACTGGTGCAGTCCTTTACCAGTACGCAGGCTACAACCTGCAGAGAGCTACAACTCTCTCTTTCGTTTTCCAGTCTCTCCTGGAAGGGAGCTACAACCCCCTACTTCTTTTCTTTCAAGGACCAATTTTCATTAATTTTCAGACTGGATCCAAGAACATCAAAAAACCATCAACTACACTTGCATCATCAATCTCTGATTTCACCAAAGCCAACCCGCATACAGATCTGCAAATATTTCCTTATAACTTTGCAGTTGTTACATCAGACATACCCAGATCATAACATGTGTAAAATAAAACATGCATCAATAATTCAGACCCAGATTATTAGATTTATAGATCAAGCATATGCCACATATCACAGATCAAAATCATATAGAGATACCACTATTCCAGCCTTAAGATTTTGACCCATCAATAGAACTTATCCTTCTCCTTACGCTCAGGTTCCTTCTTCATTCAGATCGAGATCTGCACCAAAACCCAATCACAATATTCCAAATCTAGCACTTTATCAGATATTCGATAATTCAGAAGATGCTTTGCCAAATGATCTCCTTCCTCTTTTATAGTCTTAGGCCTTTCACAATACCATGGGCCAAAACCATAGGATCAAAAAACTGTTGGACTAATACCATGAACCAACCATGAAATTGCATGAGATCAACACTTTCGGATGCAATACCACGGGCCAAAACCATAGGATCAAAAACTGTCGGACTAATACCATGAACCAACCATGAAAGTGCGTGAGATCAACACTTTTGACGAGGTACCATGGTCCAAAACCATAGGTTCAAATACCAAGGACTAACTACCATGGACCAAAGGTAAGTTCTCCAACATATACGCGCTTTTCCTTGTATGAAAGTGCGTACCATGGTCCAAAACCATAGGTTCAAATACGACTAACTACCATGGACCAAAGGTAAGTTCTCCAACATATACGCGCTTTTCCTCATAGGTTCAAATACCAAGGACTAACTACCATGGACCAAAGGTAAGTTCTCCAACATATACGCGCTTTTCCTCATAGGTTCAAATACCAAGGACTAACTACCATGGACCAAAGGTAAGTTCTCCAACATATACGCGCTTTTCCTTGCATGAAAGTGCGTGAACTTTTTCTCTACATGAAATAAACTTTTCTCTGCATAAAAGTGCGTGAACTTTTCTCTACATGAAATAAACTTTTCTCTGCATAAAAGTGCGTGAACTTTTCTCTACATGAAATAAACTTTTCTCTGCATAAAAGTGCGTGAACTTTTTTCTACACTATAATTTATTATCTGAGATGAGTGGGTTGCCATCAAGTACAACATATGTATCATAATGCCAACAATCTCCCCCTTTGGACTTGATGGCAACAACAACCAATCACTCTCCCCCTTTGACATCAAGGGCAAAGGGTTATGCTCCCCCTAAGAACATGCTCCCCCTGACTATAAACCAGATCTGCAAAGAAGAACCATAATCCATGACCATGAAAGAGATAGAGACATATTGCAGCAATATTCAGACCAGCATCCATGATCTCCTTCTGTACGTCCTCCATAATGCCAACAATGCATTATATGCTCCCCTTGAACCTGTGTCATTCGATCTTCAACCAATCCGCAACCCAGCACATGTACGCATATGCCCCAGATGAGCCTTGCGTACAACCAACTATCAGAAGAGATTCAACAAGATGATGCATCAACAACCCCCAGCTTTTGCCTGAGGTATTCAAAAGTCTCCCTGGGCAATGGTTTGGTGAGTATATCAGCAACTTGTTCCTTGGAAGGAACATACTCCAACTTGACCTTTTGTTCAAGTACTTGCTCCCGAAGAAAATGATACTTGATCGGTATGTGCTTGGTCTTTGAATGCATGACTGGGTTCTTTGAAATACTGATTGCACTTGTGTTATCACATAAGATGGGGATAGGTGGTGTACAAGTGATTTGAAAGTCCTGCAAGGCCTGCATCATCCAAAGGAGTTGAGTGCAGCAAGATGCAGCAGCAACATATTCTGCTTCAGTTGTAGACAAGGCAATCGAACTCTGTTTCTTGCTGAACCAAGATACCAATCTGGAGCCCATAAAGAACGCACCACCACTTGTGCTCTTCCTGTCATCCACGCTTCCTGCCCAATCTGCATCTATATAAGCATGAAGTGTGAGATCTGTATCTCTAGGATACCATAAGCCATAATTTTGAGTCCCTTGAATATATTTAAAGATTCTCTTTACTGCCTGAAGATGAGTTTCCTTCGGATTTGCTTGAAATCTTCCAACTATTCCCACTGCATGCATGATGTATGGTCGGGTACCTGTCAAATAAAGTAGACTTCCAATCATAGATCTGTAGGTTGGTTGATGCACTTCTGCTGATTCATCATTTGCACTGAGGCTACATCCTATGACCATGGGTGTACATACTGGTTTTGCATCTTCCATGCCATATTTCTTCAAAATCTGCTTGAGATACTTAGTTTGAGACAAAAAGATCCCTCCTTCTTTTTGTTGGATTTGCAAACCAAGAAAATATGTCAGTTCTCCCAGCAAGGACATTTTGAATTCTTTCTGCATCACCAAGGCAAAGCTTTGACTCATAGCTTCTTCATTGCTGCCAAAGATAATGTCATCTACATATACAACAAGTATCAGCAGTTTGTCATTTTCAACTTTTATATAAAGATTGTTGTCTGCTGATCCTTTTGAAAAACCTTGTTGATGAAGATATTTGTCCAAATGATAGTACCAAGCCCTTGGAGCTTGTTTGAGACCATAGAGAGCCTTTTTCAATCTGCATACAAGATTTGGATCATTTCCAAGAATGAAACCATCTGGCTGCTCAATGTATACTTCTTCTTCCAAGTCTCCATTCAGAAAGGCTGATTTCATGTCCATTTGAAATACTTTGAAGTTTTGAAAGCTTGAGAGAGCAAGGAACATTCGGATGGCCTCAAGTCTTGCAACATGAGCAAAGGTTTCTTCAAAATCTATTCCTTCTTGCTGCACATACCCTTTACAAACAAGTCTGGCCTTGTTTCTAATTACTTCTCCATTTTCATTCAATTTATTTTTGAAGACCCATTTTGTCCCTATAACGTTCTTATCCTTTGGTCTAGGAACCAGCTCCCAAGTGTTGTTCTTTTCGATCTGCTCAAGTTCTTCATCCATTGCTTTGACCCAACATTCATCTTTACATGCCTCTTTCACATTTTGTGGTTCAGTGGAAGAGAGTAATGCCAAATAGCTTGAAGCTTCTGCAATTGTTCTTCTTGTTTGTACACCTGCTTCTTTCTGTCCCAAAATCTGAGATTCTGGATGATTCTTCTAAACATATCTGGATGGAGTCTTCTCTTCTATCCTTATCTGCTCCTCTGGTTCTTCTTGAGGTTCTTCTTCTTCATCATTCTGTCTTTGAGGATGGCCTTCATCTTCTTCGATATCTTCATGATTTACTTGCCTAGGAATGTGTCCATTCTCATCAACCACTACATCAATGCTATCAACAATTCTTCCAAGTCTTTTGTTGTAGCACTTGTATGCTTTGCTGTGTGGAGAATAACCAAGAAGAATGCCTTCATCTGCTCTAGGTTCAAGTTTGCCAAGTTGCTCATCAGTATTTTTAATATAGCATTTGCTCCCAAAGATTTTGAAGTGCTTTACCGAAGGAGTCTCACCATACCAGAGCTCATGAGGGGTTTGAGTGTTGTTCACTCGGACATTTTCTTTGTTGAGAATAATAACCGCAGCATGTGCTACTTCACCCCAGAAAGTTGCGGGAGTTCCAGACTCATCAAGCATAGCACGAGCCATTTGTTGGACAGTTCTGTTCATTCTTTCCACCACTCCATTTTGCTGAGGAGTTCTAGCTGTAGAGAATTCTCTTCTTATCCCATGTTCTTCACAGAAATCGAAAAATTTTTTTGAGGTAAACTCCCCACCTCTGTCGGATCTAAGGCACTTAATTTTGTATCCTGATTCATTTTCAACCAAGGCTTTAAAGGATTTGAATTTTTCGAATGCTTCATCTTTGTGCTTCATAAGTCCTAACCAGACAAACCTGGAGAAATCGTCAATGAATAATATCAAGTATTCTTCTCCTCGAGGTGTCCTTTTCCTGAATGGACCACATGTATCTGTATGTACTAGCTCAAGAGGCATGCTAGCTGACCCTTCCTTCTCCGGAAAGGTAGCTCTAGTTTGCTTTCCAAACTGACATGATTTGCATATGGTGTTGTCTGGAACTTTGATATCTGGAAGACCACGAACTACCTGATATTTGCATGCTTTCCTTATTTGTGAAAAGCTTAGATGCCCCAACCTTCGGTGCCATAACCAGTGCTCATCATCCTTGCTTAGATAGCATTGTTGTTGTCCTTCTTCAAATATGTATAGATTATTTGGAGTTCTTTTACCTTTGATCACTATTTTACTTGTATCAAGATCACGAACAAGACATCCATTTGATCTGAATATCACCTCGGTTCTTTGATCACACATCTGGCTGACACTTAGAAGATTATGTTTCAATCCATCAACATACAAGACATTTCCAGCTTTGACCTTTTCTTTTAACTGAGCAGTGCCTTTTCCTTTTATAGTTGCAGGAGTATCATTTCCAAAAGAAACTTTCTTTCCTTTTTCTAGAGCAGAATATGATTCAAGTTTTTCTTTATCACCTGTCATATGCTTCGAACATCCACTGTCAATGTACCATAGATTTTCCTGTCCCTCTGCATAAAATGCTATCCCACATATTTCTGTTTGTGGTTCCTTTATTCTCCACGTTTTGGTGCTTGAGGCTTGTTCCTTTGTCTGCTGAAACCTACTCCTGCATTCAGAATCTTCATGACCAAAGTTATTGCAAATAGAACATTCAACTTCATTTTCAAGAACGGAAAAGTTGTTATAGGTCCTTTTTGTAATCCCGGTCATACTTCTTTGTTTTTGAGCTTCTCTAGTCATGATCGTTTTATATGCAACACATTGAGCTGCTTTGTGACCAAAGTTATGGCAAGAGAAACATTGCCCATTGAAGAAACTTCCGCGATTATCAAATCTACCGGCCAAATGATTGTAATTTCTATTGCCATCCATTCTTGAAGCAAATTGAGAAGATTTTACCTGCTGCTGGTTGTAGCTTTTGTTCATCCTTAAGATAGATTGCCCCTGGTTTACCTGATAATCTTTGTTCGTTCTTGATGTAATTCGCCCCTGCTTTACCTGGTGATCTCCATTGTGCTTTTGCTCATTCCTTCTTGCTGCATCAAGATAACTCTTTGAGGTGGATGCTTGAGATGTTTCTCCATTATACCCCAGACCTGTCTTGTTTAGCGGAGAACGTTGTACATTGATGATCTCATCCAGAGTTTCAGATCCTTTGACAAACTTAAGATTAATAGCCTTTGTTTTCTCAATTTCGTTTCTAAGGCCAACAATTTCACCTTCTAACTTTTCAAGATATTTTTCTTTTTCATCAATTTGAAATTGTAGAGTATCAATGATCATATTCTTTTCTTCTATACATGTCTTAAGTCTAGAAATCTCTTCATTAAAACTATCCACATCTATAGCATCCATGTAATCATCATCTTCAAAGGCCATTAAAAGTTTATAGTCATTACCTCGTTCATCTTCATCACTATTTGATAGACCATCACTGTCTTCATGAGTGTAGTAGCTTTTCTTATTTGCATTATGTTTCTTGTTCCATCTAATAGGTTCCTTTCCCTTGTCGATCTTATCCTTATGAAGACATTTGGAAGCATAGTGACCTACTCCTCCACAAGAAAAGCATTTGAAGGGTAACTTACCTCTGAACCGTCTAGCACCCCGTTGAAGATTTCTGACAAAATTTGATTCTTCTTCTTCTTCTGACCCATGTCCTGATTCATAGTACTCTCCTTTACCTGAAGCCTTGAAGGCAGCTTCTTTCCTGTCAGATGGACCTCCTTTTCTCATTTCATAAGCAGTTAGAATTCCATGTAGTTGTGACATTTTAAGATGTTGTAGATTCTCCTTTTCTTCTATAGCAGAAACTTTAGATTCAAACCTAGGTGACAAAGATCTTAGAACTTTTTCAACCACAACAGCCTCTTTTATTTCTTCACCCAAATTTTTCATACAATTAACAATCTCATCCACATGAAGAAAATAGTTAGCCACACTTTCATCATTATACATTCTGAGATTCTCATACTGAATCCTGAGGGTTTGAAGTTTTGCACGGTTTACCTGTTCATCTCCTTCGTAGCTCAAAACAATCTTGTCCCATATTTCTTTTGCAGATTTATATTGCATAACCTTCACGAATTCAGATTGAGATAGACATCCTAGAAGAGTATTAACTGCCTTTGCATTTGTTTCATATTTCTTCTTCTCAGCTGAATCTGTAGGAGTAGCTGATGGAAAAGTATACCCTGTTTCTATAATGTCCCATAATTCTGTACCCAAAGATTGAAGATAGGCAGTAACTCTTACCTTCCAATATACGAAGTTTGTCCCATCAAAAATCGGTGGCCTGATTGATGCTTCCCTCTCGTAGTTGCTCATGATGTTAGATCTTCCTTCAAGCGATCAAGCTTCTTCAGAAGGACCTGCTCCGATACCAATTGTTGGAAATAATACTGAGAGGGGGGGTGAATCAGTATTATCAAATTCTTTTCAATATATCTTCCTTATTTATACTTTGAATAATTCTTCAAGTATTGATCCTTACTTTGTATGTCAAAATCATAAAATAATGAGCAGGAACAAGAAAAGCAAATAGTCACACAAAAGAACACCAGATATAAGGTGGAAACCCAATGTGGGTGAAAACCACCTGCTGCAATATGTCTCTATCTTCTTTTAATAAGAAACTCCTTTTACAATGATTTTGTACTGGTGCAGTCCTTTACCAGTACACAGGCTACAACCTGCAAAGAGCTACAACTCTCTCTTTCGTTTTCCAGTCTCTCCTGGAAGGGAGCTACAACCCCCTACTTCTTTTCTTTCAAGGACCACTTTTCATTAATTTTCAGACTGGATCCAAGAACATCAAAAAACCATCAACTACACTTGCATCATCAATCTCTGATTTCACCAAAGCCAACCCGCATACAGATCTGCAAATATTTCCTTATAACTTTGCAGTTGTTACATCAGACATACCCAGATCATAACATGTGTAAAATAAAACATGCATCAATAATTCAGACCCAAATTATTAGATTTATAGATCAAGTGTATGCCACATATCACAAATCAAAATCATATAGAGATACCACTATTCCAGCCTTAAGATTTTGACCCATCAATATAACTTATCCTTCTCCTTACGCTCAGGTTCCTTCTTCATTCAGATCCAGATCTGCACCAAAACCCAATCACAATATTCCAGATCTAGCACTTTATCAGATATTCGATAATTCAGAAGATGCTTTGCCAAATGATCTCCTTCCTCTTTTATAGTCTTAGGCCTTTCACAATACCACGGGCCAAAACCATAGGATCAAAAAACTGTTGGACTAATACCATGAACCAACCATGAAAGTGCGTGAGATCAACACTTTCGGATGCAATACCACGGGCCAAAACCATAGGATCAAAAACTGTCGGACTAATACCATGAACCAACCATAAAAGTGCATGAGATCAACACTTTTGACGAGGTACCATGGTCCAAAACCATAGGTTCAAATACCAAGGACTAACTACCATGGACCGAAAGTAAGTTCTCCAACATATACGCGCTTTTCCTTGTATGAAAGTGTGTACCATGGTCCAAAACCATAGGTTCAAATACCAAGGACTAACTACCATGGACCAAAGGTAAGTTCTCCAACATATACGCGCTTTTCCTCATAGGTTCAAATACCAAGGACTAACTACCATGGACCAAAGGTAAGTTCTCCAACATATACGCGCTTTTCCTCATAGGTTCAAATACCAAGGACTAACTACCATGGACCAAAGGTAAGTTCTCCAACATATACGTGCTTTTCCTTGCATGAAAGTGCGTGAACTTTTTCTCTACATGAAATAAACTTTTCTCTGCATAAAAGTGCGTGAACTTTTCTCTACATGAAATAAACTTTTCTCTGCATAAAAGTGCGTGAACTTTTTTCTACACTATAATTTATTATCTGAGATGAGTGGGTTGCCATCAAGTACAACATATGTATCATAATGCTAACAAATCATCGGTTGTAACTCCTCCTGGATCTTCTTGTATATCAATAAAAACTATTTGAGTTTCTTCTCCATGCTTTTGTATCATTGATGCTTGTTACATTTGTATGGTTAACTTAAATCTGATCCTAAGTTATTTATGAATATAAACCCATGTCTTTGTATAGTTTCCTTCTTCTGTGATCTTACAGGTACTTGGTGAAGCTGGGCAAGTAAGGGAGCAGGTAGCTGGAAGCTGTCAAAGAGGAGAGAGATTGGATCAAAGGATTAGCGCAAGACATAGGTTGGTTCTTCCTATTCCTCTTTGTTTATAGTTCATAAAGGAGATACAAAAGTAGTTTTCTTTGTTTGTTTCTAAGGTAGCTATCACACCTTAGTGGGATAGAGCAGTTCTAAATAGACACTTTTCCCGGTAACACTTAGGTAAACAGATATGGGCAAGCATTAATTCAACAACCTTGCCCACACTTCAGAAACACCTGTGCCACTCTGATCACACTCAACAACAACATCAAAATTAATTTCACTCTGTCATGAATTAAATGTAAAATTGTATGTTGAGTTTTATATGAATGTAAAAGTCATTTTGTAAGAGTTAGACTATGTAGAGAGGTTAGAGAGTAAGAAGTAAGAAAAGAGCGCAAGTCTCTATGGAGAAAATGGTGGAGAAATTTTTTGTGGGCACGTGAAAACAACAGTTACTCTGTTTTACTTTGTGTTACTCCACATAAGATTAAATCTCTGTAAAATTTTATTTTATTTTGTAAATGAGTCGCAGTCTCATGTAGATGTATTTTCATGTTTAAGAAATGAATACTAAATTTTAGTGTGTTTCTCTAAACCTATCTTGTTATTTTTATTGTGAATATTCATTAAGTCTCTGGAATAGTTCCAAGGTCCACAAATTCCAAGTATGGAAAATTAGCCTCGTGGTTCACAAAGGTAGCTCCGCGAAATCTGCTTCACGATGCGCGAACCTAGTTTCGCAAAAGTAGCTTCGTGGAAGTGATAACTCTCTACCCCTTCCCTCTGTGAAAACAAAAATTAAATTCACAAATTATTCCTGTCATGGTGTCAGAGCAGGTTAAACTATGTTAGTATAAAAACAAGTGTTTTTACTAACAATAAAAATTGTTTTTGAGTGCGCATTGTTTTTTATCATATTTACGAGCAGGTAGAAAGTTTTTTTTTTTACGCTTAGAAATGGCAACATCAATCACAAGCTTGACTAATCCTCAAATACCTCAGTTTAATTATTGGGCTCTTACAATGAAGGCCCTGTTTTCTTCTCAAGATATTTGGGATTTGGTGGAGAATGGTTTTCAAGAACCAGCAGATGCAACAACATATAATGCCTTATCTCAACCAGAAAGAGATGTGTTAAGGGACAACAGGAAGAAGGATTCAAAAACCCTATTTTATATCTTTCAAGTAGTTCATGAAAGTATTTTCCCAAGGGTTGCAGCAGCAATGAAGTCCAAGCAAGCATGGGACGTCTTCCAGACAGCCTACCAAGGCATGGCAAAAGTTAAGACAACAAAGCTGCAAATGTTGAGGAGAGATTTTGAAACACTTTGTATGAAAGAGTCTAATAATATAGACTCGTTTTTTACACATTTAAGTGGGTTGGTTACTCAAATTAGGTCTCATGGTGAGACATTTGAAGAAATAAGAATAGTTGAGAAAGTTTTGAGAAGTCTGCCAACAAGGTTTGAGGCCATTGTTGTGGCCATAGCAGAGACAAAGGATCTCTCATAGTTCACATTGGATGAGCTTAATGCACCACTAATTTCTCATGAATATAGACTGAATAGAGCAGCAAGCTCCTCATTGGAGCATGCCTTCAAGACACAAGTATCATTTGGTCAAGGTCGAGGCAGAGGAAGATCATATGCTAGAGGAAGAAGAAGAAGCCCACACAGAGGTGGAAGAAGCAACGCTTCAAACTCAAATGGAAGAGGCAGAAATCAAAATCCAAGTCAAGGCCCAAGCCAAAATCAAGCACAAGGCCAAAGGTATGATAAATCTCAAGTTCAATGTCATTACTGTAAGAAGTATGGTCATTATGAAAATGAACATAGAAAGAAGCAATATGATATTAGTAAAAAACCAAGTGTAAATTTCACAAGAGAAAATCAGAACCATGATAGCATGTTTCTAGCTTGTAATGTAGCACAAGAAAAACAGAGTGATATATGGTATCTAGGTTCAGGGTGTAGCAACCACATGTCAGGAAACATGGAAATGTTTTCTGATATAGATGAAAGTGTGAAATCTGAAGTGACATTAGGGACTGATAGAAAAGTCTCTATCATGGGAAAAGGAACAGTTAATATCCTAACAAAGAAGGGAGAGAAGAAATACATCTTTGATGTTTACTTTGTCCCCAGTTTGAAATATAATCTCATGAGCATTGGACAGCTCTTGCAAAAAGGCTACAATGTCTTCTTCAAAAATGATGTGTGCACAATTTTGGATAAGCCTCCAAGCAGACAGTTGATTGCAAGGGTTCATATGATAGACAATAGAATGTTTCCCCTCAAAATAATATCAGATTTGTAGAAAGAAGGTGCACAAACACAACTATCTATGAACTCACAAGAAGATGGAAAAAAAGGGGCAGCTGTCACACACATAAACTTTCAAGCAGAGGTAAAAGATGAAAACTGGTTACGGCACTTGAGATTTGGACATGTCAACTTTGGAGGTTTGAATTTTTTGCATAGGAAAGGCATGGTGAAGGGTTTACCACTCATAGAAAAGCCAGACAACATATGTGAAGGATGTATCTTGGGCAAGCAACATAGGGAGACATTTCCAGTAGGAAAGTCACTGAGGGCAAAGGCACCTTTGGAGATTGTCCACTCAGATCTATGTGGACCAATGCAGACACCATCAATTGGTGGCAATCACTATATACTGACCTTCATAGATGACTACACAAGGAAGACATGGATCTTTCTCCTAAAACAGAAAAGTGAATTGTTTGAGCGCTTTCACCAATACAAGGCTCTTGTTGAAAAGAAAAGCGAACATTTCATCAAAGTCCTTAGGACAAACAGAGGTGGAGAATACATATCAAATGACTTCCTTCGATTTTGTAAAGAACATGGAATTCATAACCAATTAAAACAAGATATACACCATAGCAAAATGGTGTGGCAGAAAGGAAGAATAGGACCATTATGGAGATGGCAAGGAGTATGTTGAAGGCAAAGCATTTTCCAAATGACTATTGGGCTGAATCTGTCGCTTGTGCAACATATATCTTGAATAGATGTCCAACCAAAAGTGTCCAGAACATTGTTCCTGAAGAGGCATGGAGTGGAAGAAAGCATAGTGTCACTCACATGAGAGTTTTTGGATGTGTGGCTTATGCACATGTCTCGGATGAGTTGAGAAAGAAGTTGGACAGCAAGGGGGAGAAATGCATATTTGTTGGATATAGTGATGAATCCAAGGCATACAAACTCTACAATCCATTAACCAAGAAGGTCATAATCAACAGAGATGTGCAGTTCATAGAAGAGGAAGCATGGGATGGAAGTTTAGAAAAGACAATCAATGTCAAAGCATGCATACCACATGAGGATAGAGAGGAATTAATAGCAGCGAGTAATTCCTCAATAGTGACTCCCTCTACTCCTATTCAAGCGCAACAAAGCAGGCAAAAAGAAACGCCATAAACAAATAATAGGATATTCTCGCACAGCCAAGCAAGTGCTTCTCCAAGCACATTGCAGAGCGCGACACCAAGTGACGTATGAAGTCTATCTTCAGCAAGCACAAGAAGGCCAAAATTCATGAATTTAAATGAAATTTATGAGCAAGATGAAGTTGATAGTGGTGTAGGTCTGAATTACTTATTTGCATTATTTTGCCATGTAAATGGCCCAATCCACTTTGAAGATGCAGTCAAAGAAGAAAACTGGGTTGCAGCAATGGAGGAAGAAATAGAAGCAATAGAAAGGAATGACACATGGGAGTTAGTAAGCCTTCTGAAAGGAAAACATGTTTTTGGAGTGAAGTGGGTCTATAAGACCAAAAGTAACATTGAGGGAAAGATTTAAAGGCACAAAGCAAGGCTAGTTGTCAAAGGATACAAGCAACAACATGGAAGAGATTACATGGAGACGTTCATGTCAGTCGCGTGGATGGAGACAATGCATGCAGTTGTGGCGATTGCCATGCTGCATAAATGGACAATGTATCAGATGGACGTAAAGTCATTGTTCTTGAATGGAGTGCTGAAAGAAGAAGTGTATGTCACGCAATTGCCTGGTTATGAGATTGAAGGCCAAAAAGACAAAGTATATCGGTTGAAGGAAGCTCTTTATGGATTGAAGCAAGCACCGCACGCATGGTATAGCAAGATAGATGCTTACTTGTTGAACAATGGTTTCGACAAATGTGACGGTGAGCCTACTCTCTACATCAAAGAGAGTGAAGGTAAGATTCTCATTTTCGTCTTATATGTAGATGATTTGATCTTTACAGGCACTGATGATTTCCTCATCGCTGATTTTAAATAAGCAATGAAGAGTGAGTTTGAAATGATTGACTTGGGATTGCTAAGATATTTTTTGGGCATAGAAGTGAAGCAAACAGAAAATGACAATTTATCTCTCAAGCAAAGTATGTGATATAAATTTTGGAGAGGTTTAAAATGCAAAACAACAAGTCCGCACCAACTCCAATTGTCATAGGATTGAAGTTGAGCAAAGAAGATTGTAGCAGCAATGTCAATCTAACATTATACAAAAGCATGATAGGTAGCCTGATGTATTTGACTGCCACTAGGCCAGATATAATGTATGCAGTAAGTTTGGTGTCAAGGTTCATGGAGACACCCAAGGAGACACGTTGGCAAGTAGCGAAAAGGATTTTGAGGTATGTCAATGGGACAAAATAGTATGGAATATTGTACACAACAACTAATCATTTCAAGTTAGTTGGTTACATTGATAGTGATTGGGCAGGTAGTGTCGAAGACAAAAAGAGCACATCAGGATATGTTTTTCATTTGGGTTCCGGAGCCATTTCATGGGCCTCCAAGAAGTAGCCAATAGTGTCACTATCAAGAGCAGAAGCTGAATATGTCTTAACAATAGCAGTGTGTCAGGCAGTTTGGATGAGAAGGACGTTGAGGGATCTTCATCATGACCAAGAGGGCGTGACAACTATTTTCTGCGACAACACCTCAGTGATTGCATTGTCAAAGAATTTTGTCTTCCACAAAAGTACCAAGCATATTGATGCTAAATATAATTTTATTAGAGAGTTTATTAACAATGATGAAATTGTGTTGCCGCACTGCAGGTCACACAAACAGCTTGCTGATATTTTCACAAAGCCATTGGCAGGAGAAAATTTTGTTTATCTCAGAAACTATTTGGGAATTGTCAATGGCAACAGTTATGATTAAGGGGGAGTGTTGGAAATAATAATCCCAACCACCACAACAAATAGTCTAACAGCAACCATACATGTCAGACACTTTTGCAACCATACATGTTAGACATTTTTGCAGGTTGCATCTCAGTGTGAAGGTAGAAGGTCTGAAGTGAGACGTGAACAATTCAAAAACCTAGCAAAGGCATTTAAAGAATTTATGTATTTAGGTAAACAGATATGGGCAAGCATTAATTCAACAACCTTGCCCACACTCCAGAAACACCTACGCCACTCTGATCACACTCAACAACAACATCAAAATTAATTTCACTCTGTCATGAATTAAATGTAAAATTGTATGTTGAGTTATATATGAATGTAAAAGTCATTTTGTAAGAGTTAGACTGTGTAGAGAGGTTAGAGAGTAAGAAGTAAGAAAAGAGTGCAAGCCTCTGTGGAGAAAATGGTGGAGCAATTTTTTGTGGGTGCATGAAAACAATAGTTACTCTGTTTTACTGTGTGTTACTCCCCGTAAGATTAAATCTCTATAAAATTTTATTTTATTTTATAAATGAGTCGCGGTCTCATGTAGATGTATTTCCATGTTTAAGAAATGCATGTTAAGTTTTACTGTGTCTCTCCAAACCTATCTTGTTATTTTTACTGTGAATATTCATTAAGTCTCTCGAATAGTTCCGAGGTGCACAAAATCCAAGTCTAGGAAATTAGCCTCACGGTTCGCGTAGGTAGCTCCGTGAAATTTTCTTCGTGGTGCACAAACCTAGTTTTGCAAAAGTAGCTTCGCGAAAGTTATAACTCTCTGCCTCTCCCTTCCATGAAAACGAAAATTAAATTTGCAAAATATTCCTAGCAAATGGACAGTGGGATGAGGCATACTTTGCGAGTACTTTGAAAAAGAAGGATGATAAAAATGGCAATGTTCAGAGAAGGCTTTTCTAGCACCTGCAAAAATTGGCACTGGATATAGCCAGTGCAGAATTAGATCAGTGATTTGGACGGTAGTCATTGAAGGAGGAGACTAGTTTTTTGAACTTACAAGACATAGGGTTTTGAGAAAATGATGTTATACTAATTAATACAGAATCAAGACTGGTTGAGGCTTTAAGGCATTTTTCTTAGGATGAAGTTGATGTTATTGGGATAGATACTAAGTGGGCTAAGAGTGAAGTTTCCCTATTACAAATTGCTACAGACAAAAAGTGTTGATATTTAACATGATCAATTTGTTTAACACACAACCAAGTGCACTGGACATGTGCCTTAAAGCTGTGTTTCATTCTTCAAGTATTTTGAAGCTGGGGTATTCATTGAGCCATGACCTGAAGCAACATTTCAGATCCTATGGAGAGCTGGAGTGCTTTCAGTACTATCAAGGGCCTACATTAGATCTACGAGAGGCCTTTGCATTAGTTGAAGGAGGGCTTTCAGGCCTTGCAAAGATCATATTGGGAGGTTATTTCAGCAAAAGTATACAGTTGAGTGACTAGGGGCAGTGTCCCTTGAGCGATAGTCAGCTACATTATGCTACCCTTGATGCAGTTGTTGTCGTTTCCATATACCAAAAAGAACGTAGAAACCCTTCATTATGATTATCTGAGGGAAGTAAGAAACATATGGAAACACTGGAAGAACCAACGTTGGCATCATCCACTGGAAGTACAGGGAAACTGATCGAAACATTGGAAAGGAAATCCAAGATAAAAAGTTGCAGTATTATTTTCAAGGAAAAATGCTTCTCAAGTCCATCTAGAATCAAAACGCAGTTTTAGCTACTCGTTACATGGATAGATAACTATGTGTTACAAAGTAATCTGGTTTATATCTGAAAGTACTTTGTCTACACAAGTACCACAGGTCATTACTAATTTATCAAGTTTATGATTAAGGATAGCTACAGAGGTTATTGCTTTTTATGTATGAATTGGAACTTTGTGAAGTTGTATCATAACAAGTAGGCTAACTAGTCTCACAGTTGGATCTTTTATATTTTGTTTTAGTAGCCCAAGAATGACCAGGATAACTACACAGGTTATTTCTTTTTATGTATGAATGATTGAAAATTGGAACTGAAATGAATGACCACTTTTTAAAGTTGTATCAGAAAAAGTAGGCTAACTAGTCTAACAGTTGGATCTTTTATTTTTGTAGCAGAAGAATTAGAAGGATAGCTAGACAGGTTATTCCTTTTTATGTATGAATTTGGAATTGAAATGAATGAGCTCTTTGTGAAGTTGTATCAGAACAAGTAGGCTAACTAGTCTAATAGTTGGATCTATTATTTTCGTAGTAGAAGAATTAGAAGGATAGTTATACAAGTTATTCCTTTTTATGTATGAATGATTGAAAATTGGAATTGAAATGAATGAGCTCTTTATGAAGTTGTATCAGAACAAGTAGGCTAAATAGTCTAACAGTTGGATCTTTTATTGTTTGTTTTCTTAGCAGAAGAATTAGAAGGATAGCTATACAGGTTATTTCTTTTTATGTACTAATGATTGAAAATTGGAATTTAAATGAATGAGCTCTATGTGAAGTTGTATCAGAACAAGTAGGCTAACTAGTCTAACAATTGGATCTTTTATTTTTTGTTTTTTAGTAGAAGAATTAGAATTTTTTGAGAACCTTAAAATGATGTGTTTTTAGGTTATATATATATATATATATATATATATATATATATTAAGATATTTTAAATAATTATTTAGTCTATTGAGGAAATAATATTTCTTACTAAAATTCATCAAAATTGGGCAATACAATTTCAAGATTGTTTGTTGATTAAAATACATTTTGGAACGCATAAATGGATTCAGCACTCCAAAAAACCTCGGAGCACTCTAATTGTGCAAATTAAACCATTTAAACTCAAATTTTTAAGATTAAAATTAACCAAAAAAATCTGATGAAGAAAGGTATTTGGTCTATGAAATAGATTACCCTTTAAACAACTATCATTTTATACTAACATTTTTGTTAAATATTAATAGTTAAACTGTTAAATAATTATATTATTGTTCTAATTATATATTTATTTATGATATTTTATTAATATAACTTTTCGTTTACCGTGGTACATATTTTTGAAACCTTTTTATTTTAGTTATATATTTTATAGGGGATTTTTAACTTATTAAGTGTAATTATTTCTAAAATTTAAATATTATTGTGGAAAATATATATATATATATATATATATATATTTGTAAGCTAAGGAGGGACCATTCTTTTTCCATTACTTCGAATTGAAACCAATACATTTTCATGGTGGCCTCAACCTACCCCGAAGAGAAACCGGGTCTGTTGGCCACCTTAAGTTTTTGATAGCCATCCAAAAACAAAAAATACTAATTCTTATTGTCCAGGCTATGTAAACTAAACATTCAAAAAGATTACTATTGCTTCTTGTTTGCATTATAAACTGAAAATATAAACGAAACTATCCACTGGCATTCAAAAAACTACATAGAGCATATACATATCTTCAAGTATTAATCTGCCATGGCTTCCTGCTGATCCTCTTCTTTCTTTATGCCCGAGTTGATCTTCTTTATCTGCTGTTGTATCTCCTCCAGTTTTTTGTCCTGCATTATCAGAGTGACCTGAATGTTCTGCATTTCTTTCTTCAAATTTGGAATTCCCTGGGACAATTCAGCCATCTCCATGGCAACCTGTTCCATAGCCTTAGCCAACAGCCTTTTCATAACCCAGTATACATGCAAGGCCTGTTTATACAGAGTCATGCGTCCTCTAGTATTCCCTGGATCCAGTAGGAGGTATTCCCAATCTTCCATTTCTGATCCTGATTGACCCTGGGTCACTTCTTCCTCCAGTTGCTGTATTATTCTTCTAATGTCCTTATTAGTGTTCTCACAGTAGGCTTGCTCTGCAAATTGTATCTTCTTCTTCAATGTTTTCCTGTATTTTCTTGCTGGTAATGGTTCATGCTCCTCCCGTTTCCCTTCCGACCATCCTCTTCCTCTACTGCGTCGGCCTCGTCCCCGTCCTGCTCTTCCTCTGTTCCTGTAATTTCCCCTGCCTCCCCGACTTTTCATACCCGAGGTGCTTCCGAAGTCGCCTCCCTCCTCTCGCCCTTTGCTTCTCCTGTCTCCATACTCCCTGTCCTCCTGTGTTTTGTCCTTTGTTGACCCCGCGTCCTTCCATACCCTCTTTCTTGGTTGCTCAGCTCTATCCTGGTCCGAATCAAACATTTCCACTTCATCTTCAGTATCGTCCTGAACTGTTTGATACTGCTCTGCAGTTTCTCCATCCTCGATTCCTTTCCCTTTCTTTTCTGGGCTTCTCCATCCTCTGTTCTCTTCGTCCACATCGCTTCTCATTCTTCTCCTCGTTGCCATTCGATTCTTCCTTCCAACGCTGCCTGATTGTTTTCTCAGCCTCCTCTGCCTTTCTGTAAACCTACCTAATGTTTTCTGATCCGGATTTAAACAGGAACGCAACAAATTACAGAGATAACCATATACACAAAGATGCAGTAGAAATAATACTTCATTTCATTAATGGAAATAAACCAGCTAGGGCGATGGTAGCTTATCTCTTAGAAGAGATGTGGTGGCTACATGCCTCTGAACTGTGTTACAATGAGGCTCGAAGGCCTATTTATTTTTGAGAAACAATGGAAAACCCTTAACATTCCAAAGCCTAACCCTAGGAGATGAAACGCCAAACTGTGGGCCCCGTTTGGGTAAATTGGTACATCAACTTCCCGGGGTCGTAACTTTGGCATACGATCTCCGTTTGACACGTACAATAGCTCGTTAGAAAGATCTATCCGAGCACTACCACTTTGGGAAGGGCAACATTGGTCCATGTACCCATGTTGCCCCTAGATTTCCCAAAAAACGTAATTTAGGCCTCAAAACGGCTCCAGAAGTTCAGGACCCAAAAAATTGCTAAAAATAGTAAGTTGTGCTACAATTAAGGAAAATGAAAATGCTGAGAAAAACAATGGTGGGGGTCCAGGTGGACTTGGCAGGTGGCCACCAATATCCACCTGGATCATTCCTCCCCCCTTAGGAAGCAATGGTCCCCATTGCATTGAGTTCCTCCATGAGATGAGGAAACTTTTGCTGAACTTGTTCCCTGGTGAGCCACTTGCCCTGCTGAAGGAGTTGGCCTGCTTTGACAACTTGATACAGTTGGATATTCTGTTGGCGAGTGTTCTTGATCTGTGTGTGCATGATCTGATCAGTTGCAGCTTGTTCCATGCAATCTGGATTTAATTCTGTGGGTTTGAGTTGTTCTGCAATGTCGGATGTGTCTAGCAATGGTGGAAAGTATGGCCGAAGGTAGTCCACATTGAACACTGGGTGTAGGCTAAGGAATGGGGGAATGCTGAGCTCAAATGCATTGTCTCCCATAGCCTTAGTAATGGTGTAGGGACCATATCGGAGTGGTCTCAATTTTCGATAGGCTCCAGTAAGGCGTTCCTTTTGCAAATGCAACTAGACTTTGTCGCCCACCTGAAACTTGTGTGGCACCCAATGTTGATCATGTCGCTGCTTGTACTTGGCATTTGATTTCTCAAGAATGTCATGGACTTGCTGGCGAATATGTTGGATGTGCTCAATGAAGCTGGTGGCCTTATCTGTTTCGGACTGGACATGAGCTGGATTTATGTGAGTAGCTGCAAGTGGCATAGCCACATCAATGGGGCATAGTGGCTGGAATCCCAAACCCACCTGAAAATGGCTATGGCAAGTGGAGCTGTGAAGAGCTCGGTTGTAGCTGTGCTGAACATAGGGGAGGCTCTCGTCCCATGTGCGTGGATGCTTTGAGTTATACATGCGCAGAATATGCACAATCATCCTATTGACAACCTCTGTCTGGCCATCAGTTTGAGGATGGAAGGTTGTGGACTTCGTGAGTTTGGTGTCCAGCATTGACCAGAGACTGGACCAAAATGTGCTGAGAAACCGACTGTCCCGAACTGAGATGATAGACTGTGGGATCCCAAAGTGCACCCACACTCGTTCAAAGAAGAGTTTAGCAGTGGCTTCTGCTGTGATATTCTTCTTACAGCCTGCCATAATGGCCATCTTTGAGAACCTGTCGACGACCACAAAAACACAGTCATTTCCATGCTTAGTGGAAGGAAGGCCTGACATGTAATCCATGGAGATGGATTCCCAAGGTCGACTAGGGGTAGGCAACGGGGTATAGAGGCCGTGCTTCTTAATGGTCGGTTTGGCAATGGCACAGGCAGCACATGATCTGATGTACTTCCCAACATCCTGTCGAAGATTCGGCCAATAGAAATAATTTTGCAGTACTGCCACTGTTTTCTCGACCCCGAAATGCCCAGCAGCCCGACTGTAGTGTGCTTCCCAAATCATCTTGGCACGCTCGCTTGAAGGAACACAAAGGTGACCCAAGTGGCATAATAGGGCATCCTAGAGGTGAAAATCTGGAACATGCCGACCCTCCAAGAGTGTCTGGTATGTGTGGCCGAATTCTGGGTCGCTTTTGTAGAGAAGTGGCCAATCAGAAGTCTCGTGCCCACAAGAGTTGAGCACGGTGGTTAACGCCATGATCGGTGGTCGACTGAGGTAATCTGCAACATTATTGGTGCTGCCCTTCTTATACTTGATATTCAAGTGGAACTGTTGCAGGTATGTAGACCACTTCTGATGGCGATCATTCTACAATTTCCCTTGGGTCTGTATGAACTGCAGGGGTTGGTGGTCTGTGTGGATGATCGTTTCCTTCCCCAAAATGTAATGCTTCCATTGTCGGCAGGCCTATACAATGGAATACATCTCTTTATCATAAGTGGGGTACTTCCGGACTGTGTCTGAAAGTGTTTCATTGTGATATGCCACTGGATGTCCATGTTGAGTAAGGACTGCCCCAATAGCATAGTCAAAGGCATCTATCTCGACCTCAAATGGTTGTTGTAAATCTGGTAACGCGAGCACTGGTGTCGTGCAGAGGCGATCCTTCAACTCCATGAATGCCTTCTGTTGAGATTCAGACCAAAAGAATTTTTCTTTCACCCCTCCCTTGGTGACTTGACTCAAGGGCCAAGTAATATGAGAAAACCTCAACACGAACCTGCGGTAGAAGTTGGCAAGACCTAGAAAGCTGTGGAGCTCTGTTAGAGTGGTTGGAGATGGCCAATCCTGAATGACTTGGATCTTGGCTGGATCGACATGCACCCCCTGTTCATCAATGATGTATCCCAGATACTGAACCTGGGTCATGCCAAAAGTGCATTTCTCCAAATTGGCACATAGCTTGTGTTGCCGCAGTGTTTGGAGAACCTGTCGGATGTGGTGGAGGTGCTCTTCCCAACTCTAGCTGAAGATCAGAATGTCATCCAAGTATACTACTACAAAGGAGTTAGTGAATGGCCGCAAGATGTCATCCATTAGCCTCATGAAGGTTGCAGGAGCATTCGTCAATCCGAAAGGCATAACCAACCATTCAAAAAGGCCCTCCTTGGATTTGAAGGCAGTCTTCCACACATCAGAGGGTTCGATTGGTACCTGGTGATATCCTGACTTCAGATCGATCTTGCTGAAATATTTCACCCCCTTTAGTTGGTCCAGGAGGTCATCAATCCGCGGGATCGGGTACCTATTACGGACAGTGATCTTGTTCAGCGCCCAATAGTCAATACAGAGTCTCCACGTCCCATCCTTCTTCTGTACCAACACGATCGGGCTCCCACAACGCGATGAACTCGGACAAATGTGACCTTTCTGCAGGAGCTCCTGAATCTGCCTCTTGATTTCATTGTTCTCCAGAATGGAGCGCCGATAAATTGGTCCATTGGGTAGTGGCTAACCTGGGGTCAGATCGACGGAGTGCTTGACCTGACAGTGCAGAGGAACCCCTGCTGGGGAGGTGAAGATGTCCTCGTACTCCTCCACAACCTTTTCCATCTGTATTTGTCATGCAGAGGGACCCCGTCTAGAGGCCGCAGCCACCGTCTTCTTCTTTCCTTGAGGGTGTATCATCAGGAAAACAAATTTCCTGGTTTTGGAAATGATCTTACTGCATTGTTTTGCAGTAATCAAAGAGATGGCAGTAGGTGGTGCTACCTCTGGTATCCTGTACAACTTATTTCCCAATGTAATAATAACAGCACGGGGCCTTGATTCATACACAGCATGTCGCTTCCACAAGTATGGTTGTCCTAATAATACATCACAAACTTCAAGGGGAGCAATGTCACACAATACCTCATCCATGAAGGGCTTGATGTTGTATGGAAGGTGACACTGCTGGCTCACGCGAAGATCTCGTCCTTGGTGAAGCCACCCAATGGTGTATGGTTGTGGATGTGTTGTGGTCGGTAAGCCCAACCGCTTCACGACCTCTACCGAAATGAGGTTCTTTTGACTCCCGCTATCAACAATGAACTGTATTGGGGAGCCCTTTACCCACATCTGGGAATGGAAGAGACGCTCCTCCTCCTCTGGATCTTCGGGTTCATTTTTCTGGATCTTGGCGGTAGCAACAGTTGCGTTGGGATCTGCATCAATGATCTGCTTCCATTTTTCATTCCCCTTATCGGGTTCTGACTCAGAGTCGGAACATGCATCTGATTCTGAAACCTTTAGCTCAGCCACTAGTGACTGCTTGGCCTGACACTCACTTGTGTTGTGAGTGGAGCTCTTATGGAACTCACACCATTTTCCAGTGTCATTTTTCGGCTTCGCGGCACTGTTCTTTGCTTACAGCTTCGGCGGGTTGTCTTGGGCTGTCCCGCCTTGGCTTTGTCCTTTGTTCTGTGGTTTAGGGGCACCTTTCCCCTACTTTGGATTCACAGATCCAAAGTCTCGCTTCTTTTGTTTAAACTTCTACTCGACCTTGACAGCATATCGGTATGCTGCGCCGAGCGAGGAGATGTTCAGGAATTGTATTTCTTCCTGGATGTACTTGTGCAAGCAGCCATGGTATTTGAGAATCAAATGTTGCTCCGAATCCTTGATACCCAACTTTGTGCGAAGGGTATGGAAAAGATTGGTGAACTCCGGCACGTCTTGGTCCCTTCCCTGCCGCAGCGTGGTCCACTTTATGTATTCATCCTCATAGCTTCCGACAGGGTAGTACTGCTCCTAGATGGCATCCCGGAATGAATTCCAGGTGTGTGCGACTGAAAATAGTGAGCCAGTACCTTCATCCTTCTGCTCGCAGTAGGTTTCCCACCAGTCCTTGACGTGGGGGGCTGCTTTGAGAAGAGCGAAAACAATCTTTTCTTGACTCGAAAATTCATGAACAGAAAAATAACCCTCTAGCAGATTTAACCATTTATCTACGGCATCTGCATCTATCTGACCCTCGAATATGGGGATTTCAAAATTAACTTGTACCTTAAAGGGCGTGGCATTTCCAGAGTAGCTGCTGGAAGCCGATGCATCGCTTCTGGGTAGCCGCTGAAGGATCTAGGCAAAGTTGTCCATCATCGCGTTCCGTTGTCGCTCGAGGGCTTCTTCGAGCAAGATTTTGATGGGATCTCCTACCCCTCATCTTTCTTCTCATCCGCCATGGGAGGCCGTCGGGATTTGCGAGGCTGGTCTTGCAAAGGTTCGACCAGTTCAAGCGCTAACTGCTTATATCCCGACCTTGTTGGGGACATGCAAAGAAAAACAGAGAAAAAGCAGACCGCTCTGATACCACTGATCCAGATTTAAACAGGAACGCAACAAATTACAAAGATAACCATATACACAAAGATGCAGCGGTAATAATACTTCATGTCATTGATGGAAAATACTGAAATATTCTTACAACCAGAAATGGAAATAAACCAGCTAGGGCGATGGTAGCTTATCTCTGAGAAGAGATGTGGTGGCTACATGCCTCTGAACTGTGTTACAATGAGGCTCGAAGGCCTATTTATTGTTGAGAAACAATGGAAAACCCTTAACATTCCAAAACCTAACCCTAGGAGATGAAACGCCAAACTATGGGCCCCGTTTGGGTAAATTGGTACAACAACTTCCCGGGGTCGTAACTTTGGCATACGATCTTCGTTTGATGCGTACAATAGCTCGTTAGAAAGATCTATCCGAGCACTACCACTTCGGGAAGGGCAACATCGGTCCATGGACCCATGTTGCCTCCAGATTTCCCAAAAAACGTCGTTTAGGGCCTCAAAACAGCTCCAGAAGTTCAGGACCCGAAAAACTGTTAAAAATAGTAAGTTGTGCTACAATTAAGGAAAATGAAAATGCTGAGAGAAACAATGGTGGGGGTCCAGGTGGACTTGGCAGGTGGCCACCAATATCCACCTGGATCATTTTCGCCACCCTATCTCTTTGCAAATCGTCTGCAGTTTCATTTATCGTCCTCCTTCCTTTGTCTCGCCTTCCTCCTTTATGGTATCTCCTCCACCAATTCTCCTCACCTCTCTTCTCCCGATTCTCCTGCCACCTGCCGATTTCATGACCGCCCACCTCCCTTCGTCCTTCTTCTGTGCTGTCGTACCCACGTCCAATCTCTGCCGCATTACCTCCACCAGCTTCATCCTTCATTACTTCATCGTTGATCCTCCTCGGAATGATATCCTTTCTGCTGATCACTCTGTCCGCCTTCATCATTACCTGAATTCCTTTTGCCTCGTCATCCTCCCTTACCTGATTTGTCTTAATTTCCCTGATCGCCATCATTATCACCCCGATCGGGGGGTGGAAAAAATATATTTTATATATTTTTAATTTTTATAATTTTTTTAAAAAATACTAGAAAATATTTTAAAATTTTAATATATTTAATTTTTAATAAAAAAATTTATATATTTAATTTTTAATGTAATGGTCCTAAAAATAGAGGATCAAAAATGTCTCACTGCCAAAAGCCCCCAAACAAAGTTATAAACAAATTTATTTTAACAGTTTTACATATTTAATGTAATATATCCGAAAATACTCGATCAAAAATGTTTTACTGCCAAAAACCCCCACTTCCCCCCGACCCCTCCCCCTCCCCCCCAAAAAAAATTTACTCTTTATTTTATTTAAATTAATTTTTATTTTTTAAATAATTTGTAAAAATATTATAATTATTAAAAAATTATTATATTTATTTTTTATAAATTAGTTACCAATTTTATCGGATGAAAAATGTTTTACGGCAAACAAATATTTTTATTTTATTTAAATTAATTTTTAAGTTTTTTTAAATAATTTGTAAAAATATTTATATTTATTTTTCATAAATTGGCTACCAATTTTATTAGAGGATTAGTGCCTTGCGAGAATTAGAGGATCCTAGTAAAGGTCATCACCAACCAAAAAAAGAGTTTATGGATGTATGTAAATTATAGATGTATTTCAAATTTAAGGTGAATTCATATTTATTTATTTACTTATTATTATTATTATTTTATTTTTTTTTGAGATAGTTCAATTTTTCTTCGCAAATCATTATTAATAAATTAATTAAATTAAATTTATTTACTCTAATTCAAACAATTTTTATTTATTTATTTTTTTTTTTAAATAAAATATATATAAGTTTTTTTTGTTTTTGTTTTGTTTTTTGTTTGTTTTTTTTTTTTTTTTAATTTAAATACAATATATAAAATTTTAAAATAAACATGAACATAATTTTTTATATTTTTTATATTCTTTATTTTAAAATTTTAAAAAATATTATTTTTTACAAGTCAAATTTTAATATTTTCAAATTGAAAATTCACTTTTAAATGGTAATAAATAAATGTATTAAATATATAATAATGATTTACTTTAATTATTTGTATTTTTAGTTAAAATTTGGCAATAGTCTCCTATGAGGTGGTAGTTATGCCAACCATATGAGGCTTACTCAAGGTAATTTTTGCCATTACTAACTAGAGCAATGTGGGAATGTGGGAGATGTTTTTAGGTTTCCAACTAGTCGTTGATCATAATTGCTCTAACATGGCATGCTTAAGAAGTAACTCTACCTAGCATGGAGGTAAGCAAAAGAAATTTATGTGGGTCGACAAAGGTATTGCATTCCTGGTCTCTCATGGTTCTCTCTTACTATGTTTATCTTATGCAGTCTGGTTTCATTGTCTTTACGTAATATTGGAAATGGAAACATGGTTCATTTTGCTCATCCTAGATCTATATATTGTGTTGCTCATAACTTTGTAAGGAAGTCTATTGAGAAGTATGATGTATTATTTTATAACATATCTCTAATTCTTATGTAAGAATTTTATTGGGAACATTGTTTTCTCTTTGCTTACGTGTTTATGCCCTCTTTCCATTATCAAGAATTGGGGCTGAATTTCTTTGATTGTGCCTACTTGTTAAACTTTTAATTATTCTTTCCCGATCTCACTTTAATTGTTTGTTCTCATTTGTTAATTTAGCGATCTATGTTCTTAACTATTATAATGTTCCCATCAACATTGTAACTATGGTCCAAGATGCATCCCCTAATTGGACCCACATCTCTAGGTTGGGTCCCAGAAATGGTATTGAACCCGGCCTTGTAGGTAGTCTAGTAGATGACGTAGTCATCCTGCGACTACTTCTTCTCATTTTCGTTGAATAAGAAACACAGTTTTGTTGCTATCCTGGTTACCCTATTTAGGCCATAGTGTAGTTATTGTGGTTGTCATATCACTTGTAACATATATTAGCATTAACAACATGTTTTTATTTTTATTTTATATAGTTACTTTTTACTAGCTGTAAATTAATATGCAATAGATCATTTCATTTATAAATTTTCTTCTTATTAAATTTGGTGTGGTTTTAAGTTGGATTCAAATCAAGGTTATATGAACCTTAGTTCTAATGATCTCATTCATAAAATCCTTATCAAACTATAATTATAATGTGCAATGGAAATGATAAAACTATGTTTCATTCCTTATATTTAATCCTTCAACGTTATTATGCAAACGCACATAGTTTGGGTTACAGTATTACTATATCCTTGTTTTTTGTAAACTCTCGCGAAGCTCTATTAGTTGTAAGTCACTTTTGAATTAGAGATGTTGAGACGAGGGGAAAGGTTGATCGATGATACACACTCATTACTGTTTTAATCAATAGGGGGAAGTGGTTAGAGAGTAACCACCTTCCAGCCTCTGCGTAGTGTGCATCTCATTTGTACTCCTTACTAAGAATAGCTCTGCATCACCTTCTATGAACCTATGCCAATGCTAATGCTTGAAATAGCTCTAGCTGTCACTGAGCAACACATTTGCTTAGGTAATCACATTACTTCTTTCTTGCATGGTTTTTTACATGCAATGGTTTTGTTTATCAATTTGTGTATTATTTTTTACTTTCATTATTATTCCTGGGTTTGGCAATAGTGTATATCTGAAATCTCTGTTAAGGTTGTCCATAAATACTTTTCCTAGAGGATTATGTGGCTCAAATTACTTTTGATTGAAATTTATCAATGGCTAACCCTTACGATAGGTAAGAGTTGTATTCCTTGTTCATTTTTATTTCACTCAGTTCTATATCATGTTCTCTGTGGAAAATTCTAATTGTTATGTGATAGGGGCATAATGGAATCGTCCAAGGGAGAAGAACACTGCTCTAGGTAAACCCTTCACCTGTAACTCCATGAACTTGTTATTTATTTTAAGTTGGAGTTTAAAAGAGTTTTCCCTAAAAACTTATCATTCCTCTCCTCTTATGAGTGAAAACTCTTGGTTGTGGCCTCCAGTAGCTAGTTTATAGATTCAATGTCATTTCCTAGGTTTTTAACAACTTTTCCCGTTTCGTTCTCTCTAGGTGTTGTTAGCTTGTCAAGTTTAGGGAGTATTATATGGTTGCATAATTCAACTCTATCAAATTTATCTTAATAGGGTTTTCACCCCTTTCATTTTCAATTGTCACCGAGTTGGGGTTCTATAATATCTATCTCTCTTATTGTTAATCAATGCCAGACTACTAGGTTGTTAAAATAAAACTTCAGGTATTAGTTTGTAATTAAGTCAACTTTCTACCACTCTTCACATTTTAGGTTGGGTTAGAATAATATACTATTATGTTTCTATTTTCATTTTTTGAAACAATTAAATTTTGCTAGTTATCAGTTGTTTTAGATTCATACAAGACCGATAATTTTTATATCTTTAGCTAGCACCTTTCTAATGAGAATTTTGGTGTTAATGGGAATGTTATTTAGTTATATTAAAGGATTTTTCCCCTACAATAAGGTTTCACACTCCATATTCATTATTTAGAAAGAATTTCTCTTGAATTATACTTCTTTATACTCTCCATTGCGCACATGATAGCTAATATTGTTAGTTCTTACATACAGTCGTCATTATTCTCGTGCGGTTTCTTATTTGTTGTATATTATGTGCAGAATTATAATGTGGCTATGTTCACTTCCTAATGTGTGTTCGAACTCAGTTATGAAGAACTTCATTCTTTTTCTAAATATGGTAGTGTTATTTCTTTTCAGTGTCATGGGAATTCTATGGAATTACTTGTCCTTAAACATTTCATAGTCAGTTTATGAGACTATCAATGTGTACCAAAAAATTTGTTATAACTTTTATTATATATGTATATGGATTTATTTTACTACCCTGAGAGCTATAATTTAAAATATTTTTATTTATTAAAATACATACAATATTAACAATACTTCTACTTGGTCTATAAATTTTTTGTATAAGTGTTGCCTCATAACCTGTTTATTTCAAATGTTTTCTTGCAAGTTTGGGATTGTTCCTAGGTTTTTTATAGCCTCAGGCTTGGATAGGAACTAACAGGAAATTCACAATAAAATGACACACTCACCTTTCTATTTTTAAACCTTCTTTCTCTTTTATTTTTTTTATAGTTAGAAAAAACTACATAGTATAGATAACAGTTCTAGTTTTGAACGAAAACATTGACCAAAAGAATAACAAGTTTCTTATTACTTATATGTTCCTTTTCTCTGCTTGTTTGAGCTACCCATAAAATCATAGGGGAAAGAATGGGGAAAGAATGCTCCACCCAACCTATGAGAACCAGTAATACCACTGGAACTACACCAAAGCTAGATTCACATCTAGAACATTTTCAAAATCGTGGCCTACATAGGTCCAACCTAGAACCCTTTTGATGCCAACCAAATTTATTCTATGGTCTTTAACACTGAGCACACACACTTCAGGTGGAATTCCACTAGCCAACTAGCTCAAGAATGTGTTATGTTAGCAATGTACTGCCTTCCTCTACAACATCCTATTAGAGGTTTAACTTTGTAGTTTGTCTCTACTTCAACCTCTCCTCAGGTTCCTCTCTTACCCTCTTGGTGACCTCTTCCAATTGAGAGGGTTTATTTCTGAAGGAAGGTTTTTGGACAGCCAAAAACCTTGCCTGTGACTCTTTTCAACTATTTAGAATGTGAAACTTTTCTTAACATTAATTTCTAATGTGATTTTTGTGGCTAACTATATGACGTATTTATGTATCAATAAAATTAAATTAAACAAAACATTTTTCTTCGACTAACTATTCAGCCTCCACATGGCACATAACACCAAACGGTTTTTAACTACAATAATTAAATAATTTCAAGTTTACTAGGGTCAAAAAATTTGGTGTCATTTTTTTTTTATTTCGCCACTGGTCTGGCCTCCCATATGGGAGACAACGATAGAGACTCATGATGAAATTTTTCTATCCACTTAATACAAGATCTAGGTAGCTTAAAAAAAATTTTGATAATGTAATTTTCTGCAACTGTAACATGCATAGACACACACTAAAAAATAATAATTTTAATGCTAATCACCATCCAACTAAATTACTATAATGACTTATCATATTATATGGAATTTCATGTGATGTATTATCTAGCAACACGGGCTATAGTTTAGTAAGACCAAGTTTTATTTTTCATAAAGCATATGTTTTTATTAGCTTTCAATATATTAAACATTATTTGTCATCACAATAATGTTTAGGGATTATGTCCTACCCGACGCTTGCTTTGTGGATATATATATATATATATATATATATATATCCTTTTACAAAAATGTTGTCCGATTTTGACGCTTTAAGAACCCTACCTCTTCTGACAATGTAGATTAGGTGAGGGTAGTTATGATGACTACTCCTGCCTCAGTTTCCAGGTTTGTTTGCACATTTTGTTACTTCTCAATCGAAACACCATCTGCAACATGTTCCAGTGACACTAGCTTTTTGTTACCATATGAGACATGTATCCGTTTTCCTTACATTATTGTTCAATTCAAGCTTATTCACTGGAGTAATTTTTTCTTAAGGTAGTGTCTCTGTGTTTTGTAGGTTATTGTTTGTATGGGTCAATTACGGTGAAGACAACCCTATCAACCTCTACCTGCACGACTGGAAGTGACTTTATTCTTAGGTAATAGTTATGAACCCCATTGTCTTAAATTGTTATTACATTTTTTTTTGCAATTATTCGGTGCTAATGATAAGGGTTTATCTTCTACTTGTAGGATAATTCTACTCGGTACTCAGATTCAACCACCCCTTTCTGGTGAGAAAACCCGCCATGCCATAGTCATTGACTACCGACTTTCTTTGTGGTTAACTAAACACTACTAATTGATTCCCTATTTTGTTTCACATGTAGAGTTTGTAATTACCCTTTATGTCATAATTCATTTTATGGAACCCTTACATGACCCCAAAATTGCGCTCATGCTTTTGCTATTCTTTCCAGGTTCTTCTAAATTTACGTGCTGATTATACGAGGGTTTCATTCAAATTATTTCTTACAGAGTAGAATGTATGGTTAAGCTCCTATAATGTTTGATGAGGGTTTAAATTACTCTGCGCCATGTGGAACCCTAAGAATTGGATTTTCCAGTTAGATTATTAGGTTTGGAGTAGTTATTAATATACTAACTTCTTCTTAGTCGGTTTATGGGTGAATGTTGAAATTTACGAGTGCACTATAGGCACAAAGTAGTTTTCTTTACATTAGTTTTCTGTGTGGTTGGAGGATTACATACTTATTCTATCTCAGGTGGTCTTTCCCTGACCAAATGGTTTATATATAATTTTTATGAAAAATGGTGTTGTATGCAACTTCTGCGATGAAATAATTTTGGATTTTTTGGTCTTCATCTAGTAGTCATTCAGTTATTCATTTTAGTTTCAAACATAGAAGAAAATCTATCTATCTATATCTATATATATATATATATTATTTTTTATTTTTTATTTTTTATTTTTTTCCCAAGGAAAAATAATAATTTTATTAATGAAAACAAAATAACATGTTGCAGATGATTAAAAACATTGCATCATCATGTTAATGACTGATGATCACAAGTTCATAAAAAAAACAACTAAAATATCCATGAAGAGAAAAGTTAGGCTTTTCTCCATTTCTTTTTCTCAACCTTGCGCCATTCCCCTTGTGACGGCGTGGAAGAGATAAGAGAAAGTTGATTTCCCACTTCTCTTCCTACAATGTCCTTGTCTAAATCTCAGTTGTCTTATGTATGTAGACGTTTATTTCTACTAGTATCCTTTACTTCTGGTATCTTTGCTGGCTGAACCGAATTGCTCTGTAATTCAAATGGATCTTGTCAGGTTTTCCCCCTATGTTTCTCATTCATTTGGTGTGTGGTTGTTCTCAATGGGTGCAGTTTCTTCCTTTGCTTCATCCTCATCCTCATCAGACTCAAGTGGGGGGAATTTCCATCCTTTGGATTGTTTCCTAGTCTTCTTCTTTCTTCGGGTGTCTTTTCTGGCTTTAGGACACGTGTTTTAAAGGCATCTTATTTGCCTGCAGATTCTGCATCTGAAAGATGTGTTCTTATAATCTAAGAGTTATATCCAATTCTGTTGGTTGTGAATCAATTGTCTATGATCCGGTAAGCCTTTGTTGAGATCTACTTCCACACATATTCATGCGAAGGTGAATATTATTTCCTCTAACCTTTGGTATCTTTTTTGATGTATCATCCTATGATGTTCCCAATACCTTCTAGGAATCGATTGACCCAAAAATGTAGAGGGAGATTGGGAAGTCTAACCCATATTGGAATTCTGGTTATGACCATGGTATTTGCATCAAATTCTAGAAACCAAGGGGTAATGAAGAGACTTGTCGATCCGCAGAACCACAGTCCTTCCTGAAGAATAATTTCTCTTGCTTCCGATCTTAGGAATTTTATAATGAAGAACCCTTTGGAGCAGAGGTGTATTTCACAATGTATTGTCTAGTTTGTGAAAATCTATTGAAAGAGTTATGTTGGTTTTGGCCAGAAATAGTTGAATTGACATATAATGGCTTGCGATTCAAATGTAGTACAATTCTCATCCGTTTTTGGAGTGTCTATGTTCAGTACTAGAATGTAGTTCAATTGCTCAACTATGTAAGGACTAGGGAAGGTATTGTAGATTCGTTTTTTCCCTGTAGTATTTTCATGTACGAGAGTCCTCCATTTGAGTGTTTATGTTTTGATTTTGTGCCTTTAGATGTAATTCTCCCAGGGCCTCCTCGAACATATTTAATTTTACTGAAGGTTGCAGCTCCACCTCTCAGCCACAGGTTGAGGGTTATGGAGTAGGCTTGTAAGATTATTTAATCCATTAGGAATCGATTATCTTGCTTGGTTCTTCTACCATAGATCAAGTGTTGTAGATGTACATGGTATCTAATATTTTGCATGATGTTTTACTTCAGTTGCATCACCATGTCTCTAACATGCACCGAAACTAATGAAGACTTCTCGGCACGAGACTTTAAAAATATTTGAAAGCGGATTGGTTTTACTTGTTACAAGGATTCAATGTCCAGCTTGATGTCGAAAATGAATTCTTCTCTAGAAGACCAAGTTTGTGATGAGATCAATTTGGGGATATTGCTAGAGAGATTCAAAATAGGAGCCATCCCAACTATGCAAACTCTATGAATATTATTTGTATATGGCTTAAGATAGCGAAAACTGGTGTGAGATTCCTGGGATAGTGGGTGATTGTCCTTTTTTATTTTGGAACCTATTAGATCTGAGCCCAGTGAACCCTAATCTGGTGTTTGTTTCTCCATATCTAAGGCTATGTGTAGATTTGTTTGATGTGGATGCCAAACCCCCACTACTGAGTCAAGTTGCAAGTAGATTTAGAGCTCTAGACACACCAAATTCTATGTGATCAATATCATAGTGGAGAGAGCATTTCCTTTATGATAGTAGAAGGGTCCGAGGGTACAACACTGGTATGTCATGAAGGATATGGTTGTAAGTAACCTTGCTACTGTTTCCATCCTCAAAAACTCTAATCCCATCCACAAACTTCTTGTAAAACAAGCCCTATTCAACCAATACAATAGGGTTGGTATGCCTTCTGCATCAGGAACGAAAAGGATGATGTTTCTTTTGATATAGGGTGTGATCAGTTTGGTTTTCCCATAGATGGAAGCCATCAAATGGCCATGGGCTCTGACCTTTGAATATTCTTGGCACCTTGAATTCCATAATCCAAGTTGCACCCACATATTAGGAAGCTCAACATAACCCCTCCTATGGATGTGATCCCACCAGAGGCCTGAAGCCTCAAATCCAAAGATGCCATGTGAACCATCCAAGGGACCGTTCATGATGGCCAAGCCTAATCCCCTATATCTAATAGTTGAAACCCTAGTGCACACGAGCTCCATTTTTCTGAGATTCTTGAGAAGCATGATCACTAGAATCAAAGCCTTGAGCTTCATATATATATATATATATATATATATATATATATATATATATATATATATATATATATATATATATATATATATATATATGTATATATATATATATTATGGTTGACAATTTAGTAACATTTTTGCTTACGGATCTGGAATGCTTTCTATGCTTGAATATAGTTGTTAGACATATTGTCTTTATCATGCATTGGAATGGCTTAAAATATTTTTACACTACCAAACTCGTAATGGGTTTAATTAGAAATTTCCAGTTGTACTCTAATTTCACAGTTTACTATAATTTGTTCTTTTAATTTCATTTTTCTGGTGCCCGATAAGGAACAAGACCCATAACTTCTTGGGACCTTATTTCTATGCCCATGGGTTAACCTATTCAAAACACATTGTACAACCCTCGAATGTTCCAAGATGAAACCCTAGGGTTTCGTAGTTAGAACTTAACTAGGGTCGAAACCCAGTATTCATTTGGAGTCATTATTTGTTATTGATTCATTTAAAATAAAAATAATAGACTTTATTGATACAGGTTTGGGAGTTGTCTCTTTCCATTTGTGAATATTGTCCACAATCACATGGGCACCTTGAGTATTACACTTGTACTTTGTTTGAATCCAGAGTGTGTAGACTCGACTGCCTATACACCCGAACCCTTATAAGGGAGAATCCAAACGATCAAGAAGTGGTCATAATATATTTTATATTTAAGAATAAATGTTTCAAATTGGTTTTTGTTTTGAATTTATTAACATAGTAGTATACAATCTTACATATTCATTATATCTCATAACTTCTATTCTTTCTAATACATTCACATTAACTCCTACAATAGTTATCCAATTTTTCTATAGTTTTCACAGTAATTCCTTACATCATTTTCCAGCATCCACATTATCATAAGAGAAATAAAGTATACTTATCTGTGTCAAATTTAAAGTTGTCTGAAAGCCTAGTTAGGAAAAGACCACACCTCCCTTCAAATGAGAACGACAATCACGTCTAGTTCTTCCCCTGAGCTCTTAACTTTAAGAACAATTAATTCAATAGGGACCCTTCCAGGGGCAATCCATTGGTATCAAGGTTCAACACAACCTTGAACTTACAAACCTCTATATGTATCATATTTTTCCATTCGCTTAAGTCCAACTCAAGAAAATACTCTTGAGGCAGTGTCCTTCCATACCTTCACAACATCACGTTCAAATGTTTTTTTCTCCAGGTGTTTTCCTCTTCTTCTAGAGCCAAAGAGCCCCTTATAACTTCTACTAAGATCTTTTTATCTCCAAGGAAGGAAGAGAGAGAGTTAACTTTCATAACTATTTACAAGTTCTAGAATTTGTTTAGAGTCTTTTCCCAGGAATTTCAAGACTTGTCAAAATTTATTATTAGAGTTTACTCAGCTTTCCTCCAAGCCTTAATTACCATAGTCTCATGTAATAAAAAGAAATAAATGATAGTAATAACACATATTTACAACACTGCATTGTTACGTCTCTCCTCCCTTATGTGAAATGTCATCCTTGATGTTCATTCTTTCCTTTTGGAATTGGTCAGGATATGCTTGTTGCATAAATCTTTCATCCTCCCTGGAGGCCTCTTCTGGGATAAAGTGTCTCTAATGCACATTAACCTGGGTGATAGATCACCTTTGTAACATTATTTCTCTCTTATGGAGAATATGCAGAGGCTCTACCAGAAACTCTCCATCTGGTTTGATCTGTCACACAGACACAATTATGTTGTTGTTTTTTCTTTGATGACTGATTTAAAGAATACATTTATAAAACCTTTAATTTCTTATCTTACCTGTGCATCTCGTCAATTAATCACATCCCTAGAATCACACACATATTTCTTTAGAAAAGAAACATGAAACACATTGTGAACCCATATATGGCTTGGTAATGCAAGTTGGTATGCTACGGGTCCCACTCTTTTCAAATTTGGAAGGGTCCACAGTATTAATGATCTAGATCTCTTCATCTACTAGAATTAACCAAGATATTTTACTTCTTCGATGTTAGCAGAATTGCATATCAAGGAGTATGAAGTCCATGTATGCATATTGTAAAGAAGATGAAACATAACAGCAACCATCAAATCATGAACAAAAACTCATTGATAATAGAGTTCACCTAGTGTGCATTACATCTTTGCGCCTAATGTCAAGAGTGTGGAGGTTTTTTCATTAAATGTTGCAATATCATGATGAGTACATAGTACATTCTTTGTCATTACAAGGATAAGTTCACTCAAAAAGAGTGGCATGTCTCTCTGTGAGATGTTCTTCCTATAGGAACTCTCACTCATGTGGGCCCTCCTTCAACATGACAAGCTAATAAATTCTCAAATGAAGTGGAATACAAGTATCCCTCAATGTAATGGTAATTAAGGACATTGACAACAAATCAAAATAAAGACATGGAATCACCGCATCATTTACCTCCACTTTTGGGGATGGCGGTAAAATGCAAATCCTAGCTCAGGAAATGGATTGCACTGTTGAATTCATGGAACAAAATCATGTCAAACGACTATAAAATTTTCCCCTTTCTGACACCATCAAATTATGGACCCTCAAAAATATCGAAGGTTCCCCCAAATATTCCTTCCTGAAGATGGCTGAAAAACCCACTACTCTGATGGAAATTCTGAGCACGCCACTGTGCTCCTTGTGAAATTCTGTGAAAAATGACTATAAATTTGGCATCATTTTATCTTTGTCAAAAATCATCCTCCAAGGGAATCCTTTAGACTCCGCAAAATCTTACAGAGATTCCTTGTTGCTGGGCACTTGAATTTCCACTTCCCATTTGGGGAATGGGACCACACCATCACGTTCCCTGTGAAATTTTTGTTCCTTTGAGTAAAACATTGAGATTTTTGTACCATTGTAAAAAATCACCCCTAGGGAATCTTTTAGATTCCACATTACATAAAAGTATATTCTGTGAAATATTTTAAGGAATATTCCCTTGGAATATACCCACATTGAAATCCATGTCTATCTCTTAATTTTGTCTGCACAATGATCCGCTCGTGGTTCCACAAGTCTGCCCCCCACAGGTCCCATTTCGAATGATGAATGAAATTTTTTATAATGCCAAGGGATGGATTGGCAAAGGTATGGGTTGTTAGCCTGTTGGTGGCTTCAACTATTATTGTGGGGGTGGACTGGATTCAAAACTCACCCACTCCAACCTTGGTGTATAACTATCTAATAATAAGTTGCTTTTTTTTATTAACTCGTCAGTTTGAATACAACGTGGCCACCATTTCATTTTATATGGGTTTCAGTCGGGGGTTGGGCGGGTTTGTCGAAGGTGTGTGTGTGCATGTGTGTGTGTGTGTATATATATATAGATTAAAATTTTCCATTGGTCAAGGACCATTGGCAGGTGGCAAGGGTGGCAACCGCCCACCCATATATATAGATATATATAGATATATATAAATATATATTATATATATATTATTTTTTATTAACGATGTAGTTAAAAATCTTCCACCAGAAATAAAAGGTTACTAAACAAATTAAAGAGGCAACAAAACACTTGTTCCAGTGGCCAAATTTCGTGCATTAGGACTCTACCAAATTGTTTCCTCGTTAATGATTACCACTTGGCCAAGTTTTACCAGAACGTGTTGGAAATAATACTGAGAGGGGGGGTGAATCAGTATTATCAGATCAGATAAAACTTTTCAATTTCATACTCAGAAACATATACGCGACTTCAGTTAAGTGAACCCGCGTGTACACGCGACTGTGTCTAATGCAACTAGCGTATATCCAGAGATCTTATGATTCAGTTAATCTTATCTTCAGTAAATGCATCAGAACATTATTAAGCATATTAACAGTAAACAGGTGCAGTATAACAGAACAGATCATCACACAAAAGCCACACACATGAACACCATGATATAAGGTGGAAACCCAATGTGGGTGAAAACCACCTGCTGCAATTTGTCTCTTTCTTCTTTAATGAGAACTTCTTTTACAATGTACTGGTGCAGTCCTTTACCAGCACGTAGGCTACAACCTGCAGAGGGCTACAACCCTCTTAGCTCTTGTACTAGCCGATCCATTTACTAGTACGTAGGTGCCTACCTACAGAATGCTTCTTTACTCGTTTTCCAGCTGCTAGTGGAAGGGAGCTACAACCCCCTGGCTCTTGTACTGGCTGATATGTTTACCAGTACGTAGGTGCCGGCCTACGAGCTACCCGGGACCACGTTTCATACATTTTCATACTGGATCCATAAGACAATCATCATTGTAGTACAACCTGCATCATTAATCACTGAAACACCCAATTCTGAATCACTGTAACCCTATCAACAATAACCAGACAATCATAGCAACAACCAGATCCAGCTCCATATTCAAATATCATACTTCACATTGTATACGCTACTTGGATGAACCCAACCTGCGTGTATACGCTCTTTTACCAAAACCAACTCGCGTACAGATCTATAAATTCAACCTTAAAACTCTGCAGCTATATCAGACATCAAAACATACCCAGATCATAATAATAAACATGCGTCAGTAGATCTAGTCTATCCAGAGTCAAACCATATGAAGATAATCATTCCAAGCCTTGAGATCTCGTTCCATCATTCATCATCCTCCACATGGGTGAAACCTTGGTTCAGATCACCAACCCATAACCAGCACTTGGATCACACACTTTCTCAGATCTTCATCACTCACACTTGCTCTCTTTGGCCTAGTGATCTTCTCCTTATATAGCCTTAGGCCTTGCTCAATACCAAGAGCCAAAACCATAGTAACACAATACCATCAACCTCGAAACTAGGGATCGACACGTCCGTCGAGACACCATGGTCCAAAACCATAGGCACAACTTCCAAGGACTAACTGCCACTGACCAAAGGTACGTTTTCACATGTACGCGCTTTTACTGAAGCCAACCTGCGTGTACACGCTGATTCTCCTTGCTGAACCTGCGTATATCTCTTTCTTGTCCTGCTGTACTGAGATCTGTCCACTAGTTAAGTTGCCATCACCTGTACCAGTCTCTGAGCACCTGTACCAATCTCTGAGTGAGTTGCCATCAAGGACAACACTTGAATCATAATGCCAACAATCTCCCCCTTTGGACTTGATGGCAACCACCACACCAAGTCACTCTCCCCCTTTGACATCAAGGGCAAAGGGTGGACCAAGATATTCTCTTCTTTGGTATACCTTCTGCTGTCCATACTGCTGTCCATACTCCCCCTGAGTACATGCTGAAATCTCCAAATGTGCTCCCCCTTTGTGTATGCCAAAGTGTACCAATCTATCCATTCTGCTCTTGCTGAATTGTGCTGTTCATGCTCCCCTTGACTGTAGGCAAGATCTGCAAAATATGTTCTTCAAGAAGAACAAAGACTTATACATTATAGAAGACCTTCCTATCACCAAAGACTCAATACATACATTCATCACCCAACCTAGTGGGGATATACCAATATTGACTCATCCACCTAACCATGTGGAGATACATTAAGAGTTTACTCATGACAATACATAAACATTTCATCATTCATCCCAGGCATAGTGGGGAAACCAACATAGGCCGTTATATGACCTTGACATCATAAAAGAGATATCATAAAGAGATACATGACATAGTGATGAAATATCTAGACCAAGACTTATGAAAGCCACTAGTAGCATCATGATCTGTACCATAAGCATCAGCCTGCAATACCATTCCTAAACAGCAAGATGTATCATTTAGCTTCATAGACTTTATCAACAACTTCTAACCATAATGCCAACAATGAATTATTTGAAGAATCTGCTCCCCCTGAGTGTGAGCCAACCATGTCTGAACCATTTCCTGAGTCTGTTCTGCTCCCCCTGAGCCTGAGCCAACCATGACTGAACCTGGGTCTGTTCTGCTGCCCTTTCTCCATATACGCGACTTTGCAGCCTGTAACTCGCGTATATACGCGGCTTTCCTTCATGAAACTTGCGTATGAGAATTAGAACACTGAAGTTTTACACCTTCAGCTCCCCCTGAGTTTGTTATGTCTGTGCTGTGCTGAGTACCCTGTGCTGTGCCATATTTTTCTGACTGAACTTCCTTTTTCTTCCATATCTTCAAGCATGTTGATGATTTCTTCTTATCATGAGCTTTGTTCCTGCAATCTCTTGCTTTATGTCCAAACTTGTTACATGCATAGCATCTTACATGTTTCATATTCCTCCTGTAGCAATCAGCAGCTTTGTGGCCAAGCATATTGCAAGAAAAACAATATCCATTAAAGTACCTCGAATGTGATGATCTTTCTGCATGATGGTCTTGAAACCTTCTTCTTCTACATATGGCTGCAACATGTCCAAGATTATGACATACATAACATTCAACATTATTCAGTGGAGGAAATAATCGTCTATCACGTCCATAGTTAGGAGTAAAGAATCTTCCTTGAGGAATTTCTTTCCTTGGTTGTTCCTTGTTGGGCATTTCAGATTTCTCATTAGAGTTTCTTGCCTCACCTTGTGAACTAGATTCACCTTCAACATATCCACGAAAACCAAGACCAGTCTTGATAGCAGGAGATCTTTGACTATGAAGAATATCATCCAAGACTTTAGTACTATCTTGAAATCGTAAAAGCTTATCCTTTTCTTCTATTTTACCTTTCAGGATATTTACCTCAACTTGATGTTGTTCTTCCTTTTCAAGACAGTGCTTCTCCAAGGTCTCTTCAGCTTTCCTTCCTTCATCCAACTGATGCCTTAGTTTGAGGATCTCGTTTTCTTGCTCTTTATTCAGTGCTAGCAGCATTTCTCGAATTCTGGAGGCACATTCTAACTGATCTTCTAATCTGATGATTTCTTCCTTGAGGGCATTCTCCCTTTTGCTAGGTAGATCTTGTTGATCTATGATTTGATCTGATGCTTCATTTGCTTGTCCATCTTCAATCTGAGATGCTTCAGGATCTGAACACTTGCTTCCACTCAACGACAGGTTGTCATTTTTCCTTTGAGCTGTCTTCTTCTTCTGACGTGCTTTCTTCCCCATTGTTCTACGAATCTCCTTCAAGCGATCAAGCTTCTCTGAAGGACCCGCTCTGATACCAATTGTTGGAAATAATACTGAGAGGGGGGGTGAATCAGTATTATCAGATCAGATAAAACTTTTCAATTTCATACTCAGAAACATATACGCGACTTCAGTTAAGTGAACCCGCGTGTACACGCGACTGTGTCTAATGCAACTAGCGTATATCCAGAGATCTTATGATTCAGTTAATCTTATCTTCAGTAAATGCATCAGAACATTATTAAGCATATTAACAGTAAACAGGTGCAGTATAACAGAACAGATCATCACACAAAAGCCACACACATGAACACCATGATATAAGGTGGAAACCCAATGTGGGTGAAAACCACCTGCTGCAATTTGTCTCTTTCTTCTTTAATGAGAACTTCTTTTACAATGTACTGGTGCAGTCCTTTACCAGCACGCAGGCTACAACCTGCAGAGGGCTACAACCCTCTTAGCTCTTGTACTAGCCGATCCATTTACTAGTACGTAGGTGCCTACCTACAGAATGCTTCTTTACTCGTTTTCCAGCTGCTAGTGGAAGGGAGCTACAACCCCCTGGCTCTTGTACTGGCTGATATGTTTACCAGTACGTAGGTTCCGGCCTACGAGCTACCCGGGACCACGTTTCATACATTTTCATACTGGATCCATAAGACAATCATCATTGTAGTACAACCTGCATCATTAATCACTGAAACACCCAATTCTGAATCACTGTAACCCTATCAACAATAACCAGACAATCATAGCAACAACCAGATCCAGCTCCATATTCAAATATCATACTTCACATTGTATACGCTACTTGGATGAACCCAACCTGCGTGTATACGCTCTTTTACCAAAACCAACTCGCGTACAGATCTATAAATTCAACCTTAAAACTCTGCAGCTATATCAGACATCAAAACATACCCAGATCATAATAATAAACATGCGTCAGTAGATCTAGTCTATCCAGAGTCAAACCATATGAAGATAATCATTCCAAGCCTTGAGATCTCGTTCCATCATTCATCATCCTCCACATGGGTGAAACCTTGGTTCAGATCACCAACCCATAACCAGCACTTGGATCACACACTTTCTCAGATCTTCATCACTCACACTTGCTCTCTTTGGCCTAGTGATCTTCTCCTTATATAGCCTTAGGCCTTGCTCAATACCAAGAGCCAAAACCATAGTAACACAATACCATCAACCTCGAAACTAGGGATCGACACGTCCGTCGAGACACCATGGTCCAAAACCATAGGCACAACTTCCAAGGACTAACTGCCACTGACCAAAGGTACGTTTTCACATGTACGCGCTTTTACTGAAGCCAACCTGCGTGTACACGCTGATTCTCCTTGCTGAACCTGCGTATATCTCTTTCTTGTCCTGCTGTACTGAGATCTGTCCACTAGTTAAGTTGCCATCACCTGTACCAGTCTCTGAGCACCTGTACCAATCTCTGAGTGAGTTGCCATCAAGGACAACACTTGAATCATAATGCCAACAGAACGTTGACTAGCTATAACTTGAGCATACGAACTCGGATTTGAGTGTTGTTCACACCGTTGGAATCAGAGTGCTGAGCGCTATGATTTGGTCCTAATTTCACTTTAATATGAGGACTTTTATTTTTGAGCTATTTATGGATTCTAAGCATTCCTAGATCCACCTAGAACATTCCTCCCCACTGAGGAGATTTTGTTCCTCCAAACGCATGAACATACTCCGCAACTATTGTGTTATATTGCAGGCACAACAAGTTTCATAACAAGTCACACTTCCTTCTCCTTCACCCTTGTTCTTAATAGCCATAAGAGATGATTTGAAACATGTATCCACTGCAAACCTGTAGTACAATATTTTCATACTGCATATTCAATTACATGACCAATCATCACCCAAGCATACCCATACTTTCCAAGAGCTTATAACACACACTCTGTGGTCAAGTTTACATCATAATAGAAATCAATACCCAAGCTATCAATAAAAGGCCAAAACATCATCGTTTCTTTAACAAGTGATAGGAAACACATCATTACTTTTACATTTATATCACAACATAGGATTTACAAAATGTTTCCATGACCAACTACCACTTTTAGTAAAACCATCTCTCACTCATAAAAGTGAATGGATCATCATCTTCTAATCGATTCAATTTTTGAATAACTTTTTCAACTAGTTCATGCATTGGTGCTTTGTCCTTGCTACATTGCTCTGGATGGAGCCTCCAACATGTGGCTCTTTGATGTCCACCTATGTTACACTGATTGCAAAAAATATTCTTCCTCTAGACCTGCTTAACCTTCTTCCTTCCTTGATGTGGAGAAGGGCTTTCACACCTCATCCTCTTTCTTGCTGCCATTCTTTTCGAGCACTCAACAACCACATGGTTATGTAAACCATAAAAACTACATAGTTTTCTATGCCATGATTTCTTCTCATCATTAATAGTATGCTTGTAATCAAAATGAACTCTAAAATACTGAGACACTTTATACCTCTTTTGGTTGTCCCTGGTGCAATCCTGGCGATGAGATTTTGCCTTAGCTTTTCCTCTAGAATGTGCACTATCATGGGAGGATTGTGATGTGTCGCAATCATCCTCTTTCTTCGATGGCTTTGACAATATCTTGGAAGCTTCTACTACCTTTGACCACTCTCCTTCAATGTATCCCAAACTTGAAAATTGAGGTCTTTGTACCACCTCCAATGGTTGAGTCATTCCTTGGCCATTAACACCAAGTCCTCCTACTTTATACCCCATCTTGGTAAGTAGTGTCATGCTAGTTCCTGAAATGGGTACCTCCATATTTCCAACAGAAATAGTATCACATGAAAATGAAAATAAAGAATGATCAACATTGTTTACCTTACTTGTTGATTAAAAATAGATGATGATGGCTTCACTAAGCCTTTTCTACACTTCAATTTTTCCAAGGCCTCTTCCATGGATCTTAACTGAAGTTGCACTCTTTGCTTCTCCTCTTTTTCTTCTCGTAGAAGTCTCCTCAATTAAGCATGCTCTACTTGAAGTCTATGATTGATCTCCTCATTTAAATGATGAGAAGAGAGTGAAGAACATGAATGTTTACTCGAGGGGGTAGATGGAGCATCGTCCTATGTTATTTCTTTCTCCCTTTCCTCTCTTGTGATCTTTTCCTCATAATTTGCATACATTATGTCCACCGTGCATGCCATCCTAAGGAGGTCCTCGTAGAGATATTTTCTGTTCTTCATTTCCCTTCTTGTAGCACATTTAATCATTCCCACTCGCAGTTCACATCAGCAAGAAGACCGCTGTCATACCAAACTTGATCAAGATCTCTTCAGCTATTGGAATTATCCAAGATCTTTTACTTATGTGATTTTAACAGAATTTCATATGAAAGAGTATGAAAAGCCACATATGCATACTATGAAAAAGATGAAACATAACAAAAAACATCAAATCAAAAACACAAACTCATTAATAATGAAGTTCACCTAGTGTGGGTTACATCTCCAGGTCCGGTGTCAAGGTTGGGGAGGCCACTTCATTAAATGTTTCAAGATGATTATGAGTACAAAATACATTCTTTGTCATTACAAGGATAAATTCCCTCAACCAGAGCGATATGTCTCTCCATGAGATTTTCTTCCTATAGTAACTCTCACTCATATGGGCCCTCCTTCAACATGACAAGCTAATAAATTCTCACATCAGGTGGCATACACGTATCCCTCAATATAATCATAATCAAGAATGTTGAAAAAAACATCATCTCAGCAAATTAGAATAAAGGCATGGCATCACTACATTAGTTACCACCACTTTTGGGGATGGCTAGAAAATGCAAAGCTTAGTTGATGAAATGAACTACACCACTAAATTTGTGGCAAGAAACTGTGTCAAACGACTATAAACTTTTCCCCTTTCTGAGATCATCAAATTTTGGATCCTCGGGAATTTTAAAGATTCCCCAAAAAATTCCTTCCTATAGATGGCCAAATAATTCACTGCTTAGATGGAAATTCTGAGCACACCATTGTTCTCCTTGCAAAATTCTTTGGAAAATGACTATAAAGTCGGAATCATTCTGTGTCTGTCAAAAATCAGCTTCCAAGGGAATCTTTTAGATTCCATAAGATTCTACAAATATTCCTTGTTGTTGGTTGCCTGAGCTTCTGCAACTTAGATGGGTAAATGAACCACACCATCATGTTCCCTACGAAATTTTGGTTCTTTTGAGTATAAATTTTGCATGTTTGTGCCACTTTGAAGAATCTGTTGGCATTATGATACAAGTGTTGTCCTTAATGGAAACTCACTCACAGGTCAATTCAGTTTTGGTAAAAGGCAACTCACAGTACAATAGGTATATTCAGAGGTAACAAGGTAGTGGTACAAAAGAACAAGAAGATGGAACTAAGGTCTACTAATCAGAATAAAGAAGGTAAAAGAAAAGGTTGTTGAAAATCAATTTAAGAAGTATACATAGGTCCACTTAGTCAAAACAACATGCACACGCTAGTCCACTGAAAAAAAAGAGTGTATACGTATACATGCACTCCCATAGGAAGAAAAGCGCATACATGTTAGAAAACCAAGGTTTTGGTCCGAGGTATTTGGTCCATGGTATTTACCCTAGGTATTTGGTCCAAGGTATTTGGTTCGTGGTATTGACCCTAGGTATTTGGTCCATGGTATTGACCCTAGGTATTTGGTCCAAGGTATTGGTCCTAAGTGGTTTTGGTCCAAGGTATTAACAAAGGGCCTAAAGATATATAAGGAGGAGAAGATTATAAGGCCAAGTGTGCAAGTGTATGGGTTTCTAAGGAATACTTCTATCTGAAGTATATTTTGTGTTGTAGGGGCTATGTTTGTGGTTTGATCTGAAATATTTTGTGCATCTTAAATTCAATGTTGGATTGGGATGATAAGACCAAAAATGACTTATTATTGGATGATCTGATACCGGTTGGCCTATATCTAATCATGTACATGTATTTTACTCTTTAAATGTTGTGATTTGGGTTTGTCAGAAGTTCAAAAGTGCAGCAAAGTTATGAGTTAATATTTACAGATCGGTATGCTGGTTCATCTCTTCAAAAGCACGTGTACATGTAGGTTATACTCTTCAAAATAGCGTATACAAAAGAAAAGCCTCTTCTTTAGATCTGACTGATCTATCTGATCAATTCTGCAGTTTTACTATTGTATGTCAATGAAGTCTTCTTAGATATGACTATAAAATAGAGTGCATAAGGAGGTTGGTATTTTATTGATTGATTATATAAGTGAGAAAAAGTGATCTTTGTTGCTGCCTGTGTAAAGCCCTATAAGTTTACAGTAGATGTTCAGTATATTGCTCGTTGGTATAGACTTGACTAAGAAGTTTTATGTTTTTCGTAGTTTTGAAGGTATACATAGGTTTAATTATAGGAAGTAGCATATACACGCAGGTTGGGTTTAGTAAAGTAGCGTGTACATTCTGATGCATGATTTTTGAGGTTGCAGTTGATTCTTGGGTTCAGCACAGTGTTCTGGTGATAGTGATCTAATTGTTTAGATTAACTAATTATTAGTTGATGCAATTTGAGTTTCAAAGTTTCTGATGGTCCCAGTCTAAAAATTTGATGAAACGAGACCTTCATGTGTATTGTTGTGTACTAGGAGCATTGTGTGTAAAAATTTATGAAATGTGATCCCTGGAGGAAGAGAAACGTTCGTAGCCTTTTGTAGGTTGACGCATACATACTAGTAATCACATGCTAGTACAAGAGCTATGGGGTTGCAGCTCCCTTCCAATAGAAGCCGAAAAGTGAGAGAAGGTTGTAGCCTTCTATAGTTGGGTGCCTGCATATTGGCATGAGTATGCACCAGTACAATATTGTAAACATATTTTTTTATTATTAAAAGAAGACAAAGACGACAGCAGCAGGTGGTTTTCACCCACATTGGATTTCCACCTTAAATCTTGGTGTTCATGTGTGTTGCTTATGTGTGATGCTTTATTATGTTTTACTACATTATTTAATAAGTTACTAATGCACTGATTAAATATCAACACATGATAAATTTTCTAAATTACAAGTTCTCTAGAAATACGCTGCTTTCTCTAATCATAGTTGTGTGTACACGCTAGTTCACCTCATAGAAGTAGCCTATATAAATCAGTTTTGGAAATAAAATTATTGATCTGATAATACTCATTCACCCCCCCCCCCCTCTCAATATTATTTCCAACAATTGGAATCAGAGTAGGTCCTTTAGAAGAAGCTTGACTGCTTGAAGGGAGATCTTTCAAGATGAATAATCATGAAGGCAGGGGATCCATCAGACCACCAATATTCAAAGGGAGAAACTTAGTATATTGGAAAATAAGAACCAAAGCCTATCTAAAATCACTTGGAGCCAATGTTTGGGAAATTGTGGAAGGAGGATATCCATTTCCTACAGCAATTCCTACAGACTCTGCAGGTAAGAAGTTATACAAAACCAATTTCAAAGTTGTCAATACATGATTGGGAAGTTTGTGAGAATCAGAATTTGTCAAGGTCATATAGCTCAAGACAGCCAAAGAAATATGGGACAAAATCATTCAGAGCTACGAAGGAGACTCCTAGGTAAAACATGATAAGATTCAAACTCTCAGAATTCAGTATGAAACTCTTAAGATGCATGGTGATGAGAGTATATCTAGTTACTTTTTACATATATATGAGATCGTTAATTTCATGAAAAATCTCGGTGAAGAGATAAATGAATTTACTTTAGTTGAGAAAATTTTGAGATCATTGTCTGCCAAATTTGAGTCAAAAGTGTTTGCCATAGAAGAAAAATAGTACCTTCATACTATCATTGTGACTCAACTTCACGAAATCCTAACTTATTTTGAAATGAGAAAAGGAGGTCCATCAAATATGAGAGAAGCCGCATTTAAAACATGAGCAAAGGGAAAAGAAAAGGAAAAGCACAATGAATCAGGACACATTTTAGAAGAATAAGATGAGGTAAATTTTGTCAAGAAGCTTCAATGGGGTTCTGGAAGGTTCATAGGTAAACTACCTTTCAAATGCTTTGCTTGTGGTAGAGTCGGTCACTATGCTTCCAAATGTCCTCATAAAGATAAATATTGAAAATGGAAGGAATATGCAAAAGGCAATAGAAAATAGGTAGTGAATAGGAAGAGTTACTATACACATGAAGGTAGTGATGGTTTATCTAATAGTGATGAAGATGAAAGTGAACAATATTATAGACTACTCATGGCTTATGAAAATGATGCTTTTTTGGATGCATTAGAAGAGGAATAATTTCTTGAAGAAATCACTAAACTCAAAGTCTATTTAGAAGAAAAGAACATGATCATAGATACTTTGACACACCAACTTGCTGAAAGAGAAAAGCACAATGAAAATCTAGAACGTGAAATTGTGGGTCTAAGAAAAGATCTTGAGAAGACAAAATCTCTCAATCTTAGATTTTCTAAAGGATCAAAAACTTTAAATGAAATTATCAAGGTTCAGTGTTCTCCTCTGATAAATACAGGTCTTGGATATACTGAATAATCATCTCAATCACAAAGTTGTCAACCTCCACTAGAAGCATCTTGATGCAGCAAAGACTAGTGAACAATATGTCAATCATCATAAAAGACCTAAAACTACTCATCAGGTAGATCATACTCAATTCACTTCAAGAAACAATATTAGTAGAAGCTGCAACCAATAGGTAAACAATATCAAAAGATTTTATGATCGCAGAAACTTCTTTAATGGGCAATGTTTTTCATGTCATAACTTTGGGCACAAGGCTGCTCAATGTGTTGCTTACAAAACCATCATTACTAGAGAAGCATGAAATCAAAGTAGTGTAACAGGAATCAAGAAAAGTTCTTATAATAACTTTTATCCTCTTGAAAATTAAATAGAATGCTCAATTTGTAACAACTTTGGTCATGAAGAATTTGAATGCAGGAGCAAATTTCAGACAACACTTCAAAAGGAGAAAATTCCACTTAATCCCAAGATATGGAGAAGGAAGGAATCGCAATCAGAAAGATGTGGCATAACTTTGTATGTAGAAGGACAAGAAAATCAATGGTAAATCGATAATGGATGCTCCAAACAAATGATAAGTGATAAAGAGAAAATTCATTCATATAATTCTTTAGAAAAGGAAAAGAATGTCTCATTTGGAAATGACACTCCAGCTGTCATTAAAGGTAAAGGTTTTTTTTTCTTGAAAGAAAAGGTTAAAGCTGGAAATGTCATGTATGTAGATGGTTTAAAGCATAACATGTTGAGTGTCAGTCAAATGTGTGATCAAAGAAATGAAGTCATGTTTTGATCAAATGGATGTACGGAGCTTGATATAGGAAATACCTTGATCAAAGGTACAAGAAATCCAAAAAGCTTATACATACTCAAAGGAGGACAACAACAATGATATCTAAGAAAAACAGATGAAAAATGGATGTGGCATAGAATATTGGGATAATATTTTCTCAAATAAGAAAAGTATGTAGGCTCAAGGCAGTTTGTGATCTTCCAGATATCAACATCCCATAAAATACCATATGCAAACCATGTCAAAATGGTAGCAAAGCATATTTCACTTCATTGAAAAGGAAGGGTCAACAAGTAAGCCTCTTGAACTCATCCATACTAATTTATGTGAACCAACAAGGAAAAATTCACCTTGTGGAGAAGAATAATTTATTTTGATTATTGATGATTTTTCCAGAATGTGTTGGATAGGTCTTCTAAAGCATAAAGATGAAGCATTTGAAAAGTATAAAGCCTTCAAATCTTTGGTTGAAAATGAATCAGATTGAAAAATCAAATGTCTTAGATCTAATCGAGGGGGAGAATCCATATCAAATGGATTCTTTGAGTTTTCTAAACAACATGGAATAAAAAGGAAATTCTCCACCACAAGAACTCCTCAGCAAAATGGTGTGGCAGAAAGGATAAACATAATAGTTCAACAAATCGCTCAAGCTACGCTAGATGAATTTGGAACTCCTGCAACCTTCTAGGGTGAAGTTGCATTTGTTGTTGTGACTATTCTCAACAAAGAGAATGTTCAGGTAAATAGAAATCAAACTCCACATGAACTTTGGTATGGTAATCCTCCCACTATAAAACACTTAAAAGTTTTTGGAACCAAATGTTTTATCAAAAGGATTGATGAAAAACTTGGTAAGTTTGAACCTAGAGTAGACGAAGGTATTCTTCTTAGTTATTCTTATAGAAGTAAAGGATACAAATGTTATAATAAAAGACTTTGGAAATTGTTGAAAGCATTGATGTTGTAGTTGATGAAGCATGCAGAAATCCAGATGAAATCAATAGAAGAATATAACAATGAGTAAGATGAGGAATTCTTTCCCGCTTCAAATAAAAGTGATATTGAAGAAGAAACCAATGAATCATCATAAGATGATACACTATATAGGGAAAGGACTCCATCCAGGTATATTCAGAAGAATCATCCAGAATCTCAAATTCTAGGAGAAAAGGAGCCTCATTTACAGACAAGAAGAACTCTTACAGGGACCTCAAGCTATCTAGCATTACTATCATCCATCGAACCTCAAAATGTAAATGAATTCTGCAAAGATGAATGCTGGGTCAAGACCATGGATGAAGAACTTGAGCAAATTGAAAAGAATGATACTTGGGAATTAGTTCCTAGACCTCATGATAAAAATATTATAGGAACAAAATGGATATTTAAGAACAAGCTGAATGAAGACGTAGAAGTTATTAAAAACAAAGTCGTACTTGTTTGTAAAGGATATGCTCAACAAGAAGGTATAGATTTTGAAGAAGCTTTTGCACCTGTTGCCAAAATTTAAGCCATAAGGATGTTTCTTGCCCTTTCTCTTTTTCGGAAGTTCAAAGTATATAAATGGATGTAAAATCATCCTTCCTTAATGGAGATTTAAAAGAATTTTATATTGAACAACCAAAAGGATTCATTCTTAGAAATGATGCAAAGCTCGTATGCAAGCTCAAAAATGCTCTCTATGGTCTGAAACAAGCTCCAAGGGCTTGGTATTTCCACGTTGAAAAATATCTACAGCAACAAGGCTTTACAAGAGGTTTTGCAGATAGCAATTTATACACATAGATTGAAAATGATAAATTGCTAATTATTGTTGTTTATGTTGATGATATCATTTTTGGTAGCAATGAAGAATCCATGAGTCAGAATTTTTCTTCGGTAATGAAACAAGAATTTGAAATGTCCTTACTTGGTGAACTTACTTATTTTCTTGGTCCACAAGTTCAGCAAACAAAATATGGTATTTTTCTTTCATAAACCAAATATCTCAAGTAGATCTTGAAAAAGTATGGAATGGAAGATTCTAAACCAGTATGTACTCCAATGGTAACAGGATGCAGTCTCAGATCTAATGATGAATCGCCATTAGTAAACCGACCAACTTACGGATGTATGATTGGAAGTCTGCTTTATCTAACAAGTACCAAACCTAACATCATGCACACAGTAGGAATTGTTGGAAGGTTCCAAGCAAATCCAAAAGAATCACATCTCCAGGAAGTCAAAATAATTTTCAAATATCTTCAAGGAACTCAGGAATTTGGACTATTGAATCCTAAAGATACATACCTTACTCTTCATGCAGATATAGATGCAAATTGGGTAGGAAGCATTGATGATCGAAATATCACTGGTGGTGGTGCATTCTATATGGGTTCCCGGTTAGTTTCTTGGTTCAATAAGAAACAAAGTTCGATTGCCTTATCTATAGCTGAAGCAGAATATGTGGTTGCTGCATCTTACTCCACACAACTACTTTGGATGATGCAAACTTTGCAAGACATTCAGATCACATGTACTCCACCCATCTCCATTCTATGTGATAATACAAGTGCCATCAGTATTTCAAAAAATCCTATCATGCACTCCAAGACCAAGCACATACACATCAAGTACCATTTTCTACGAGAACAAGTGCTTGAACAAAAAGTAAAATTGGAGTATGTTCCCTCCAAAGAATAGGTTGCTGATATATTCACTAAACCACTGCTAAGAGAAACATTTGAATATCTCAGACAAAAGCTAGGAGTAGTTGTTGCATCATTCTACTGTTAAATCCAGTTTTTTAGAGGAAGGTTATTATACACGAGTTTCATGAAGTATAGTGACGTATACATGTGGGTTTTTATGGATGAAGAAGTGTATATGTTTTTCTGAAAGAAAAACAGCGGGTCAGACTCTGCTATGGGTGCTCTATTTGATGTTGATGATTATAGTTTGACGATATGCTTTGTTCATTGATTTTTATTTAACTGACAAAGATGCCTTGATGAATGACTTGTTGAAAATGTACACGTGCCATAGGTTCAGGGGGAGCATTAGCCTTCACACAAATTCTGCATTGTTGGCATTATGGTTGTTGAGTCCAACTATGGCTTCAGATATTTATACCATTTATTTCTTAATTCATGTAAAGGTCTAGGGTGTCATATGACTTCTCATACATTTGAATGAGTCCTATTAAACAAATGATGTAATTTTTATCCCCACTTTGCATGGGATGGATGATGTAATATTTATTGTATTTCTGCCATGTATAAACAATTGGTATATCCCCACTTGGTTGGATGGATGAGTCAAATGTGGTGTATCCCCACTTGGTTAGGTGATTGATGTATGTATGAGTCAATGGTCATAAGGAGGTCATACTCACTTAGTTGAGTTATAGAGTCGTGTTATTCTTTTGAATCATATCTCTACAAACTCGTCATGTACTTAGGGGGGAGCATGAATAACATAATGTATATCCAAGGAGGAAAGTTGCTTGGTCCACCCTTTTCCCTTGATGCCAAAGGAGGAGAGTATTTTGTGTTAGTATTTTGGTGTTGCATGTTATCTCTAAGATTTTCTATAGCTTGCAGTAATCAACACCATCATGGTTGCCATCAAGTCCAAAGGGGGAGATTGTTGGCATTATGATACAAGTGTTGTCCTTGATGGAAACTCACTCACAGGTCAATTCAGTTTTGGTAAAAGAAAACTCGTAGTAAAATACGTATATTCAGAGGTAACAGGGAAGTGGTACAGAAGAACAAGAAGATGGAACTAAGGTCTACTGATCAGAATAAAGAAGGTAAAGGAAAAGGCCGATGAAAAGAAATTTAAGAAGTATACGTGTTATGAAACCAGCTCAAGAAAAGATAGAAAATATAGATCAACGCCTTAGAATTCAGCCTCTTCGAGGGGGCAACCTCCTTTACATTACATAAATGAACAACTCTTGGATGATTCAAATGAAAAAACCTCCTTTCTATATATAGGAGTCTAAGGAGTCACAATATAATCCAGCCGACCTAACAATAATAATATAAAGCCACAAAAATAACAATAGAGGGATTCTATGGGGCACAGTAATAACAATATGGGGGCAATAGGGGCACAACAATATTAATAAGGGGTATAACTACAATAGTAATAGGGTAATCACTAGTATTATAGGGACCCAACATGCCCCTCTCCTTCAAAAAAGTGTTGTCCTCAACGCTTGAGTAGTTCTGGATACTTCTGCATAAAATTTTCATCCTCCCATGTGGAATCTTCAGCGAATAATTTCTTCCACTTGATAAGATACTCTGAAATTGATCGATTTCATAGCTGTCGAGTTCTTGTTTCTGTGACTGCTTCCGGTTCCAATATAATTTTTCCTTCCTCGTCAAGTTCTAGCAATATTGTTTGAACTGGGAGCTTGTCGCCTATAACCTTCTTTAAACATGAAACATGGAAAACTGGGTGCAATCGAGAAGCTGCAGGAAGCTCCAATTTGTATGCCATAGTACCAATCTTTTGCAACACCTTGTATGGACCATAATACTTTGGTGATAATTTATTATCCTTCTTAGCTTGCTTGAGGGACATTTGCTTATATGGTTGTAGCCGTAGGAATACCCAATCACCTACATCAAAACTTCTTTCACTGCGATGTTGATCTGCCTGTTGTTTCATTCTATTATGTGCCAACATGAGGTTATCCTTTAAGAGTTGGAGGACTTTTTGTTGATGTTCGATGTGATGTTCCACTACCTGAACCTTAGAATTTTCTCTTAAATATGATGTGATGGATGGTGGTTGATACCCATAAAGTGCCATAAATGGGGTCATTTTTGTTGCTGTATGGAAGGAAGTGTTATACCACCATTCAGCCAGAGGCAACCATTTGACCCATTGTGTCTGTTTATCAAATACAAAGCAACGAAGATATCCTTCCAAACATTTGTTTACTATCTCAGTTTGCCCATCAGATTGAGGATGATAAGATGAGCTATGAGCTAACTGAGTACCAAGACAAGAAAATAATTCTGTCCAAAAATTTCCAGTGAAAATGGGATCTCTGTCACTTACAATAATCTTTGGGTTTCCATGTAGCTTTTGAATTGTTTCCATAAATGCAGTAGAAACTGTACTGGCTTTAAATGGATGTGATAATGCACAAAAGTGTGCATACTTGGTAAGTCTGTCAACTACCACCATGATGACACTCTTTCCCTCAGACTTGGGTAAACCTGTGATAAAATCCATTGAAACCTCCTCCCAATGTTGGCTTGGAATGGATAAAGGTTGTAATAGACCTGGTGTCTTAATTGTTTCAACTTTATTTTGTTGGCAAACCAAACATTCCGCCACAAACTTTTGAATATCTGATTTAAGGCCATCCCAAAAAAATCCTTCTTAACCCTGTGGTAAGTTTTTAAAAATCCTGAGTCTTTTGTTTTAGCTGGGAATTCTTACATAGGTATAAGCGATCTTTGTACCATAATGAATCAATTTGCCAGCTAAATGTACCAGACGTACTGGAATCTTGTTGTAACTTTCGAATAAGTGCCCACACTTCTTTGTCATTCTTCCATTCCTCCCTTGCTTCGTTTATCCAATCTGGTTGGATAATATAAATGGCGCACAACAATGCTTCCACATCCTCATCCTTTCTTGAGAGTGCATCTGCCACCACATTTTGCTTCCCTTTTTTGTAGATGATTTCAAAGTCATAACCCAACATCTTTGTGACCCACTTTTGTTGCTCTTCAGAGGATAATCTTTGTTCTAAAAAGTATTTAAGGCTATCATGATCCGTTTTTACCTTGAAGTGTCTTCCCATTAGGTAGGGTCGCCATTTCTTAAGTGCATGGAGTATTGCCAACATTTCCTTCTCATAAATAGCTTTGCTTAAAAACTTTCCCTTGATTGGACGACTTTCAAAAGCAATGGGTCTTTCATCTTGCATTAGAACAGCACCAATTCCATTTCCTGAAGCATCACATTCCACAATAAAGGTTTTTGTGAAATCCGGTGTAGCTAAGACCGGTGCTTGGCACATTGCCTCTTTAAGATGTTCAAAGGCCTTTGTTGCTTCTGGAGTCCATGAAAATGCATCTTTCTTCAATAATGTTGTTAGAGGTGCTGCTATTCTCCCATAATTCTTAACAAACTTGCGATAATACCCTGTCAACCCGAGAAATCCTCGCAGATGCCTTATGGATGTGGGGATTTTCCATTCCTTAATGGCTTTAATTTTGCTAGGGTCTACCTTAACTCCTTCATGAGATACAATATGACCCAAATATTCCACCTCCTGGACTCCAAAGAAACATTTGGATCTTTTTGCATATAATTGTTTCTCCTCCAATAGTTGTAGCACCATGTCAACATGTTTAACATGATCCTTCCAAGACTTGTTGTAGATTAGTATATCATCAAAAAATACTAACACAAATTTTCTAAGGAATGGTTTGAAAACTGAATTCATCAAACCTTGAAATGTTGAAGGTGCATTGGTAAGGCCAAAAGGCATGACCAAAAATTCATAATGACCCTCATGAGTTCTAAATGTTGTTTTCAGAATGTCTTCAGTCTTCATTCTGATTTGATGATATCCTGAACGAAGATCCAACTTGGTGAAGTAAATTGATCCATGCAATTCATCCAGTAATTCATCAATGACAGGAATGGGGAACTTATCTTTAATAGTGAGCTTGTTGAGCTCCCTATAATCTGGACACATGCGCCATGATCCATCCTTCTTGTGCACCAATACTACTGGAGCAGAGAAAGAACTTTGACTCGGTTGAATTATACCAGCCTCTAGCATTTCTGCAACCATACGTTCAATTTCACTCTTTTGGACATAGGGATATCTGTACGGCCTGATGTTTGGAGGAACACTTCCTGGAATCAAATGAATAGCATGATCATGATCACGCATAGGTGGGAGACCTTTAGGAGTCTCAAATACCTTGGAATGATTGTCCAGGACTTTTTGGAGATCTGGAGAAATAGATGATTCCGATGTTGAAACATCTAGTGAACATAATTGTGCAATTACACCTCTTTGCTCCTTTTTTAGAAGCTTTGTCATACCATTAGAGCTGATTATCTTTCCTGGTTTCCCTGCAATACCCCTTAATTCAAATTCCTTTCCTTCTGTAGAAAATTTGATGAAAAGTTCTTGAAAATTAAAAGCTATTGTACCCAAGGATTGTAGCCATTGGACTCCTAGTACAACATCAACACCTCCCATTGGAATGGAAAGCATTCGGCTAGTCAATACATATTCTCCCATGGATAGCTTGATATTATGGCACTTTCCAGAGAAATTTATTGTTCCTCCATTTGCAATCATCACTTGACACTCTAGTGCTGGATATAGGAAGCAATTCAATTCTTTTGCTACCTTACAATGAATAAAATTGTGGGTGCTTCCTGAATCAATCAACACTATTACCTTTTTCTTCTTGATTTGTCCTTGTATTTTGATGGTTTGAGGAGTGGTAATTCCTGCCAATGCATTACAAGATATGGTCGGATTTATTTGTTCTTCATCTAGGCTTTGTTCCTGGAGTATATCCTCTTCTTTTGACCTTTCTTGCTCCTTTTCTTCTTCCTCTTCACAATCTATGTAGAATAATTTCTTCTCAGCACACTTATGACCTTTAGTGTATTTGCTATCACAACTGTAACAAAGCCCTTTTGCTCTTTTTTCTTCCAATTGTTGTGGTGTCAACCTTATAGGTTGTGGAAGACTAGGGGCAACAACACTTCCGTCTTTATAGTTGTGAGTGGTATGCTTCCTGGTTGCCATAATTTTGCTTTCCATTTTTCTTGCTAACCTGAATGCCTTCTCTAATGAATCAGGTTCCCAAAGGCGAACATCATGTTGGATATTATCCTTTAAAGACCCTATGAACACATAATTTTTTGGAACTCCTCAATGTGCTCCATTATTGAACCCTTTTGTTTGAGACTTATCAGTTGGCTAAAAAAAGTGTTGCTTTTTGTATCCTCATAATGTGCTATCAATTCTTCCGTAAAAATTTCTCAAGTGATAAATTGTTTACGAGAGCAAAGCCATTGATACCATACAAACTAATTTGGTTCCAAATATAAAGTTGCCATACGTACCTTTTGTGTGTTTTGCACATTATTGAGATCGAAGTATTGCTCCATCTGTAATATCCATGTGGCGGGATCCTTGCCATCAAACTTCCTCATATCGATTTTTGGAACATGGTGAGTCTTTGATCCAACATTAGAGTCTATGGAATCATGATTAACATTTCTTTTGTTCTCATCATGAGTTTCCTTTAGTACCCTTTCACCCTTAGTGACCATTTCTTGTAGCAACTTATTCATATTTATCTTCAATTCTTCCATCTTATCATCCATGCCATCAATTTTAGCGTCCATTCCATTCACCTTAGCTTCCATGCCATCCATCTTAGCTTCTACACCTTTCCTTAAACCATCCATCTTAGCTTCTACATCTTTCCTTAAACCATCCATTTTAGATTCTGTTGCTTTTTGTGCAAGTGACACTCGTTGCACTTGTTCTTGTAATTTTGATATATCATATAGCATTTCTTCTTCTTCTTCATGAGTCATGCTAGATCTTTCAGGTTCCATACTAGGTGTTTGCATTTTCTTTCCTCGGGGCATCAGTTACCGATAATAATGCTCTATTATGCCCTTTGAATTCCTTCAAAATAAATTTTCAAACTAAGCTTAAGCAAAAATTTAAGAAAATCTACCCACCTTTTTTCACATTGTAGGAGCTCGATATTGCCTCTGATGTATCTCTATACTTTTCAATCATCTAGTTCTGAATTTGTGACCTACAGTAGCCCTATGTGCCCTCTTTCCAACGCCACAAGTCTGACCCAAATTGTATTCTCCAAGGAAGAGTTATGTGAAATCTCCCACAGTGACTTGATTATAGACTAGTTCAGTAGATCGAACTTGTACGACGTGCCATGAGTCACTGTTTCGACCTTTGGATCTGAAAAATGCATACATGAAACTACAATCTGTCCTATTTTTTTGCCTTCTTACGAAATTTCAATCCAATCCCCAGAGAGAAAGTTATGACAATTTTCCCCAGGTCACCTATTTTGAATGTAATTTAGGAGTCTGCAAAAATACCAACTTCCTCAGATCATATCTCCGCAAATATCATGCGAAAAGTTCTGAAATTTGGACCCAAGGTTCAGCGCGATTTCTTCTCAAATGGGTTTTTTTTGCAACTTTTGAAACGTCACAGAAAAAAATTTATAGCGAAAATTCCACGATGACATGTTTGGAGCAGCGAAACCCTAGAATCCAAAGCTCTGATACCAAATGTTATGAAACCAGCTCAAGAAAAGATAGAAAAGATAGATCAACGCCTTAGAATTCAGCCTCTTCGAGGGGGCAACCTCCTTTACATTACATAAATGAAAAATTCTTGGATGATTCAAATGACAAAACCTCCTTTCTATATATAGGAGTCTAAGGAGTCACAATATAATCCAGTCGACCTAACAATAATAATATAAAGCCACAAAAATAACAATATGGGGGCAATAGGGGCACAACAATATTAATAAGGGGTATAACTACAATAGTAATAGGGTAATCACTAGTATTATAGGGACCCAACAATACGTAGGTCCACTTAGTCAAAACAATGTATACACGCTGGTCCATAGAACATAAAGAGTGTATGTGTATACATGCACTCCCATAGGAAGAAAAGCACATACATGTTGGAAAACCAGGTTTTGGCCCAAGGTATTTGGTCTGTGGTATTGACCCTAGGTATTTGGTCTGTGGTATTGACCCTAGGTATTTGGTCTGTAGTATTAACCCTAGGTATTTGGTCCAAGGTATCGGTCCTAAGTGGCTTTCGTCCAAGGTATTGACAAAGGAGCTATATAAGGAGGAGAAGATCATAAGGACAAGTGTGAAAGTGTATGGGTTTCTAAGGAATACTTCTATCTGAAGTATATTTTGTGTTGCAGGGGCAATGTTCTTGATTTGATCTGAAATACTTTGTGCACCTTGAATTCAATGTTGGATCAGTATCATAAGACCTCAAATGACTTATTATTGGATGATCTAATATTGGTTGGGCTATATCTGATCATGTACACCTGTTTTATTCTTTAAATGTTCTTATTTGGGTTTTTCTGAAGTCCGAAAGTGCAACAAAGTTATGAGTTAATATTTGCATATCTTTACGCTAGTTTGTCTCTTCAAAAGTGCGTGTACATGCAGGTTATACTCTTCAAAATAGCATATACAAAAGAAAATACTTTTCTTCAGATCTAACGGATCTATCTAATCAATTCTATTGTTCTACTGTTGTTTGTCAATGAAGTCTTCCTAGATATGAATATAAAAATGAGTGCATAAGTAGGTTGGTATTTGATGATTGATTGTATAAGTGAGAAAAGGTGATCTCTATTGTTTCATGTGTAAAACTATGTAAGTTGACAGTAGATGTTCAGTATATTGCTAGTTGGTACAGACTTGATTCAAAAGTTTTATGTTATTAGTAGTTTTGAAGGTATACGCAGGTTTTAATTACAAGAAGTAGCATATCCACGCGAGTTGGGTTCAGTAAAGTAGCATGTACATTTTGATGCATGATTTTTTAGGTTGCAGCTGATTCCTGGGTTCAGCATAGTGTTCTGGTAACAGTGATATGATTGTTCAAATTAACTGATTGTTGGGTGATGTAGTTTGAGTTTTAAAGTTTCTGATGGGTCCAGTATGAAAATTTGATGAAACGAGGCCTTCATTTGTATTTTTGTGTACCAAGAGCATCAAGTTTGAAAAATTATGAAACATGATCCCTAAAGGAAAAGAGAAGGTTGTAGTCTTTTGTAGATTGGAACCTACATACTAGTAATCACATTGGCTAGTACAAGAGTTAGGGGGTTGCAACTCCCTTCTAGTAGAAGCTAGAAAATGAGAGAAGGTTGTAGCCTTCTATAGGTGGGTGCTTGCATACTGGTATGATTCTATACCAATACAAGATTGTAAAAATATTTTCTTATTATTAAAATAAGACAAAGATGACAACAGCAGGTGGTTTTCACCGACATTGGGTTTCCACCTTAAATCATGGTGTTCATGTGTGTTGCTTATGTGTGACTCTTTATTATGTTTTATGACACTGTTTAATAAGTTATTGATGCACTGATTAAAGATCAACACATGATAAATTGTCTAAATTACAAGTTCTCTAGGTATATGATGGTTTCTCTAATCACAGTTGTGTGTACACACTAGTTCACTTCACAGAAGTAGCGTATATAAATTAGTTTTGGAAATAAAATTATTGATCTGATAATAATGATTCACCCCCACTCTTAGTATTATTTCCAACAAAACCACCCCTGGGGGAAACTTTAGATTCCATACTAAATCGTAGAATATTCTATAGAATATTCCCATGTAATATACTTGCCTCAAAATATGTGCCTAGATCATGGTTCCTTCTGCACAATGATTTGCTCATGGTTCGACATGTCCGTCCTCGATGGATTTGACAAGATATGGGCCATTGACCCGTTGATGGCTTTACCAATTATTTTTGGGACAGGTCAGGTTCAAAACTCACCCACTCTAACCTTGGGGTATAATCGTTTAATAATACATGTCATTGTTTTCTATAGCTTGGCGGTTTGAATATAACACAGTCGTCGCTTCATTTGACATGGGATTTGTTTGAGGGTTGGGCGAGCCTGCTGGGGGTGGCTCGCCCACCCCATTTAAATATATATTGTATTTATCCATTGGTCCAGGACCATTGGCGGATGGTGGTGGTAGTAGCTTGCGCCCCCCCCCCCCCCCCCCCCCCCCCCACACACACACACACACACACACACACATACATACATACATACATACATACATACATACATATATATATATATATATATATATATTAACCATGTAGTTAAAAATCTTTTGCTTAAAAATAAGGGTAATTAGACAAATTAAAGAGGTGACAAATTCTCCCGTTCTGGTTGTTGGATTCCATGCATTGGGACTCTGTGAAATTGTTGCCTCGTTAGTGAGTATCACTTGGACAAGTTTTACCAAAACTTTAGCCATTTATAACATGAACATACAAACTCATATTTGAGTGATGTTCAAAATATTGGAATTAGGGCGACGAGCACTACAATCTGGTCCTAGTTTCACTTCAATCTGAGGACTTTGATTTTTGAGCCATTTCTAGATTATGAGTATTTCTAGAGCCACCTAGATCAATCAAGGTGCCAATTTGGCACAACCGCCCCACCTTATTGGGTTTAATTCATACATAAACATGTTCTCCTACCTAAAATCCTTTATAAGTCATTTTCTTATCTTCATATGCTTTTTTTCGATCTTCAACATCCTCTAAGTTTTGTCAAAATTTTTTCACTATCTGTTGCCTCTCTGCTAACATATCAGGCTCTAGTATTAATTTATCTTCTAGGTTTCTCTAGTTTGTACATGTTCCACACCTCTTACCATACATTACCTCATAAGGACTCATTTTCAAAGATTCATGATAACTATTGTTATATGTGAATTCCACCAAATGAAGATATTCCTCCCACTTGGTTGGTTGTTGCATTACATAAATTCTTAGCATAACTTCGAGAACTTGATTCACTCATTTAGTTTGTCCATCTATTTGTGGATGATATGTAGTGTTGAACTAAATATGTGTACCCAATCCAGTAAAAAGTGCTTTCCAAAACGTATAGGTGAACTTATCCTATCAAAAATCACCACTTTCGACATACTATGTAACCAAAATATCTCCTTCATAAATATATCTGCAATTTCCAAAGTTCTGTAAGTAGATTTAACATGAGTAAAATAGATTGTTTTACTCAACCTATCCACCACTAGCATGATGGAGTCATTTTTCTTTCTAGACGTAGGCAAATTGGTAATCAAATCTAATGTAATTGTCTCCCATTTCCACTTAGGAATAGGGAGTGGATGAAGCAAACAAACAAGGTGTTGGTGTTCAGCCTTAACTTGCTGGCACTCCAAACGTTTGGCTAGATACTCATAAATATCCTTCATCATACCCAACTAGAATTAATATTTCTTAATTAAAGAAAATAGTTTATGATATCCGTGATGGGAAATGTAATGGTTTCATTAAAACTCATCCAAAAAAAATTGTCTAATTGTTAACTAATTAGGAACATATATTCTTCCTCTGAAGGTCAACAAATTATTATGGTTTATACCATACTCTGGTGATTATCCAGACTTCTATGCTTGTTTAGCTTGTTGCCACAAGTATTCATAATATGGATCCTTGAGAGCAAATCTAATTAGAAAGATCAATTTCCACCTGACTATAGGAGATTTTATATACATGGTGTAATTTTCTACTTATTGCATCAGCCACATGATTTTCTCTCCCTTTGAGGTGCCAAATTCTCTTAGGAATGTGATGCACCTAGCTTGGTGGGCGTTTAAATTAGGTTGTTTAAAGAAACTAGTTAAACTACTATGATCTATCAACAAAGTAATATTTTCCCTAAAATACAATGCCACCACAATTTTAAAGCATCAACAACCATCGTTAGTGCTAAATCCTAAGCATAATTTTATGCTCGTGTTCTTTTAGCTTACGATATTTGTAGGTTGTTATATCCTACATTAAAACGCCACCAACACCTTCCTCAAAAGCATATGTGCAAACAATGAATTCCTTTTCTGTGTCTGCAATTTTCAACACAAGGGTTGTTGTTAATATGTGCTTCAGTTATTGAAAACTATATTGACACTCCATTGTTCACTTGAAACTCTTCCTTTTTTCTGCAATGAGGTCATAGGGTAAGAAATTCTTGAAAAACCTTTTATAACATAACGATAATACCTAACCAACCCTATAAAATATATAATGTTTGCCACATTTTTGGGAACATGCCATTCCATGATGGTTTTACTTTTCTTAGGATCCACAACTATACCATAAAATGCGATTACATGTCCCAAATATTGAATTTGATCCTTATAAAAATCACATTTATTGAATTTAGCATAAATTTGATCTTCTCTTAAGGTTTACAGCACTGTTTGAAGATGTTCCTTATCTTCTTCCAATTTCTTTGAATATATGACAATATCATTAATATAAATTGTCACATATTTGACCAGATAAGGGTGGAAAATACCATTCATTAGGCTCATGAAAGTTTTCGGATAATTAGTAAGCTTCAATAGCAGTACAACAAATTCATAATGACATAGTGTGTCCTGAATGTCCTCTTGCATATGTCTTGATATTTTATCTTAATTTGGTGATATTCTTATGATAGGTCAATTTTAGAGAATACAATAGCACCCTTTACTTGGTCAAACAAATCATCAATTCTTAGCAACACGTACTTGTTTTTTATAGTTATTTTGTTTAGTTTCTCATAATCTATGCACAACCACATGGTTTTGTTCTTCTTCCTCACAAACAACATTGGAGCTCCCCAACGTGACACACTTGGGAAAATGTACCCTTTATCAAGCAGCTCCTGCAACTTGATCTTAAGATCTATTAATTCAAGTATACTCATTGGGTAAGGATACTCATTGGGTAAGGGGCTTTGGATACTGGGATTGGTCCCAAAATTAGTTCTAGGGTAAAGTTAGTTTCTCTTTTTAGAGGCAAACTTAAAATTTCTTCTAGGAAGACATCCACAAAGTCTTGGATAATCAGTATCATTTCCAAGGTATCTATTTTATCCTTGGTGTAGCCTATGTGCACAAGAGAAATTTGATAGCCCTTAAAATGCATTTAATTAACTAGTTAGTTGTGATAGGTTATAACTTAATAATCCTCTTAATACCTTGGATCTATTTTCTAACATCTTCATTAGTGAGGAAACTAATAGACTTGTCCTTACAATTGGCTAAGAACTAATGTCATTTTAACCAATCCATATATATGAGCACGTCACAAGGTCCTAAAGGAAATATATTTAAATTCATTTTAATCTACTACCCTCCTATTTCAATAGGAAAGTCTTCTACATTGGCAGTCACCTTTATTTCAGCCCCAGTGGCTAGTTTAACTAGCCATGAATTCTTAAATTTAACACTTTTAAATGACACAATTAAACTATCTTTGTACTGACATAACTTGGAATCGCACATGGGTCTATCAAAATAGATACATAATGGTTATCCATAATACCTTTGAATTACACCATTATAGGCTGGTATTCAGCCTGATGATCTTCTAAGGAATCATTAATCCTCTTCATGCACCTCTTCACCTCCCCTACTATGGATTCTTATTGAAAATTAGCACTTGGCTTTGTTTTAGTATGGTGAGAACAACATTTATAATAGTGTGGCTCCCCAAAACCACAACATTTCAAGGTTGGTTTATGAGGCTAACGATTTTGTGGTTTACTTTATACTTTAGCATGCGTGGTCTCATTTTGTACTCTAGGATTTGGCTAATTCCATCCTATGGGTCCATTCGATTACTTTCTATGTGCAGTCTTGATTATTACATGTCTAATATTATTATTATTTTGGAAATTCTTCTAGTCCTTTTTAGTTGGCCACCATTTTCCACTTTCCCTTTTTTGCTTCATATGCTAATAATAGATTTGAGAATTTCCTAATGACTTTGTCCATCATATTTTGGTTATAAAAATTTAACATTTCCTTCATGAAGTCTGGTAATTTATTCATAAATCATTATAAATTATCTTTTTGTTCCCAAATATAGGGTATATATCTCGAAAATGGAGATAAACGTAGTTAAAAACTTATCCACGGACTATTGTCCCAATTTTAAGTCATGAAACTCCTTTTCCTTCTCATCGAAAAACCATCAGGTTAAATATTTGTCTTTGAAGTGCTTCTAAAAATTATCCCAAGTCACCTCTTGTTCGTTAATGCCTCATATTGTTTTAATTTCTTCCCATCATAATGTGGGTTTACCTTGTAATTCATAGATTGTCAATATGGTGTTCAATTTATCATCATATTCTTAGATCTGGAAATATTTTTTTCTATTGATTAATCAAGCCTCAACAACTTCCTCCATTTCCCCATCAATGTTGGAGGTTTAATTTTCTAGAATTGTCTCCGCAGCATAATTTTTTGCGTCTTAGCTCCCCTACCTATCGAGGCATTTTCAGATTCCTCTTCATTGTCATTTCTACCTCCATTGACCTCTGGGTTTTCCTCTCTTCGTCGCTGAATCTCAAGTTTATTTCCATATTTTGTAGTGGGATTTGGGTTGAATCTTTTATTTTTCCTCTCTTAGAGACTTTTTATGATTCTCTCCTTCTCCAATCTCATCCTTACATTACCAACCCTCAAGTTTGTTATCTTTGCTTGTAACTGTTACATAGCTTCTAATAATAGTGCATTTATGTTGTGACTTTCTCCTCCCAACTAGACCTGCATCTCCAAGTTTGTTTCTATATGATGTATAAGTCCATCTCCTCCAAATAATCTCCTTTTTTATGCAGAACTTACAACTATGGATAAAAGCATCTTCCCTAGACCTAGTGGCTTGGTCTAGAACAATAGAAAGAAAACAATATAAAGTTTCACTTAGAGAAATTGGAGAATGGAAATATGCTTACTTGTGATCTACCGCAAGCTCTTCTCTCCTCTTGACTTGTAAGCTCCAATCGTAGCTCTTATTCCTATAATTAGAACATGCACATACAATCAACATAAGCCAAAGATCTATGACATCATTATCCAATCAATCTATTCAATGGATCAGCTTATCATTGACATATATGACTATAAACATAACGTAAGAGATATAAGAAAATGGTATACTCTTTGTATTAATATGAAAAAGAGAGGTTTTATAACCAAAAACAGAATTTGATCTTGTAGAGATCTCCCCAAGTTAACGTATCCTTCCTTATCACAAAGCACACCTCAATATCACCTTAATCCATGAAGATGATAACTCTCTTAGGTTCAAAGCAAAAACATGAGAGAATGATTAGTCTCCAAAATCCAACATTGAGGTTATAGATGGTTGTAAGTTTATAGGATAGGGATTGTAGTTAAGACATTCTTATCCATTTACCAATATAGGATTCAGATCCACTTAATTTGGGAGGATGAAATCAAGGGATAAGAGATGAAATATCCAAGGTAGGGTTAGATAGGATTTGAAGTTTCTATCCAAGGTAAATGGTTGAAACAACTCTTGTAAGCTTCTCGAAGAGGAATCTTTGAGATTATTTTTATTTCTCCCGAATTTCTTAAATCAGTGCACCCCCAATAAGGGACAACCTACTACTGATTAGCATTGGTGCATAACTAGGAAAATTGCTACTAAATGAATGTCCCTAAAGGGATATAGTGTACTCGGCCTTAAAATCATTGAAATAAAGTAATCAAACCTAGAAACTGAGGTATTTTGGATATTCATGCTTACGGATTTGTGTAGGGATGATGACAAGGTGTTCATGGATATTAATTGATCTGGTTTGTAGGCCTATTGACTAGATATGACAAAATGGCATATAACAGATTTTCCCCTAAAGCGCAAAGTCTGAAATAGTGGCTGATGACTAAAGTGCTTTACCTTGTGATAAGTTTGGAGCAAGAATAACTAGTTGATATCATCATTTGTTACAATACATTTTCATCATGATATATTTTCTGAGGGAGGCATACACAGGCTCATAAGATAAGCTAACACTACATGTACAATGATCAAGAAGTCATTTCCAATGATGATAAAGATCCATGCTTGGATGATTGTCTCTATGATCATAGCCATCATGCTTTGTAATCTTGCATTAATCTTGAAATCTGAGCCAAGATAGATGGACCTAGATCTAGGGTTTTTTATCTTGTCCACTTAATTTCCAAATGTACGAGTCTAACCATGTGAATAAAGGAGTTGGATTCAAACGTGGTAGACACCATCTAATTATCGTCCAATAATGTAAGCCATTAACAAATGTGAGAAAAACCATTGATGATGTTAATGGATCTCAAGGTATAATAGCAAAATCCATATGGTGTGATTGAATGAGTTGAAGTTGAACAACACCAAAAATCTATCAATCAAAAGGAAATGATAAAAATTTGTTGTTGAGAGTGAGAAAAAATTCCATTGATGTATACAAGTCCCAAGGTACTGAAGGAAGAGTTTCTAAGTCAACTTCCTAGATAATGAGTTGATGTGGATGGGAAGTGACCTATCATAGGTGGGCCTTGAAATGTATTCCTCATAAATGACACGAAATCAATATCATGATTTCAGATAGAATGATGTTGACGTGAAACTATTTCACGAACAACATACATGGAATGAAGGCTTAAGAGTATTGTAACAGATGTCAACAGAATGAATTCTCTTGAACATGTCATCAGAACTTAATTGAGTTGGCAACATTGACCCAAAACTGAAAGCAGAGGCTTTCATATGGTATGATGAACCAAAATACAAGAATATTTCCCAACCTAACAACCACAAAGATGAAGTGGAATATTTTCATGTTCAAGAGTGACTCACTACCATTAATATGCAGAGTAACCCATTTTCCCAATTTCCCCAACCACTTATTGTCAATACCTATTTATTTTTTAACAATATTGAGGAGCATAACATATTCTCGGTTTGTAATTCAATCCTTAAGAAGAATACATTTGAGTATCTTTAGCGAACCCTGAGGAGTTTTCCTTCCTTGTCATGTTTGACAATTCCATCATTGTTTGATGTTTTTATGAGCCCAACAAAGGTCTAACTCAAGCCCTTTTTCATATTTAGAGAATTTGGAAAAAAGGTGAAAATGAAAACTCCAAAGATACCTTTTCATAAATATTCTCTTGAGATAGAAAAGGTAGAAAACAATACTCAAAAGAACCTCTGAGTCATGCTTGAATAAGCCATTCCTTCTTCATAATTAGTCTATCTCAATCTAGAAAAGGGTTAAAATTATAATGAGTAGACGTCCTTTCATTTACTTTAATGAGTTTGAAAAGACAAGTGCTCAACAATCTTTTCATATTTTTGCAGTTTGAAAAGCGTTAAAAGAAGACTCCACGGGGTCCATTTTTCGTAGGTTTATAGAGCCCAAAAGGGTGATAAAAGTATCCTCTCTAGTAAAAATGACATGTTTCACTTCAGACATCGCCAAATCCATTAAAAAAATGTCAATATACTCAAAACACCATCAAAAGATTAAAAATGCATGTTTCATGATAAAAGTGAATCACATTTAGGTCAAAACATTAAAAAATTAATAAGATAATGATTAAAATAACCATAAAATTGGCAAAAGGTAACTCATTTTTATCGTTTCACATTTAACCTCTTGGAGAGTCAGTTCTGAGTGTTTTCCCCCCAATCTTCTATAGCTGATTGTGACCGATCTAGTGGATCATTTCAAGCAACGTCACTTTCAAGTAGGAGCTATAGCCTTTCTATTTCCTTTCATGACTCCATTTTGTGATTTTATAGACATTTTTCAAATTTTTGAGGACCCTAGGGCTCTAATTCTTTTCCCTAGGTCCAACACACCGCTAGAAGGTTGAAAGGTGCATTGAAGAGGAGAAAATTATACTAGGGAGAGCATTGCAACACACTGCCTGCCCTTAGGGTAGTGTGTTGAGTGCAATTCCCAATCTTGCTTTACTTATTTGCGTCAAAATTTCTCAAGTTTTTTTGCATGAAACTGGTCCTAGTGATCCTTCTTGTAATGTTTTAGGTGTTTATTGGAAAAAAATGGCCTTGATATGGATGGAAAGAGAACATGAGGAACAAGGTTTGACTACAAATAATGATCATGCCACAATCCAGGCTTTGAGAGATTGTGGACTCTTAAAATGCTTATGGCTTCCTGATATGAGGAAACAAATGGAATTATTGAGGTATCCTATCTCTGTGTGGGATGTTAAAGCATAGGCATTTAGACTTGGTACATATATGTTGGAAATACAAGTAGAAGATATATATTTATTACCTAGTTTTTCAAGGCATGCTTCCCCCATCCCTTTATCTAGTTGAAGGAGTGGTGGAGAAACAGTCAAAGATTACATCAATGCACATTGTACACAAAGATCCAAATCAAATAAGGATGGAAAAAATCACACCAAGGATGTGGTCTGTTTTCCTTTATGAATGATCATGTTTATCATCACCAGATTGGTCGATAGTAAAAATCTGCATGTAGTGAATGGATCCCATATTTAGTATGCTCTAGAATGTTTAGATGCGAAAGTATTCAACTAGTGAGGGGGTGCTGGTAAACATAAAGGAGAAGCTGCCTAACGTAAAATATGGACAGTTAGAAGCTTTGGTTATGGTTCGATCTTGGTATTTTTACTCTAGAAAGGATTCCATTGCTCAGGCCACAACATATATTTCTTGAGCCCGTAAATCTGTGATTCCTACAGATGAGGAGATGGGTAGATCTTATGTCCATACATGTAGGTCCATCGTCGATGAGCTTCATACATGTCTTCTTCAGATGGTTGTGCATGAAACTCATTATGATAGAAGACTATCCATATCTAGGGATGGATTTCTATAGAGAACTAGATCTCGTGCTTCCTAATGGTGAGCGATGGAGTGCCATAGGTAAAAAAATTTGACCTTTTTTTCATTTTTAAGTTATACAATTTTATTGTGATTTTTTTATGTATCTAATACTAAACTATTGATTTGTACACATGCAGATATTGGATCCATTCGACTTATGGACTCTTCTTATATTCATCATGTAGGAGAACCACAACATGAACCAGTAGTAGTAGATGTTGTTACAGCAAGAGAATAGGTACTAGAGGATCTCAATGTGGCCGAGACCCTTGCAAAGGTTGAGTGTCACATGGAGGGTTTGACCCATGGTATGGTTGAGAATAGGGATGACAATATTCCTATGAGACTGCAGTTATATACTATTGGTGTGCCTATCTGTTTCATTCGACTATTGTGCAAGATAGCTCATGCAATTGCATGCTACCATGAGCACTATGATTAGTCGACTACGAGGTTTATAGCCATATTTTAACTGCATGCATATTTTAGGGTGTGTGGCCACATTTGTCTTGGGCACAAATTTTGTAAAACCAAAATTTGATATATATATATATATATATATATAACTATCTTCAATGTTTCTTATGGTTCACTTGTAAACTCACTAACTCACCATTCAGAGCATATATATCCCAAGTTAAACAGGAGAGGGTCCAAGTAATACGACTAGCACCATCAGCATAACCAACATATGGTTCTAGGGATGCCTACATCTGCAAACAAAATGTAAAGAATATTAACAGAAATCATAGGAAACTTTGAAGGGAACACACAACAAATACACTCAATCACACCTATATATAACATGTAAACAATTCGCTATATAAAAAAATCTAAGCATAATATTTCTTAAGGCAATACCCATTTCTATGTTGTTCCAAGGGAACTCCATAAAACTTAACTACCTCATAGGCCCCTTTAGCAAGAACATGTTTGACAATGTATGGACCTAGCCACATTGGCTCAAACTTCGCTGATCCTAATTTATCATAATCTTGGTCATATAACAATACAAGGTATCCTTCTGCAGAAGACACAAGGTTTGACATTTTTTTCGTATTACACCTTCATACATTTATTACGGGCTTCATTAGTCATTGTGATATCATATCAGGTTTCATCTAAGCATGTCAGTGGTAAGAGACGTTCCTCTTCCATGGAAGTGGTAGGGAGGAGTTCGATAGAAATTTTGAGAGACAAAATTTCACATTAAATTGGAAGGATTTCTTCCAAAACATAAATCAATTGGAATGGTGTGAACCCAGTATCACTCTTAATGGAGGTTTGATACACACACAAGGTTGCATAAATAATAAGGTGTCAGTCTGATTTTTCGACCCATCATAAATTGAAGCATCGTTTTGAGAACTTTATTGATTTACTCAACTTTCCCATTTGCTTGAGGGTAGTATGGAGTGGAACTCTCATGGGAAAGTCCCAATTTAACACTCATCTTAGACATCATGTGATTGCGAAAATGTTTTCTGTGGTTCATGACTATAGTCCATGGAAAGAAAAAATCATGCAATGACATGGTTTATTAAAAAGAGAGTAGTTTTTTTCTAGTATTATTGTATGTAGGCATCGCCTCGACCCAATTCATAAAATAGTCAACTGCTACGATGATATAGCCATTCCCCTTTGCCGAGTGAGGGTTACATGTCATGAAATAAATGCACCATTTTGTAAAAGGACCAATGGTGATTACAAGATGCAAATTATCAGGCACAACACAACTCCTACGATCATATATCTTGTATACATCACACTTTTGTATAACAAGAATGCAATCTCGGAGTATGGTGATCCAAAACTAACCAACATGCAGGAACTTCTCTGCAGTAGCATAACACGACATATGACCACCACGTGCCCTAGAATGACATTCATTTAATACATTCTCGGCCTCCTTGTGAGTGAGGCACCATGATGAGAAAGGGTGTCACTAATTATAATGTAATATTTGGCTTGATAGCAGATACATCGTTGGTCAGAGCGAGAGGTATCAGACCAAAAAGTCTCGATATGGAGGTATATGATGATGTCCCCATACCACGTATCAGATGATAAAATAAAAAATAATGAATAGTCTATAATAGAATCACCAAACGTTGTCTCAGTTTCAGAAATGGGAAGGTGTTAAAGGTCTATTTGGGCACACCGCTACCAATGATCAGATCAGTGTAAACAGGATCTATCAAACCCTAATTCAGTTGCTACATGCCCTAGACATGCCACCTCATTGAGTGATTTTATCCATGAGAGTTTCTTGACTTCAAACCCTGCTGAAGTGCTTCCTTGGGTCACCAGCGCACCCCTGGTCAGGGTTAAGTGCTTTGTAGAGCAGGTAGCCCCTTTTAAGGCTACATTGTAGAGCACCTAAGCCCACTCAACCCTGCGCTGGGTGAGAATCTTTGAAATGTTCATTAGATCTCGAGTACATTCCTCCTTTATAGAGCCTTTTAGAAGGAACCTAGCTCCTATCCTATCAAGATGAGCTCGACTTAGGATAGCCTTGGATCATCTAATCCTCTATCCTCTCATCCCTTTGAACATGGAAACTAATAATCCAATTATGGAAAACCATTCAATACCATATTAATTACAAAACCACTTGCATTCATATATAAATTGGCCTCCCATCATAGAGCCAAAGGAGCTTGGATATTATAGATAAATATTGTTGGTTTAGGGACTTGAAATCATTGTCAAAGTAATGTTATGCTGCTGGATTGATGTTGTTATTGGTGTGATGAGGGCTTCGACTAAGATGGATGAGTGACACAAGAGTGAACCACATTGGGTGTAACTTCTCCTTCTATGAGCCAATAAAGTTGTTTGTTCCTTTTCCAATACTTTTGTCTATATCTATAATGAATGTATGTTCAAATGTTGTTGATTCCATTTTTTTATAATAAATAGATCATATGCTTTTATTGTGGTTGTCTTCTATTTATGTTGGCAAGTACCAATTGAGTGAATTCATTTTGAGCAAGAGTGATGGGAGAAACTAAAAGGTGATCAAAGGAAGCAAAAGGATCACAAGTAGGTTCTTTTATCTTATCTGTTTATTGTAGGAAAAGGTTAAATGTCGTTACTTTAGTTGTTCTAAGTGTAACTACCCACTTAGGGAAGATATACTTATCCGTAGGTATAAATTTCATATAACAAATTGGCAACCATACTAGGAATGTCCATCATTCTTGGTAGTTATCCCTTGTCTTGGCAGCACCAATAGACTTTGCTTTAGTTCATTTACCTATCTTTAGTCATTTTGAAGCTTGTTTGGTCAAAATGTGTGCTTATTTGTGTGCTAATAGTGCTCTCTGGCATCAACGCACTGTTGTTCTTGACACAGTGCATTGTAGAGTAGCCTTAGCCTAGAGACAGTGCTCTGCAATGCACTGTCTCCCACTCAGGGCTGCACTGGTCGCTATCAAGCCAAAAACCCATCTTTTTGCTTGATTTTTTCCAAACTGTTTAACATCTTCTTTACTGAATGGTCAATGTTTCTCTGTCTCTGAAGTCCAAATTAGCATTTCTTTTCCATGCCCACTTTGGATTTGTTTGTTCAATGTTTCTTTATGTTTTCTTTATCATTGTCGAATCAATCCTAAATCTAGCTTGCATTGATTAGTCTTTACTTTTCTAAAAAATAATTGTCGTAAAGTCTTCATTTCTTTGAAAAAGAAACTGTCGTAAAGTCTTCGTTTCTTGTGAAAAGCATTGATTGATCGTTTGTGAATTTAGTTTCTTTATGTTCATATAAACAGTAAAGGAATGAAAATAAAAGCATGCATAATGAATTTAGAATTTTTTGTGTGCTTGTAGGAATGGTATAGGGAAAAGTTCATTAGGTGTGCTCTATTCTATTTGTTTAAAGATTTTGATTGCTCTATCCCTTTTAGTTACGGTTTTCATTGTTTAAATCAAATGAAAATAATGTTTCCCATCTTAGTTGCATTCCAGGAGTTTCAGAAACATCACGCGGTGAACCTGAAAGGAAAACTTTTAAGAAAGATCAACTAAAATTTATCTCAATTAACCTAATGGAACATTGCAACTTAACACATAACATTTAGAGGTCTAGCTAGATATGTGTTCTGGCGTCATTAAACATAGAAGTTGTTGCTAACAGTCTACAAAACATTCCGAGTGTGATACTCATTCCATGTACGTAAGTATATCGTAGCTTGTCCATGTACTTTTGGGTATATCGGGTGGTGTTATAGTACGAAAAGTATAAGGGAATTCTCTCACTGTGTAGTTTCGCATTAGATAGCACTAACACGGATTGGTCCTCCACATACTTTTGGGTATATTTGGGAGGACTACATTAGGTTCCTATCCATCCATAGGTAACTGAGTTGGCCACTTTGTATACTATGATACACCGAAAACAACATTTAGGGAGATTACCTGCACGTATGTTAAGTCCTTGGCTCCTCTAAGGCAATATATTGTAGTTCACAATTACTTGGTAATTCTTTTGCCTTGATTACCCTCTTTTTGTTTATTTCGTTTTATAATAAAATCAATTAGAAATCATGGAAGAAAATCAACCTTTACCTTTTCGTTCATGTAGGACAACGAGTAAACCACCTTTACTGCCTGAAGCTACACCTAATCGGTGAAAGCGGTCTAGTTTAACTAAATCGAGTACATCACAAACTTTTGGTTCTTCATCTGATTTACCAAAGTCACTTATATTGGTATGTACTATGATTCCAGTTACTCCTACTATAACCATTTTATGTGCTACTGAAGTGGAACCTTTACAATTACCTAAGGACACTGAAAGTGAACTTAGTGAAACGGTAACTGAATTTGTCCAACAAGAAGTTGATCCTCAACCCAAATTTGGTCAACAAGAAATTACTTATGAACTTGAATTTGTTCAACCAGAAGTTGATCTCGAACCTATCTTAGTTCAACAAGAAGTTACTTTTGAACGAAAAGTTGTTCAAGAAATTCATCCTGAACTCGTTGTTGATTTACTAAAACACTTGGATCCCGAAGTTGAACAACCAGAAGTTGTTCCCATCCCAAAAGATGATCGACCAGTTTATCCTCAGACATCTGTAACTGTTGAGACTTCTCCTTTACCACAGAGTCAAACACTAGAAATTTATTATGGACCTGACGGTGAAATCCTTCCACCCGGTTTGATTGCTATTGAAGAGGAATTTGAAGAAGAAACTTCACCTAAAAATCCAAATCATTTTGGACCAGGGATTTATCTTTATCCTTATTTTCCTTGGTTAACTTATACTGCTCCTCTTGATCATGTTTACTTTCAAACTCCCGTAGATTCATTAGGACATTTATTGGGTCATTTGACTATGGCTGAAACAACATCCCAGACTGTATCATCTGTTACAATTATGACAACATCTACTGACGCTACTTATTCGATGTTTACAACAACACCCAAGTCACATATGTATGGTGGTCCATCCATCTCACTAGGTTGCCAATCATTATCTAGAACTCACTCCGGTGTTTCTTCTAGTCCATGGTCTTCACCCATGTAGTCCACAGTAAAGTTCTTCACTTGTGGATACTGAACAGTTTGATCAATCAAGTCAATATCAAGCTGGTCCATCTGGTTATCATCCAATGTATCCACTTAACACTAGATTAGCTCCATATGGAGAACAATATGCCCAATTTTATTATTCTCCATACTTTGGGGGGGCACCATATGGCAGTATACTGTCATCTTTAGGTCCAACTTGTTCTGGAATGATTGTTTGTCAAAGTCAGCCTACAATGCATGTTCTACCAAGGATTGTGTATTCATCACAACCAATACAACCCATTTCATCCATAACTACTATGCTGTCATTACAACTTTACCACAGTCGCAAGCTCAGTTCATTGTATCTCAACCTTTACAAATTGATCCTTCAACCTCTTACCCTCAAGTTTTAGGTCTACAGACTCAGTCTTCTCATGCCATTTTACAAGAACTGTTTGTGTCTCAAATCCAACAACCTCAGGCAAGTTTACCATTAACTGGGATGACTCAGACTTATATTGGTCCAATTTATCCACAACCTGGTCAAACATATACTAGTGGGCAATAACCATTGTATCAACAACTGTGGCAACCACAATACCAACAACAGAAATTCCAATAGTACCAAACTTATCATGGACTTGGTCAACAAACCTATCCTGGGTTTGGTCAACAACAAGCTTACCCAGACTCTAGTCAACAAGCCTATGTTGGTTTTGGTCAACAACAAATTTATCCTGGTTCCCAACAACAACCTTATACTAGATATGCTCAACAAATCTACCCCTATCAAGGTTACCAGCAGTAGATTCCTTATGCTGGTATGTAAAGGCCTATTCCACAGGCAATTCCATCTTACCGTGGTTACGCTCAACCTGAACTAAATCAACAATTTCCTTTTCTCACAACACTTGAATTACTGGATTTAAATCGGCTTATCAATGATCCCATTCTTTACTCAGCTTGGTGGCCAATGATTCCACACAAATTGCCTTCTGATATTCCTCTTTTCAATGGAAACCCTAGAGAAGATCTGTCCAATCACGTTATGACTTTTCATTTATGGTTTTCATCCAACTCCCTAAATGATGATTTAGTAAGACTACGTCGTTTCCAGCAAACGCTCACTGGTCTAGCTGGAAAGTGGTATATTGAATTACCACAAGCTTCATTTGACAACTTCATAGCCTTAGCCACTACATTTTTAACCCATTTCAAGTTACCCATCAAATATGAAACTGGAACGAAACTATTGACGAACTTTAAACAGACCATTACTACTCAGATTTCTGATCATATTCATGAGTGGCATCGTCGTCGCCGAATGGTCAAAAATTTTGTTCTTGATTAAATTTTATCTAAGTGGTTTATTATATCCTTGTTGCCATTTATCACTAAGGATGTGGCTAAAGGAGGATTTTTTACTGAAGAGTAAGTAATTTCTCGTGCCCAATACGTAGACTTGATTTACACCCAGTCTGGCACGCTCTATGATAAGATTCCAAATGCACCTAGACCAGATTTTGTTGTTCGACTACCTCCATCCAGTAAGGACTCTCATGCCAGTGATGGTGTGATAGGTTCTTCAAGCACTCAAATAGCAAGTAGACCATCTATTCAAACACTTTATATTTCAAATCAAACCTCTAATACACCTGATAATACACTTGCTTCCGAAATAAATGTCGTGTCATCTGACAGAGGTAAAAATGAAAAGCAACCTAGAAGCAAGAAAAGGGGGAAAACCAAAAAGAAACAAAATTCTCCCCTTCAAGAGAAATCATCTAATTCCTCTTCTCCAGCTAGGAAACCTCGATACCCATGTTTAATTTGTAATGAGGAGCACTTTATACAAAACTGTCCTCACTGCTCTAAAGTCTCAAAACTTCTTAAGACTTCTAGCACATCCACTGTGTTGACATACCCTTTTCCAAACCCAAAGACTCATTTGGTTGCTACAGATCATGCTTCTACTTCACAAGTTCTTATGATATCCGCCACTAAGCCTAAGACTGATGTTTTGGTGACTACATCCATTGTACCAAAGTTAACAATAAAAATGCCTAAGGGAGTTGTTCATAAATCTACATTCAACCCTCGAGCTCGAACAGTACAAAATTATAACATAGTAGAAGATTTGGCTCAGTCACCTTCTGCTATGTCGACGCTTGAGGTGCTTCAAAATTGTCCCTCCCAAAAGCATGCTTTATTGTCAACAATAGGTGGAATTGATCCAATAGATTCCAATCTCATAGTTTTTAACCATGTGGGTTATACAACACAATTACCAGCATAGTTAGCATTCTTGATCCAAGTAAATTCTTTGAATCACCTCATTCATCAAACCATTGTTGACGAAGGTGCATCTACTTGTATCATGTCAATGAATTACTGGAAAACACTTGTCTCACCACCTTTGTCATGGTCACCAACGATGTTAAAAGCTTTTGATGGTCACACTTATACATCTTGTGGAATATTAAGTAACCTGCAGATAGAACTATAGGAGGAAACTGTAACTATTGAAGTTGAGGTCGTTGACGGACCCCTTGACTACAATATTTTACTAGGAAGATGTGGGTTTAAACTATGGTTTTTGTGGTTTCGACAAACTTTCGTATGGTCACTTTCCCTCATAAAGGCAGAATCACAGTAATTTATCAACTCACCTTCTTCGCCTCTAGTTCACAGGCAACTGGAAGCATTCCATTACTTCACAAATCTCTGTTGTCTCTTCAAAACATTGGAGTAGGTCTCTTCAAAGATTCCTCCCTAATGGGCACCTTTTCACTACCGTCACCATCACAAACGGCGGAAGTTGCAAAAGTTGATACTTGTAACATGATATATTCCACTTCATATGAATCATGGAATATTTCTAATAATTTTGAAGTTGATATGTGTAATCAAATCATGCCACTAAGCCCAATTGAGCTCACATAGCAATCAATATTTTTGGCTTGTGCAGCAAATCCAAATCAATCATCACCGATTGTATGGGTTGATCATTCGTTAGAATATGGTACTTCCTATGATCCTTTTTCACGTACATTTTCTACTGATGAAGGAATCATCCAATCAATGATGACAGAAGAAGAACCATGGAAGATTATCATTATCGATCCCATCTTCTATATCACATAGAATATATTCCAAATGAACTAAATCTCCCTTCAATCATTGATTTCCTTTTAAATTCTGTATTTATAGACATAGTCAATTCCGAACGAAACTTATTGTATTGAAGAAACCATTTCTATGGATATTTCGACCAAACCTAGAATTGTAGAAAACATCCATGTTGGAAAATATTGTTCTCCATCGGAACTTGAAACTTAACGTGCTCTTTTTTGTGAATTCCGCGATATATTTACTTGGTCATATGCGGAAATGCCAGGTATTGATTCTAGTATAGTTGAACACAAGATTAAAATGTATCCAGATGTCAAGCCGGCACGATAGCGCCTCCATCCTATTCATCCAAAGAAGGCTCCTGCCATAAAAGCAAAAGTTGAAAAATTTTTGCATGTTGGTTTCATATACCCCGTTCCTCTTACTGATTGGGTTTCCAATATTGTTCCTGTCATGAAGAAATAAGGAACAATACGAATGTGTGTTGATTATAGGGATGTTAATCATGCTTGTCCAAAAGACAACTATCCCACTCCCTTTATCAACCAAATAGTTGATGAATGTGTTGGATCTGAAATATTTTCATTTATGGATGTCTTTTCCTTCCATAATCAGATCAATATCCGCCCAGAAAACCAATCTAAAACTGCCTTTATTTGTCCCTGGGTCACATTCACATATAGGAAACTCCATTTTGGTTTGAAGAATGTTGGGGAAACTTTTCAGAGGGCAATGAATTATGCCTTCAATGACATCAAACACATCGTTAAACCCTATCTAAATGACTTACCTGCACATTCACTGAAACAGGATGATCACCCAAAACATTTGAGAGCCATATTTTTACGGTGCTGACACTACAAAATTCGACTCAATCCACATAAATGTGTGTTTTGTGTTAGATCTGGTCATTTGCTTGGTTTCGTATTGTCCAAAGAAGGAATTCAACTTAACGCCTTGAAGGTTAAGGCAATTCTTGATCTGCCTCCACCTTCCAATTTACTTCAATTACAAAGACTCCAAGGGAAGGCTAACTTTCTAAGGAGATTCATTCCCAACTATGCCGAAATGGTTAAAGGATTTACTCGTATTTTGAAAAAGGGAATTCCCTTCCATTGGGACTAGGTTGTGCAATGTTCCTATGATTCTCTCAAAGATACCCTAATCTGAGCATCATTAATGTATTCCCCTAATTATCAAAATGACTATTTCTTGTATCTCACCACTGCAGATACAACCATTGCTATGGTTTTAGTCCAAGATAATATGGGATTGAAAATCAAATCTATTATTTGAGTCGTAATCTCAATGATACAGAAGTTAAGTATTCTTACTTAGAGAATTTATCTTTGGCTTTTGTTCAATATGTACAAATATTTCTCCATTATATCCTGCTCCGAAAGACCACTGTCATTTTGGATTGTAGCCCTATGACATAAATCTTGTCACGTCAATTGCTTGGGGGGGAATATTCAAAATTGATCATCATTTTGCAGGAATTTGATTCAGAATTTATCAAATCCAAGTCAAAGAAATCTCTATTTTTTTCCGAGCTTCTTTGTGACCTTCCCTCTACTGCCATCGACTCAACAACGGAACCATCAATTATGTATGAGTCTCTATTTCTGATCTCGTCATCTGACCCTTAGTATGGAGATATAATGATCTATCTCCAAACCAAAACTTTTTGTTCTGATACCTGTTGCTTAAAATAGTGACGTATTCGATACAAAGCCAAAGATTATCTGATCATTGGCGATGCCCTTTACCATCGTAGTATCAATATGATTTTTCATAGGTGCCTCACACATGAGGAAGCCGATAAGGTTCTAAATGATTGTCATTATGGTGCTTGTGGTGGACATTTATCTAGTATGCTACCACACAAAAAATTCTCTGTGTTGGTTACCTCTGGCCTACCATATTTAACTATTGCATTACTAATGTCAGGAGTTATCATGCATGCCATATTATTTATAGTAAGACTCGATTACCACCTACAACACTACATCTTATCTTCACTATTGGACCATTTGCAAAATGGGGCATCGATTTCATGACACGTAACCCTCACTCGGCCGGGGGGCATGGGTATATTATTGTCACCGTTGACTATTTTATGAAATGGGATGAGGCGATGCCTACATTAAACAATAGTGGTGAGACAACTACACTTTTTTTCTTCAACCATGTGGTTACACGATTTGGTGTACCACAAGCTATAGTTACAGATCATGGTTTGCATTTTCACAATCACATGATGATTGAATTAACTGCCAAGTTAGGACTCTCACATGATAGTTCTACTCCTTATTATCCATTGGGTAATGGAAAAGTTGAAGCCATCAACAAAGTCCTTAAGCGAATTCTTCAATGAATGATAGGATTTCACAAATGAAACTGGCATTTGATCTTGTACTCAGCTTTGTGGGTTTACGAACCTCGGTAAGAAATGCAACTAGATTCACACCTTTCCAATTGGTGTATGGTCTTGAGGAAATCTTGCCAATACAATGAGAGATTTCATCACTAAAACTCACAATTGACTTGTTACCTGAGACTTCTGATGAGGAAGTGTGTTTCTTAGAACTCATCCATCTAGATGAAACACGTTGTGAAGTTGCATTGGCCAACGAAGCAGATAAGAAACGAATTAAGGTGCAATATGACCACAATGTCAAGCCTTGCATATTCTCAAAACAAGACCTAGTCTTTCTTTATGATCAGGAAGCCGATAAATTAGGAAAAATAAAATTTGAACCACTATGGATGGGCCCCTACATTGTCAAGTGTGTTTTTTCAAAATGCGCTTATGAGTTGGTTGATTATGACGGAATTCCATTGGCATAGCCTTGAAACAGATTGTATCTTAAATGTTACTATGCTTAATTGTGCATAGTAAAAACATTGTATATATGCTTTCATTGCATGCGTGTGTCACAGTGTGACTTTTAGAGATTTTATGTGGTTAGTAATCCACATTGTATTTGTTGTAGATGTTGGACTCTTTGGAACCATTTGTTGGTTATGCCGATGGTGATAGTCATAGTACGCAAAACCTATCCTTTGCAGCATGGGCCATATTCACTCCAAGTGGTGAGTCAGTGATTTTTCAAGGGATTTGTATCGATCGTTCTACAAAAAATACCGCTGAGTATAGTGCATTGATAGAACTCATCTCTGATTCCATTTCACTTGGCATTTGCCAAATCATCATTAAGCTAGACTCACAACTTTCCATACTACAACTTGTGAAAATTTATACCATCTGAAATCCAACTATTCGTCATATATTCCTTAGAGTTCATCTCTTAGAAAGACATTTTTATTACATTCAATATAAACACATTTGTAGAAACTTTAACACATTGACTGATCCTTTAGCGAATTACATGTTAAACAAACATTTATGACATATGTAATGAGTAAATTTCAATTCCCATCAACAGTTGTGATGCAGGAGCATCTAACCCCCTTCGTAATCAAAGAGGAATCCGAAGCGGAGCGAGGAGGACGTGGACAGCAAAGCTTAATCGAAGGAGAAAATAAGGGAAATCTGTTTTAAAATAGATTTAAAGTGGCTTTAAAGCGGATATACCTCGGGATGACTTACCATTGTTATCTGCGTGCATGTATTTTGAGAGATTTTTGTGGATCGTAACAGATTCACGCCTTTGTAAATGCTTTATAAGCATGTTTGTGTGCATGAGATAGGGGCGCGCTAGTGAGAATACAATGTAGCCTGTGTGGAGTTATTGGCTAAGGCTGCAACGCCTTAGATCAGTGGTCTTTTGTATATAATCAAAACTATATATTATGTCGATTTTCTGTCTATTGAGTTATGAGTTTTTACAGTTTGAATTTATGGTTGAAATCCTGTGTTGTGAGCTTGATCGGTCATCGATCACTTAGAAGATTGATGGCGATCAAAATATTCGTTTAAACGTTATATGTGATTGTCTGTTGATGCCGGAATTTATATGAACTGCGTGATAAATCTGTTACAGAGTGTGGCGCAGAGAACCATTCCACATCGTAACACATTTAAATGGGAGCGGCGAAGACTTGCATTGCATCGGCGTTGTGGCAAGTGGATCCAGAGATGGATTGGGTTAATTGCCACAGTAGAAAGTTCTAAATAGCGAGATTTCGGATGGAGCTCGTGCCGAGAATTGTATGAAGGAAGGCCCTGGAAATCGATTTGCAGTAAAGTGGGTTTAACGGAAATTAAAGGGACAGAGGCATAGCCGTAGTGATCGAGTTGAAGACCTGGAGATTGCTGTACGTGATGACAGTGATCGCAGAGGAGCGGAGTAAGCTACATCGCATCGGGACTGGAGAGACTCCCATATTACAATAGAAACGGATGCGATCAGTCGTAAAATCAGTTTTGATGTGAATCGGTCTGGAGAGTTCGATCGGAGCCATGAAATCGGACGGATCCAAGTCACACAGTAATGCCGACCTTCGATTCCGACTGAATCGGATCGGAGGGGTTTCATATTTGCATCGGACCGGAGTTGAGGGATATGTGGACCGCCGATGTCTACAGCGGCGCCATATTATTTTAAAAGGCCATATATTGCTATGTATTATATTACCTCGGGGTAGTGAGGTTTTAGACTTATAGTGCATGCTTGAAATGGGTTAAAGGGATGATCGATATTTAATATAAATTCACGTTGTAAAATTAACAGGCTTAAAAGCCTAAATCGCTTCTGACGGGACTTAGTGGGCCATAACCCACAGGTCCAGGTTCGAGTTTTCTTACGTGGAAAGGGATTTTGGCTTACACCAGGATCTCTTTTCATCAAGTTGAATAGGATTACATATAACCATACAAAAACACTAAAAGTAAAATATATAGATGTTCAAAGTTTTTACAAAAATTTGTGTCTAAGACATGTTGATCATCTGACCTCAGAACCTCGAAATGCATATTGTAAATCATCCTAAGTAGATCTAACGATGCTCATGATAATAATTCATTGCCTGAGCTATCATGTGAAATAGCCTCATCCAACGGTTAGATACACTAATAGTATGGCATTGTATTCTCATCGATAACTCCTCGATTCAAACATCCGGTATGTTGAGGGTTAACCCATCTATATGATCCTCCAACTCTGCCAGTGTCTCAATCAAATCTAAATCCTAGAGAGTTGCTCTTCCAACATTTCTCCTGACTACTTCACCCACCTCCTGTTGATGACCCATTGGTCGAACGGTGCCAACATCTATATACATGAGAGCATTTTTAGTTTAGTCTTGGAAACATCAAAAAATAAAAAAACATGTAAAAACTCAAAAAATAAAAAATACAAGGTCAAAACAATTTACCTATAGCACCTGATTGAGCACCCACTAGCAAGCTCAAATATGGATATCCATGAAAATCCATCCCTGCATATGGATTCTCCTCAATGACAATATGTTGTCGACAGAGCCAACTGAAGAATGCAGTGGAAAATGAGATTGATGATTGACCAGCATGTCTAGCCATCAACTCTACCCATCTCTGCATCTGTGGATCTCTAGGACCAGCTAAACACAGTGTCACATGCTGAGGTTGCATCAATGGAATTCTCTCCAAAGTAAAAGCGATCAAGATCGATCCATAGCTGAAATTTTTCTTCTTACCACTTTTTACTTTAGTCAGTTACTCTTTCATCAGAAAGAGTACTGCCCCACATCAGTTGAACATAGTTGCCTCGAGAAACTTGAGCGCATACTGCATGTATTATCTATTCACGACATGAAGTGTCATGCTACCCGCCAAATTTACGATGGTAAAGAGGATTATTCATAAGGGTAAATCACGAACATTCATGATGTTTATCTTTCCATCTTTGTTAGGCTTTGTACCTCGTCGGCAGAATTGTCGAATGTAGTCCCTCACTATTTCAACCCCCACGGGTAGAACCTAAAAGAGAAATGGGGGCACCACATCTCAACAATATTATAAGAAAGTAAATATCATTAATCAATATAGGGAGCACTTTGTCCCCTATGTGAAAAACCTATTCCGTTGGATCCCATGAATGAACCAATAACTGCAATAGTTCTTACTGTTGCCTCATCCCAGCTAACCTTAAATATTTGAGTAACCCACAATCTCTGAGGGCCTCAATAGTACCAAGATCATTTAGGGAAACCATAGCCTATTCTTCATGTTCTCTTTCACACCATGTGATAGCCATTTCGATCTGATCAAAGTCTGAAGTCACACCATATTCTTAGTTAGGATCCATTTCAAACAAAAAAACTGAAGAGATTTTGGGTAAGAATGATGAATCAAAAGTCTAAATTGTACCCAACGCACCCCTAATCTATAGAGAGTGTGCTGAAGAGCAGTTTCCCTTCTGTTTGACTACTCTGCAGCGCAGTTTTCGCTGCATGATGGTGTGTTGATCCCAAGGCATGGTATATTTAACCTAGGGACCCAAAAACCCTAACATTTTTTCTTGAAATTGAAAAAGAATGACCTTAAATGAGAGAGAAGAGGTAGATCTCCTACCTGGTCCTAACAGCACGAAGAATTATCCACAAAATCTCATGCAATCAGCTACTAAAGTTTGAGGGAAAAAAATGGTTCAGAGCACAAAACTGAATGGTAAATGGTAAAATTACTTGGTAAATTCTTGTTTTATGGTTATTTCATGTTAATTAAATGAATAGACTATATTTTTTTCCTATTTTTACGAATCGAACAAATACGTTTAATCCGTTTGGTGGTTCTTTGAGTAGGTTTACCGCTGACATAGTGAATTTGACATGCATGATCGTAAAATGTACTTTTGACCACAGAGCATAATTTTATCTATTTTTTGAGCTCTATTAAACATAGAAAAAGGAACCCTCTTAAAGTCATATTTAAGCTCTTTTTAGACTCTCAAAATATGAAAAGGTTATTGGGCGCTTGTCCTTTTCAGCTTGTAAATAGATTGGAAACGGCATCTACTCAATGTAAGTTTAACCCTTTTCCAGACTGAGATAAATTACTTACGAAAAAGGAATATGTTGATCAAACATGGTCAATAAGTTCTCTCTTGTATTATTTTACATTTTTTCGGATTTGAGAGACAAATTTACAAAAAAGAACTTGTGGATTTTTCATTTTGTCCCTTTTCAAACTATCTAAACATGAAAAGGACCGAGTTCTCACTGTCGTTAAACTCATTAAAGCATCAAATAGTGACAAACTTGTCCATCATGACAAGACCAAGTTTCATCTTTGCTAGACTCGTTAAAACATCACATAGAGATGGATTCACTCGAAGGGTAGAATTATACATCAAGCATAAGTTATCCTCCTCAAGCTTGTTTAAAAAAATAAAGAGGTACTTGTCAACAATGACTGGGGAAAATGGGAAAAGGGATAAATCACATTATGGTAGCAAGTCACTCTTGAAAATGACACTTTCACTTCATCTCTGTGGCTATTTGGGTTGGGTTATCATACCTATGGTCTATCACACCATCCATCACTTTGGTTTTTGGTCAATTTTTCCAATTCATTCAATGTCGTCGACATGTTCAAGAGAAGTCACTCAGTGAACTTAATCCTTTGCAATAATCATAAACCTTCATTTTAATGACTGCCATTTGTGAACATTGTGTCATTAGTCACATTTTGTCTTCAAAATCATTACACTCGTTTTGTGTCATTGGTGGGGGATACATCAAGGACCTCCTGCGATGAGTCGCTTCTTGTCAACATCAACACATTATCCAGGAAGTTGACTTAGAAACACCCTTCTAGTACCTTAAGGCTTTCATACATCAATGGCAAGTTTCTCGCTTCCGGTGACAGGTTGACATCACAAGCCTTTGACCAAAAGACTTTGTATGGTGTTTGAAATCAAACCATATATTCACACCATACAGAATGTATTGTAGTAACTTGAGAATCATTAACATTATTGGTGATTTCTCTCGCTTATGTTAACAACTTACATCATTGTCTGGTAATCAGATGGTGTCTTCCCATGTTTGACTTCATATCAAATTTTCACATGGTTGGACTTGTGCTTGAGCAAATGATTGGACGAGATAGAAGACCCTGGATCTAGTTTCATCCATCTAGGTTGAAATTTCATGAGAGTACTAAATCATTTGTACGATGGATTTACATAGATGGTCAAATTATCATGGATCTATATTTGTAGACGACTATATGATTTATGTACATGTAACGAAAAGTTTATATGTTGAGCATGGGTATTCCTTCCCTCAATAATTCATGAAAAAATCAAAGATGTCATGATATTATGCATTGTAATTGATGCAGGTCACCTTCTGCTTTAGATCCTCCTAATCACATCATAAAGCATATCATTCAACATTATCATTTTTTACTTCATGCTTTAGGGGGAATTTGTTATAGGTCTATTTGGACACAACACTATTGATGATCAGATCAGTGTAAACATGGTCTATCAAACCCTAATTTAGTTGCTACATGTCCTAGACATGTCACCTCATTGAGTGCTTTTATCCATGAGAGTTTCCTGACTTCAAACCTTGTTGAGGTGCTTCCTTAGATCACCAGCGCACCCCTAGTCAGGGGTAAGTGCTCTGTAGAGTAGGTAGCCCCATTCAAGGCTGCGTTGTAGAGAACCTAAGCACACTCAATCATGCGCTAGGTGTGAATCCTTGAAATGTTCATTGGATCCTGAGTATATTCCTCCTTTCTAGAGCCTTCTAGAAGGAACCCAGCTCCTATCCTATCAAGATGAGCTCGAATTAGGATAACCTTGGATCATCTAATCCTCTATCTTCTCATCCCTTTGAACATGGAAACTAATCATACAACTATGGAAGACCAATTTTCAATGCCATATTAATGACAAAACCACTTGCATTCATTTATAAATTGGCCTCCCATCATAGAGCCAAAGGATCTTCGATATTATAGAGAAATAATGTTGGTTTAGAGACTTGAAATCATTGTCAAAGTAATGCTATGCTGCTAGATTGATGTTTCTATTGGTGTGATGAGGGCTTGGACTAAGCTAGATGAGTGACACGAGATCGAACCACATTGGGCGTAACTTCACCTTCTATCAATCAATAAAGTTGTTTGTTCCTTTTCCAACACTTTGTCTATATCTATAATGAATGTATGTTCAAATGTTGTCGATTCCATTTTTTCACAATAAATAGATCATATGCTTTGATTGTTGTCGTCTTCTACTTATGTTGGCAGGTACCAATTGAGCAAATTTAGTTTGAGCGGGAGCGACGGGAGCAACTCAAAGGAGATCAAGGAAGAAAAGGATCACAAGTAGGTTATTTTATCTTATCTATTTAATGTAGGAAAAGGTTAAACATCTTTACTTCAGTTGTTCTAAGTGTAACTACCCACTTAGGGAAGATATACTTATCCGTAGGTATAAATTCCATAGAAAAGAAGGTTGCAAATTAGCTTAGAAAAACCTAAGGATTTCATTGACTTGGATTTGATGAATTCTAAATCGAACTCTTGTAGGATGACAATCCACTTTGAGTACTTCCCCCTAGAAATTGTTGCATTAAGATGTACGTCATGAGGTTGCAATTAGAAACAACCATATTTTTGTGGAGTAGTATGTAATGGCAAAATCATTAGACATCTTGGATAGCTACCAAAGCTAACTTTTCGACATGAGTGTACTTGAATTAGATATCATTAAGATATGGAATCAAGTAATAAATAGGATGTTCCATTCCTATGTCATCCTACTGGACCAATACCATAGCAACAGTAATCACTACAGTGACGAGGTACAAGAAATAATCTCATTGGTAATATGGGGGATATAACAAGGATGCTTGAATTAGTACATCTTTCAATGCATCGACGAGGTACAAGAAACAATCTCGTTGGTAATATGGGGGATATAACAAGGATGCTTGAATTAATACATCTTTCAATGCATCGAATGCCTTTTGAGATGTGTAATGCCAATGGAAGGGAACTCCTATATTTAATAAGTGAGTAATCCTTTGGTCAGTTTTGTGTATTTAGGAATGAACCTCAGAATAAAGTTAGCCATCCCTTGGAGTCATTGAAATTGGAGGGAAGAAGGAGCAGACAAATCAATGATCACCTATACTTTCAATGGGTTAATATGAATTCCATGTTTCAATACCACGAAACTGAGATGTCAACTAGAATTTACAAAAAAAGACACATTTGTGTGGATTGAGTCAAATGTTATAATTTCTACATCATAAAAATATTTCCCTTACATGCAATAGGTGATCAACCCGATATTTCGAATGAGCAGGAAAATCATCCAAATAGGGTTGTACAATATGTTGATTGTGCTAGAAATATATCAACCAAGGGGTCTCCTCGATGTGAAGTCTCGATTAGACCTCACACCATTTATAGTAGGAGCCCCATTTCGAAAATCGGATTGGTTGACATGTATTCTTAAATAGAAACCTAAAAATTTTGTTGGAACACTTATGGAGAAACCTCAAAATTTTTCTGTAAAAACTTGCCAAAGTGTTCGTCCCTCGCCTATAGAAACACAGTCTATACCCAGTCTGTGGAAATGCACTACATGTGGAAACCATCTCTGTCAGAGCACACTTCCTGTGGAAAATGAGTTTGAAGAAATGCATTGCCTCTAGAAACCCAGTCTGTGGAAACTCGACCTCTGAAAATATAGTTGCAGATTTATAAGCTTCGACCCTAGGCTTCTGTTCCATATTCTATTACTCCTTCTGTGGAAAGCCTCATTAGAACACCCAGTTCTATAACCTTTCCACCTCCTACTTCCTCTCATCCATACTCTTTGTTTGCAAATCCCAGTTTCTTTAGCCCACATCCTACCATAAAACAATCCAAAGAAACTGAAGAATCAAGCAAACCTGAATCCTCTAATTTCATGTTTGAAGATTCATCCACTAAAGATGAAGAAGAAAGTTTTGATACAAGTATTCATAAGATAGAATCATCATTATTTGACATGAGTCTTCACAAGATAGAAGCAAAACCACAAATTGAAGATCTTGAAATCTGTATCAGTAACTTCTCTGTGACAGACCAAGAACAATCTGATGATGATAAAGATCAGGTCAATGCTACATCTTCCAGATCGAGATGGGAGACTACTTGGAACCCTGCTCCTGATCGCAGAGACCTTATGAAATCTGAATATCATAAGGATTGGTCTGCAAATTCTACTTACTCATGGAATATTGACAATTGCACTGAGGCTGAAATCATGTCTGTTTTACATTCCATGCTTGTTTGTTATAGGACTTATCTTGCAGATGAAATAGGTCCTACTAATGCTACAAGAAGAATAATTGGAGGATTTGAGGGAACATTAGATTCTTGGCTAAAAGCTGATACATTGAAAGAGCCAAGCCTCCTTGCAGATTGGGAACAAGCTGTTGTCTTAAATGAGGATGGCACTACTCACATAGACCATGTTACTCATATGCCTGTCAGCAATATGATAGGAAAACTTCTCTATGCCATTACTGTCAATTTCATTGGTTTCCCCAGATAACCAATGATATTACGACCATTACTCTGCTGGCCATGAAATTGCATAATATGCAGCACTTTGATGAATACTTTAATGAATTCCTTCACAGATTACACACATTGACTCCAGATCTCATTCTTGAGCCAAAATGGAAGGAAATTTTTGTTGCATCCCTTCCCCAATGGGTTTCTTCTGCTATTGTCAATAAATTACCAGGGAAGGTTGGTGATTATAAATTTGGTATAATCAGACAGGCTGTAAAGGCTATCATTATTGAATTATGTTCACAAATGAAGATTTCTAGAGCAGCTACTAATCCTAAAAAACCTCATGGTTACCAGCAGCTCTGTAAGCAATGGCACCTTGGTAAAGCTGGAAATTCTGAGGGGCATAAGAGAAGAAAGAAAAAACATTTCAAAAATAATTACTAGATTTCCCAAGAAAAACCAAAATGAAAACATCACAAAGCAAAACCTTATAAGCATACAAAAATGTTTTCCAAAGACAAAGAAATAATTTGTTACAATTGTAACAAAAAAGGCCACACAGCTCCAAACTGTCCAAACAAAAGAAGGATTCATCTAAGAATAAAGTTCAGTATAGAAATAAGAAAGGAAAGATAAATTCTTTTGATCTTCCTAGCAACTGTGATGAGCTTGTATCTTCTGATTCTGGGTCTGAAAATGATTTTAACTTTGTTGACTCAGAAGAGTCATATGATGAAGAATTTTGTAATGACCCACACTGTACAGAATGTAAATATTGTGACTGTGATGATCTTGATGTTTGTACATGTAATGCAGTCAGAATGATGAAGACTGATTATGATGAGACCAGCAAAAATATCTTTGCACAGATTATGGTTGCTACTGATCCACAGATGAAAGATATGTACAGATCTTTGCTAACAGAACATTTGAAGAAAACACCTTCTAATCTGAAGAATTCTCCAAATAAAGGGTATGTGTCTCCTGCTACTCTTTTTTCAGTAGAGGCCTTAACCAAACAGTTTAGAAATGAAGATTTTGGAGAAGATCTGCCACAGACTTTGCCTGCAGTTCATCAGGCAATTAAGGAATTGAGAAAAACAATCAAGGAGAACAGAAGACTGTGTGTTGAAAAAAACAATGAACTAAGTCTAAGGATATTAAATGCACAGGCATATCCTACCTCTTCATCACAAGGCCCTGTTTCAGGAAAAACAGAGAACTGGACTTATCATCCAGGACAGGTTCAGCAGCAGTACAGCCGGGAAGAAGGAGAAGAAGAGGAAAAGGCAAGAACAGATTTTGGATGCAATAGCATGAATAGAGATGTCATGTATTGTGTCAAAATGAAGGTAAAGATTGGAAACCAGTATGAGTTCTGGAAAATTCTTATGGATACTAGTTCCAGATTAAATATTGTAAGTGATAGTGTAGTTGGTATGCATCATCAAAGGCCAACAACATGTCCGAGAGTGATTACTGCAAGTGGTGATATCCCCACTAAGTATGAACCAGAAATAGATGTTCTACTTACAGAAAAGATCGGAGTTCATTTGGTTTGTCTCGTTGTCCCAGGACTAGATTGTGCAATGTACCTTGGGACCCCATTTTTTTAAAATTTTAGCATGCATGGAGCAAAATTTGATACAAAAACCCAGAGGTATGGATATTTTATTAGCCTTGAGAAAAAGGAAGTCTTTTTTCCATTTATTAATTCTAATTCTCCAATTAGGATTAAAAGACTGGAGAGAATGGAAAATCTTCTGGCAAAAATGGAAGTAAAAAGAGAAGTATTAAAAACAGAAGAACATTTGGATAATGGAAAATATGCCTCTGAAATAACAAATCTCACTGCTAAATTCAAAGATTATTGTTCAGACGATCCAAATGCTCTCTGGCATATTAAGAAACAGGAAGTAGAGCTTCCTCTCAAAAAAGACTTCAGCGGAAAATTAAGGAGATCCAAAGCAGTGGCAATGAATGAAGAACAGATGAAGCTTTGCAGAGAAGAAATAAAGGATCTCTTAAAGAAAGGGCTTATCAGGAAAAGTAAGAGCCCCATAGCATGTTTTGCATTTTATGTTAATAAGCATGCTGAAATTGCCAGAGGAAAGCCAAGGTTAGTTGTGAATTACAAACCTCTGAATAGTATTTTGGATTATGATGCATACCCTTTGCCAAAGCCATCCTCCATACTTGCCCAGATATCAAAGTCAAAAATATTCTCCAAATTTGATCTCAAATCTGGTTTTTGGCAAGTCGGAATCAAAGAGGAAGACAAATGGAAGACATCATTCTCTGTACCTGAAGGGAATTATGAATGGAATATCATGCCATTCGGCCTAATTAACGCTCCTTCAGCCTTCCAAAGAATAATGGATGAAACTTTTGAAGGAATGGAGGAATTCCTGAAAAGGTATATTGATGATTTATTGATTCATTCTGATAATATTGCTGACCATGTTAAACATTTGAAAATCTTTCTCCACAGGGTCAAAGAAATGGGTATAGTATTATCAGAATCCAAGATGAAGTTATTTCGGCAAATGATAGACTTATTGGGTTACAATATACAGTATGGATCCTATACTTTAATCCAAATGAGCATGAATTTTGTTGACCACTTCCCTGATGAAATTAAGGATAAAACACAGTTGCAAAGATTTTTGGGAAGTCTGAATTACATTTCTAAGTTTCTGAAGCATTGTGCACAAGAAAGAAAATTGTTGAATAAAAGGCTTCAGAAGGATCCAATTCGTTGGAATGGTGACTGTACACAGGCAGTCAAAACAATAAAAGAGAGAGTTAGAAATATTCAGCCTCTCTCCCCTATCAGAGAAGAATGGGAGAAAATCATTATGACAGATGCTAGTTATGAAGGTTGGGGAGTAGTCTTGTGCCAAAAGAACCCCAGTAGAAAAAATGAGATTGAGATATGTCAATATGCATCTAGATTATGGGCCAAAAATCAATTGAATTGGTCAAGTCTGAAGAAAGAGCTTAGAGCAGTTTGTTTGGGAATAGAAAAATTCATAGATTTTGTCATCTACACCAAATTCACCATCAAAACATACTGCCAAGCATTAAAATATTCCATTCACAAATGTGATTTTGAAGACGCTGCTATGGTAAGATGGATTATGCAACTCAGTCAATATAACTTTGATATTGAATTTTTCAAAGGATATAAGAACAGTTTTGCAGATATGTTGAGCAGAGAGTTTTTATCTGAACATTCAATAATGAGTCTGCAATGCAATTTCATCAGAAGACATGAAGATACTGTAGAAATTGAGACTTCATCAGGATGGATTTCATATAATTTGGAAACAAGTCTTCTAGACCATGATGAAGATTGGGGACCAATAAAAGAAGTCAGGTACAGGACAGGCATTGATTTCCTTTGGACAGATCCTCATCAAGATGAAGCAAATAATGAAGCTCTTGAAGCCCTGGATTATCTAAGATAGATTGGGAGCATTGCCTATGTAATTCAGAGAGATCATGAAGATGATAACAGGGTCACCAGTTGTCACATAACATTCAGAAGGTTTGACAATCATCTTCACAGGGAAAATTATGACTTGGATCGGCAGCAAGAGGCTTTCTACACAACAATGAATCTACAGAATTTTTCCACTAATATGTTTTATTCCTTGCAGTTTTCTTTTTTGTTTGAAGATACTCCAGTAGAAGACATGGAAGAAGATGACCCCGTTCCAGGATGGTTCATGGATTGGTGGGAGAAATATGGCTTATCCCCACTTATCATGAAACCATACTCCATGGGCATGTTGAGAATACCAAATTTCAGTCCTAACAGCACGATGATGATTTTGGTTTTGGATAAAACAATAGGAGATTTGGTAAATATTAATAGTACAGATTTTCTGAATGGTGTCAGAAGATGCGGCCATGTGAGATGGTTCGTAATGAATCACTACAAGTGCAGGAAAATAATTCTGAGTACCAGCTATGAAGAATTCCATCAACAAGCTGATCCAGAATTAAACCCATTCATGAACCTTAATGAATTAGATTTACCAAATCCTCATGATAATTCAACTTGGGAAACTGAAAAAGAAGTGTGGGTACAATATTATTCCAATTACTTGATTGAAAGATGGAATTCCCAGTACTACACTTACCCACAAATTGATTATTACACCTTTGGTTGACGTCTTTCCAGCCGACTATGGTGCTGGACGAGCTTTCGTGGATTCCCTCGTCCTGGAATCTCCACTTTGTATGTCTTGAGATTTGCATATCTCGTCTTTTTGGTCATTTCAGTCTTCCGAGGGTTCTGTTTTATGAATATCCTCTGTGTAAATTACTGTATGTACCAAGATTCGGTCCCCACATGCCTCGGGCTCTCTGAAAAAGAGTAGGGACGAGATAACATAGGACAATATTGTCCTATGCCCGAATCTTGCTTTCGGCGATCTGCCCAGGTCTGTCTGGTACTTTACTTCTGAGTCATCAGTCTAGACACAGTCCATTCACGGATGCTTGTTCCCTTCCAGCCTTATAAATAAGAGATAGCTGAGAAGTAAGACTCATTCGTGTTTTGGGAAAGAGTCTTGAGTCCTGAGTTTTGTGTCGAGTGATTTTTCCTGCTCTGCATCTGCGGACCATAGTGTCTGATCTGCTTGCATCACGAAATATTCATTCAGGTCTTATAGGTTTGGTTTGGAAGCCTGCGCATCAGTGTGCTCATCACTGGTGAGAACCTAAAGTGGCTGAACCAATAGGAAAAGTTTGTAAATTTGTGAGTCTGTGAAATTTCTGAGGCAGAGTCTGTTTATTGCCAGGTAGCCTCCGGTAATACTTGTTCTTTGTGGACGGTAGAAAGTCCGGTAAATGCAATGATAGTCGATCTCTATAAAGAAAAAATATTTATGTAAAATCTTCATCCATATAATAAAATTTCACCGGTTCATATTTCCGCAAGCTTGTTGTGTCATTTATCTCTGTGAGAGGTCCTATAGAAACCTGCAGAACTCGGCCTCCTACAATTCATTTCTACCTTAGCGAATTTTCCTCTTCCTCCTATAGTCAACAAACCTTGCTAAGCTCATGCTCCTATAATTTTTCTTTTCTTGCTTGGTCAAACTCCTTTTGGTTGAGTACCTTAGATGCTTAAATGAATGGCACTCCACTTGTACTTATATGTCATTATACCCAATGAATTCACCAAAGGTCACGTCCATTCACCTTCCTTTGGGTTGGCATGAACATCAGCACACCACAGCTGATATGTTTTCAAGTTTGTTCACATGCCTGTATGCATGCCCATCTACACCTCCATCTATATGCCCAGCTACATGCCCATCTGCATGTTCATACACACACCCATCCACACATCCATACACACGTCCATTTGCATGCTTGTTTGGATACCTTAAATCAAACTCGCCGTCTGCACGCCTTTAACTGAACTTGTTTTCACACGCCTTTAACCAAGTATCCTTTAACCGAACTCACCATCCACATGCATTTAACCAAACTTGTTTGCACTCACCTTTAACTAAACATGAGTCGCCTTTAATCGAACTTGTCATCTGAATGAATTGTCAATTAACAAGGTTGGGTAGTCACCCTAAGATATGGGGCCATGATAGATGTTATCAGAGCTACAATTTTCATATGTGCAGTCATGTTCTGACCGCAGTCGTGCCTTCCTCATGGTGGTTCTCACTATAACTCAAAAATCCTAACTTTCTGTTTTCCCAAACTATTGTTCAGATTTCCTCCAATTCTCCCCACCTCGGTGGGCACATGACCCATCCGTGATACATGTTTCACACGGCCTTCATATTCCCTTCCTTCTACATGCTCTAAACGACTCTGCCAAGTCCCAAACTTTCGCACTGAACTCCCCTTGACTCGTCTACCCACTTTGCGATGTTAAGAGTATTAGAGCCTGTTTTGCAAAAGGGGGCTTTGACAATTGAAGCATGAATATGAAAATAGTGGCTATAGTTGTTATTGAAGTTGAGCACTATTTAGTTGGTTGTAGTGCAGCATTAGGGAATTTGGGAAGATTAAGACAACAAGTCAAAGCCAAGTTGAACAAGGAAGTGTATGGTATTGATACAATCTTAAGGAAAGTTGATGGCAGACAACGTAGAGAAACCAGTGACATGTGAATCAAGCATGAATTTTGAAGAAGTTTTTATGAACAAGTTGTTGGATTGTATTAAGGAAATATCTTGAGAGATGGATGCATTGAAAGTTGAGAATGTTGAACTTAGAGATAATTTCATGAAGCATACATGCATAGGTTGGAAGAAGAGGACCCCGACACATGGATTAAGATGTTGGAGAAGGAGGATGGAAGGCCTTCAACCTTCCCATCCCCTCCCTATTTGTAGACTTAGCATCGAGATAGGGCTCATTATGACTTGCTCATGGTAATGAGACCCTTTGAGATGATTAGGCAGGTGTAAACTTACCACTTTAACAACATTGATGGGCATCATATTGCATATGCGATGGAAATTCTTCATTGACCTCAATATGGCACATTGAGCATTGGATTAATGGGTAGATTTCTTGATTGAGTTGATGATGTGACGAGATGTTGTAGAAGAAACTGATGATTCCATGAGGAGGTGCATTCTCAAGAGTTGAGTGTGACAATTGGAATGATCACCCGACTAGTTTGAGTCATGGGTACTGCTAGTGCACTGAGATGTGTTTACGTTGAGTTGGAGTATCATATGAGCACTTCACATGATGAAGATACATGGTTGATGGATATTATATGAGTTTCGATCATAGCGTGCAACTGAGTTGGAGGGAGAAGCCTTCCATAGGATGGGGCAACATGGAGGATTGTGACAAGTATGGTTGATGACAATGGATTAAGGAGTATTACCCACATAGGGTCACGCACCTTGGTGAAGGTTCACTCGATAGAGAGTATGGAGTTCATGTAGTAGGATCATTTGATGTTGGATCTGGTGACACTTTGCGACATTTTTGTTTTGGAAACAAATTTTGTCGAGATGATGTTGTTGAGAGCAACAAAATTTTTAAAGTGGGTGATGATTTCACGGCCTCGATTTGGCGAGCACTCAAGTCAGCCACCCATGGGCGAGAGAGTCAAAAAACCAATGATGTAGGTATAGGTGTGCTTTATTTGTGCAATGGGCATACAAACATAGTACTAGGCACATTGTAATGATGGATGCCAGAGTTCAGTTAAAGTAGACTCTTGTTTGGTTAAAGGAGCATGATGGGCAAGTTTGGTTAAAGGCAACTCGGTGGGAGAATGTGACAGGCGTTGGGAAACTGACCAGTGTGATAGGCATTGGGTAACCAAGCTGTGTAATAGGCAGGCACATGTGGATGAGTAAGGGCACCCACCTAACTAAATGCAGGTTGGCCCATAACTTAGTGAAAAATAGAAGGGGCATGCAAGCCATGCGAACAAGTCAGTTGGGCATTGTATGGGTGGGTTGAACCAAGCGTAGATCAAACTAACACGACCTTTGGGAAAGCGCTTTGAAGGCAAGCATATAAGTAAAACGTCGGTGGAGTTTGTTTGATCATTCGTCAAACCATATGTACATCACAAAATGAGTTTGTATATCACAGAGGGGGTAGGCGAGTCAAGGAGGTTTTAGTGCAGAATTTTAGGACTTGGTAAAGTCATTTGCGGTGGGTTCCCTTGCACGACTTCGCACGTTCCTTTGGGTAGATGCCCTCCGACACCCTCACATTACCTCATCCATCGACATGTCCAATTACACTCATCATTCATAAATAGGTATGAAGTGTTTAGGTGATTCAAGTGAACTACAGGGTCTGCAAGTGCACAATAGGGCATGTGCCTACACAGACGGGTGGGACAAAATTTTGAACGAGTTGTTGAATGAAAATCCTAAATGAGTTCAAAATAGGTTTTTTGAATGAGTTTTTGATGCGGGTTATCTGAACGAGTTTTTTATAGGGGTTTATTGAACATGTTTGACACGCGTTTTTTATAGGGGTTTGTTGAACATGTTTGACACAAGTTTGTCACACGAGTTTTGGAATGCATTTCCCACACGGGTTTCTAAACGAGTTGGGTCTACATGACTCAAGTAAGTTGCACAACCCAGGTGGCCTGCATGACCCAGTTGGGTTGCATGAACCGGGAGGGTTGCATGACCCGGGTGACCTGCATGACCCATGTAGAATGAATGATTTGCATGAGTTGCGAGGTAGAGGTTGCCCAACAGGTTTGGGATTTGGGTGAAGAGTGCAGAAGACTACATGATGTGGGTAGATAGTCAGGTAGTCCTACATGATAGGCTGCATGGACTAGTGCACAAGGAAGATTACTGCATAGTTTTAAAAATGTTTGTACTTGTAAAATATTATTTTAAGAGATTATATAAGTGATTGGGTAGATTTGATCAGGATTTGCCCCTCCCTTCATGAATGTGGGTACACTGATGTTTATTTTTGTTTGATGATGTTGCACATGTTATGAAGTAAATTCAATTGAACTTGAATGAAAATATTTATGCCCCATAACTAAGTAATAAAACACTTGAAGAAAAATTGGCTAAGTGTTGGATAGGTGTAGTCCAAAAGTCCAAGTAGTGGAAAACAAAAAGGCTAGTTGGTGTCGCATTGTGCCCGCAAGCGGAATTTGAGTCACCACTAATGTGGGGCTATAAAAGATGGTATGAGAGCCAGGTTATGTGCATGCACCCCTTGTTATATTTTTGTCCAAACCAAATATGACTCATGTGATGAAACTGAGTCACACAGGTTCACAACATGGGTCGTTTGGATAAGTGGATAAATTTAACTGTCTTAAAACAATTTCTCCTTAAATTTTTTAGGGAAATTATTATTCTACTTAATTGATTGGAAAATTTAATACAAAAATTAACATTCAACTAATGTAATTCACATACGAAATCATACTAATTAGTGCTTCCATATAAATTAAATGGTTGGTAAATAAATAACTAACTTGAGATGAATATTAACCCTTCGGTTTTCAATACTACTATTCATATTTTGGCATATTCCATAGAGGTTAAATATCTACCATACACCTAATAATTACTGATAATTAAATTAAAATTATGGAAAGTGTATTTTGAAATAGACATGCATATAAACATAAATATATTATTATAATAACTTTAAACTTTTTCTTCAAAACCCATTTTAATAATAAAAAATGATTTTTCAAAATATAGAAAATTATTCTTTAGAAAATAAATTTATATAAAACTATCTTCAATTTCTTTCTTTCTTCCTAGAGATGCACTTTACGGTACAATTCTAGATCAATATGAAATCCCGATATACCAAGCCCCATGAGGTATCAAATATCATCAGGGGCAAACCTCTTTTGGAGTGAAAAGATATTTTATGTTCGGTGGATCTAGATTTAAGATAGATCTAGGCTAGTATTATATAAATTTTCCATCTTAACCTCGTATCTCTCGAGCACCGAAAGGAATTAAATCTCTTGAAGTGAAAACCTACTTTTTGAGTGGAAAAATTAAGGAAAGGAATGCACCTCAAGAGATTTGATCCCTCTTAACGCTTGATAGATTCGAGGCTAAGATGGATCTAGACTGGTTTTCAATCGTTCATGGTCATACCAAATTTGTTGAACATTTAAGTATTTTGATCATTTTAAATATGTTAAATATGTTTAATATTAATGTGACCAATTTAATTTTAAATTTGTTGAGTTGCCTCATTTTGTTGAGATGAGAGGGACTGTTAGTAACTTGAATGATGAAAAATGATGAAATAAAAAATTTGAATGCAAAGTGACAATGTAATAATGTTGAATGATAGAAAATGTGAATAACAAGAATGTAGTCAATTAAAAATAATATTCACTATGAGAAATCTCAAACTATTTTCTTCTATTGTTCTTATTGTCACACCTATTAATTTTTCCATCTTTTCTTATCAATCATATGAAAAGGACAGTTGGAGAATGAGTTTTTGACATTGGTCTTCTTAACAATTTTTGGAAATGGGTTTGTTGAACATGTTTGACACAAATTTTGAAAGGAGTTTCTCACATGAGTTTTGGAATGAGTTTCCCACATTGTTTTCTAAACGTGATGGGCCTGCAAGACTCGTGGAGGTTGAACAACCCAGGTGGCCTACAACTGAGTGGGTTGCATGACTTGGGTGGCCTGCACAACCCGGGTGACCTGCACGACTCGATGACCTACATGACCCGGGCAGACTAAATGACTTGCACGAGTTGTAGGGGAGAGGTTGCACAACAGGTTTGGGATTCAGGTGAGCAATGTAGAGGACTATATGACACAGGTAGAAAGTCAATGTTAGGAACCCACCCTAACCCCCTTATTTATGTAATAGGATTGAGTCATAGTTATAGTTAAGTAAAGAGTCAATAAAGCCCATATTAATAATTGTAAGTGGTTAACCCGCATTTAATGATGGGACCACAGTTAGTTGAAAATGGGACATGGTATTAGATAGATGGTATTAATAAGAACCATGGTATTGCCCCATGGTATTGCATGTATGAATCCTATATAAAGGATAGAGACTCCCTGTGAGGAGCATCGTGTCTTATTTTGTAATTGAGTCAGCTCTATTGGAGGTTGCCCCCTCGAAGAGGCAAGTGAACTTTGCTTTCTGAATAATAAAATACTTGCTATTATTGCTAATTGTTCTATGTTATGGGTATATTTCTTTGCATATTTGGTATTCTGGTATCATCTTACAGGTTAAGAGCATAACAAATGGTATCAGAGCGCTTTCCAGGGCTGGTGGGATCTCCAATTTTTAACAATTTTTTTTTGGCTACAGACGTGTTCTAGCATCTTTAAACCACAGGATTTGTCGTTGAGTGCATAAAACTGCAGATTTGGAGAGGCATGCACACAATAAATACAAGAGGTGGTCACGCTTGTTGGACTCCCTTGTAACCCCTGTGGGTACCCCTTCGAGTAGTAGCGCATTAGACAGAATCGTGCACAGACTATCTTCCAAGTACCCTCTGGGTATATCGAAAGCCCCCTAGCTCCCTTGAAACCTCGCCATAGATAAACCGTTGGCTGTCTTGCTGCTACAGTACACCAAGAACAACACTCGGAGAGATTAATCGCTCATATGATAGGGTAGTCGGGTTGTACAGCTAAGGGTATGGTTGATCCTCCTTGGTTAGTGCCCTGAAAAATTGGGCCGAGTAATACTGTCAGACCCTTATCTATATTGTGATCTGTAGCACCTGAAACTCTTGGAGACCACAGTTTCCTTCTCTATCTCGGGATCACGCATAATCTCTGCCATATCAGAACTCGCAAGTGGGGTTTTGCAGCAGCAGCAGCAATCAATTCCATCGTTTAGACTTATCCGAATAGCCATTCAGATCTATTAGATCCATCAAATCTGTAGTAGCAATCAATTTTGTTGTTCAGATCTATCAAATTATCCATTCAGATTTCTCAGATCCATCATATCCGCCATCCAGATTTGAGTAGTTGTGTGGGTTCCTATACCGGGGCACAATTTTCTCAAGACTTTTGGTAGAATTGACATTTCCGGGATTCGATGACTGCAGTATTCCTAAGCAAGGAGTAAAACTCTATTAGGAGAAAAAAAAAGAGTTTGAGACCCCCCGAGGTGCTTATTGGTGAATTAGCCCATAAGAATCAGGACGACGAGCAAGGTGGTACCATTCAATTGTTAGTGCCAAAAAAATTTGGGCGGTCCCAAATTTCAAGTAAATCGGCTCGGTGCGTGGTACAAACTAGAAATCAAACTATGGCGAATGAGAGGATGGACAGCCTTGAATCATCCTTGAAAGACTTCCAAGCGCAGTTGAAGGAAATAACTACAGCACTCTCTAAGGGCAAGGTGGAGGAACGCGAGGAGGCATATATTGGCAATGAAAATAGTGAGGGTGAGTCTAGCCAATCTCTTCACCTCTTTAGCATCCCCCAACCATCCCATCTGCGACCTCCCAAGTTGGACATGTATAAATTTGATGGCTCTAACCCGACCGCATGGATGGCACAAATGGAGCAATATTTCACACTAAATTACATCCTGGATAATGCGACTCAGCTTAGTGTGGGTATCATGTACTTGGACAATGAAAGATGGTAATGGTGGCAATGGAATCAATGTTGCTATAGAAGGCCCTTGACGTGGGATACCTTCAAAAAAGCTCTTATGGATCGCTTTGACCATGAATCTAACTTTTTGGGCTGTCTCACTAAGCTCAGACAGATAGGAACAGTGGATGAATATATTGCAGCCTTTGAAGCCTTAGCTTATGGCACTGGAGGTCTACAAGATGAGTTCTACATGGAATGTTTTGTCAGTGGTCTCAAAGAAGCCATACAAGCCCACGTCTGACTGCACCACCCTCCCTCATGGTTGTAGGCTTGTAGGATAGCTCGTGAAGTAGAACATGGGTTAGCAGTCCAGTCCAATCACCCAAATTTCACTGCCAAGGGTCGCCCCCCACAGGCTCACAGCACTACCCAAATGCTCAAGGTTCAAAAGGTGCCACCTGCAGAAATGGCAAAAAGAAGAAAGCGAGGATTATGTTACTACTATGATCAAAAATACTCCCCCGGGCATAAATGCAAGGAGCCCAAATTCTTTCAAATTGAGGCTACTGATCACAGTTCATCGAAGGAAGCCCCACCACTTGAGGAACCAGAGGAAGAAGAAGAGGACAACCAGAAGGACAATGTACCTGAAGAACCAGTTATTTCGTTGCAGGCTTTGGTAGGGATTTCTTCGCCTCAAACTCTCAAAATCAGAGGTTTTATTAAGCATCACCCAGTAGTATTCTTGATTGATAGTGGAAGTACACATAATTTTATCCATCAAAGGGTCACGGAAGTAGTGCATTGTTTTGTACGAGCAGTTTCTAACTTCCAAGTCCAAATTGTTGATGGGGGAACAATGAAATGTGAGGGCTGCTGTGAAAATGTCAAACTTCAAATGGAGGATTATCAGTTAAAGACCCACATGTTTTCCATACACATGGGAGGGTGTGACATTGTCCTAGGTGATGAATGGCTTCACACACTTGGCCCAATCACAATGGATTTCCAGGAGTTATATATGAGCTTTAAGCATAACAACCACATACATACCCTTTGTGGACTCCAGGTGGGAGCTCCCTCTATCATCAGCTCACATCGGATGGAAAAATTGTTAAAAAAAGGCCATCTTGGAGTTATAGCTCAATTTAATGCCATCCAAGCCTTTGAACCCCATTCTCTTCAGATTCAGCCTGAGATGCAACAGATCTTAAATAACCATCTTCCAATCTTTGACAAGCCTCATGAGATTCCACTCTTGAGAGGGGAACATGAGCATAGCATCACTTTGGTCCCAGGGGCCCAACCACCAAATGTGTGCCCATATAGATATCCGTTCGCCCAAAAGAATGAAATAGAAAAAATAATCAAGGAACTTTTGGAAGCAGGCATCGTTTGTCCCAGCATTAGTCCTTATTCATCACTGGTGGTCACGATGCTCAAGAAAGATGGGGAATGGCGTATGTGTCCAGACTTCAGGGCCCTTAATAAGTTGACAGTCAAAGATAAATTTCCCATGCCAGTTGTTGATGATTTGCTAGATGAACTAAATGGGGCTCGATTCTTCACTAAGTTGGATCTTCACTCAGGCTACCACCAAATTCGTATGAAAGAAGTCGACATTCCAAAGACTGCTTTCCAAACTCATGAAGGCAATTATGAGTTCTTGGTCATGCCCTTCGGTCTTTGTAATGCCCCATCCACTTTTCAAAGCCTTATGAACCACCTACTCAAACCATATCTCATAAAATTTATCCTTGTTTTCTTTGATGACATCGTCATCTACAGTCGCACTTGGGCCACACATCTTCGGCATGTAGATCTGCTCTTACAACTGCTTCACGAGCATAAATTATTTGTTAAGATGTCCAAGTGTTCTTTTTGCATGGAAGAAGTTGAGTATTTGGGCCACATTGTGGGGCGTGAAGGTGTCAGGGTGGACCCCAAAATGATCTAGGCAATGTAGGATTGGCCTCAACCTAAGACCTTGAAGAGCCTGAGAGGACTTTTGGGTCTCACAGGCTACTAACGCAAATTTGTCCGCAATTATGGTTGCATTGCGAGGCCCCTCACTCAAATCCTCAAGAAAAATTCATTCCTCTGGAATGATGAAGCACAATAGGCCTTTACAGCTCTCAAAAATGCCATGTGTTCCACTCCAGTCTTAGCACTACTCGACTTCACCAAATCTTTTGTCATTGAATGTGATGCTTTGGGTACGGGTATTGAGGTGGTCTTAATGCAGGAAGGTCAACCCTTGGCCTTCACAAGCCAACAACTAAGTGGGATGAATCTGGGACAATCTACCTATGAGAAGGAGATGATAGCCATCTTACATGCAGTAGATACCTGGTGACCATACTTATTGGGGTGATGCTTCCAAATCCGCACAAACCATCAAAGCCTTGAATATTTTTTGGAGCAACGTCTATCCTCACCACAACAAAATAAATGGCTCGCCAAAATGCTGGGATATGATTATGAGATAATTTACAAGAAAGGGTGCACAAATATTATAGCAGATGCATTATCTCACCAATTTGAGGAGGAAAGTACCCTGCTCGTAATTTCCCTTCCCATTCTAGAATGGATTGAAGAGGCTCGCAAGGAATGGTTTTCACATCCCTGGCTCTTCCAACTCATTACTCAATTGTAGGCGAATCCAAATTCCACCGAGGGCTACTTGTGGCTAGATGAGATTCTTTGCTACAAGGACAGAGTCGTAATATCACCAACATCCACCCTCAAAAGCCACATTTTGGTGGAGTTGCACTCATATCCCACTGCAGGACATTCAGGCTTTCAAAAGACGTATGCCCGCACTCAAAGATCACTTTTTTGGATAGGCATGAAAAAGGACATTCTTACTTTTGTAGCTGAATGTGACATCTGTCAGCGCCACAAAGGAGAGATAGTTAAAGCACCAAGCACATTACAACCATTTCCCATCTCGGCATCAATATGAATGGAGGTTCCTATGGATTTCATTACAGGTCTTCCAAAGTCAAGAAACAAGTCAGTCATCATCGTGATTGTGGACAGACTTTCTAAGTATGCTCATTTTTGCACCCTACCCCACCCTTTTACACCAACTTTGGTCGCTCAATATTTCATGGATCAGATCTTCAAATTGCATGGCATGCCCACTTCCATTGTGTCTGATCGTGACCCGATCTTCACCAATAACTTTTGGTAGGAACTCTTCCGGCTTCAAGGTACCCAACTACAACTCAGTACTTCCTATCATCCACAAACTGATGGTCAAACTGAAGCAGTCAACAAATGTTTGGAAACCTACCTTAGGTGTTTCACTTCAAAAAAGCAGCATCTCTGGGTACAGTGGTTACCTCTAGCTGAATGGTGGTATACCACCAACTATCATGCCACCACCAAATTGACTCCATATGAAGCAGTTTATGGTCAACTCCCTCCTTCCCCTACTTCTTATCTCAAGGGGTGCTCGAAGGTACAAGCAGTGGATCAACTCCTACAGAACCGCACAACCATGCTGGCCCATCTTAGAGAGAGTCTTCATCAAGCTCAAAACCGCATGAAGTAATAGGTAGATCAGCATCGCTTAGAACACCAATTTCAAGAAGGGGATCAGGTATTTTTAAGGCTGCAACCATATAACAAAACATCACTCAAAGGCAAGGGTTGTCAGAAACTATCTCCAAAATTCTACGGATCGTATCAAGTACTTCAGTGCATTGGAGAAGTGGCCTACAAGCTAGCTTTGCCACCCACTGCAAAAATCCATCCAATTTTCCATGTCTCATGCCTCAAGAAGGTGATTGGGAAAAATTGCAGAATTCAAACCAGTCTACCTAAACTGGATGAAGAAGGGTCAATCTGGCTCCAACCTGAACAGGTCCTGGACACACGAGAATGGCACCTGTGTGGCTGCATGATCAAGGAAGTCCTTGTCAAATGGAAAGACACCTCTTCAGAAGATGCAACCCAGGAACCAGCCACTATTCTTCAGCAGTTTCCGTAGCTTCAACCTTGAGGACAAGGCTATTCTTATGGGGGAGGGCATGTTAGGGTACCACCCTAACCCCCTTATATATGTAATAGGATCGAGTCATAGTTATAGTTAAGTAAAGAGTCAATAAAGCCCATATTAATAATTGTAAGTGGTTAACCCACATTTAATGACGGGACCATAGTTAGTTGCAAATGGGACATGGTATTAGATAGATGGTATTAATAAGAACCATGGTATTGCCCCATGGTATTGCATGTATGAATCCTATATAAAGGATAAAGACTCCCTGGGAGGAGCATCGTGTCTTATTTTATAATGGAGCTCAGCTCTATTGGAGGTTGCCCCCTCGAAGAGGCAAGTGAACTTTTCTTTTTGAATAATAAAATACTTGCTATTATTTCTCATTGTTTTATGTTTTGGGTATATTTCTTTGCATATTTGGTATTCTGGTATCGTCTTGCAAGTTAAGAGCATAACAATCAGGCAAGCCTACATGAAAAGCTACACAATTCTGGTGCACAAGGAAGATTGTTTCATAGGCATAGTTTGAAATTCCAAGTAGTGGAAAACGAAAAGGCTAGTTGGTGCCACAGCGTGCCCACAAGTGGAATTTGAGTCGCAACTAGTGTGGGATTGTGAGAGATGGTACCAGAATGACGTTATGAGCGTGATTCCCTTGGCATGTTTCTGTCCAAGCTAAATACGACTTGTGTGTTGAACCCGAGTTACACGGGTTTGGCACACGGGTCATTTGGATAAGTGGATAAATTTAACTTTCTTAAAACCATTTTTCCCTAAACGTTTTAGGAAAAAAAATATTCTACTTAATTAATGGGAAACTTGACCATGGAAATTATCATTCAGCTAATGTAATTCACATATGAAACCATATTAATTAGTGTTTCCATATAAATTAAATGGTTCGTAAATACATAAATAACTTGAGGTAAATATTAACCCTTCATTTGTGCATACTACCATGAATATTTTGAAATATTCCATGGAGGTTAAATATCTACCATATACCTAATAATTACTAATAACTAAATTAAAATTATGGAAATTATTCTATTCCAAAATAGAGATATCTATCAACATAAATATATTATAATAATGACTTTAAACTTGTTCTTGCAAATCCATTTCAGTTTAAAAAAAAAAATTGATTTTTCAAAATACAGAAAATTATTATTTAGAAAATAAATTTATATAAAACTATCTTCAATTTCTTTCTTTCTTCGTGGAGATGCACTTTACGGTACCGCTCTAGATCCATCTTAAATCCCGATATATGAAGCCCCAAGAGGGATCAAATCTCTTGAGGTGAAAACTTGTTTTGGAGTGAGAAGAGATTTTACACTTGGTAGATCTAGATTTAAGATAGATATAGACGTGTATTATATAAATTTCACATGTCTATAGATAAAAGTATTATCATTTTTCATTTTACGAAAACCTTGATTTAATATCTATGAAATTTCAATGGAATATTTTTAGTTGTAGTGAGGGTATATGGTTTGGATATATCCCAAAAGTATAACTTTTTCTTTTAGATTTAACTAAAAAAATGTTTTAAAAATAAGTTAGAAGCAAATATTTATAAAATATTTTGGTTGTGAAATGAATTATGGTTTTTGGGCATGTGGTCTTGATAATCCATGGTGTTGGTCCATGGTATTGTAACAAATTCTAGTTACAAGTTAATAATATCCATGGTAAAATGAGGGTGAATACGCATGTTTAAGAATCTAATTATATTGTAAACATTAAGATTTTATGTTCTTATTAGTTAAATTTAAATATAGTTACACTAGCCTAGATCCATGTTAACCCTGGATCTGTCAAGCACCAAGCAAGATTAAACCTCTCAAAGTGCAAACCTCTTTTTTGAGTGAAAAACTTTAGGAAATGTTTGCACCTCAAGAGATTTTATCCCTCTCGATGGTTGATAGATCCAGCGCTAAGATGGATCTAGGATGGTTTCAGTCATGCATGGTGATACCAAATGTGTTGAGCATATAATTATTTTGATCATTTTAAATATGCTAAATATGTATAAGATTAATTTGGTCAATTTAATTTTAAAATTGTTGAGTTACCTTAGTTTGTTGATATGAGAGTGACTATTAGTAACTTGAATGATGAAAAATGATGAAATAATAATTTTTAATGCAAAGTAACAATGTAACAATTTTGAATGATAGAAAATGTGAATAATAAGAATGTAGTCAATTACAAGCAATCTTCATTATGAGCAATCTCAAATTATTTTCTTTTGATGTTCTAATTGACACACCTATTAATTTTTCCACCTTTTCTATCGATCATATGAAAAGGGCAGTTGAAATCATAAACAATTTAAATATTTAATTCAAGCTACTATAGTAAGCATCATAATTTGTCTCTCTTTCTCTCCAATATTAACAGTAGCTTTCTCCAAAGTCAATCATTATGACTTATGGAGTGTTAAACCCCAAATAATTTTGAATGGTATTTGTTTTCTATTACCTCATTTGAAGGCAAAGTGATTAACAATCTTGAATGATGGAAAATGGGAATAATAAGAAAGAAGGAAATTACAAACAGTTTACAGTTTTAGGAAGCAAACATTTCACGTAAGTGAGCATTTCATTTAGGATGAAAATTATAGTATTGTATTTATAGTTGAATTACTGTGAAATAGAAGGCAATATGCAGCATCAATAATTTTATGTGCTTACACTAAAATCAATGCACATTATTAATCTAATTACTTTGAAATTAATGTACATCATATATCTAGTTGCATCAAATTAGAAACCAACAACTACACTAAAGTCAATGCATTTAGTGCAAACAATCAAATAGGATTTGGAATAAACATCTATATGGATATCAATGCATCTAGTGCAAGAAATAAAATAGGATTATAAATCAATATCTACATTGAAACCAATGCATCTAGTGCAAACAATCAATTAGGAGTGTAAACCAACATCTACATTGAAATCAATGCATCTAGTGCAAGTTATCAAATAGGATTAGAAATTGACATTTACACTGTACTCAATGCATCTAGTGAAAGCAATCAAATAATATTAGTAATCAATAACTACATGAAGCATTACATCTATTTTGGTGAAAAGCTAAAATATTCATTAGTTTCTAGATCTAACTTCTATGTTTGTATTTGTTTATTTCTATCTATTTGTTCTTCCCCTTCTCTCCTCCTTCCATCTCTATGTCTATCTCTTTCCCTCTCTCCTTCTCTATCTCCTCCTCCCTCTCTCCCCCATATGTATCTCTCCACCTATCCCTCCCTCTCTCTATCTCTTTCTTATTCCCTCTTTCTGTCTCTTTCTTCTTCCCTCTCTCCCCCTGCCATCTATATCTATACCTCCCCCCATCTCTCCTTATTTGTTTCTCTATCTCACCCCTACAAACACATGTCACACTCTCACTCTCTCTCCATATATATCTCTCTTTCTCCCTCCCTCCCTTTGTCTCTCTCGTCTTCCCTCTCACCCCATCTATCTATATCTTTATCTCCCTTTATCTCTCCTTCTTTTTCTCTATATTAGCCCACAAACATACACTATCTCTCTCCACATATATTTATTTATTTATATATCTATCTATCTATCTATCTCTCCCTCTTCCTCTCCCTCTCTCTCCTCCCCTTATCTCTCTCTCCATATGTATCTCTCCACCTCCCTCCATATTTTTGTCTCTCCCTTCCTCCCTCTATTACCCCTCCATCTATATCTCTATCTCCCATTGTCTCTCCTTCTTTGTCTCTCTATATCACACCCTAACATACTCTCTCTCTCTCTCTCTCTCTCTCTCTCTCTCTCTCTCTCTCTCTCTTCTCCATATCTATGTCTCTTCATCCCTCCCTCTCTTTTCCTCCCTCTTCTTGCCTCTCTACCCCCTCCATCTATATCTATATCTCCTTTTGTCACTCCTCCTTTCTCTCTCCTTCCCACCCCCAAAACATACACACACTATCTCCATATTTATATACATCTCTCTCCCTCCCTCTTCCTCTCCCTCTCTTTCTTCCCATTCTCTCTCTTCCCCTTCTCTCGCTCTCTCTGTCCCCCTTATATCCCTCTCTCTCTCATGTCTCTCTCTTCCCTCCTACTCTCCTCTCTCCCTATCTAGCTTTCTCTCTCTATTTCTTTATTCTTCGTTCCCTCTCTCACCCCCTCTAATTCCATCTCTCTCTCTCTCCCCCTCTATCACAAGTCCTCTCTCTCTTCCTTTCCCTCCCACCCTCCTCTGTCTTCCCCCCATCGCACTCTTTCTCTCCACCCTCCCATGCTTCCACTATCTCGCTCCCTCTACCCCCCTCTCTCCCCCCTCCATATATGTGTCTTAATTTCTCTCTCTTCCCCTTCTTTTCCTATATGTATCCTCTCATTTTCTCTCTTCCATCATCCCCTCTCTCCCTCATTTCATATGCATCTCTCCCTGATCACTCCCTCTATCTCTCAATGTATTTTGTCTTCCCTCCCCTTCTTTCCCCCTCCAAATCCATCTCTCTCTCCCTCCCTCCCTCTCTCCTTCTCTCCCCACCTCCTCTCTCCCTTCGTTTGTCTCTCTCCCTCTCTCTCTCTCTCTCTCTCTCTTAAATCCAATCCTATTGCATTGTATTTAAGAAAGTGTCTAAATTAAAAAAACATAATTGGTTGTAAAATATGAAACCTATATTTTGGATAAATCATGTAAAAAAATACAATAATAAGAAGCTTAAAAGAATCATACGCTATCTTTCCTATATCATTATTAGTCACTTTTATTTCTCTCTTGGCTTGGATCCTTGGTTAAGATGCATCTTCCCCGGTTCTTTATAATATTATTTATATTATATGAATTTCACATATGTATATATAAATATATTCTAATTTTTACAATGTAATGCACTCCCCTCTTAAAAGAACTATCCTCTCAGATTACGTGTACATTGATGTTCCCTTGCTTTAGATGTTAGACAATTAAAATAGTTTGAACCATCGAATTCATTTGACTAATATAAAATTAGTTAACTCACGACGCAGGAAGAAGGTAGGAGGTATCTTTGTCATAATTTTCCCCCAAATTACCATTAAATGCCTTCAGCCACTCTGATGGCTTGGTATGGTTCTCTAGTTTTCAAGGGCAAAAACCGTGCAATGGAGAATCCATTGAATCGGCCATGGTTTTGTATGAATTGTTACATGTACGATAGCAACTTCAATTGCAACAACATCAAATAACAGTAGTGGCTTCAATCCACCATATGGGTCAGAACACTCTAGGTTCCAAAGCTCGACCCATGAAGCATCATGGCAGCGGCCTGTTAAAGCCGGCTAAGCTTTACTAAGGCATGAGGCAGCACCAGTGGAGTAAATGGGTTGCAAAGATCAGGTTACCCAAAAATAGAACCAGGTCATGGTTGGGAAATTTTGACACTGCAAAGGAGGCGACCATGGCTTATGTTATGGCTACTTATATGCTAATGGGTTACTATGCCAAGCAAAATTTTCCTCACCTTAAACACCATTTGGAAGTGAATTCCTTTGCTCCCTGGACTGGTAATTTCGTTTTGCCATCGTCTATTGATGCCAAGATACAAGAAATTTGACAAATCTTTAAACAACCTTTGAAATCATGTTTAAGACTAAAGAATCAGAATAAATTTCAAGTGGATATGAGCATTCGGGCTCTCTTGGATCAATGTAGGATGAAGATGCAAAGAAGAATGTTGTTGTCTTTCTAGTCCAAAATTTGGGGGTTTTCAATGCAAGTGTGCATGACGTGATCAAGGACTCTGCATTCAGCTCATATTCTCCTTCCAATGGAGATGCGAGGTTGGAGGGTTTAGATGCCTGGAAGAACTTAAGAATGTCAGAGGCTGCTCTAGTCATTGGAAATTCTAAAGTCTTATGTTCTTGTTCATCATCTTTCCCCAACTTACCATCAAATGGCTTTGGCCACTCTGATGGCCTAGTATGGCATCTAAGTTTTCAAGGGCAGAACTAGTGTAGTGGAGAATCCATTGAATAGGCCATCTTTTGTTTGAATTTTTACATGTATAGTAGATTTAGCAAATATAAGAGAAACTTCAATTGCAACAACATCAAACAATAGTAGCTTCAATTGCAACAACATCAAACAATAGCAGCTTCAATTGCAACAATATCAAACAGCAGCAACGACTTCAATACACCATATGGGTCAGAGCCCTCTGGGTCCCAAAGCTCAGCCCATGAAGCTTCATGGAAGTAGCCTGTCAAAGCCGGCTAACCTTTACGAAGGAATGAGGTAGTGTTGTTGGAAATAATACTGAGAAGGGGGGATGAATCAGTATTATCAAGTCAAATATTTCCCTTTCAATTCCAGATGATATACGCTACTTCTCTTAATAAAAACTGCATATATACGCAACTATAGATAAAGAAACCCGCGTATACAAAGAAGACTTACAATTTGATTTATCTTTCAGATGTCAGTTATTAATCTGTGATTCAAAAGAAAATAACCAGTAGCCAGAAACAGTAAAGCAGAGCAGAAAGACAATCACACACAAGAACACAAGATATAAGGTGGAAACCCAATGTGGGTGAAAACCACCTGCTGCAATTCGTCTCTATCTTTTCTTTAATTAGAAACTTCTTTTTACAAATGTACTGGTGCAGTCCTTTTACCAGTATGCAGGCTGCAACCTGCAGAGAGCTACAACTCTCTCTCGTTTTCCAGCTTCTCCTGGAAGGGAGCTACAACCCCCTTAGCTCTTGCACTAGCCAACATACTAGTACATAGGTGCTGGCCTACAGAAGGCTACAACCTTTTCTTTCTTTCAAGGACCACATTCCATCAATCAACCATCAAGAATTTCTGCATCAACCAATCACCTTTTTCACCAAAAACTAAATCAACATAAACACCTCTCTGACAACTGTACCCAGATCACAGTAACAGTACCACACACCAAAACTGAACCCAAAACACTGCAGCAATAAACAGCAGCAGAAAAAACACAACTCAAAATGTATACGCTACTTTAATGGCCTGAAACCTGCGTGCATACACTTCTGCGTATGGAACAACATGCGTATACGTTGTTCTACTTCACTGAACCTGCGTATATACGCGCCTTAGCTGATCTGAACCTGCGTACAGATCTACAAACATAATTCACTCTTTCAAGTATTCAGGCACTGATTAACCCAGATTATTAGATTTATAGATCACACATGTGCCAGATATAACAGATCAAAATCATGCAAAGATATTATCATTCAAGACAAGAGATTATGACCCACCAATAGAACTTATCCTTCTTTTCGCTAAGGTTCCTCCTTCATTCAGATCCAGATCTGCTCCACAATGCTAATCTCCATTATTTCAGATCTCGTACATTATCAGATACTCAATAATAATTTAGATGATACCTTGTCACATGATCTCCTTCCTCTTTTATAGTTTTAGGCCTTCCACAATACCACGGTCCAAAACCATAATAAACCAATACCAAGGGCCCAAAACCTGGGGTCAACACTTCTGACGAGGTACCTTGGTCCAAAACCATAGGTTCAAATTCCAAGGACTAACAACCATGGACCAAAAATAAGTTTCCCACCATGTACGCACTTTTCTGTGCATAAAAGTGCGTGTATACGCATACGCGACTTCTGAATGTATAACTCGTGTGTATACACGTCTTCGGCAAGGTGAACCTGCGTATACAAGATTTCCTTCATTCTGAGCGCCTGAACTGAGGTCTGACACCAAAGTGAGTTGCCATCAAGGACAAAACCTGTACCATAGGGCCACACCTGTGCCAAAATGCCAACAATCACCCCCTTGCCAACAAGTGTTACTGGGGTAAATGGGTTGTAGAGATCAGGTTACCCAGAAACATAACCAAGTTATGGCTGGGGACTTTTGAGACTATAGAGGAGGTGGGCATGGCTTATGACAAGGCTTCTTATAGGGTAAGGGGTGACTATTCCAGGCTCAATTTGACTCACCTTAAACTCCATTTGGAAGTGAATTCCTTCGCCCCCTCAACTGGTAATTGTGTGCTACCATTCATGTGTTGATGAAAATTTCTACTTCCTTCTTTCCTAGTTTGGAGCTTCTTTCCATTTGAATTTTGAGCATGTGGTTTTGTGTCTAGTTGGTTTTAATGTCCATTTTCTACCAAGATTCCTCAACTTACAGGGTTCCACAAATTTCTATGAGAAATGATATTTTTTGTGCATATTGATTACTTTGGATATTTATGTAATAGAATTATTATGCAAAGGCAGAAATTGGACCTTCCACTAGAGGATTGTTGAAGGCTCATTGTGCTTGGTAGCCTACTTTATGTATCGTTCATAGACCACCTTGTTTGAATTCACTAGAAATAAAAGATTTATATTTTCAAACTCTTGCTTTTGTTCATTTTCGTTTGAAAGTTATTTTTTATTACTTTATGTGTGTTATGTTCTCCTGGAATTTATAATTGAGTTTTGTTTGTTTATTATCTAACCATTCTTGTCTATTGAAGTATTTTCAACAACTTACTATCAAATTGGATTTTACTCATTGATCCAATAGAAACAAAACCAAAAATGTGTTGATTGATTGTATTTCATTTACTCTAGCAAAACCCAACCTCGACAACGTCTCCATCCTATAGACATGCTCAAGAACCACTCCATATATTTTCATTATCCTTTGTTGGCCAACAAAATACGCTAAACGAATTTCTATCTAAACTGAAATATATCATAGAAAATCTATACAAGTGTTAAAAGAATAGTCACATAAATTATTTGGGCCATACTTTACCGAATGATGGATCAATGCAAATGCTTGGACTTTCCTATGTGGGCTTGCATTTGATAGTTTATAATCATTTTATTTATTTTTTTGAATTAGGTGGTATCCATAATAATATTCTCTAACTCCTTACATGTTTCATATTAGGTAAGGTGTAGTTTGGTTTGCCACATGGATGGCCTTTGCTACTTCTTATTTCATTTTTCATATTAGTTTGGGACTTTAGGTGGAAAATTCCTAGTTCTGAGTATGCTCTTTCGCTTGAACCCTATGTGAATTGGGGGAATCAAAAAGGATTTGGGAACCATTTTTCTCCTCCCTTAGGATCATATAAAAATCAATTATTTTAATTAGGGGAAAGCAAGTATTTTTTCATAAACATATTTTTCCTTCAGTGTAAGGGAAAATTCCATATAGTTTAATTAGTTGAAAATTTTAAGGATTACGAGTTATCAACATTAAACAATTTATTAACATATGTGATTAACACTTATCACTTTGAACATGCTTCACCCCACACACAAGTGCTTCTCTTAGATCCCCTTCAAAAAATATGTTCTTCGACTTCCACTCATTGTTATTGCTACAAATTATGTAAGGCAATTTCTCATCACTTGTCAAAAATCAATTTCCTATAGTGGCACAATGCAACTCTGCCCACGCTTTAAGTGGAGATACATTGTAATGTATAGGAGGAATTTGAATCTCTATGATTTTTGGAATCTCAAGCTTATGAAAGTTTCTACTTCCTTCTTACCTAGTTTGGATCTTCTTTCTATTTGAATTTTCAGCATTGGGTTTTGTGTCTGGTCAGTTTTAATGTCCATTTACTACCAATATTCCTCAAGTTATAGGGTTCCACACATTTCTATGAGAAATGATATTTTTTGCGCATATTGATTACTTTGGATATTTATGTAATGGAATTATATGTAGGATTATTGCAATAGAAATGTAAAAGTTTCGTTTCATGATTTTGATAATTCTATCCGGTGGGTTTAATTCAATCTTTATGCAGGACTCAAGAGTTTTCTTTCGTGCATTGATGAAATGGATCTTAGCGTTGGACTTATTAAGGAGATATTTTTGAGACAAAGGAGAAGGATAAGATTAGTGTCAATCGAGTTGTTGGAGCCACTACACTATGTTGTACTCCAGAGCTGGACAAGTTAGAAGGTTGTAAAAAGGGGATATCATTTTACATTGATCTGTTGATGAACCAAATTACCCTTCTTGCATTCTTTATATTCCAGGGGAATAATTTGGAAGAAAAGACACAACTAGAGACCATATATATCACAAAGTATGGCATGTACAACATTTGTTTTATGTTATGTGATCCACAATTGAAAGTTTCTATTATCAATGGAAACATTATGTGGAATAATACAACAATTTATTTTCTAGAAGAATTTGAATCTCAATGATTTTGGGAATCTTAAGCTTATGAAAGTTTCTACTTTCTTCTTGCTTATTTTGGAGCTTCTTTCTATTTGAATTTTGATCATGTGGTTTTGTGTCTGGTCGATTTTAATGTCCATTTGTTGCCAAGATTCCTCAAGTTACAGGGTTCCACAAATTTATGTGAGAAATGAGATTTTTTGCGCATATTGATTACTTTTGATATTTATGTAATGGAATTATTATGCAAAGGTAGAAAACTATACCTTGCACTGGAGGATTGTTGAAGGGTCATTTGTTTGGCATCCTCCTTTACGTATCTTTCATAGACCACTTTGTCTCAATTCACTGGAAATAAAGGATTTATATTTTCAATCTCGCGCTTTTGTTCATTTTCGTTTAGAGGTTATTTTTTATTACTTTATGTGTGTTATGTTCTCCTCAAATTTAGTATTAAGTTTTATTTGTTTATTACAAACTTCTCTAACCACGCTTGTGTATTTATTGAATTTAGGCTTCTATGATCCATATCAAGTTTATTAAGAAGGTTTTTAGTGATAATCACATCAAAATTCATTTGTCAACGTGTTTTGAACCAATAAGTGTGGTTCACGTCCTAACAATGAACCACACATGTTGGTTTAAAACGAGTTGACAAATGAATTTTGATGTTATTATCGCTGAAAACCTTCTTAATAAACATGCTTGTGCATTTAAGTAGTCTGCAACAACGTACTATCAAATTGGACTTTACTCATTGATCCAACAAAAGCCAAACCAAAAGTGTGTTTGATTGATTGTATTTCATTTACTCTAGCAAAAACCAACCTCGAGAATGCCTCCATCCTATAGACATGCTCACGAACCACTCCATATATTGTCAATATCCTTTGTTGGCCTACAAAATACATCAAACAAATTTATATCTAGACCTAAATATATCATAGAAAAGTTATATAGTTGTTAAAAGAAGAGGCACATAAATTATTTAGGCCATACTTTACCGAATGACCGATCAATGCAAATGCTTGGAATTTCCTATGTGGATTTTCATTTTAGAGTTTATAACCATTTTCTTTATTTTATGAAGTAGGTGGTATCCATAATAATATTCTCCCACTCCTTACATGTTTCATGTTAGTTAAGGTGTAGTTTGGTTTGCCACATGGATGGCCTTTACTACTTAGTTCATTTTTCTTATTAGTTTGGGACTTTAAGTGGAAAATTCCTAGTTCTGAGTATGCTCTTCCTCTTGTACCCTATGTGATTTCTGGGAATCAAAAAGGATTTGGGAACCACTTTTCTCCTCCCCTAGGATCATAGAAAAATCAATTAGTTTAATTAGGGAAAAACAATTATTCTGTCATAAGCATATTTTAACTTTGGTGAAAGGGAAAATTCCATATAATTTAATTAGTTTCAAATTGTAAGGATCACAAGTTATCCACATTGAACAATTTATTAACATATGTGATTAACATTTATTAGCTTTCACATGCTTCATCCCACACATAAGAGATTCTCTTAGATCCTATTCAAAATATATCCTCTTCGACTTGCACTCATTATTATTGCTACAGATTGCATAAGGCAGTTTCTCATCACTTGTCAAAAATCAATTTCCTATAGTGGCACACGCAACTCTACCCACACTTTAAGTAGAGATACATTATAATGTATAGGAGGAATTTGAATCTATATGATTTTGGGATCCTCGAGCTTATGAAATTTTCTACTTCCTTCTTGCCCATTTTGGAGCTTATTTCTATTTGAATTTTGAGCATGTGGTTTTGTGTCTGCTCGGTTTTGATGTCCATTTGCTGCCAATATTCCTAAAGTCACAGCGTTCCACAAATTTTTGTGAGAAATGACATTTTTTGCTTATATTGATTACTTTGGATATTTATGTAATGGAATTATATGTAGGCTTATTGCAATAGAAATGTAAAAGGGTGGTTTAATGATTTTTATAATTCTATCTCACATGTTTTATTCAATCTTTATGCAGGACTCAAGAATCTGCTTCTCAGCACTAATGAAATGGAGCTTAGCATTGGACTTATTGAAGGAGTTATTTTCAAGACAAAGGAGATGGATAAGATTAGTGGCAATAAAAATGGTGGAGCCACTTCACTATGTTGTACTCCAGAGCTTGCAAAGTTAGAAGGCTGTAAAAAAGAGGAGATCATAGTACACCGATATGTTGATAAGCCAAAATGGCCTTGCTGCATTCCTTGTATTCTAGGGGAATAATTTTGAAGAGAAGACATAGCTAGACACCATATATATCACAAAGTATGTCTTGTACAACATTTTTTTTATGTTATGTGATCTAAAACTAAAAGGTATTATTATCAATGGAAACATTATGTGGAAGAATTTAACAGGCTATTTTCCGAAGGAATTTGAATCTCAATGATTTTTGGAATCTCAAGCTAATGAAAGTTTCTACTTCCTTCTTGCCTAGTTTGGAGCTTCATTCTATTTGATTTTTGAGCATGTGGTTTTTTGTGTGGTCGATTTTAATGTCCATTTGTTGCCAAGATTCCTCAAGTTACAAGGTTCCACAAATTTTTGTGAGAAATGAGAACTTTGGCGCATATTGATTACTTTGGATATTTATGTAATGGAATTATTATGCAAATGCAGAAAAATGGATCTTCCACTGGAGGATTTTCTAAGGCTCATTGTGTGTGGCATTCTCCTTTATGTGTCTTTCATATACCATTTTCTCTCAATTCACTAGAAATAAAGGATTTACATTTTCAATCTCTTGGTTTTGTTTTCATTTGCAAGTTATTTTTTTATTACTTTATGTGTGTTATGGTCTACTGGAATTTAGGGTTAAGTTTCGTTTGTTTATTACAATCTTCTCTAACCATGCTTGTGCATTGAAGTAGTTTGCAACAACTTACTATCAAATTGGATTTTACTCACTCATCCTACAAAAACCAAACCAAAAATGTGTTTGATTGATTTCATTTCATTTACTCTAGAAAAAACCAACCTCGGTAACATCTCCATCCTACATACATGCTTAGGAACCATTCCATATATTGTCAATATCCTTTGTTAGCCTACCAAATACATCAAATGAATTTATATCTAGACCAAAATATATCATAGAAAAGCGATACAATTGTTAAAAGAATAGTCACATAAATTAATTGGGCCATACTTTACCCAATGATGGATCAATGCAAATGCTTGGACTTTCCTATGTGGGTTTTCTTTTTATCATGACCATTTTATTTATTTTATGAGTTAGGTGGTATCCATAATAATCTTGTTCCACTCCTTACATGTTTAATGTTAGTTAAGTGCAGGTTGGTTTGCCAAATGGATGGCCTTCGCTAGTTCTTAGTTCATTTTTCATATTAGTTTGGGACTTTAAGTGGAAAATTGCTAGTTTTGAGTATGCTCTTCCCCTTGCACCTTGTGTGATTTGGGGGAATCTAAAAGGATTTGGGAACCATTTTTCTCCTCCCTTAGGATCATAGAAAAAAAATAGTTTAATTAGGGGAAAGCAAGTATTCTATCATAAGCATATTTTTCCTTTGGTGCAAGGGAAAATTCCATATAATTTAATTAGTTGCAAATTGTAAGGATCACAAGTTATACACATTGAACAATTTATTAACATATGTGATTAAAACCTATCACCTTGCACATGCTTCAACCCACGCATAAGAGCTTCTCATAGATCCTATTCAAAATATATGCTCTTTGACTTGCACTCATTGTTATTGCTACAAATTGTGTAAGGTAGTTTATCATTACTTGTCGAAAACCAATTTACTATAGTGGCAAACATAATTGTGCCCATGCTTTAAGTGAATATACAATGTAATGTATAGGAGATATTTTAATCTCTATGATTTTGGGAATCTCAAGTTTATGAAAGTTTCTACTTCCTTGTTGCCCAGTTTGGAGCTTCTTTCTATTTGAATTTTGAGCATGTGGTTTTGTGTCTGGTCAGTTTTGATGTCCATTTTCTGCCAACATTCCTCAAGTTACAAGGTTCCACAAATTTCTGTGATAAATGAGATTTTTTGCACATATTGATTACTTTGGATATTTATGTAATGGAATTATATGTAGGCTTCTTGCACTAGAAATGTAAAAGGTTGGTTTAATGATTTTGATAACTCAATCTAGCAGGTTTAATTCAATATTTATGAAGGACTCAAGAATCTACTTCTGAGCATTGATGAAATGGAGCTTAGCATTGGACTTATTGAAGCAGTTATGTTCAAGACAAAGGAGAGGGATAAGATTAATGGAGATCCAAATGGTGGAGCCAATGCACTATGTTGTACTCCAAAGGTTGCCAAGATAGAAGGTTGTAAAAAAGGGGAGTTCATTGTACACTGATCTCTTGATGAGACTAACTGGCCTTGCTACAATCCTTGTATTCCAGGGGAATAATTTGGAAGAAAATATGCAACTAGACACCATATATATCACAAAGTATGTCATGTACAACATTTTTTTATGTTATTTGATCCACAACTTAAAGGTACTATTATCAATGGAAACATTATGTGAAAGAATCCAACAAGCTATTTTTGAGACAACTTAGCACATTTATTTAAATTATATGGGTTTGTCTTCAGCCTACCTTATTCTTGGACTTATCTATTTTCTCCAATACATGTGCTTCAAGAATGATATATTGCATCTTCAAAACTGTATAGTAGCAGTGATATCCCTTGGAATGCATGAGATGACTTTGTGGTATTTTGAATATGCCAGTTTTAATGCAATCACTTTTATGGCTATTAAGGAAATTGTCTCTCGGCTTCTCCTTCTTGTGTTTTATATGGGTTGCGATATGGTGCAACCTACTCTTGAGGGAATTACAACAAAAGTGATTCTTCTTGGAGCAATCTACTTTTTCACTTCAGAGGCATTAGAGCTTGTAGAAAATGTTGGGAATATAAATGATGCTTACAGAAGTTGCAAGAACTTTCCTTTATTCACTACCAATGTTCTTCATACTTTATTTATCATATGATTTTTATCCTTTCTATTATTGAAAGGGCAGGGAGAATATCTCACAATATTACTTTTACCATCTTACTATTATTTATATAGTTTGCATAAGCGTAGATTTTGTAAGTAATATAGAAAACAACTAGTAAATCATAGAGTTGAATTTTTGTTTGACACGTGACTTTTGATCCATATTAGTTGTCATGATTTTAATTTGAAATACATTGCACTTAACTAATTCATTGGATGAATTTTTAAAAGCCCATAAATCATACTGAGAACATTATGGACATATCTTTCAATGTAATCTTGAAAATAATGAGGCTTAGAGGCGATTGTAATATCACCATTTATTATTTCATTTCGAGTGAATAATGAGATCATTTTGCCACAAAACTATTTAATGAAAAAAATGAATCCATATGTAATCAAACCATAAAGACCTGTTTGTTAAGTTCTTAGATACAATACGACGAAAAGCTCTAGGCCTTGTAACTTGGTTAGTATCGGCAGGGGATTTTTGTAGGAAATTTTTTTAATAACAACTTCCAGTCTTCACATAGATAGTTGTAAAATTTTTAGGTCGAATCTTACCATATATAATTTGGTGTTTAATTTTCCTTCATTAAATCATCAATCCAAGTATCCGCAAATGCTCTTTTCATGAAATTTCATTCACTTAAGTCATCCCTTTGAGTATTGTCGGAGCTTTCCTTTGGTGAAATTTCTTCATTATATGCCATCGTTCCCTTCCTTGTGGGCTAGGATATACGCAAATGTGAAAATATATATATATATATATATATATATATATATATATATATATATATATATATATATATAAGGACCTTTATCCTACCTTGGTTTCATTCTAATACCCATATGACAATGTTACTCATTAAATTCCCCAAATGAATTGGATACCAGTGCTATAATCAATGGAAAAATTTGTGTATCATCTTAGGTTTCTTTGGAGGCACTTCACCTTCCTTGTTTTGTCTGTGTCTTGATTTAGAAGATTGGACAGATATGGAGCATGCCTTTAAGTGTCATTGTGGCATTGAGATCTCTAGGGGATAGAATCTACACATTCATGTATAATGATGGTGGACTAAGAGAGCCTTTTATTGCCTAACATGGAGGTAATTGACTAAAGGGTCGCTTGGGTTTAAGGCTTCTTGCTAGCTTTGGAGCCTTTTTGACACACATTTTCCCATTCATCTTGGCTAGCATTTAAAATCAGAGGGGCCTATTAAAGAACTTGAGGTTCAGGGATTATAGTCTATAGCCTAACCATAATGATGTAGTCTTTAATATTGTGCTTCAAGGATTTGACAATGGAAAAAGGTGGTTGTCAAATTGACAACTCAGTTAAGGATGTAGTCTTTAATATGGTGCTTGAGGCTTTGATAATGTAAACATGTGTTGGTCAAATTGACAAAGTTGGTTAATGATGCAGTCTTTAATATGGTGCTTTAGGCTTTGATAATGGAAACATCTGTTTGTCAAATTAACAACTCGGTTTCATCGGTAACGACATTAAAAAACTACATCCCCAATACAAGGCAAATATCACGTACAATATTAACATAATTAAGAACCTTGTGGACCTGATCACCCTACCAAGGGTTGCAATTATTAATTAAAGTGTGAAGTACCAAGAAAAAATCTAGTTTATAATTAAATCCCATATGATGTATGTATAGATTAAATGAAAAGGATTTGTCATTTGTCTCATTTAACTTATAAATGATTATAACCCCTTCCAACTTAAACTAAACCAAATAAAAAAAGGCTAAAAGATGATTTCTAAATCAAATTCCAAGTCGAAACCATAAGGGAATATATAACAGATGATAATATTATTCTTAGAACAAATTAAAATGCATATGGACCAAAGCTACTAAGAAATATCACCTTTTCTCTTTGAATTTCTTGAAACTGTAGAGGAAATTCATCAAAATTTTTCAATGATAAGTTCTCATCATCAATTTTTGGAGTTATAACTTCATTGAGTTGCAATTTTCCAGAAATTTCTCAACAAATCTTTTGAATTTGTACTTGAACATCCAAAAACTGCTTCATGCCCTCTTCCTTTTGCAGCCAAAACTATTCCAAAGGTGATGTAAAAGAAAAAAGTTGTTCCTTCACTGTGCTTGCAAGATTTTCAGGCTAGAAATACAGTAAACATATTTACTAACCTAAGTAGCTAAACAAAAACGAAAGTTGCAAGCTAAAGAAGAGAATGGATGAACTATAATTGTGCACAAAAAACATGATGATTTTGGTGATGCTAAGAAAAAATGTATGTGATATCTATTAATCAGGAGGTATAACTCTACACAACTCTTATGCAATTATGCATGCTTGAAAATGATTACTTTCAAAAGTTTTTTGAAGTGCTTCGTTAAAGTCAAGACAAGAATTATAAGCATAAGCGGCCTCGAGTGGGCAGGCACAAGAAGTGGGAAATGGCCCAAGGAAATACTTTTAAACTAGCCAAAATCTAGATTGCATAACATATCATATCTCTCTTCATCTATGTTCTTCCATATGAGACTGCCTTACGACGTTTCTTTTGCAATATCTAATGCAATTTCTATTTAATTTTATTAAAACCTCTATTTAATCTCTATGAGAATATTTTTATTAGTGGTGAGGATGGATGGATGGAGGGTTTAAATATATCTCAAAAGTAATTATAACATTTTTTTCTTGTAGATTTAATTAAAAAATAAATTAAATAAAAATAAAGTATTTATAAAATATTTTGATTGTGAAATAAGTTATGGTTTTTGAGTATGTGGTATTGATAAGCCACGGTATTGACCCATGGTAAGGTATTGGCCCATGGTATTGTAATAGAATAATTAAAATCTTAGATCCATAACATTAATAATCAAAAGTCTAGATAGCACATGGTATTGTAATAGAATAATTAAACGTTTAATTCCATAACATAATAATCAAAAACCTAGATAGCCCATGGTATTTTCCCATGATATTATGATTTTCTTTTATAGCAATGGATTTGTTCACTAACCATTATTAGTATCACACCGACAAATATATCTTATAATATTGTAGTATTTTACATAATATAATGACATGTGGATAACTATATCACATATTTTATGCCATAATTTATGGATACGGTTGCAATATTTATGTGTATTTTTAGATATTTGTGTAGTGAATTTTTAATACAAAAATAAAATCCTTCAAAATAGTTGATAACATATTTACCATGATTTAATTTCCACCATAATTTAAGGAATTCTTTAGATAAAAAAGAGGATAGATATAACATTTAATAAATATTAATTAAACAAAATGATTCTGCATTTAACAAAACTTGACATGCTATCTTTATAACATTATGCCTCACACTTACACATCTCCCTATATTGGGATATAGTGTGCTTCATGAGGGAGATGTTTTCTTGTAACTTTACGTTTAAAAATAATAAAATAATACTTACATTAACAAATTAAAAAATAGCAGTGAAAAGCAATGTCAACTATACTCAATTTCCACTTTAATTTTACTTAAACTAATTAAGGTGGGTTAGAAAATTAATTTACTTTTTAATGAGGAAGAATTTTATGTTTTTTATTTTATTCCTTTAATTTGACTTTTACTTTTTTTATTTTGACTGAGTCAAAATGTTAAACTTTAGAACATCCCTCATCCTAATGTTAAATGTTAGAACATCTCCCCCCAAATCTCTCGACATTTAGTAGAACAAGAGTTTATATATATATATGCTAGTTCATAAAAACATTGTACAAGTATCTTTGTTCATGTTTTCTATTCATTTCATAAGTGTAAAGTTTATAAGGAAAAATCATATGTTTAATGATGTGAAAAGATTCCAAAATAACCTTGTAATTGATTTATAATGCATAAGATCTTTTGGGTGGACAATGCACCCACCCTGATGGATCATAAATTCATTGCATAGTTTCCACAAGATGAAAATTTGTTAAAATATTACTCTCGTATTAATAAATTTAATGGTCAAGAGTATGTGTTTCCTCTTAAGATGTCACACACTCAAATAAGGGGGTGTCATAGGGAGGAGGGTCCATTGTCCAAAAAACAAGATGCTTTCATAAATTAAATTTGCCATGACTTTAAAAATAGTTTATTAATAATAATAATAATATTATTATTATTATTATTATTATTATTATTATTATATTATTATTATTATTATTATTTATTATTATTATTATTATTATTATTCCACCTAAATGGTAAAATAACCATTCACTAGTGCCAAGTAAATTCATAAATGGACAAATTCAACTTCTTTAAAACAATTGTTTTCCATATTTATGATAGTTCACCCACCCTAATGATGGGTCAAGTGTTCATTGGATGGATTATAAATCCATTACACAATTATTCTAAATAACAAGGAATTAAGAAAAACTTCATCTGGATAATAATATGTTTAATGGTGCCCACGGGGCTTTGGATTGACAATGAATGGGTGTGTGTGCCCACGGGGCTTTGGATTGACAATGAATGGGTGCGTTGTTAAGGCACTCCTTGCGATAGGTCACTGGATCAAATCCCCCGTGGGTACTTAGGTTAGTCTTAACTAGAAAAAAAAAAAATATGTTTAATGGTTAAGAATATATGTTTCCTATTAAGATGTCACATTTTCAAATAAGTTCAAATCTAAAAAGGGTTAGAGTACGTACAACTTTATAACACTTCTATGTATGTATGAAGAGGTTGATCTTTTGTGCCACAAACAAGGGGGTGTCATAGGGATTGTCTCACAATCAAGGAATTTTCCATACACCAACTTGTCCATGACCTTCCAAATAGTTGCTTTTTATTATTATTATATCCCTTGTCCAACCAAATGGTATAATAACCATCCAATAAGACAAGGTAAATTAATAAGTAGGTGAATTCAACTTTAAAATAATGTTTTCCTCATAAGTGAAAAAATTAAACTTATTTTTAAAAAAATGTCCATATATATTGTCTCACAATCAAGGAGTTTTCCATACACCAACTTGTCCATGACCTTCCAAATAGTTGCTTTTTATTATTATTATATCCTTGTCCAACCAAATGGTATAATAACCATCCAATAAGACAAGGTAAATTAATAAGTAGGTGAATTCAACTTTAAAATAATGTTTTCCTCATAAGTGAAAAAATTAAACTTATTTTTAAAAAAATGTCCATATATATTTAAATAAGTTGTTGACATAATCCTTAAATTGTTATAAAAAGTAAATATTTAAAATAAATCTAGCAAACCCTACTCCTAACTAAGAAACAAAAGTGAAACCACATAGAATACCTAAAAACACAAATATATCAATTTCATTCGAACAATTGGTCCACATAAAATAAACGGTCACCTTATTAATATTTAAAAAATAAAAAAAAATTCACCGAGAACAAATCATACTCCGAGCCCACTCTAGTTACAAAGATAAAACCACCTAAAATACCGAAAAAAATAAATATATCAATTTAATTTAAAATAATTGATCCACAAAATGAATGCTCAACATATTAATATTAAAAAAAAATAAAAATAAAAATTACCCATTTGAATTCAAAGGGGTAGAGTCTAGTAAAATTATAAATACAATACTGACTACACTAGCTGGCTCCAGTGAGAGGCAAATTCAATGGTTCATGTTCAATCACATTGAATTGAAGTTATTGAAATAATATTCTTATTGTACTGAGATAAAAGAGGAAGCGAAAAATCACCAGAGAGAATTCCTTAATGGTGCACCCTTTTTCACATCTGTCCCAGGTAAGGACTCTATGTTTTGCTTGTTTTCTAGAGCAATACTTCACATATCAAGTGCACATAAAGGGGAACGATGACTACCGAGAAATTCGAAGAGCGATAATGGAACTTCTTAGGGATGTATCACCTACTTATAGTATAGCATGTTTATGTGATTTGGTTTACATTATTGCACCGTTTGGTGAATAGCCAAGGCACATATTCATGATAGCGCTGATGGGTTTCGCTAAATTGAACCCAGAATTTTCTCATGATAACAGAGAAAGGAGATTGGCGGCCAATTTGTTCAATGACCTAATACTTTTAGGACCATTCCCCATAAACAACAACGTCCTGGGTATTCTAGTCCATATTTTTGAATTTAGAGTTGAAGAGTTAAGAGAAGAATTGCAGGAAGTCGTAGTGAAATTATATTCTAAGCAGTTAGAAGAGTTGAAAACATTCATTCTAAAACAAATAAAATCTCATCATTTCTGCACTGCTATCGCTCTTATAAAGCGATTAGGGTTTGCTTGCAAGGAATTTTTGGAGCCTATTGTTGTTGTCGGCCAGATTCAAGTAGCAGAAGCATGGGCTACTTTCAACCTCACTGAGAGTGATATGATTTCTTGCTTTGTAATGTGTTGTCGCAGCTAGAATTTGTTGAAAGTTGCAGTGAACATGGTATACAAGAATAAGATGTCATCAGAATTTCCAGATGTTATTTATGAGTACATAGATAGAAAGATGATGAAGTTCACCGAGAAGGGATGGTGGCATGAGGCATACTTTGCGAGTACTTTGAAAAAGAAGGATGATAAAAATGGCAACGTTCAGAGTGTTGGAGGTACTACACACCTAGGACCTTCATTACTGGTACATGCAGACACTTAGTTAGAGCATGGGACTACATGCAAGATCCTTTCTGCATAATTTACTCCTTGATTTACTCCTTCTTTAACTCCACAACTGGCTAGTTCTTTTGCATGATTTACTTCATGATTTGTTCCTCCTTTCGCTCTGCAATTGGCTAGTTCTTCTGCATGATTTACTCCCTAATTTTCTCCTCCTTTCACTCCGCAACTGGCTAGTTCTCTCTGGAACTTGTTGTAGGTGTTGAGTCCTCTCATTGATCACCACTATGGTGCATTACCTTGGGATCTTCACCCAGTAATGCTATATCATGAGCATTGTAACCTATTTTCTAATTGAATCATTCTTTTTGTTCTTTCGATTTTCTTTTAGTGTTTTTTCTCTGCAAAGTTGTGTGTTCAACCTTTACTAGCTAGATTCATCTATGCAGGTTTTCTAACACATTTACCTGGTATTAGAGCCCATAGGTTGCTAGATAAAAGGTGCACCAGTACTTTATTTTGCAGGTATTATAGCTTTGAGATCGAAGATCGACAGAAAAATGGAGTTTCCCAAAGCATTGAGCCTAACACCGTACAACTATCACAAATGGAAGGACCAAATGGATCGATACCTTCGTCAGAAAGGGTTGTACAAAATTACCATGGCTGCAGAAGCAGAACCCACTTCATCCATAGAGAAATCCAAGTACCTCAACCACAGGGATGAGGCCCACAGATCCATATGCATGTGCATCTCCCCAGAGTTGCAATTTCATCTATCTACCTGCAATACTCCCAATGAGATTTAGAAAAAGGTTGAAGAACTCTATGGAAAATAGGATGAGATGAAAGGACATCTGCTCGAAGTGGAGCTGCTCTCATTGGATCCACGGAACTATGATAGAATTCAATACTTCCTCACCAAATATAATGATCTATTGCTACAACTCAAGGGTTGTGGAATTGAAAAATCGAAGGAGAAGAGTCACCAAGTTCTCTCTATTTTATCAAAGCTCAGACCAGAATACTCTGTCTCTGTGTCTACATTTCATTCAGTAAGGCTCGCAATAGGTAAATCCTACACTATGCCTTCTATTAGCATGGGGAAAATCAAACCTTCAAAAGTGCATGCACTTGTTGTGCATGATGGCAACCATAATAAAAATCACAGATCTAATTCAAACCAGAAAAATCAGCAGCAAAAATACAAGGGAAAAGCACATTCCCATCCAAAGAAGGAAGGGTAGACCAAGCCCTTCAATGACTCCTCCGGCTCTAGAAATGAGAAAAGGAAGAAAGGAGACAAATGCACCTACTGTCATCGAGGATTCCATCCGGAATCCTCCTGCATGAAGAAAAAAATTGACCAAATGGCAGAAATCCTTCAGAAGCACAACCTTGGGGACCACATCCCTCAGGGCACCAAGAAGAAAACTAAGGATCCGCCACACGGGAAAGGTAACAATTTTCATGCTTTAGTTGCAATTAATTCTTCCCCTGATGCATGGATTATAGATTCTGGTGCATCACATCATATCGCCGCTGCAAAGGAAGTCTATTCCTCTTTGGATGCATGCAAAGGACCTCCCATCCTCATGGGAGATGACTCACCTATTGAGGTCACCAGAAAAGGTAGAGTGGAACTTTTACACGGAAGCTTTGAAGTTGTGCTTCATGTTCCAAAACTTTCGATAAACCTGCTTTTAGTTTATCAGATCACTCATTCCGGCATTAGAAAGAAATTGGAATTCACTCCAGATGCAGTGAACATATATGACCTTCTTAGCAGCTCCAAAATTGCAACCGGTGAGGTAAACAATGGAGCCAAACTGTATACATTTTTTGAATTTATTGAATCTGAATCCTCCTTATTGCTTACACATGCTGATGATAGTAGTAGGCTTTGGAACAAGAGGTTTGGTCACTTAAATTACAGGTATATGCAGCAGCTAAGCAAGCATGAGATGGTGGAAGGCTTGCCAAATATCAGTTTCTCCAAAGGAGTTTGTGAAGGGTGTGTCCTTGGAAAACATCCTAGAGAAAATTTTGACACCGGCAAGACTCACAGAGCATCCTCTCCTCTAGATCTGATCCATAGTGATCTCATGGGGCCTTTTCCTCATCCTTCCATCAACAAAGCAAGGTATGTGCTTACATTTATTGATGATTTCTCACGCTATAATTGGATGTATCTTCTCAGGGACAAATTTGAAGTTTTTATGCACTTTGAAGATTTCAAAGCATTAGTTGAGACACAGTCAAAGAGAGAGAGATCAAATACCTCCATACAGACAATGGGGGGGAATATGTTAAAACAACACTTCAGAACCTTGGCCTTGAATCTAGCATACAGTTGCAGTACACAGTTCCATACACTCCGCGGTAGAATGGAGTTGCTGAGAGAAAGAACCGATCTCTCAAAGAAATGGCTTCCTGCATGTTGCATGCTAAGTCACTACCTCATAAGCAATGGGCTAAAGCACTTAATTGTGCTAACTACATCTAAAATAGATCTCCTCATAGGTCTGTCAAGGATCAAACCCCCTTTGAGGTTTGAAACGACACTAAACCAGAGGTCACCCACTTTCGTGTTTTCGGCTCCCGAGCATGGGAGAGGATCCCCTCTGAAAAGAGGAAATCTCTTGATCCACAGAGCATTGAGTGAATCTTTGTTGGATACCCTGATGGTGTGAAGGGATACTGACTCATGATTTCCTCTATGGACAAGCTCATCATTGAGTGAAGTGTCAAATTTCAGGAAAGTCTCTCACATGCACCTCAATTGCCACATGCAAACACTTTCTATCTACCTCATGTCCGAGATGATGACTCAGTACACTCAGATGCAGATATAGAGCATGCAGATGCTGAGGTAGAGCATGAAGATGCATAGACAGAGTCTTCAGATACAAATCCAGTGCATGCATATGGTGATCCACATCCAAGCCCAGATCGGGCTTCCAGCAGTGAATCAACTTCCCCTGTCATAAATCAAAGAACAATGAGCTTACGTGAGATATATGCACAAGACCACCCAGCTGCTAGAAATGGTCTTGTGGGGGATAATTCTGATCCGTCGAGGTCTAGCTCAGATTTTATTGAGCCTCCTCTTACCCTCACTGCCACTGAACCAACGCCATCCTGGCATTGTCATTTGGTTCAGTCTTCTGATCCACAGTCTTATGCTGAGGCTGCTGGGCATCCATCTTGGGATTTCGCCATGGAGGAGGAGTATAACTCCCTCGAGAACTAGACCTGGAATCTGGTCCCCCTTCCTTCAGGAAAGAAACTTGTTCGATGCAAATAGGTCTACAGGACCAAGAGTGCTGCAGATGGGAAAATCACTAGACATAAAGCTAGGCTAGTACCCAAAGTCTTCCAGCAAGTGCATGGCATTGATTATGATGAGACCTTTGCTCTAGTAGCAAAGATGGATTCCATACGCCTTGCACTTGCCATTGCGGCTGCCTAGGGTTGGGAAGTACAATAGATGGATGTGAAGAATACCTTTCTTCATGGAGACCTATCTGAGGAGATCTACATGGAGCAGCCACATGGTTTCATTCAGGATTCATCTTTCATCTGCAGACTGAAGAAATCTCTCTATGGCCTTAAGCAGGCCCTGAGAGCTTGGTATGCGAAGATGGATTCTTTTCTCTTATCACAAAACTTTGAAAGATGTAAGTCTGATCTGAATGTTTACATGCTCAAGACACATGATTCTCTTCTTATCTTAGTTTTGTATGTGGATGATCTCCTGATCACCGGTAGCTTGGCTTCAGCCATTACTATAGTCAAGAGGGCCTTACATGATAGGTTCTTGATGATGGACATGGGTCCATTACACTTCTTTCTTGGTCTTGAGATCAGCCAGGATGCCACAGGCATCAAACTCTCTCAGGCTAAGTATGCACGAGATCTCTTCAAGAGATTTCACATGACTAACTGCAAGCCAGCACCGACTCCTTTTCTGTTTGGGATCCACCTTGAGGATGGAGGTGACACTCCATTAGTTGACAATACTCTCTACCGACAGCTAGTGGGGAGCTTATTATACCTCACCCACTCCAGACCAAATCTCTCATATGTAGTAGGGACAGTTTCCAAATACATGCAGGAGTCGCATGAGCTACACTGGAATGTTGCCAAGCGCATCCTCTGATATGTGCAGGGCACCATCACCTTCGGGATTCACTATGCAGCAGGCACTGCATTGAATCTCCTTGGCTTCACAGATTCTGATTGGGTCGGCGACAACATTGATCGCAAGTCCACCTCCAGATATTCACTCAGTCTAGGGTCTGGCCCTATCTATTGGTCGAGCAAGATGCAGCCTACTATTGCCCTCTCTTCAGCTAAGGCCGAGTATAGAGGAGTAGTCAAAATCACTATTCAGGCTCTGCGACTACAACACTTCCTCACTGAGTTGGGCGTCCAGTTCCACCAGCCCATTGTCATCTGGTGTGACAACCAAAGCACTCTCAAATTTTGCACGGATCTAGTATAGCAACAGTGGACGAAGCACATAGAGATCCATATGCACTACATCAGAGACTTAGTACATGATCGAGTCATTAATTTGTAGTTCTATCCTTCAGCAAAATAGACTATAGACATCTTCACCAAGACATTCACTGAGCAGAAGTTTCGCTCTCTTCACGATCGTCTTGGAGTGAAGGACACAGTTACTTAGCAACTGTCTTTTCTTCCTCTTTTATTTTGATTACATTGTATTTTGAGGGGGGGGTTTTCCCACGAGGTTTTCCCTCTTTCCTCAATTTTAGTACAAGTTGCACTGTATTTTGGGTGACCTTTGGCCTTAGTTGCTAGGGCCCATTTTCTATTTTTCCCCATAGTGGTGTTCAGGGGGGGTGTTGGAGGTACTACACACCTAGGACCTTCATTACTGGCACATGCGGACACTTAGTTAGAGCATGGGACTACATGCAAGATCCTTTCTGCATAATTTACTCCGTGATTTGCTCCTTCTTTAACTCTGCAACTGGCTAGTTCTTTTGCATGATTTACTCCATGATTTTCTCCTCCTTTCACGCCGCAATTGGCTAGTTCTTCTGCATGATTTACTCTTGATTTGCTCCTCCTTTCACTCCACAACTGGTTAGTTCTCTCCGGAACTTGTTGTAGGTGTTGAGTCCTCTCATTGATCACCACTATGGTGCATTACCTTGGGGTCTTCACCTAGTAATGCTATATCATGAGCATTGTAACCTATTTTCTAATTTAATCATTCTTTTTATTCTTTCGATTTTCTTTTAGTGTTTTTTCTCTGCAAAGCTGTGTGTTCAACCTTTACTAGATTCAGCTGTGCAGGTTTTCTAACACATTTACACAGAGAAGGCTTTTCCAGCGCCTGCAAAAATTGGCACTATATATCGGTGGTGCAGAATTAGATCAGTTACTTGAACGGGGCTCATTGAATGGGGAGACTGGTTTTTTGAAATTACAAGACATAGTCTTCAAAAAATGATGTTATACTTATTAATATAGAATCAAGACTGGTGAAGGCTTTAAGGCATTTTCCCCAAGATGAAGTTGATGTTATTGGGATAGAAACTAAGCAGACGAAGAGTGAAGTTTCCATATTACAGATTGCTACAGCCAAAAAAGTGATGATATTTGACATGATCAATTTGTTTAACACACAACCAAGTGCACTAGACATGTGCCTTAAAGTTGTGTTTCATTCTTCCAGTATTTTGAAGCTGGGGTATTCATTGAGCCATGACCTGAAGCAGCTTTTCAGATACTAAGGAGAGCTGGAGTGCTTTCTGTACTGTGAAGGGCCTACATTAGACCTGCAAGAGGCTTTTGCATCAGTTGAAGGAGGGCTTTCAGGCCTTGCAAAGACCATATTGGGAGGATATTTAAGCAAAAGTATGCAGTTAAGTGACTGGGGGCTGCATCCCTTGAACAATAGTTAGCTACATTATGCTGCCCTTGATGCAGCTGTTCTTGTTGCCATATACCAAAAAGAATGCAGAAACCCTTCATTATCATTATCTGTGGGAAGTAAGAAACATATGGAAACACTGGAAGAACCAACGTCAGCATCATCCACTGGAAGAACCAACATCGGCATCATCCACTGGAAGTACAAGGAAACCGATCGAAACATTGGATTGGAAATCTTATATAAAAAGTTGCAATATTATTTTCAAGTAAAAACTCTTCTGAAGTCCATCTAGAATCAAAACACAGTTTTAGCTACTTCTTACATGAACAGAGATTAGTAAATAACTATGTGTTACATGGAATTGAAATGAATCAGAACTACACAGGTTATTTCTTTTTAAGATAAAATGTGAGCAGAATTGAAAAAGCAGGAGATGTAGCTCACAGGTGAGGCCTACACCTGGAGACTACACTCAGAACAGAGAGATCACTCTCGTATACTCTACTATTAATAAATGAAAGATTACATCATTTAAGTACAACACTAGGAATTAGGAAGTTGCAACCAAACCCCTAAACTCTAGGAACTAATCCTAAACTATGGAGATACGTTACAACTATGTAACCATTTCTCCATTAATACAAAATAATATTAATTATTTTCAACTCCCCCCATTAATGGAGAAAGGATTATCCTAAACTCCTAGCATCCCTCTAAACAATTCAAACTTTACACGCCCAAGAGGCTTAGTAAACATATCAGCCATGTTATCACAAGTTTTACAATATTCAACACATATCTCTTTTGATAGTAGTTTCTCTCGATGAAACAGAGCTACAGTGCTCTGCTTTTTGCTGCTCCATGCTTTGACCCCGGATCCAATGCTGAATGCATAACCTGTGATAGATCTTCGTGTTATCACTCAGGTTGTCCCTTGGCTCCTAAGGGATACGGCCGAGGTAACCATAAACCAATATTTGGATTGTAGGTCCTAGCCTACCTGCAATCAGAGAGGGCTCTCTCTTTAAAATTTAGCTTTGTTTTGGGGTGATTTTAGGCTAGTTATGATATGCATGAGTTTTTTTTGAGTTTGGTGGGATGGGTGATGTTTTCAAACAGAGATTGCATGCAAAGTGTGAGAAGTTCATACCATTGGGCATGGAGTCAATGAATATGAACTGCTGGGTGTGTCTTCTTTGGTAAAAGAGAGGAATACAGAGCAGGATAGCTACACATGGAACAACTTTCAAAGCTAGAATTTAAGATGAAATGGAGGTCAGGGAATGAAAGGCAATTAAGGATCTTTCATTCAGTTAACAGAGGGAAAGTGAATGAATAATATCTAGGAGCAATGAAGGATTCCTAAACAGCATTCAGAAATGAGGGAACTAGCGTAAACATGATCAATGAAGTATGCATATTCATGACTAATTCTAAAGAAAACATAGAAAAATCACAGAAATTGAGCACAGAGTACATAGAAGTAGAGTCTGAGCTATTCTTTCTTTCTGCAACTTAGATCATGATATATAGATGATATAGACACATAGAAACTTAAAACAGAGGTAAGAAAAACTTATTGAACCATGAGGAAGCATGAGAATTCCACATTATGCTCTTCAGCCATTAAAACCACAACCAGCCAGTTCAAAAGCAAACATTCCAGCAATCTTTGATCATAAAAGTTCCCAGGTTTACAGCGCAAGTCTAGAATGACTTAATCACCCAACCAACCAACCCTTAATACATAGCTCAGGGTGGTATTTATAAGAAAAATATCTACAAAACAGATCTGATAAAAGATCTGGGGAAATAACTGTGATTAACCTAACTTCTACTGCAAGTAAAGCAAAAATATCTATTTTGAGTTGCGCTAGAGGCAGCTCCATCGAAACATGAGTCAATATGCGTCCTTTTGGCTCTCTGTTGTTCATTCCGCAATAACTGCTTCTTGATCTCTGATCCGCTGCTCTTATGTGGCTTTAATGTGCATTAATCTCAATCTGATGAGTCTTTAATGGCTTTAAACTCTCCACTGATACTCTTTGACTTGTTTTGATCTTCTTTAATGCTCATCTACTTTGGCATTAAGTATTCCACTGATACTCTTTAACTGATACACTTTTTGGCTGTTCTGATGCACTTTTTCTTCACTGATACACTTTAACTCTGCGAAATCGCTCTTGCCTACCACTTTATGGCAAAAAGGAACTGCTGCGGTGATTTCTGCGGACTTTGGGAATGTTTCGGTGCTGGCCGATCAAAACATTATCAAAAATGAAGAAATACGGCCTAATGGTGGAGGATTTATGGACTAGTAGCTTGTGCTGAGGCCGTGCTCGTTGTCCGGAGAAAAGTTGGGCTGGATCGATCAAAAATGGCTGAAGAATGCTATCTGATCCCTTTGCTAATGGAGCGCACACAAGCGCTGATTAGAAATATGAATAAATAGCCCTTTTTACCTTTATAAGGCAAAAACACTAAAAGCGGGAGATTTGATGAAAAACAGGGCGGGAGCGACACTGTAGCAGAGAATAGATCTGGGCCATTGGATCTAGCGAGGGCAGATCCAACGGCAGCGATTAAATTGCAATATCGCATCGGTGGAGGGGAGATGGGGGCGGAGGCTTTATATATAAGCGATGGAGTGATTAGATGTGAGCCGTTGGATGAAGGGGGCGATCGGACGGCTGGCGCGCGATCACTATATCGCGTCGGCGAGGAACAAGGGGTATGTGCCTTTGTACATATGTGATAGCGATAAATGGAGAAATGGCGGAAATGCAGAATTTTGGATAAAACATGGTTTTAATGGTTAAAACGTTGAATTGTGGTAAAGTATGGGATTAACGGTAAAGCGGGAAATATGCATAAAAGGGAGATTATGGTAGACATGGAATTCGATTGCGATATGGCTTCGGATGCGATAACGATATCGCATCGGAGGAAGTGGATTGGAAACATAAAGGGGGCATATAACCATTGCAACATGCGATTTGCGAAAATCGCATCGGAGAAATTATATCAGGGCATCATAGAAGGGGGCCAACACTTTGACTGCTTCCCCCGACTACGATATCGCGTCGGAGGGGATTCAATCAGATCGGAGGAAGGTTTAAATGAATGGAGAAGGGTTTCTTTGATCGGAGAAGGATAAACAAGGTCAAAAGAGGGTTTCTATACATAAAAGGGGGGGTTTAATGCATCGGAAGGGGTCCAATCGCATTAGAAGATGGTTTAAACAAGCAAATAAGGGTTCTTACTAAGTTTCAAGTAAACTTAGTAATTCCCAAGGCAATATTTATGGTTATATTTCAACCAAAGGAGGGGATATGTATGTAAAGGGGATTTTTACTATATTTTTAATATGGGGAGGGGAAATAAGGAGGGATTTACATAATAGAGTTAGAAATTAATATGAATTTGTGAAGAAAGTGCTAAGCATAGAAATCTTAGGCTACAAAGGGGAAATAGGACTTATAGAAGAAATATGAGCACCTTTAAGCAAAGAAAATCTTTACTTAGGCAAATGTTTGGAATATGATGAATTTTTAGAGATATTAAGCAGATCTTAACATCTTTAAGGGAAATTAGTGAATGATTTGGGGAAAAGGAAGAAGGGTAAGTTAGTCATGACTCGCTTGAGATGCTCCAAGGGAATTATTCCTTGCACTTGTGATATAAGTAGATTTAACACTTTGAAACACAAAATTTATCACAAGCCTTCATTCTGCAACCTCAAAACTGCCTACCCAGCCTACTTTGCCTAACATTTTTCTCTTCTCTTTGTTTGGGTGCACTTGAACTAGCAAACCCTGATCTCTTCTTTTCTTTTAGGCTGTCCTCCTATCTAAATCTATCCTTATTTCTTCCAGGGGCTCAGATTAAGCTGTTGAGCACCCTAGCTTCTCTACCTATCTAATAATCTGCCAAGATTAAATAGTTTGGACAGATCTTTATTCTCTATCTCTACAACAAGCAATTTAAACCTAGGGAAGCCAAGATTAAGCTGGTTGGCCTTCCCTTAACTGTGAAACTCTTCAAAAATGGAATATAGTAGTGGAATTTGAGCTAGCACACTTTCCTGGCCTCTTGTTTGGGGTTCATTTCATTTATTTTTCTCTTTGGCCAATTCATTCTTTTTGCCCTTTGATTATTCTTTTAGGGCATACCCTCTTTACATTTTTAAAATTTTTTGATTTTCTAGGAAATATGGAATCTTTGCAGCATGGAAAGAATGAACATATTTGGCACTTCCACTATCAATCATGAAAAATGAAACCTATTGGTATAGGAGGCTAACAGTGGCTCCACTTGGGGATGGCTTTTCCTTGTGAAAAGTCAAGAACAGTAGGTCAGATGGCCTTATATTCAATTCTTGTTGTGTTCTGAAAATTTCCCCCTGCTGGCTACTTTATTGTATGTATGATAGCACACTTGAGGAGCTTAGGGCCTTCTCTTCGGGCTTCAACTACAGCAAGTTGCTATCCAAACAAAAACCAAAAATCCTACCTACTTACTCTATTTTATTGAAAACCAGGTTGAATTAAACAATGAAAAAGTGCCAATCAAGCCAATCAAGCAACTGCAGAAACAAATGAACTGCTTGACTTATAGTTAGTGAAATTAGAGGCATAATTCGATCATGTGCCCCTATAATCAAAATTGTGACATAAAAAGGCCATTGCTGATGTATTTGGCCCTCATAGAGAAAACATGTTAAAGATTTTGAGTTGAGAAGGACCTCCATGTAATCTGCTATAGGATCAACAAAAGTGTAATGAGTGATAGTTTCTTATGGACCTTCTTGGTCTAATTGAATAGTTGTACCCTTAGTAATAAACCCTGCAACAAATTTTTCAGTCTTTGTCTTGAAAGCATGATTATCCTCAATCTGCAAATCAGAAGGTAGCACAATTTCCTCGTGACTTGGAGAAGGAAGACTTCGTAAGAATTCTTTAGGATCACGAAAATCATATGACTGAATTTGAGAATTCAAAAGTTCAATTCCATTTTCATATTTTTCAACAACTAAATCAAGAGTGTACATTTTAGCTTTATGAGGGACGTCTGCAATTTTGACCGCTAACAACATCAATCCTAAAAATTCCTCATCAAGCTCAAATTTGGATAACCCCTCCCTGGCTTCATCTAAAGCTTCATCAAATGAAAGATCTTCCACAAACCTAGTCATCCTGTCTGACTATTAATGCTTTGGAATATGGACTATTTGGTTGTAGAATCGCTCTGAAACTTAAAGATTTTCTCTTTCAGGTTCGTTCCTCCAGTGGAGTCTTGATTGTAAAAATGATGTGGAGTCACCAGGTGGATGATTTAACCTTTGGTGTGTCTAATCCCTGTCCACCAACACAGATCAGATCTAAACGTGAAATAATTCTGAAGAAAAGGGGCACTTTCTCCAGGAAACAAGATATTTTTGAGATTTTTATGATTATTTTGAATTTATTTTTTTTGTGATTTTTTCAAAAACGATTGTATTTGAGTCAAGGAACTGATCAAGTCTTTGGATTTGGAGTAATAAACAAATGATTCAGATCTCTAGCGGAGTCGCAAATGATTTTATCACTCAAGTTGTCCCTTGGCTCCTAAGGGATACGGCCGAGGTAACCACAAACCAATCTTTGGATTGCAGGTCCTAGCCTACCTGCAATCAGAGAGGGCTCTCTCTTTAAAATTTAGCTTTGTTTTGGGGTGATTTTAGGCTAGTTATGATATGCATGAGTTTGTTTTGAGTTTGGTGGGATGGGTGATGTTTTCAAACAGAGATGGCATGCAAAGTGTGAGAAGTTCAGACCATTGGGCATGGAGTCAATGAATATGAACTGCCGGGTGTGTCTTCTTTGGTAAAAGAGAGTAATACATAGCAGGATAGCTACACATGGAACAACTTTCAAAGCTTGAATTTATGATGAAATGGAGGTCAGGGAATGAAAGGCAATTAAGGGTCTTTCATTCAGCTAACAGAGGGAAAGTGAATGAATAATATCTAGGAGCAATGAATAATTCCTAAACAGCATTCAGAAATGAGGGAACTAGGATAAACATGATCAATGAAGTATACATATTCATGACTAATTCTGAAGAAAACATAGAAAAATCACAGAAATTGAGCACAGAGTACATAGAAGTAGAGTCTGAGCTATTCTTTCTTTCTGCAACTTAGATCATGATATATAGATGATATAGACACATTGTTGGAGAGGTAAATCCCCTCTGCGGACAGAGGCGATCCCACTAGCCCAAAATGGGTCTAGCAACAATCAATTAACGCTACCATGCAAGTTCCTAGTTGCAAATTGAAAGTGGATTATGAGAACCAACCTGGAGTCCAACGCTAGTGTCGTAGACGAGTTGATACTCTCGTTCCCTTGCTCCGGCAGGTCACGATCCTCACGATCTCTGCGAATGGATACCTGCACATGCAAAGAACGAAGCGAATACAAGCATAAAATCCACTAAATACAACTATATATCGGTCAGAAAAGACATAGATCAAACATTATCATAATGAACAATAAGATCGAAACCATAACGATAGTCGTTTATTAATGAATAATCAACAGAGAAAAATACAACCAAAGTTCTGACGTTGAATCTCTCCTCTGGCTGGGCGAGCAGCTACATATGTCTTGCAATAGACCTTTCTCTCTCTTTGATACACAGCTCAGACTTCTGGCAGCATAACCTCCCTATGCTCCAAGACTCTTACTATCACTCAAGACAAGCGTTATCACTACTAGCACTATCACCACTACTCCAAAACTAGCTTGGAAAATGCATGAGGACAGAATTTTATAGATGGAGAAGGGGAGGAAGATACAATGCATCAAGACACCCATTATGGATTGGCATTATCTCCAAAAAGCCGCTATGGATAGATGTAAGGGATAGATGATGAATCTCGACATCTAGAAGATTATCTTTATCCTCAAAATACTTCATGACTTGAAGGGAAAATACATCCAGGCGCGTGTTTGTTAAAAATCGTTTCCAAACTCGGTTGGCGCGGGTGTTACTCTAAGACATAGCGCCAATGGGTGCGCCTTCTATTGAGGATCTCCCTCATTGGCGCGGGTAGTACACTGTGGACCCGCGCTAATGGAAAAAGGGCACTTTTCAGGGATATTTTGCAGGAGGTGTCTTCAGGGCACATGAAGTCCATACTTAGGGGAACATAATGCAAGTGTTTTTAAGTTATGTCACTACTCACAGGTCCCGGAATGAGTCCTCCAAAGTACGGGAAAGGGGTAACAGGGACGGTGACCAATGGTGACAAATTACTGTGTAACACACATAAAAACTTAAAACAGAGGTAAGAAAAACTTATTGAACCATGAGGAAGCACGAGAATTCCACATTATTCTCTTCAGCCATTAAAACCACAACCAGCCAGTTCAAAAGCAAACATTCCAGCAATCTTTGATCATAAAAGTTCCCAGGTTTACAGCGCAAGTCTAGAATGACTTAATCACCCAACCAACCAACCCTTAATACATAGCTCAGGGTGGTATTTATAAGCAAAATATCTACAAAACAGATCTGATAAAAGATCTGGGGAAATAACTGCGATTAACCTAACTTCTACTGCAAGTAAAGAAAAAATATCTATTTTGAGCTGGGCTGGAGGCAGCTCCATCGAAACATGAGTTAATATGTGTCCTTTTGGCTCTGTGCTGTTCATTCTGCAATAACTGCTTCTTGATCTCTGATCCGCTGCTCTTAGGTGGCTTTAATGTGCATTAATCTCGATCTGATGAGCCTTTAATGGCTTTAAACTCTCCACTGATACTCTTTGACTTGTTGCGATCTTCTTTAATGTTCATCTGCTTTGGCATTAAGTATTCCACTGATACTCTTTAACTGATACACTTTTCGGCTGTTCTGATGCACTTTTTCTTCACTGATACACTTTAACTCTGCAAAATCGCCCTTACCTACCACTTTATGGCAAAAAGGAACTGTTGCGGTGCTTTCTGCGGACTTTGGGAATGTTTCAGCGCTGGCCGATCAAAATATTATAAAAAATGAAGAAATACGGCCTAATGGCGGAGGATTTGTGGACTAGTAGCTTGTGCTGAGGCCGTGCTCGTTGTCTGGAGAAAATTTGGGCTGGAGCGATCAAAAATGGCTGAAGAATGCTATCTGATCCCTTTGCTGATGGAGCGCGCACAGGCACTGATTAGAAATATGAATAAATAGCCATTTTTACCTTTATAAGGCAAAAACACTAAAAGCGGGAGATTTGATGAAAAACAGGGCGAGAGCGACACTGTAGCAGAGAATAGATCTGGTCCATTAGATCTAGCGAGGGCAGATCCAACGGCAACGATTAAATTGCAATATCGCATCGGTGGAGGGGAGATGGGGGCGGAGGCTTTATATATAAGCGATGGAGTGATTAGATGTGAGCCGTCGGATGAAGGGGGCAATCGGATGGCTGGCGCGCGATCGCTATATCGCGTCGGCGAGGAACAAGGGGTATGCGCCTTTGTACATATGCGATAGCGATAAATGGAGAAATGGCGGAAATGCAGAATTTTGGATAAAACATGGTTTTAACAGTTAAAATGATGAATTGCAGTAAAGTATGGGATTAACGGTAAAGCGGGAAATATGGATAAAAGGGAGATTGCAGTAGACATGGAATTCGATTGTGATATCGCTTCGGATGCAATAGCGATATCGCATCAGAGGAAGTGGATTGGAGACATAAAGGGGGCATATAACCATTGCGACATGCGATTTGCGAAAATCGCATCAGAGAAATTATATCGGGGCATCATAGAAGGGGGCCAACACTTTGACTGCTTCCCCCGACTACGATATCGCGTCGGAGGGGATCTAATCGGATTAGAGGAAGGTTTAAATGAATGGGGAAGGGTTTCTTTGATCGGAGAAGGATAAACAAGGTCAAAAGAAGGTTTCTATACATCGAAGGGGGGGTTTAATGCATCGGAAGGGGTCCAATCACATTAGAAGATGGTTTAAACAAGCAAATAAGGGTTCTTACTAAGTTTCAAGTAAACTTAGTAATTCCCAAGGCAATATTTATGGTTATATTTCAACCAAAGGAGGGGATATGTATATTAAGGGGATTTTTACTATATTTTTAATATGGGGAGGGGAAACAAGGAGGGATTTACATAATAGAGTTAGAAATTAATATGAATTTTTGAAGAAATTGCTAAGCATAGAAATCTTAGGCTACAAAGGGGAAATAGGACTTATAGAAGAAATATGAGCACCTTTAAGCAAAGCAAATCTTTACTTAGGCAAATGTTTGGAATATGATGAATTTTTAGAGATATTAAGCAGATATTAACATCTTTTAAGGGAAATTAGTGAATGATTTTGGGAAAAGGAAGAAGGGTAAGTTAGTCATGACTCGCTTGAGCTGCTCCAAGGGAATTATGCCTTGCACTTGTGATATAAGTAGATTTAACACTTTGAAACAAAAAATTTATCACAAGTCTTCATTCTGCAACCTCAAAACTGCCTACCCAGCCTACTTTGCCTAACATTTTTCTCTTCTCTTTGTTTGGGTGCACTTGAGCTAGAAAACCCTGATCTCTTCTTTTCTTTTAGGCTGTCCTCCTATCTAAATCTATCCTTATTTCTTCCAGGGGCTCAGATTAAGCTGTTGAGCACCCTAGCTTCTCTACCTATCTAATAATCTGCCAAGATTAAACAGTTTGGACAGATCTTTATTCTCTATCTCTACAACAAGCAATTTAAACCTAGGGAAGCCAAGATTAAGCTGTTTGGCCTTCCCTTAATTGTGAAACTCTTCAAAAATGGAATATAGTAGTGGCATTTGAGCTAGCACACTTTCCTGGCCTCTTGTTTGGGGTTCATTTCATTTATTTTTCTCTTTGGCCAATTCATTCTTTTTGCCCTTTGATTATTATTTTAGGGCATACCCTCTTTACATTTTTTAAATTTTTTGATTTTCTAGGAAATATGGAATCTTTGCAGCGTGGAAAGAATGAACATATTTGGCACTTCCACTGTCAATCATGAAAAATGAAACCTATTGGTGTAGGAGGCTAACATTTCGATCATCCAAGTTACCTGCCCAATCAGAATCTGAAAAACCTGCTAGAATAACCATTATGAACCTTTCCAGCAAGCTTTTGGCATACTTCCCTTGAGTAAGAAAGGTTTGTCCAGAGTCTTTCCATCTCACTACGCTTGTGACATCTGATTTCTTTGATCAGATTGTTAGCATTCCCTGTTACAATCATGTCATCTACATACAAAGAAATCAAACTAATTTGCCTCTGTTTATTAAACTTGGTATACAGATTTGGATCATTCAAGTTCCTATGAAAACCATGTTGTACAAAAAATGAGTCAGCTTTCTCATACCACGACCTGGGTGCCTGTTTTAAACCATAAAGTGCCTTTTTCAATTTACACACAAAACCTTCAGGTTGTACTAAATAAATTTCTTCCTTCAAGTCATCAATCAGAAATGCAGACTTAACATCTAGCTGGTGTAGCTGCCATTTGTGTATTGTTGCTAAGGAAATTAGCATTCTAATGGTGTTTAATTTGGCTACAGGAGCAAAGGTGTCATCGAAATCTATTCCCTCTTTTTGTGAGTAACCCTTTGCTACCAGTCTAGCTTCAGGTTTATCTATACTGCCATCTCCATTTATTTTTGGTTTATACAGCCATTTGCATCCTATGGGGGTTTTAACTTTAGGCAATTCAACCAAATCCCAAGTATGGTTTCTATTTATTGATTCTATTTCCTCATACATTGCAGCCCTCCATACTTCAGATTTACTTGCTTCCTCATAATTTGCGGGTTCTACAATGTTTAAAAAAATTGACATTAAAGCATAGTCTCTTAATTTTAATGGTAATTGAGTCTTCCTACCAGATCTCCTTGGTAGGGGACTTACCTCAAATTTGTCAGCTCTAAATGGGCTTGCTTTATCACCTTTTTCCTGTTCTTCTTTCTGCACTTCTTGTTTCTACTCCTGCTCTTCATCTTCCTTACTGTTTTCTCCCATTAGCAATGGAATGTGCTAATCACTATTAGAGTCATCCTTTCCTTCTTCAATCTGTTCTAGTTCTAACATTGTAAATTCCCCAGGATTCCCAAGATTGAAAGGACCAACATGTTCGCCCTCCATAAGTCGCCTAAGGCCTTCAACCAGATCAGAAACAAACTGGAAGCTCCGTGTCTGTTCCCCATTTCCATATACTGTCAAAGGCTCCTTGCGCAAAGCCTGAGCAACAAAATTACTTGCAACCCAACCATCATCACGGCACATTCACGGATTAAAAATTCGAGCACTCTGAACCTCAACATTTGCCCCAACACGCTTGGCAAGTCTCGAATTGCCAAAATGATGCAAAACATTCTCCTTCCTTCCTGTGAAGAAATTGTCGACAACAATAACATTGTCGCCTCTTGCCATGAGCCTGTCAGCTCCATCCATCACGACAACTTGCAGGGACTTTCTCTTCAAACCTAGGAGCACTCTAGCCCCCGAATTCACCATCGAACCCAAATGATACTGAGCACACCGAGAAACAGGCGTCTCATAAACAACCCAATGAGGTTTGTTGGGCACAAACCTTCCATTTTCATTAACATTAGAAGCCAAAAAACCACGCTGAAGGATAAAGAAAGTCGATGCGATGGTGATTCCTATCAAAATTAACAGCAATCATTGCTCCTTGAGCAAATAATCTACTGGCCTTATAATAGACCACGTCTTTTCTAGCTTAAGAGAGTACTCATTATTGTTATTCATATTGGACTGATAAATTTCTGATCCTTTGATGAATCAGTCTTCAATGTGTTACCACCAGGCAAGTCAGATATGTTGCCATCGAAAAAATCAGGAACTCCAATACACCTCCACCAGGCAAGTCTGATCTGCTACCACCGAACAGATCAGGAACTCCAATATGCCACCACCGGCCAAGTCCGATCTGCTGCTCTCGTGATCTACTTACTGATTCAGATCCGGCAATATCTGACAACTCAGCAAGATCAATTCCGCTCCATTGAGCAAATTCGTCATTTTTCAATACAGCCAAAAAATCGATCTGATAAAAACTAATCTGATCTGCCTCTCCCAGATAGATCTACAACTTCTCCGATCTACTCCCTTTGCAAATCGTCAGGCAAAGATGAGGCTTCCGCAGATCCCCTTGAAGGTGGATTGGCACGTTCCCGAGCGGATTGGCACGTTCTTGAGTGAGAAAATGTGAGTAAAATTTCTTGGCATGAGAGATCCGTGATATTTCGCGCCAATCAGGTAATTTGGCACTCTAGCGCGAGAAATAGACGAACAGTCGCACCAATTCCGCTTCCTGGCGCTACTATCAGCGCGAAAAGTGCGCTAATCCCCTTCTATTCAGAAAAATTAAAAAAACATCCGAATCCGAGCCAGGTGTTCTACAGTCCACCTGCTCAATTGAGCACAAATCTCTTGTGTACACGCGGCCACAGAGGCACCTCAAACCACACAGGCAATTCTGCCACAAGGCAAGCTGGCCACAAAGAAACTTCAGTCACAAGAGGTGATACAAGATCAGGCTCGCCCAATCTGAGCTCTGATACCAAGATAGAATGTGAACAGAATTGAAAAAGAAGGAGATGTAGCTCACAGGTGAGGCCTGCACCTAGAGACTACACTCAGAACAGAGAGATCACTCTCGTACACTCTACTATTCATAAATGAAAGATTACATCATTTAAGTACAACACTAGGAATTAGGAAGTTGCAACCAAACCCCTAAACTCTAGGAACTAATCCTGAACTAGGGAGATACTTTACAACTATGTAACCATTTCTCCATTAATACAAAATAATATTAATTATTTTCAACTTTTTATGTATGAATTGGAATTGAAATGAATGAGAACTTTGTGAATTTGTATCAGAATAAGTAGGCTAACTAGTCCAACAGTTGGATCTTTTATATATTGTTTTCGTAGCCAAAGAATTAGAAGGAAAGTTACACAAGTTATTTCTTTTTTATGTATGAATGATTGAAATTTGGAATTGAAATGAATGACAACTTTGTGAAGTTGTATCATAACAAGTAGGCTAACTAGCCTAACAGTTGTATCTTTTATTTTTTGTTTTTGTAGCAGAAGAATTAGAAGGATAGCTACATAGGTTATTGCTTTTTATGTATGAATGATTGAAAATTGGAATTGAAATGAATGAGCCTTTTGTGAAGTTGTATCAGAACAAGTAGGCTAACTAGTCTAACAGTTGATGTTTTATTTTTTGTTTCTGTAGCAGAAGAATTAGAAGGATAGCTACACAGCTACTACTTTTTATGTATGAATCATTGAAAATTGGAATTGAAATGAAAGAGATTTTTGTGAAGTTGTATCAAAACAAGTAGGCTAACTAGTCTAAGATTTTTTATTTTTTGTTTTAGAGAAATCAAACATGAAAAACCCACATGAAAAGCATCCACAGAGCCTCAAAAGAACTCCTATATTATAAACACATTTTAAATAACCTACTAGTATAATTTATAATTGACCTTTTGTAAAAAATTTATAGTTAAACTACTAAATAATTATATATTTATTCTAATATTTTATTAATATAACCGTTTTGTTTACACTGGTAAATATTTATGGAATCATTTTCTTTTAGTTTTTTTTAATGTATTAAGTTTATTATTTCTAAAATTTAATAATTATATATTTATTCTAATATTTTATTAATATAACCGTTTTGTTTACACTGGTACATATTTATGGAATCATTTTCTTTTAGTTTTTTTTTAATGTATTAAGTTTATTATTTCTAAAATTTAAATATTATTGTGGAATTTTTTTTTATATTTTTATTTTTATAAAAAAATTAAAAATACTAAATTTTTATTTTATATTTTTTTATATATTTAATTTTAATGTAAATGGATGGGAAAATATTGGATGAAAAATGTTTTACTCCCAAAAGCCCCAAAACAAAAATATATATATATATATATATATATATATATATTAATTTTTTATTTTTTTAAATAATAGATAAAAGTATTATAATTATTTAAAAAATTATTGTATTTATTTTTCTTTAATTGGTTACCAATTTTATTAGATGGTTAATGTCTTGTGAGTTAGGGGATCTTAGTAAAGGTCATTACGAACCAAAAGACAGTTTATGGATGTAGGTCGACTATAGATGTATTTTGATGTATTTTGAAATTTAAAGTGATTTTAATTTTTATTAATAAATTAATTAAAATAAATTTATTTATTCAAATTTAATCAAATTTATATAAAATATATTTTTTTAATTTATTAAAAATTAAATTATATATATATATATATATATATATATATATATATATATATATAATTTTATTTTAAAATTTTAAAAAACATTATTTTTTAAAAATAAAATTTGAATATTTTCAAATTGAAAATTCACTTTTAAATGATAATAAATAAATATATTAAATATATGATAATAAATAAATATATTAAATATATGATAATGGTTTACTTTAATTATTTGGTTTCTTTTGAGTCCATATTTGGTAATACTCTCTCACAAGGGTGGTAGCTATGCTAATTGTGCAAGGCTTGCTTAGGGCACTACCAACTAGAGCTATTCGAGAATGTGGTAAATGTTTCTAGGTTTCCAACTACTCATTGATCTTAATGGCTCTAAGCTCAAGAAGTAACTCTACCTACCATGGAGCTAACCAAAGGAATTTTATGTGGGTCCACAAAGGCACTGAATTCCTGATCTCTCATGATTCTCTCCTACTATGTCTATCTTATGTAGTCTCATTTCATTGTCTTTATGTCATCTCCTGGAATAGGCAACTTGGCTCATTTTACTCATCCTAGATCCATATACTGTGTTGCTCATAACTTTGTAAGGAAGTGTTGTGAGAAGTACGACGTAGTAATCTCTAACATATATCTCATTTTTGTGTAAGACTTTTCTCATAAACACTGTTTTTTCTTCTCCTATGTGATTCTTCCCTATTGCCATTATTGAGAGTTGGGGTTGAATTTCTTTGATTATGCTTACTTGTTAAAATTTTAATTATTCTTTCCTCGTCTAGCATTAATTGTTTCTTGTCGCCTCTTAATTTAGCCATATATATTCTTAACTCTTATACTATTCCCATTAGTATTGTAGTTGTGGTCTGAGATTCATCCCTTAATTGGACCAGCATCTGGGTCAGAGAAAAGGTATTGAATTGGGCCTTGTAGGTGGTCTAATAGGTGGCGTAGTCATCCTACCACTACCTCTTCTCATTTTTGTTGAACATAAAACACAGTTTTGTCACTATCCTGGTTACCATGTTTAGGCCATAATTTAGTTATTTTGACTCTCATACCACTTGTAACATATATCAACATCAACAACAACTCTTTTTTTGTTTATATAGTTACTTTTTACCAGTTTTAAATTAATATGCAACAAATCATTTCATTTATAACGTTTATTCTTGTAGATAAATGTATTTTGGATTAATCACATCATTAGAAATTGGGTTGACGTTTCGAACTAACTAATGTGGGTCATCCTCAAGGAAGGGTGAGAAAATCAGTCAATCTTCAAGAATAAATAGCATGGATGCATCATTGCCCAGAGCTAGCCATTAGAAACTAGCCATTGGTGATTAGCTAACCAAGGAATATTTGAAAACTGTAGTGAGGAATAATTTATTAAAATTCATTTCTTTTAGTTATAAAATAGCTTTTATAGGGAGCATAATTATATTAAATATTCATAATTGATGATAAAACTATACGGGACAAGATTAGGTTACAAGGTCTTATTTAAGAATGAGACATAAATTAACGAGGGGTTAAAAATTAGTTATAACTATTAAAAATAGTTGTCAGGGGGATTTTTATAACTCTGTTAATAAATTATAATAATATGGTTAAGGGTAATAACAAAAATATTGTATATTCAAGAATATGATACACACTATTATAAAAATAAAAAAAATCATGAGCTTAATAATCTATTACTATAGTTATGTTAAATAAATAGTATCAAACCCCGGATGCGGGTGATCTGTAAAGCATTAACCATGATGGGACGGAGGAAGGCGCAGCATGGAAGGCACCTGTCCAGCATGCTCGCCGGACAGAATATCAGGTGGGTGGATATGAACTCGCAGGTGGTTAACATTATGGTTGTTTGTTTGTTTGGTCTCGGCATTAAATCGTTGTCCAGTTACGCCTGCACTGGAGGATTTCTGCCTGCAACGATCTTGATTGCCATAGTAATGGCGGGTGAGGACCGAGGGGGTGGCACTCGCGTATTTAATAGCTTCAGCTTCAGCAACATGCTACTGTGTTTGAGTCTGCTTGGGACGATTCAGAGTTTTGATACAGATTGGGCTTGGGGGGGGTCATGCTCCGGCTGCTGTCTTCGGATTGTGCCTGAGGCAGGGCTCACGGTGCGTAATTTCCCCTCAGCTGTTGGCGGCATCCCCTGTGGTGTTCGTGGAATTCTCATTGCTGGTCGTGGAATTTCCACTGAAGGAGATTTCAACATTGTTGTTCGTGCTTTTTTGACCGCTATGCCGAGACCCCGCCAACGCATGCTTAGCTGCAGAGGCTCCGGTCGCGGCAACCCTTCGCGCCCTTCTGCTAGGTCTGGCTCCATGGGGCAAGCTCCTCCTCCTCTGGGAACATAGAGCATTCTGAGACCAAGTCAATGCCTGGACCCAAACTCTCCAGACTCCTCCAATTCGCCGTCCTTTGACTCAGCTATATTCTCGTTCAATTGTTCTCTCAATCGCTCGTGGATTACGGCTCATGTCTCTATTCTCTTCTTAGAAGAATCCCAAGATGAGGGCGAGCCTAGTGCCCCTATGCCTCACTCAGATGAAGATCAAAATCTCAACTCTCTGAGGCCTTCTACTAATATGCAACACGAGACTTCTCAGCCAGCCAGCGCCACCAACATAGTGCCAGTTGCTCATGCTCAGCCAGACAGGCAGGAACCGGAAGAGGGATGGTGCAGGATTGTGGAGGAGCCACCCGACGAGTAAACTTGTGTTTCAGTTGTTCATCAGTTTTTGAAGCCCAGTGGAAAGGAGGAAAGGTTCTTTCTGGCTCTGTTTGTCAAGCTTTCTCTATGTTCTTGTGTCGGGTCTATTGTCTAGTTTCTGTTGTGTCGGGACTATTGTCTAGTGTCTGTTGTTTGTATCTCTCTGATTTCCCTACGTGTGATATCACGTTCAAATTCCCAGCTTTTGACTTAGTCATGCTCAAACGGCCTATCTCTCAGGCATGATGGCTTTCTGTGCTCAATCGATGTAACAGTACTCTCTTTTAATATATAATAGATTAATCATACTTAGCAAAAAAAAAAAAAGTATCAAAAATATTATAGCCAAATAGAGAAATTAGGGGTTAATAGAGTATATTATTATATACATTTCTATAAATTAAATTAAAAAATAATAATTACAAATTTAATGACGGGGAAAAATGATAAATTTTAAAAGGATAGGAGAGAACTTAAATTAATAAAGATAACTGAAGAAACAAGAATATGAGGAAAGAAAAATAGATAAATAATAATAATAATAATAAGGGAAGGAGAAAGGGGGTGTGGAATCACGAAGAGAGGGCTAGAACCTAGCTCCTACTTAATTTCCAATCATCTCCCCTCTTTAGATTTTTGGCATGCCTCTCAATCTCAATCGCTTCCTTGAGTTTCCTATGGTGGAAATGATCAACCCTGACAACAGACATGGTGCTTGGATTTCCTGCATGTTCAGCTAGAGCCAATGAGTGGGACTGATTATGCCTGATGTCAGCCGCATGCTCATGGATCCTCTGGTTAATGGACCCACCTGTTTCTCCAATATAAGGAATGTCATAGGAAGATGGAATAAGGTAAATAGCTTTCATGTCCTTAGGGTCAACCAGATGTTTAATCAAACCAAGAGAATTTCTTATGGTATTGAGAGGTTTGAACGAACAGGAAACATTATTCCTTTTAAGGATATGGGCAATCCTATCCGTGGTTCCTTGGATAAATGGGAGATGAACCTTGGAGCTAGGATCAACAAGAGAAGATTTAACTCTTTACACCTTGGTGGCCCTCTGAAAGGCCTTGAGTCCCTGAGTTTTGTTGTACCCATTACTTTTAAAAACTTCAAGAAGATGAGATTTATCCTACTCTAGGTTGATATGAGTAGATATTCTCAACGCCAGGGTCGCAAGGGTGTTGAGAACACCAAATTTCCGAGCAGGAAAATGATGGGAACTAGCATGAAGGTATTGTTCCATGTCGGTTTTCTTCCGAGAAAATTGGTGAGAAACAGAACCATCATTCATTCTAGAGAAGAGAATGTCAAGGAAGGGAAGACACCTATCCACCTCAACTTCCATCGTGAACTTTATGAATTCAGATTGGGAATTAAGGTGGCTAAGAAACATATCTAACTTCTGATGACCATGGGTCCAAATGATGCAAGTATCATCGAAAAACATCTTCCATTTCTTCCGGAAATATTGAGATGAGGCTAGGGCCTTGGTCTCAAAATATTCCATAAAGAGGTTAGCAACAATAGGAGAAAGTGGGGAACCCATCGCAACACTGCAGGTTTTCTCATAGAACTCACCTTAGAAACTAAAGAAGGTCGAGGTGAGGTAGAGACCAACCAATTTGGTAGTGTCCTCATCAATGATCTTATTTATGACATCAATGGCCTCTTGAATGGGGATTTTGGTGTATAAGGAAACGTAAAAATGTATATAATAATTTACTCTATTAACCCTTAATTTCTCTATTGGGCTATAATAATTTTGATACCATTTATTTAACATACCTATAGCATTAATTATTAAGCTAATGAGTATTTTTTTTTTTAATAGTGTGTATCATATTCTTGAATATATAATATTTTTGTTATTACCCTCAACCCTATTATTATAATTTATTAATGGAGTTATAAAAATCCCCCTAACAACTATTTTTAATTATTATGACTAATTTTTAACCCCTCGTTAATTAATGTCCCATTCTTAAATAAGACCTTATAACCTAATCCTGTCCCATACAATATTATCATCCATTATGAATATTTGATATAATTATGCTCCCTTATAGCTATTTTAAACTAAAAAAATGAATTTTAATAAATTATTCCTCAGTGTCGTTTTGGAATTTTCCTCGTTAACTAATCACGAATGACTAGTTTCCAACGGCTAACTCTGGACAATGATACATCCATGCTATTTATTCTTGAATATTGACTAATTTTTTCACCTTGTCTTGAGGATGAACCACATTAGTTGGTTCGAAATGTCGACCCAATTCCTAATGATGTGATTAATTCAAAAGACATTTATCCACAATATGGATCACAAAAGTATTAGATATAACTTTTATTCTTATTAAATTTGGTGTGGTTCTAATTTGGATTCATATCAAGGTTATATGAACCTTATTTCTAATGCCCTCATTCATAAAATCCTTATCAAAATGTATTTATAATGTGCAATGGCAATGATCAAGCTATGTTTCATTCCTTATATTTAATCCTTCAACATTATTATTCAAACATAGATAGTTTGGGTTACATTATTACTATATCCTTGTTGCTTGTACACTGGAATTTCAAACTCTCATGAAGCTATGTTAGTTGTACGTCACTTTGGAATTAGAGATCTTGGGATGTGGGGAAAGGTTTATCATTGAAACAAACTCATTACAGCTTGAACCAATGGTGTGTCGAGGGGGAAGTTGTTAGAGAGTAACCACCCTCCTGCCTTGGCATTGTGTGCAACTCATTTGCACTCCTTCTACCGAGAATAGCTCTGCATCACCTTCTATGAACCGATGCAAATGCTAATGCTTGAAATAGATGAATATGGCACCCAACAACACAATTTCTTAGGTAATACATTACTTCTTTCTTGAAGGGTTTTTTCATGTGAACAGGTTTTGTTTATCAATTTGCTTATTCTTGTTTAGTTTCATTATTATTCCTAGGTTCGGGAGTAGCGTATATTTTCAATCCCTGCTACGATTGTCCACAAATAAATTTCTTGGAGGATTATGTGGCTCAAATTACTTTTGATTGAAATTTATGAGTGGCTAACCCTTACAATAGGTAAGAGTTGTATCCCCTATTTATTTTGTTTTCACTCATTTCTATATTGTGTTCATTATGTAAAATTCTAATTGTTATGATATAGGGGCAAAAATGGAGTTGGCAAAGGGAGAAGAATATTGTTTTAGGTAAACCCTTCACCTGTAACTCCATTCACTTGTTATTTCTTTTAAGTAGGAGTTTAAAATATTTTTCCCTAATGACTTCACATTTCTATTCTCTTATTGGTGAGAACTCTTGATTGTGGCCTCCAATAGCTAGTTTATGGATTAAATATCATTTCTTAGGTTTTTAACAACTTTTCCCTCTCGTTCTCTCTAGGGGTTGTCAACTTGTTGAGCTTAGGGATTATTCTAGGGTTGCATAATTCGACTCTTTCAAATTTATGTTAGTAGGGGTTTCGCCCCCTTTAATTTTAAATTGTCATCAAGTTGTGGTTATATAAGGTATATCTCTCTTATTCTTAACTCGTTCCACACTACTCTTTTGTGACTCCCACAAAACTAGGTTGTTAAAATAAAACTTCGGGTGTTAGTTTGTAATTAAATCAACTTTCAGTCACTCTTCACATTATGGGTTGGGCTACAATAATATATTGTTATGTTTCTATGGTGATTTCTTGCAAAAATTCAATTTTTTCGATTATCGGTTATTTTAGAGTCATAGAGGATGGATAATTGTTATATATTTTGCTGGAACCTTTATGATCAGAATTCTGGTGTTAATGGCAATTTTATTTAGTTATATTCAAGGATTTTTCTCCTACAATAAGGTGTCACGCTCCCTATTCATTCTTTAGAATGAATTGCTCTTGAATTATACTTCTTTATGCTCTCCATTGTGTTCATGATCGCTAATATTGTTAGTTATTGTATATAGTTCTCATTATTCTCATGAGGTTTCTTATTTGTTGTATCTCATGTGCAAAGTTATAATGTGGCCATGTTCACTTCATAATGTCTATTCAAACTGAGTTCTGAAGAACTTCATTATTTTACTAAATATAGTAGTGTTCTTTCTTTTCAGTCTTATGGGCATTATATGCTATTACTTGTCATTAAACAATTCATAGTTGGTTCTGAGACTGTTTGTGTGTACCAAAAGTTTTATTATATATTTTGTTATATATGTATATGGATTTATTTTCCTACCTTGAGTGTTATAATTTAAAATATTTTTATTTATTTCAATACATGCACAATTAACATTAATTGTACTTGGTCTATAAATTTTATGTATAAGTGTTCCCCCGTAACCTATTTATTTCAAATGTATTCTTGTGAATTAGGGATTGTTCCTAGGTTGTTGACAGTCTCATCTTGGCCCATAAACTAACCGAAAATTCATAATAAAATAACACCCTGACATTTCTATTTTTAAATCTTCTTTCTCTCTCCTTTTTTTTATAGTTAGAAAACACTACTTAGTATAGACAACAATTCTAGCATTGAAATAAAACATTGACCAAAATAAAAGAAAGTTTCTTAGTACTTATATGTTCCCTTTCTCAGCTTGTTTGAGTCGGCCACAAAATCATAGGGGAAAGGATGCTTCACCCAACCTATGACGACAAGTGGCACCACTAGAACTGCCCCCAAGCTAGATTCATATCTAGAACACTTTTGGACTATTCTCCTACATAGGTCCAACCTTGAACCTTTTTGATCCCAACCAAATTTATTCTAGTGTCTTTAAAATTGAGCACATAAGCTTCAGTTGGAATTCTGTAACACCCCTCCCTTGTGTATTACATTATTGTAAACCTAAGGTAAGTTGAAGCTAGGTGTGATATCCTCCCTTGTGTGTTAAATGTTGTAAACTTAAGCTAAGGAAAGCTAGGTTTGATACCCTCCTTTGTGGGTTAAACTATTCTACACCTAAGTTGAGGAAAGCTAGGTGATATATAATATGAAAATAAATTGTATTATTAAATAAATTAATAAAATAAATCACTTGGAGGATGGAGCACCAAGAAAGAGGAGATGCTTGCCAAATCCCATGAGGAATGGGATAGAGATGAATCTTTCATGATAAGCTTTTAGATGTGATTCTAGATAAGCTTGGATGGAGTGGATATCCATTAGATGGATGGGAGATGAAGATCCATCAAACATAAAAGCTTTGCAGGAGATAAAGAAAAGCTTTTATGTGGAAAAGCGTCGTGGGAGATAAAGATGAGATTTTCCAGATAAGACCTAGGAAAATGGAAAAATACATGAAGCGGGATGTTGCTAATGGTAATTAAATCATGATAGAGGGTATTAAATACCCAGTGCATCAATCAATTGAGGATAGTTGATCCTTGGCAAGATCTTTAGCTCGGGGTGAATTAGAGGTGATTCATGGCTAGGTGGTGGTGCTCCTCCCTCCAAGTGAGATTTAGTTGGTATCATTTGCATGAAATGGTTGTATGTCGGTCCATTTCCCTTGTTGTGATTATTTTATTTGGTTCAATATTGGATATGTTAACAACATTAGCTTATGTGGGTATGATGCTAATTGTATTCATGTAATGGATTCCATTCTTATGCATATAAATGAGTAGGATACCAAATGAATCTAATGGAAATCTTATTTATGTTAGTGCAGGAAATTTTAGTGTTATATAATGTCGCTGGTTAACATGGCAGATAGTGGTAGATGGTTGTGATTATCATAGTATAATGTAGGTAATAGAATAATCTATGATGATCAGATTTTCTATTGCATGTACACCCAATAAGGATTGATTTGCATTTTGTCAATTGCTTAAGAGTAAACTTTATGATGGAAACGATGGATTCTTACTATGCATGTGTTCTTAATGCATCCTTATGTAGCAAAATGGCCTATTAAATGGATGAAAACACTTCTGAGCAATCTGATTAAAGAGTAGATTTGATGAAAGTGTTGCATGTGATTATCTAAGTTAGTTTATAAAGTTTATGCATGCATTATAGTAACTAAGATTCATAAGTGTGGAGACAAGTTATTAGCATAGAGGCATGCAGAGCAACTAGGAAGTAAATTCTAATCTTATATCTAATGGTCGAGGATATCGATACCGTGTGGGGCTTGATGCTTGCATGCTATGGTTCCTCCTTCCTTCCAATTGTGGTTGTATATATCAAATCATTCGATGAAGAATAAATTATGGGTCTATGGTATAAGGTTACCTCTTGAATGTGACGTGACCATCCAACTAGAAGAAGAAGACGTGAAATCTTAATTATAAATAAGGATTTTTTTTTTAAATCATGGGGAATTAGGGGTTATTTCTTGGTAAGCCATGGAGGTATGTTACAAATGGTATCAAAGCCATAGGTTCAAACATTAGGGCCTATGGACCAATCTACTTCCATAGCATTTTTCTATAATGGATTTTGATTATCAAAATCTTATAAGAAAAATTACCCCAAAATTTTTGAAAGGGGAAGTTCGAAAGATAAAACAAATGTTAACATGGAACGATAATATAGATATATATATATATATATATATATATATATATATATATATATATATATATATATATATATATATATATATATATATATATATATATATATATATATATATATATATATATATATATATAGATATATATATATATATATATTCAACGTGTTAAAATTAATGAGGATTGTTATACATACAGTTCTTATAAAGATGTTAAGGTGCATGTTAAGATGTGAATAGACTTTTTGTTGAGGCCCATGCCTCATTACTCGTCCATTACCTTGACTCGGATCTAGAAAAAAAAAACCAGTTCAAGACTTAAGTATTAAAGGTCAAACTTAACTACTATCTTTTCAGAAGATACAAATCAAGCCTTGTGTATCAGAATTGCGCCTTGACTAATTTATTAATGGTTGACTATGTCTTGTATACGACTCAACGTGAGAAAGGGCTTGGTTGGCTACGGCTTTCTACCTACATTATAGTCATCGAATCAAAATCATTCAAGATATTTCTTCTTAAAAAGGCCAAAATGAAGCCCATATAACTTGTTAGTTGCAAGCAAATTTCAATGGTCAGTGCAGACAAAACACCTGTGACCAGTGATCAAATTTGAAGGTATGCTCTTAATTTCATTTGGAAGGGCATATATTCATCTAACCTTCAAGGATGAAAGGTTAAAAAAAAAAAATCACTTCTACTGAAATGTATATATTAAATAAACCCCTCAAAAAATCCATAATGAAATAGTGTCATTCTAAATCTTTAAAATCTTTAAAATTTAAAGAATAGATTCAATAAAACAATATAAAATCTCAACATAACTAGTAAATAAGCAAAAAGAATATTTCAAATTCCATTAAAAAAAGTAAACATGTGTTTCTTCTTTTCATTCGATGATATTCAAAAGTATTTTGACTTACATAATTGAAAATATAAGTAAATTTTCCCAATAGAAATGGATTTCTAGTTTTCATTTATTTCCATAAATCAAAAGCAGCATTCCAATCTACCTCATTTACAGTATGATGTGCACTTATAGATAGAAGCATTAACATATCTAGTGTCTCTAATGAAAGACTTGATCTATCATCATTTTTTATCCTATTTAATTTTCAGAAGCCTTTTTCACACACTAATGTGGTTGTTGGGATAACAAGAATAACTTGTCATAATTGCATCAAATATGGAAAGTCTTCAAACCATTCATATTCATCTCCACATATGTATAATTCCATACACATGCTTTTTAGGGTATGATTTACAAATAGCACAAATAAATTCATTCATTTCACCCAAACATCTAGCAGTATCCACAATAGATGATTCCCCAATGCTAAATTTTTTCACATAAACATTTCAAATATATTTTTCATTGACAGTCTATATCATTCACTTCTTCATAATAATGTTGAGAAGTCAAAAAATTAGCCACATTAAATACATGTAAATCTATAAATCTCCTATCTAAATATTTAATCACCTTTACAATAAAACATTTTCCCAAAAGAATACAATGATATAGTAGCCCCAAATATTTTCATGTTTGGAAAACTTTTGAACTTCAATGGATGTAAATGTACCATACCTATCCTATCTGCAAATTCAAAGGTTCCTCTTTATGCTTTAACTAAAAAAGAAGACATATGCACTGCATCTACACCAAAAATGATTTCCAAAAATCGTTTACAAAGCATGCTAATAGAAACATATAAAGTAGTGTTAGAATATGTAATATCAACATGATCCTCTTTGAACTTTTGATTCAACTTATTTAATTCAATGAGCATGTTTGCAAGTATATGGATGCAAATTTGCACTTGAAATATTGTTGCCAACTCATACATTTTTTTTCTCCCCTAACTCCCAATCCTAACAAATAATGCAAGAGTTTAACAAGCCTTTCCATGACCTTTCCTCTAGAGAGCCGCCTAATTTGATGAATTTGTAAGACCACTAACTTAGTGATTTGAAATGTATACATTAGCTCTCTCAATTTTCCATGTGCTTTAGTTGATTTTCTAAGCCATGAATAAACTTTGTTTCGAATTTGTTATTATATTGTAACTCTGGAAAACAAGATGAAGCCTCATTGATTGTTAACGCTTCCATTTGAGCTATGCAATGAATAACTAATAAATGAGGAGCATATGAAGCTTAGGAGATAAACCTTCATGAATACCCCTCATGGAAGATGCACCATCTGAACCAAAACCAACAAAATGCATCAAATATAAATCCATTTATGCTAAAAGAGTTCTCACTAGATCATTCATAGATTAAGTTATTCATTCCTTTATTTGAGGTAAACATATAAACTTTGTTAAACATTGACCTCTTCCTCCATTCGTCAAATATGTAATATAAATAATCAGTTGTTGTTCCGTAATTTGATCAGTGCTTTCATCAACTGAAATTGAGTAAAATGACATATGTAAAATCTTCTCTTTTAGATTGTTCCAATACACCTCTTTAGCAACTTGAAGAAAATATTTTCTTGGTGTGGTATTTGTGTATGCAGAAAATTCATCTGTTAGAAGCACGCATGGAGTGCATTTATACTAATTCAAGTCACATATTGACTTATACATTTCTAAAGATAAATCATGTATAGCAAAAAAAAAACATGTTTTCAATCATTGATATAATATCCTCCCTCCCAACATTTACCATTAGTTCTACATGTGTAGCGATTAGAATATTGCCTCAATCGCTTTTTCCCTACAAAAGTTGTAAAACAAAAATTGAGCTTGAGTTTTTGATTTTGCATGGCCACTTATACCACTAACTTGAAAAGTGGTAGTTCCTTTTTTTGAAAATGGAGTCTCACTTTTAAATTTAGCACATTAAGAACATTTTATGCTTTCATTACCATTAAATGTTTTAGAACATAAGCCCATGGAAACCTTGTATTCCATTTAGATTTGAATATTATTTTGTGTTTCTTTGATGAGTTTTCTATTCCAACAAGCTCTACATTATTTGATTAGTCATATTCATGTAGATTAGCATCAACTTCGTTTTGAATATTACATGGTCGATTAGAATGTTGTGTAAGACCAAATGATTCAACAATTGACAATTTCATTTTATCCTTCTTAGGACGATCAATAAGAGACATTTTTCAAGATTTACACTATTAAATAAAAATAAACAATAGAATAAGTAAATACATAAATTAAAAATCCCTTAGCAAGATTGAGATAGTAAAGATTTAACCTTAACAAGATGCCATAGGATTTGGCTATAGATTTCTTGATAGGTTATTCGTTGATTTGTTGAATTATGTTTAGTAACATTCAAGGAAACTTGTAGATTTATGATAGAGAACAAACACTTCATGAAAAATGGTACTTGGACAAGAAATTTGTATGGATTTAAGCAATGAAGCAAAATAAGCAAGAGTTTGAATGAGAGCATTATAGTTGTGGAGTTCAATACCCTCGATATAAGATAGATATTCTTTTCATAGTTGGTAGATTCATATAATTATGATAATAAAAATTTGCACTATTAACAATGTAAAAAACAACTCCACCACCCATGCCTAGAATGGAAGGATGGCAAGCAGAGATAGATATTCTTTTCATAGTTGGTAGATTCATATAATTATGATAATAAAAATTTGCACTATTAACAATGTAAAAAACAACTCCACCACCCATGCCTAGAATGGAAGGATGGCAAGTTAGGGTATCTAGCCTCAATGTTGATTTCCTCGGGTGTGGATTCTATTGTGCTCACGATACATTGTGTGACCATGAAGGCTGCCATTACTTCAAGGAATGTTGCGTTAAAGAATCCATAGAATGAAAAACCAAATGTTAATGGAGATATGAGGAGGATAATGAAAAATCCCTTATAGTCTAGCATCTAACGATAACTTTCCTTCTGTGGATGATGGGTTGCAATTCAAATGGAAATGGAAAAAATAGATGTATGGGTTGCAATTCAAATGGAAATGGAAAAAATAGATGTAGGGAAAGAGCACTCAAGGATAATCACGGAGGAGCACATGCATAGTTGTTGAATGGTTATTCAATGTCATTTACTACCTGTGCTAGGTGTAATAGTATCATGATTGTTGCAAGTTGCATCATGTTGACGTAAGTTTGGGGCCTCATGGAAGCCTCCACAAATCAGGACATAACTATTCAATTGTATAAGGTTATTTGGACTTTGACTAGTCTCTTCTACGAAACTATGCACTAGTATAGACTCAAATTATTGTAAACTAAAAAATGTATTGACAAGTTATTAAAATATTTCTCTTTTTTTAAAATATAAAAAATTAATCTAACCTTTGTAATGGACGAGTGATTTTAGTATTTTAATTTTTTCCCGAAGTCTAATTTTTTTAAGCCCTTCTAGGAAGGGCCACGAGCCTAAAGAAGCGCTAGGAAGTGTTCAATTTTGAACGCTGCCTGTGACCACGCCAAATCGATGGCTTTGCTGTACCAGGTAGAATTTTGGGGTTAAAGTAGAAATGAAAGTTAACCGCCAAATATTCTGCAGCATTTTAACAGTCTGAGGGTAGGAACTCTAACCCTCCCCTCAATTAAGTCCGACTTTCCAGCAAAACGGATGTTTTTCAGAATACCCACATATGGAGATAAATAAAAAATTGGATTTGGCCATCACATCGGAATAAAGAAGATGTAAAAATAAAACGTAATTTGAGAGTGAGAGGAGTAGAGACTGGGGGGACAGCCCGGAGTCGTACTAGCCATGCGGCGAATTGCACAAAACAGAACATACAGAGCAGCAGAAGCAGAAGCCATGGTCGCGGATTGGCTCTTACCGTGACTCTCTTCAGATTTTTTTTGAATTATTTCCCTGATACAGGGATAGTGTGGGTTAGTGGATGTTAGTGTAGAACTGATGGTAAGGTGTCTACACTAAAAGTATGACCGTTCGGGAATTTTTGCAAAGAGAAGTTAAGGCATTCCAAGTTTTAGGTGTAATTCGTCCAAGTTTTGATGGGAAAGCTGTAAAAACATGGAATAAAGCAATGGCAGTGGAAAAAGATATTGTTATTCCCTTTGAAACAGGTTGATCACTAGATTTGCCCCTTAAAGCGAACAGAAGATCACGCGAGGATCCAGATAAAGGTTATCCACAATCTACGACGATAAAGCCATGCAGATAAAGATTATCCACAATCTACTGCGATAAAGCCATGCAGGCGATGGCTTTCATTCTAATTTTTTTTATTATTATTTTAAATTTTTTAAAGAAATGAATGGCAACAAAAAAAAATAAAAAACTGCAGGTTTCCTAATTATGAAGATGAATTAAGGAAAAAAAAAAGCTGAAAGCAACATTGTTGCTATAACAAATGACAAAAACAAAGTATGCAAGAGGGATCATAGAAAGTGGTATCTCTGTTTCCTAAATTGCCTGGAAAAACCTATCCGTTGGGTGAAGAGGATAGGATGAGATGACGATGCATAAAACGTTATCTTACCCGAGCGATAATGATGAGCAGCACAGGATAAAATCGGAAAGAAAAAGTAATGATTATCCCCACTGTATCCGTAGAAGTTACACCACATTAAATAAACGAACTTGGTCTTGAATGAACTACCTTGCTCTAGAGCTGAGAGTGCCGAAGATCGAGTTCTGTACTGCCAAAGCCAAGTTCTGCAGTGGTTTAAGCAGTAGACCACTCCAAAAATGACTGAGAAAGTTCGGTCTGGGAAGACCCTGTTATGCTCTGCGGACAGCATAGGTAAGCATTTTTTCTTCTGCGATCGAATTTTTTTTGGTTTCACTTGAGTAGTTTGATAATCGAATTTTTTTTGGTTTCGCTTCAGAAGTTTGCTGATCGATTTTTTTTGGTTTTGCTTGAGCAAGTTCGATGATTATGTATGCATGGACCACGTGTTGAAAAAAAAACTTTTCTGAAATCGCGGGCAGTGGCAGATTTGAAGTCGTCAGCAAACTCTCCACACCAGGAGAAAAGTTTTGGGCACTGCATATACTAGAGAAAATGCGCACTACGTGCTTTGAACATATTTGTAGTAGAAGATGAAAGAGATTGATGTCCTCGCTGTGACGAATAGGTAGAATGTTCAGCGGGATTAGTTCCTTTTTTTTTCGGGTTGATGTATAGTAAATGTATCGTAAATGTATGATGAATACTTTTAATGTCATCTGTTGTTTCTTATCATTTCTGTTTGTGTTAGAGGTTTTTAAGAAACAGCTTTACTTCATTTTAAGTATGGATACTAATAGATATTAATAGATTTATGGGCTAACGCATCTCCTTTTACCACAAGGTGTTCTAAGTTTGACGCGTTTAAACAGTTCAAAACATTGACTTGACCATTGTTGTACTATGCTCTGAGTGACCAGCAATCTTGGATACCTCCTCCTTGTGCAGTTTGAAGCGGTGACATTCAAACAAACCCGTGGACTTTTCTTTGTGGATTTGGTCGACTTTTCCTGGTGGATTTTCATAAATTTTTGAGGAAATATATAGTTGCTCTGAGTGACCTGCAATCATGGATACCTCCTCCTTGTGCAGTTTGAAGCGGTGACATTCAAACAAACCCGTAGACTTTTCCTTGTGGATTTCGTGGACTTTTCCTGGTGGATTTTCATAAATTTTTAAAGAAAAATATAGTCTCTTCCTTGTTTATGACTCATCTTTATCAAGATATTTTCCGATGCAGAACATGTACGCAGAGTCACTAATATTCGCCATTTTTTAATTTCTCCACCGTCAGTGCACTTTCTTTCTGAACATTGACAGTTTTCTACCTGCAATTATAGTTATTTTAGTGGGTTGATTTCATATTAATACTATATAGTGTTACGCCCAGTCAATCAGAAAAAGATCTGTATATATATATATATATCTCATCATCGACCCTGCAAAGACTTATTCATGTTAATAAAAAAATTAATGGTCTATTGCCCGCATCTCTTTCAATTATTATGTTTTTTAAAGTCAGTTACTAATGAAAAAGTGTTTTGTACTCACTGAGAAAAGATCATGTACTTAATATAAACCTCCTTTGTCAAAGTAGAAACGTTCCTAATTATAGCTTTTAAATTATGAAATAGGTTTGCGGGTTGCATGTTGTATCGATATGTTACATAGTGTAACAAGTGTTGCATGTAGTCGGTAGTTCTGTTGGAGTCTGTCACAACAATATAATACAAATGCTTTATGTAACATATCTAAGCTTTCTGTTTCGCTAAAAACCTGCCTTAATCGAACAAATTTGCTACTTTACCTGAAAAATCTTGTTGTCTGCATGGCGATCTTGCTGTCTGCATGGCGTTGCAAATTCAGTGTGTAATTTGTTCTCTGGAGAATTTGGGAACTATTGATTCTGTCCTTGAAAGAGAGCGAAGAGAAACTACAGCTCTTTCCTGCGAGGTCTTTATTCAGAAAAGCTGGAGACTGTGATGCAAAGAAGTTTTGCCTTCTAACATGCTCTTGAAACCGTTGGGCATGGATATTGGATTAGCTCCATCCATCTCCAGCCTGACAACTTCGCCAGCCACCCTAATTACCAGAAATGGTACAGGAGCAAGCATTCGTTTCCTGAGAAAAACGCAAAGAAAACGGAACGGTACGGAATTTGTACAGTCGTTTTTGTTTTTCAATACATGAAACTGGTTTCTCCAAAAACAAATGGTTTTTTGACACGGTTTTCAGAGAAACGTTTGTTCTCGTTCATTTGTAATGCTAATCTCGTTCTAATTGGACGTTGAGCAGAATAAAAAAAGGTAAAGGTTGGTTTTCCGAGAAACGTTGCTCTGGTTTGTTTGTAATGTTGGTTTCATGGTAACGTTGAGTCTAATTTTAAATGAAAGTTGGTTTTGTGGATAGTTTTTAGAGGCGGTTTCATGGTTTGTTGTATTTAGCGTAAAATTTCTTTAACAACATTGTTTATTTAAGAATTTTGTTTGTTAAAATTATATTATTGGGATATGTTGCTTTAATGTTTTAATTATTTTTTCTTAATTTTTGTGTTGGTTTTATTTAAAAGTGTATTTAGTGTAGAGTTTCTTATATAATTTTATTGTATTTAATATTTTAAAATTGTCTCTTCATACAAAACTATAAATTTAAATGCCCACGGTTACGTTATATATTATTTTCATTATTATAAAGATTAATTACTATTATAATTATAAATATTAATAACTATTATAATGGATTAACAATAAAGTTTTGAAAATGTAATGGTATGTTGTTTTTAGGTTTTGTCTAGTTGTAGCATTTCTGGTTTTCAACCCTTCAGCTTTTTCTATGCAAAATGTCAGTGGAGGGAGCAACACTTCTTCCTATAGCGAGATAGTTGAAGGTAGTAGTAGTTCTAAACAACTCTCTACTTTTGACTCAATTCCCTAATCCCAATGGAGCTCAATTCAATCTTCACCATCCTATTACCCAACTAGGGAAACTACATCCTAATAGTTGCTTACCAAATACTACAATATAGCCCAAATTTGAGGTCCACTCAAATAATATGGGAGAATATACACATGATATGCCAGATCTTGTGCTCATCAGGAAATTTCTAGGGATATGGCCTTCAAAAAAATCCCACTCTCACTAGGTCCAAGTCAAGTGGAAATGAAAAGGTCAAATCAAACTTGAATTCAATGCCAAAGGTTTCTTCACTATTAAAGGATCAAACATGGGTATTTGCGAATGACCTATGTAAGCAACACAAGCTTTGTTTCTCACTATGAATATTCGAAAATGGTCTATGTGAGCACATTATTGGAGAATGCGGATGATGTATGCTTTGTTTTATGTTTTTCACATTTTTCTTGTTTTTTTCTCTCTCCTTGTTTCTTGAATGCGAAACCTCCAAACTTCGTTTCTAGTCTCGTTGTCGTTTCTAGTTTCGTTCTCGTTTCTCGTTTTTGGTAACATAGCCGGCCGCTGCATAGAGCAAATCCCATGCATCAGTATTCTCTGTCAAAGGAGTTGTTGGCAGGGATGAGACTTGTGAAGGACCCTTTGAGCTTCCCCTAGACCAACTGCCAACTGCAGATAAGGTAGACTGCGGAGACCTTGCTAGACTATTGGACTGCAAATCAAGTTATTCTCTGTCAAAGGAGTTGTTGGCGGGGATGAGACCTGTGAAGGACCCTTCGAGGTTCCCCTGGACCAACTGCCAACTGCAGATAAGGTAGACTGGGGAGACCTTGCCAGACTATTTGACTGCAAATCAAGTTTTACTAAAAGAATTAGATATTATGTGTATGCTATAGTATAATTCAAATAGATAAATCCACAACCAAATTTAAGAGAACCTGCTGCTTCTACACCTATTTCAACTGAAGAAAACTAATATATTGATAAAAACTGAGAAATGAGGAATCAAGAACTCGTTTTATTCAAATAGCTCTGGAGAGATCTGTCCATTGCATAGTCTTTACACTCTAGACTCTTGCCTCTGAACCTTTACAAAATGTTTATTTGAGAGCTTTATTCTCCTCCCAAAACTAGCTATAAAGAATTATAAAATTAATGAATTTAATATTACATAGAATAATATATAATATTAAATATTTTTAAATAAAATAAAACTCTTTTTCATTTACGAATGTTTATAAAATATATAGTCTGGCTTATGACCCCAAAATAACAATATATATAAAGACCATATTTGAAGTGAAATGGAGGTCGAGCGGGTCCCAGTTTTTCGTCATATCCATGAAAACCCGTAATGGTTTTGCAGAAACCAATAATCACTTTTTGATAGGTGCCCACAGTGGTTTCTGAAAAGGTGCCACAATCAATCTGGTATGTATATTTTCAGATGGACGGTTTTCCATACCGCTTTGTGACAGGTACCCTCCGTTTAAATTTTGATTGCTTACACCCATCACAAATCCATTGATCTGGAGTATATACGTTGTAGGTCATTGATTGCCATTCAAACAGTTTCCCATTTATAAGATGACCATATGTAAAATCTTTGAGTGTGAACCAATAGAATGAACAAAGTGAAAGTGGATGATGTATTAATAATGCCATTCCTCTTGTGACTGCGTGCTCCACAATACTTTGCAACTGAGTAGGGGAACATCAGATTGAAGCTTAGCAAGATACTAACGCATGTAAATACTTCAGTAGCAAATAAAATTTTCCTATCCTCAAACACGTTCTTGACATAGTTTCCAACAACAACGTGGACTGGAAGAAATGTTAATCCTAGCAATGCAAGGGTGGACTGTTAGGGAGTCCTTTTACTGCAGCGCTCTCCGGGCTAAATTTGTATTATGCTGATGGCATGTGAAATCTTGCATTTGCGACCATCCTCAAAGGTGATGACTTAAATGAATTCACATTCTCATGGATTTGGCAGGTTCCCTCGGATTTGACAGGTTCTCGAGGATTGATTTTTTGCTCAACTTCGCACAACAAACGCCATTTGCTTCTCATTTTCCTTGCAGACAGAGATGGAGACTATACGTAGTTGCAATATTTTGATTTACTGGTGCTTCAAATATTTTGTTCTTTCGATGAAGCGTAGATGAGGAGAGGATATGATCATCCACCTCAGTTTCTCAACATACTCTGTCCCTACTTGTTGGTGAGATAAAAGCTTTTAGCTCTCTGTTACAATAGAGGCTTTGACATTGGTGAATGCATTTAGGAATACCTCTGTAGGGTGTTTTTGCAAATACTGGGCGTTGAAAAAACCGGAAAATTCTTCCAAACTATAAACAATTTTTAAAATACACTCGCGACAAAATCAATTGGGACCCTTCTACCAAAAGCCCAGATCGCAAATTTTTAAAATTCTCAATTTGTTCAAAAATACACTCGAAGTTTTCTATAGGAAGACCCTTGCACTAAAAAAAATGCTTCATTTTCCATGACATGAAGTTCATAAAAAAAGGTTATGATCCTTCTTTGAAATCTCAGTCAACAAAGCAGTGTCTACAACTGTAGTTGCAGATACAATAGAAATATACTAACCTGATTTGAAATCAATATAAATATTGACATGGATTATACAACCTGGAGTCAGATAGGCTACTCTGCCATCTGACAAGGAATAAAATATCTTTCTCCAAGTGCAGGTTTATATTAAGCTAGAAAGTAGTATTTTTTGAACCAATGCCTTTCAAATCTCCTTCACGGGAGAGAGAGACTTATCTCTCGTTGAAAAACATTGAGTGAATTTCACTATTAAGAGCATAACTCTTTCCATTTGGACTTACTTCATGAGAGTAATCATCCAGGGAAACAAAATTCTCTAAACTACTTCTTCTCGTTTGAAAATCTTGTTAAAATGGATCTCTGACATAAGAACAAGTAGGTCAAGAAAGAGAAGCCCTCAGTGAAACTTACCAACTATGAAGATTGCCATACTGCAACGTTGGATGCATCACAATTTCACATGGATGCATCACAATTTCACAAGGATAAAGAAAAGAAATTTTGGTTTGATATATCTCGCATGAACAATCATATAAAAGAGTCTGGCATATTGTAGATAAAAATGCACAGAGACAGCGAAAGAAATCAATGCTGCCCTTTCTTTTTCAAGAGCTTTCAATAGACTTTTCGAATAAGTTACAAAATTAAAAAATCAATTCTGCATTATGAATATCAAATTCGTGTATTTTAGAATGAACAACGAATTCATTAACTTTTATTTCAGAATGAACAACGAAACTTTTAACTATATCATGTATTTCAGAAAGTTTAGTGTCAATGAAAAACTAATTAACTATATAGTATAATAGTCATTGTTACAATGTAGAAATATAAAACATAATACAATAAATATATGGCGAAAACATTTGAATGACACGTGGGCTTGCATTTATGGCCAAAACATTTGAATGACATGTGGGCTTGGATGCAAGCCACGTTCCCTGCATGAAAAACCACCTTTTAAACAATAAATATATGCCCAAGCAAGAAACATTTGGATGACATATGGGCTTGGATGCAAGCCACGTTCCCTGTTGCATGGAAAACCACCTTTCAAACAAATTAGTAAAACTATTAAAATCACCTGCTTAAACCGTGAACGGCCACCTTTCAAAAGATTTGATAAAGCTACTATGAACCATATAAACCAGATAACCAAAACATTAGCGCGTCAATAAGAGTAAGTAATACGACATGCTAACAGGAACCTCCCGAAATGTTCGGGTGGGAATATTGCCGATAGGGAAGAAACCATGGATTTTACTTAGATTGATGCAACTCCTGAAAATTTCTCCACCGCCTTTGAATGCATCCAGGTTAACAATGACAAGGATCAAGTCACGTTGTTGTTTTTCTTGGCGGACAAAGATCCTGTTTCAGATGCCTCAGCTGTTTTTCTTAGCAGACAAAGATCATTTTTCAAGCCTCTGCTGGTATCCAAGTTCTCATTTCTAATTCCCTCAATCCCTTATGTAGTGAATTTATACAAAACCAGATATCGATAATGAAAATAACAGTAAAATTAGCTGGATATTTGAAATTATTGGAGATTGAAACCCTCAATTTTAAATTTATGAGTCTTTAGCTTCTGCAGTTGAGGATTTTGACTTAGTCGTTCCGAAAGGCCCCGCAGAGACAGACCTACCAATCTCTGCGACATAAAAGATTGCACATTTGCAAAAGGCATTCCAAGCCCTTCAAGACCAGAATTGAGAATTGCAAGCAAAGATCAAGTCGGTGCTGACCACTGAAGAAAGAAAGCTGGAGGAACAAATTCAGGTTGCAGACGAGTTGTATTTTCCTTGTTAATTCTGATACATGCTTTCATTCAAAACCATTAATAAAAAAATTCCTCTAAATACATGGCATTCAAAACCATTAGTACGGTGTCTATCCATAAACCCTTTTAGGCACTGTTTTGTATGATGGTGGCAGCGCTTTGGATACATTTAATAATAATACAATTTTACTGATATTTACCTGGTGTAGATTGACTCGTCCACTATCTTGCGGGTAGTAGTTCCTTGAGGGTAGTAGTTCCTCGCTAAGAAAATGGTGGGATTAAGGGGGCGACATATAACATTATGCAAAGGGGATCAGAAAGAAAATGGCAAAGAAGTTTATTAGCATTCCAAATTCTGATAAAGTCAGTGTAGATATATATAAAAAACAATAATGCGAGATAGAGATAGATGGAGTAACAGCTACGCAGGCCTTATATTCATATCCTTTTTGAAGTAAAAGAAATTTACAGATATTTTCAACTTTTCCAGGTATCTTAGTCCTAGATACTTATTTTTATGATATTTTGAAAATTACTAAAATTTAATTATAAATTTTAATATTTAATTATTAGGGAACAAAATCAATTGAACGCACTGAATCTATAATACATATCATTATAAAATGCCAAATTTATATATTTTGTTGTGATTATGCAAAAACAGATACAGATATATATACATTTCGTTTTCACCGTTGGTACTTCCCAATCCAGAAATATTTAGACTCATAATCTTTTGCAAACAGAGACACTCGTCGGATCCCTTTTGATAGAAGCGAACACTAATATTTTAAAGTTTTCAGATAAACGATGACAATGAATAGAATGGGCATAGATTTAAGATTGTGAATAATATTGTGGTTGCAGTGGATAAGAGTGAGGAGAGTATGCGCACCTGTGAATGATATGTTTGAGACTGCTTTGCAGCTTTGTTCAGACTTCAGAAGAAGCAGCTTTCTCCAGACTTCTGAAGGAGCCAAGCTAATGCCTCCTGTAGCAAAATGGAAAAAATGCTAATGCCTCCTGCAGCAAAATGAAAAAGGGGAAGGGAAAGACAGGTATTACTCTTCATGCATCATTAACGTCTGTATTGCTCTTATATTTGCAGAATCAAAGCATTAGAGTTAGAAAATATTTGCAGAATCAAAGCATTAGGGTTAGAAAATATTTGCAGAATCAAAGCATTAGAGAAAAGAGAAAATATTTGCAGTGTGGCTTCAACATCCTGCCATGAGAATCAAAGAATTAAAGCAAATTCTTGTTTGAGAAATCTGCAACATGAGAAAATTCATGAGCAACATCCTGCCATGAGAATCAAAGAATTAAAGCAAATTCTTGTTTGAGAAATCTGCAACATGAGAAAATTCATGAGCAAAAATTCATGAGCAAATTCCTGTTCGTGCCATGAGAATCAAAGAATTAGAGCAAATTCTTGTTTGAGAAATCTGCAACAGGAGCAAATTCATGAGCAAATTCCTGTTTGAGAAATCTGCAAAAAGGTTGGTTGTGATAGAGTCTTTGGAAGGCCGACTGCCATATAGTATTTGAGAAATCTGCAAAAGGGCGAGCACGCTGCCATATAGCATTTAGAATTGAAGAAGAACTGAAGACAAGTGGCTACTGCCATGCAAAATTTGTGTTGTGGAAGTTGGCAACCAAAGTTTGGATAAAATAACTTGCCGCTTCAACCAGCCTACTTAGGATAAGATCATATTGCAAACTTTGCCTTCACAGCCTATTTTGGATAAGATCATATTGCGTCAATATTTTTGCATCAGGCAACGTGAAGGCTGTAATAAGACCTCAATTGTTTTCCGAACGAAAAACTTTGCTTAGAAGTTTGTTGAATGAAATTGGGAGCATTAAACTTAGATTAAAATGCCAAATCACTGAAAAAATCGGTCAAAAGTATAAACTAATGCTCAGTCAACAATCGCTAATAATCCCAGGCAAGGACTAATAACGGCTGTGTTGACACCTAATCCGAAACGGATGAGGTGAAGCCGGACAGTCATCTAGAAGATGAACTGATCCATTTTTTGTATATGTATAAATAATAATAGTTGAATGAATAATATCACTCAGTTGTTTTGCGCTCATTAATTTCTGAGCTAACCTGGCCTGACATGGTATCAGAGCATAGGTTCCAGGTTCCAGAAATAGCGTAACTCCTCTGCTGCCTCTGCTCCCTGGCGCACCAGCGCTGCATACGCTCTCTGACATCCCTTCTGACATCGCTGCATACGCTGCGTTGAGGTCCGTTCAAGGAAGAAAAGGTATCGAAGACTGCGTTTAATGAATTGATGAATGCGTTTAATGTTATGTTATTGAAACCTGCGTTTATGAATCCCTAATTTTCATTTGAACTGCCATTCAATCACATTGAGTAAGCATCCATTCGACATCATGTTGGGCCGCTTCATAAACAGACAGGCCCTCTGTAGCTCCCCCTGGTGCATTATGTCAACAACGTGGTTGTTTTGGTCATATGTATGCTGGTATTGAAGTGTTAAAACAAAATTTTTGTGTTGAATTTTCTTAGGACTGAACACTGCTGGTGTATGCTGGTCGAAACTCCATTGATCGGGTTGTGATATCCGTGGCCTGAAACGTTTTGAAGAAGCGTGCGTTTTGAAGCTTTGGTGAATGGTGATGGTATATAGAACTGTGGTGACTGCGCCTTTAATGCCTTTAATGTATTGAAGCCAGCGTTTATGCCTTTAATGTATTGAAGCCAGCGTTTATGCGTATTGAAGCCTGGCATTTTTAAATGCTGGATGCGTTTATGCCTTTAATGTATTGAAGCCAGCGTTTAACGTTTTTGAATAAGCCTTGCTATTTTTGTAGCGCCCCGTGAAAAGGTTGAGAAACGCTGTGTGATAGATAGAGAGTGTTAACGTTGTCTGCCTTGCAGCTTTGTCCCCGGTGTGATACCTCCGGAGCTGGGGAAACGAGCACAGTTACAGATTGGTAATATTCCGGATTCTGTTGGCATTTTGTCAAACATATTTGTTGGCTATCTATCGTAGAACGAGGGTCATTTTTGTCTGCTGCTATTTGGAAAGAGTATTTTTTTAATCTCATTCATGTCTACTACTATGTCGTTTTCATGCTGCTGGGATAGTTGAAAGTGTTGAGCATTCAGTATATTACGTTGTCTTTCAAAGCAGTGATATATATGTGCGCCCTTTCAAAACAGTGATATATATATAGCGCTCCTTTTTTAAAACAGTGATATACATTGATATATGTGAGAAGTGATTTGTATATGAGCCCCATTTTTATTGAACAGTGATATATGAACAGTTGTAAGCGGTGAGCGCCATCATTAAACAGTGATATATATGTGAGCAGTAATATATATATGCTATGGAATGTTAGAAGAAAAATAAATGCATAAGGCTATTACATAAAGTTTTTTTTTCCAGCAGAAGTCTTGCTGTGGCATAAGTATTTTTTTCTATCAGCAGAAGTTTTTTGTTACAGTATGCCTTCAAGAGAAAGAAGAAGATACTTCAGAGGCAGGGGGGGCAGACACCCTCAAGAAGAAAAGGCAGACTTACATTGCATTCGCTGCAAACAAAAAGGATCTCATGATGCTTCTACATGCAAGCTACCATGGGAAAAGATTGAGCAGAGAAGAAATCAGCAGAAAGGTAAAACTGATGACTCAGACAAAGGTAAAGCACCTGAATCCGCTCACTATATTGAGGCACAATGTAACATTGGAGTAAATGAAGATCTGTTTAATGCTTCACTTACTTCTTCGAAAAATGACTAGTTGCTTGATTCAGGAGCAACCTGTCATATGACTCATAGGAAAGATTTTTTTGAAGATTTCACTGATAATGTTGATGGAGCAGTATACTTTGCAGATCAGTCAAAAATCAAGCCATCAGGGCTTGGCACAGTCAGGCTTAAACTGCCTGGTCTTCCAGACTTTCTTCTGGATCATGTTCTATATCTCCCACAGCTCAAGAGAAACTTGCTGTCCCTGGTCCACATCCGCCAGCAAGGTCACTCCATTCATATGTTTGATGGAAAGCTTGAGGTAAGAAAGGCATCTAACCATTCACTTGTCATGAGGGGTATAGAAGAAGAAAGACTTCTTAAACTGCAAGGAACCTCTGCTCATGCACAGCATTTTTCATATATTTCTCATCATGATGAAGGTACACTTCCATCAAGTTTATTATGGCATGCTAGATTTGGACATCTAAACTATGATAGTCTCCGCTTGTTGAAGAAAAATGGTGTTGCTGGTTTGCCTACAATTCCTAGAAAACATAAACAATGTGATGCTTGCATTCTAGGAAAGCATAGCAAACAGTCTTTTCATGATTCACATTCAAGAGCACATAGGAAGCTTGAACTTATTCATTCAGATTTATGTGGTCCAATGCCTGTTCCTTCTGCAAATGGAAATAAGTATATCATGACATTTATTGATGATTACACCAGAATGTGTTGGGTTTATTTTTTGAAGAACAAATCTGATGCTTTTCAAACATTCAAGAATTTTCATAAGTGGATTGAAAATGATGCACAATCTCATATTGGGTCTATTCGCACTGATAATGGAAAAGAATATACATCAAATGAATTTGAACACTATCTTCGCCAACATGGGATTAAACATCAAACAACTGTGCCTTATAATCCTCAACAGAATGGTGTAGCTGAAAGAATGAACAGAACAATTTTGAATATGGTACGATCCATGCTTTTCTTCAAAAATGTAAAGACAATGTTTTGGGCTGATGCTGTTCTATGTGCTGCATATATAAAGAATAGATGTCCATCTAGTGCTATAAGAAACAAGACTCCTTATGAATTGTGGTATGGACATGTTCCTTCGGTAAAACATCTCAGGATATTTGGTTCCACCTGTTATGCTTTAATACCAAAGGTACATAGAAACAAACTTGGTGCTAGAAGTCGTAAGTGTATCTTCCTGGGGTATTCAAACACATCTAAAGCATACCGCCTTTATGATGAAGTAAATAAAAAGTTTGTTTTATCTAGAGATGTCATTTTTCTTGAATCATCCAAATCTGACAGTGTTGTTGAGCGGCAACTTGATCGCTTGGATAGATTCACAAAACCAAAATCATTTCAAGAGTTTGATAATCAGATTCCACATCTTGAAGGGGGGATTCCTATACTAGATCAACATGTGGAATCTTCTTCTGAAGAACAATCTCCCCTACATGACACTCCAACAATGGATGATGCTTTAAGTGATGTAATTGATAGAATTGGGAGACTCAATCTTGATTCAGACCCAACTCCATCAATAGAACAGCTTGGACCATCTCAGAAAGGTCCCCCAAAGTGGCTGACAAAGACACTTGAAAGTGTTCATCCTGATGAAATTGGAAAAACAGGAACCAGAAATTCAAACCGACAAGATGGAGGTGATGTAGATAACTCTAATTCACCTGTTGATATGGATGTTACTTATGATTGTGAATTGAACTTGTCTACAGATTTTGAACCAACTTCCTTCAAAGAAGCTGCTTCTCATGATGAATGGAAAGAAGCGATGCAGAAGGAGTATGATGCCCTCATAAAGAATGGCACTTGGAAGCTGGTTGATCCTCCATTTGGAACCAAACCAATTGGCTGCAAGTGGGTCTACAAGAACAAGTACAAAGCTGATGGCTCACTTGACAAGGACAAAGCTAGGCTTGTGGCAAAAGGTTTTGCACAGAAGGAAGGGGTCGATTATGAGGAAACTTTTGCTCCCACAGCAAAATGGGCCACCATCCGGACACTCTTTGCACTAGCTGCTCAGAACGGTTGGAAAGTCCATCAAATGGATGTAAAAACTGCATTCTTGAATGGAGATCTAAAAGAGAATGTTTTTATGTCCCAGCCTGAAGGATTTGCTGTGAAAGGACATGAACACAAAGTATGCAAACTTGTGAAGTCCTTGTATGGCCTCAAACAAGCACCACGAGCCTGGTATGAAAAACTAACTGAGCATCTTCTGAAACTCAACTTCAAACATTTTGATCTTGATGATGCAACTTTATTTGTCAAGAAAGTTGGCAAAACAGTTGTATATCTTGTGGTATATGTAGATGATCTTTTAATGACAGGGAACAATGAAAGCTATATTGCATCCATAAAGAAAGAATTAGGAAATTTTTTTGAAATGACTGATTTGGGCTATGTTCATTACTATCTTGGCATTGAAGTAACCCAACATCCAAAGTCCATATTTCTTTCTCAAAAGAAATACATTGGAGATTTGTTATACAGATTTGGCATGACAGAGTGCAATCCCCTTTCTACTCCAATGGAACAAAACTTGAAGCTCACATCTACTGAAGGAAAAGAATTTGAGGATGCAACAAAGTATAGACAGCTTGTAGGAAGTCTCATCTACCTCACTACTACCAGACCAGACATTTCATTTGCTGTTGGAATCCTCTCCAGGTTTATGCAAAAGCCTTGTGAGGGACATTGGTCTGCTACAAAAAGAGTTCTAAGGTACTTGAAGGGAACTCAAGACCTTGGAATCAAGTATACACAGGTGGACGACTTCAACTTGATTGGATACTCTGATTCAGACTTCGATGGAGACAAAGAAACTGGGGTATCTACTTCAGGATATGCTATGAGTCTTGGATCAGGAGCTGTCTCCTGGAGATCACGCAAACAATCAGTACCAGCAGATTCCACAACAGAAGCAGAATACGTGGCAGCAGCTGAAGCAACGAAAGAAATTGTGTGGCTCAGGAAAATTCTTGAAGATTTGCAAGTAAAACAAATACAATCTACTCCACTCATGATTGATAACACATCTGCAATAAAGTTGGCCAAGAATCCAAAGTTCCATGATCGTACTAAGCACATCAATACTAAATATCATCTGATCCGACATCATGTTGAGGCCAAAACAATTCATCTCCGTCATTGTTCCACAAACGAGCAAATTGCAGACATCTTCACCAAAGCGCTTGGAAGAGAAAAGCTTGAAAGATTCAGAACGATGCTTGGACTCACCAACATCCCTTCAGATTAAGGGGGGGAATGTTGACACCTAATCCGAAACGGATGAGGTAAAGCCGGACAGTCATCTAGAAGATGAACTGATCCGTTTTTTGTATATGTATAAATAATAATAGTTGAATGAATAATATCACTCAGTTGTTTTGCGCTCATTAATTTCTGAGCTAACCTGGCCTGACAGGGTGTGACAATATGCAGAAATTAATTTTTCAAACTATAACTTGCAATATGCAGAAATTAATTTTTCAAACTATAACTATTCACTGGGGAAAGAAAGCAAAAAGTGATATGAAATTAGTGGAATTAATAAAATTAAATATAACTATTCACCGGCAAAGAAAGCGAAAAGTGAAATGAAGGTAGTGGAATTAAATTTAACTATTCACTAGGGAAAGAAAGAAAAAAGTGAGATGGAGTTTGTAAAATTAATAAAATTTAATTTAATATAGCATGCAAAAATTAAATGCTTTCGCTTTGTGTGGGATTTTTTTAATCTTGTAAAGATGGTGTAAGTAAATTTATGTGTTGCATATAAATTAAAAATGTATACTATATTACAAATTAAATTTAACGTAGTATGTACAATTTTTTTTATTTTTTTTATTTTTTTTTATATTTAGTAGACTTAAATATCTATTCACCCGGGAAAGAAAGCAAAAAGTGAAATAAAGTTACTAGAATTAATAAAATTTAATTTAATATAGTGTGTAAAAATTAAATGCTTTCACTTTGTTTGGGATTTTTTTTATGATGCAAAGATGGTGTAAGTAAATTTTTGTGATGCACATAAATTAAAAATGCATATTATATTACAAATTAAATTTAATGTAGTATGTATAAATTATATTTTTGTACATTATGATACTTAGGTCAAATAAAAATAGGACTTTAATTTAATTAGAACTTTTTTTCCAATGAAATAACAAGGAAATTTTAAACTTCTTTAGATTCACCCTTTCTCAAAACTATGTTTGGTGCAAATGGTAATTTATATGAGGATGTGTGGATGGGTTAGGAAGGTGATCATGCTGGTCACAAGAAAGTAGCATGAGATCAATTTGAGATAAAGAAACTTATGAAGTATTGTTGCACATAATTCTAAAAAGGAAAAAAGAAATTAACCAAAGTATGGTAAAGCATGTAAAACATGTTTTCTAAAAATGTTTGCTTTTTGATTAATTATGCATAAAGCATGATGAATGAGTTCATTAATGGTTTAATGTGCAACATAGATGTGAAAACGTTTTTGACAAGACTTGGAAATTCTACATGGGAAAACTAGTTTGCATGGGGTTAAGAAAATAACTACTCATTTGGAATTACGTAGAAGAGTTAAATCCTTATGTATAATGATTTTTGAGGAAGTTTTATACCTGCAAAATTTTGTTATTTTGTTGGGTTGATTTTTCATGTAATTTTCCAAAGGAGATTGTGGTAACAAAAGTGAAGGAAAAATACTTATTCATGCATGATAGAATTTGAATATACATAAAAGGAAATGTGAGCAAAATTGGTATTGTGAATGAAGAAGAGATTTAAGTAGTGATTGGTACAATTGCGGTATAGATGCATGGCTAAATAAAATCACCTAACCCTAGAAAATAAGATTAGATAAAGAAAACCATGGTTTTATCATTGTTGAATTTTTGTGTAATGATACATATACCCATGCCTTCTCATAGATAGTTTACATGTTGTTACCATAAGTAGTCATTAATATAGACATGTTAGAGAGGAACATGCTTAATATCCATGCATATTAATGAGTTATATGAATTTACAATGCAAGCACATGTATGTGCAGTATTATAGACTTGTAAGAATGTTGTAGTATCAAATGGTATAGTATAGTCGCATAGTAATGAGGCATATGAATCTTCCATGTAAGCACTTCCTCATGAATTCTGGTATTGATAGTCTCTTACATGCTCAAAAAAAGTAAAAGTCATTGCTCAACAATCATAAAGATATTGGTTACCCTGATGCCTATTAAAGGGGAGTATGTTGTGTAGAAGGAAAGAGCATGATTAACCTAATAATTATATTGGTAAAATAGGGTGGAGTTCTTATTGTGTTGTGATAGACTGTATGTTTCGTTAGATACTGGGTATACTGGTGTTGAGCAAGGATTGGTGGTTTGTGATTTGTAGAATCAATGTTATGCTGCTATCAATGCCTACAAATATGCATAGCATGTAGAAATTTGGTTTTTCCTACATGCAGGGGATTTGAACTGCTTGAATAATATTGAAGTTATATATTGATAACATACATGCTTGGGCTGATATATGCCAATAGTAAATAGGAAAAGTATGCATGACTATGTTAGGAGTCATGCTGGACAAAGAAATTGAAGGTTATTAATCTTACTAACTCGAAAAATCTTATAACCAAAAATGTTATAGCATGCAATATGGAGCAAATGCCTTAAAAGTAATGTTGTTCAATTTTGTAATGCATATGGGTGGAAGATATCATTACTTGAGTGGCATACTTACATATGTTGCCTTCATGAATGGAAGAATCACAATTCTCATAAAACTAGATTATGATTCTGATCAGAGATTAAAATATGATCATCATGCTATGAAAACAACTTATAAATGGTATAATTGCTATGAAATTATTATACCAAGGTAAAGGATGGTGAGAGCATGTTATAGGATAAGACTATATAATTATACAAATTGTGGTCAAATTAATCCTTTGATTAATGCATCTGCTTACAATGTGACTTGTTCTTCGGTTGGAAGAAAGTATGATTAAAGGGAAACTTAACCTTAACAGGTTTCGAGGACATATGTTTTTTTTTTAATGGATATGCATAATAGAACCTGTATGTATCATTGAATACAAAGCCATAGTAATTGATGAAAGTAACATAAATCATGTGGACCACGGGGTCAATTAAATAGATTGATATCATAATTTGTACCAAGAAATTTTGATGGGATCTCTTATCAGGTTGCATTAATAAGGTGTCTCGACAACATAAGGAAATGTTGCATGATTCAAACAAAATTCATAAATAGATAACTCAAGTTTGGTAAAGGGTGATTTAATGTTAAGAATGAGCCAACATGTAAATACCGTAAGATCATAAACACTTACAACTACAAGGAGTGTATGATTGTAAGTAGTAAAAAAATTAACATATAACTACACGAAATTATGCATGGTCAATAGGTTGTTGAAGCATAAATAGGGCAATAATAAAACATACGAGGTGAATTGATGATCTCACGAATATTGAACTTCAACGTCTATGAGTTAAGAATATGCTTTGGAACATTAAGTAGAAGGTATGATTAAGAGGAAAATATGCATGAATCCAATCAAATGTGATTGATATTGTAACCACGTGACATATGAAATTGATTTACACATGACATAAAAACATCCTTAATTACATAGATGAACCATGAAAATGAATTTTGGTATGATACTAACATGGTGGAAAACATGTGGATAAAGTTTGTCATGCAAGTGATACCATGAGGATGGTATTATAGGCTATACCACAGCTGGACTATGTACAACAGTACATATGGGACCATATGACTACATATGCTACAAGGTTGTAAAATGAAATGTGTATTGGTGTGTATAACATACCTTGTGTGGAGGGTATGTAGTAGTCATTGGATGGATGTCTGGCTAGGTAAACAAACCTGGAGATTACCCAGAAGAAGGAAAGTAAAGTAACTATGGTTAATCACAGTTTGACGTACATACAATTACGATGAATATATGTATATGAATATATATATTGTGATGTGAAATAATTTTTTATGACTTTGCAGGCATATTAATGTGGAAAATATGCTAACTGATGTATTGTATGCAGAGAGACTACAAGAAGTAGGTGTTCGACAAGAACACAAAGGCTTGAAAGAATGCAAGCAGAGGACATGCATTCTTTAGATAAAATAAATGATAAGCAATAGTTTCTTTAATAATAATAGATTATGATATTTATCATAGTTAAAATTTGCATCGATAAATTCTCACAAATGGTTTGAAAAAAATTATGTGTGACAGGTAGCTATGGAAGGAGAGATGCTAGGAGAACTCCTCGAGACCGATGTAGCTATGGAAGGAGAGATGTTGGGAGCACTCTTTGTGGCGTATATCGGAAAAATTGCATCTTATGGCAGAGCCATGAGAGCTTTTGATTAAAAACCAGCTACTTGTGAACGAGGACATGATGCAGTGACACACCGAGGATGGTGTAAAATTTAAGGGGGGAAGTATGTAACACCCCTCCCTTCTGTACTACATTATTGTAAACCTAACCTAAGGTGAAGCTAAGTGTGATATCCTCCCTTTTGTGTTAAATGTTGTAAACCTAAGATGAGGAAAGCTAGGTTTGATACCCTCCTTTGTGGGTTAAACTATTCTACACCTAAGCTAAGGAAAGCTAGGTGATATCTAATATGAAAAGCAAATGTATTATTAAATAAATTAATAAAATAAATCACATGGAGGGTGGAGCACCAAGAGAGAGGAGATGCTTGCCAAATCCCATGAGGAATGGGATAGGGATGAATCTTTCATGATAAGCTTCTAGATGTGATTCTTGATAAGCTTGGATGGAGTGGATATCCATTAGATAGATGGGAGATAAAGATCCATCAAACATAAAAGCTTTTCAAGAGATAAAGGAAAGATTTTATGTGGAAAAACGTCGTGGGAGATAAAGACGAGATTTTCCGGATAAGACCTAGGAAAACCAAATTTATTCTAGGGTCTTTAAAATTGAGCACATAGGCTTCAGTTGGAATTTTGTAACACCCCTCCCTTGTGTACTACATTATTGTAAACCTAAGCTAAGTTGAAGCTAGGTGTTATATCCTCCCTTGTGTGTTAAATGTTGCAAACCTAAGCTGAGGAAATCTAGGTTTGATGCCCTCCTTTGTGGGTTAAACTATTCTACACCTAAGATGAAGAAAGCTAGGTGATATGTAATATGAAAAGAAAATGTATTATTAAATAAATTAATAAAATAAATCACTTGGAGGGTGGAGCACCAAGAGAGAGGAGACGCTTGCCAAATCCCATGAGGAAAGGGATAGAGATGAATCTTTCATGATAAGCTTCTAAATGGTGATTCTAGATAAACTTTGGATGGAGTGGATATCCATCAGATGGATGGGAGATAAAGATCCATCGGACATAAAATCTTTGCGGGAGATAAATGAAAGCTTTTATGTGGAAAAGCATCATGGGAGATAAAGATGAGATTTTCCGGATAAGACCTAGGAAAATGGAAAAATTCATAAAGCGGGACACTGCTAATGGTAACTAAATCATGAAAGAGGGTATTAAATACCGAGTGCATTGATCAATTGGGAACAATTGATCCTTAGCAAGATCTTCGACTCGGGGGGAATCAAAGATGATTCATGGCTGGGTGGTGGTGCTCCTCCCTCCAAGTGAGATTTAGTTGGTGTCATTTGCATGAAACGGTTGTATGTAGGTCCCTTTCCCTTATTGTGATTATTTTATTTGCTTCAATATTGGATATGTTAACAGTATTGGATTATGTGGGTATGATGCTAATTGTACATGTAATGGATTCCATTCTTATGCGTATGAATGAGTAGGATACCAAATGAATCTAATGGAAATCTTCTTTATGTTAGTGAAGGAACTTTTACTATTATATAAAGCCTCTGGTTAACATGGCAAATAGTGGTAGATGGTTGCAGATTATCATAGTATAATGTAGGTAATAGAATAATCTATGATGATCAGATTTTCTATTGCATGTATACCCAATAAGGATCGATTTACATTCTGTCAATTGCTTAAGAGTAATCTTTATGATGGAAATGATGGATTCTTATTATGCATGTGTTCTTAATGCATCCTTATGTGGCAAAATGGCCTATTAAATGGATGAAAACACTTTTAAGAAATCTGATTAAAGAGTAGATGTGATGAAAGTGTTGCATGTGATTATCTGAGTTAATTTATAAAGTTTATGCATGCATTATAGTAACCAAGATTTATTAGTGTGGAGACAAGTTATTGGCATAGAGGCATGTAGAGCAACTAGGAAGTAAATTCTAATCTTATATCTAAGGGTCGAGGATATCGATACCATGCGGGGCTTGATGCTTGCATGCTATGGTTCCTCCTTCCTTCCAACTATGGTTGTATTTATCAAATCATTCGATGAAGAAGAAATTATGGGCCTATGGTATAAGGTTACATCTTGAATGTGATGCGACTGTCCAACTAGAAGAAAAAGATGTGAAATATTAATTATAACTAAGGATTTTTTTTTAAATCATGGGGAATTAGGGGTTATTTCCTGGTAAGCCATGGAGGTATGTTACAAATTCTACTAGCCAACCAACTTAAGAATTCATTATGTTGGCAACGTCCTTCCTTCCCCCACAATGTCCTATTACAACTTTAACTTTGTAGTCTATCTCTCCTTCAAGGTTTCCTCGAGTTCCTCTCTTACCCTCTTGGTTCCCTCTTCTAATTGAGAGGGTTTATTTCCGAAGGTGTTTGGGCATGCAACCACCTTGCCCATAATTACTTTCAACTCTCTAGAATTTGAAACTTTTCTTAGCATTAGTTTCCAATGTGATTTTTATGGCTAACTACATGAAGCATTTCTGTATCAATAAAATAAAATAAAATAACATTTTTCTTCCACTAATTATTCAGCCTCCACATGGCCCATAACATCAAATGGTTTTTAACTACAATAATTAAATAATTACAAGTTTACTCAGGTCAAAAATTTTGGTGTCAAAATTTGTTATTCTGCCACTGATCTGGTCTCCCAAGTGGCAGACAATGGTAGACACTAATGATGTAATTTTTCTATCGAGTTAATACAAGGCCTAAGTAGCTTACAAAAAACTATTTGACAATACCATTTTGTGCAAGTATAACATGCATAAACACACACTAAAAAAATCATTTTAATGTTAATCACTATCCAACTCAATTACTATAATGACTTTTCATATCATATGGCATTTAATGTGATGTATTATCTAGCAACAATGACTATAGTTTAATAAGACTAAGTTTTATTTTTCATAAAGCATATGATTTTATTAACTATCGGTATAATAAACATTATTTATTTTTCATCACAATAATGTTTGGGGATTATGTCTTATCTGACCCCTGTGTTGTGGATATATATATATATATATATATATTCCACTTTTCGACGTTTCTCTAACCCTACCAAAACATCACTCGTAGCTCTCGATCCTTGCGACATTTGGACCCATATGTTGTCATTGATTTCTCACCGACTAGTCTGATGGTGTAGACTAGGTGAGGTAGTCAGGGTAGCCACTCCTACCTCGATCTCTGGGTTCATTCACACATTCTGTTACTTCTCCTTCAAAACATCGTCTGCAAATTGTTCCAGTGATACTAGGGTTTTGTTACTATGTCAAACATGTATCCATTTTCCTTACGTTATTGTTCCATTCAAGCTTATTCATTGGAATAAGGTTTTCTTAAGGTAGTGTCTTTGTGTTTGGTAGGTTATTTTTGTGTGGGTCAGTTATGGTGAAGGGAGCACTGTCGACCTCTACCTCCATGACTAGAAGCAACCTTGTTCTCAGGTAACAGTTGTGAACCCAATTGTCTTAAGTTATTATTACATTTTTTCTAACTATTCTTTGGCACTAACGATAAGGGTTTATGTTCCACTTGCAGGATGGTCTCACTCGACACTGGAATTCAACCACCCCTTTCAGGTGAGAAAACTCGCAATGCCATAGTCATTGACTGCCTACTTTCTCTATGGCTAACTAAACACTACTAATTGATTCCCTCTTTTGTTTCGTAGGTAGGGATTGTAATTTCCCTTTATGCTGTAATTCATTTTATGGAAGCCTTGGTCAATCCAAAAATTGTGCTCATGCTTTTTCTCTACTTTCAAGATTCTTCTGAATTTATCTCCTGGTTATACGATGGTTTCAATCAACTTATTTCTTATGAATTAGAATGTATGGGTCATCTACTAGGATGTTTGATGAGTTTTTTACTCTGCTTTCATTCGAAACCCTGAGAATTTGATTTTCCAGTTAGGTTATTAGGGTTGGAGTAGTTATTAATATAGTAACTTCTCCTCAATCGATTTATGGGTGAATGGTGAATGTTAAAATTCACGGGTGAATTGTAGGCAAAAAGAAGTTTTATTTACATTATTTTTTTGTGTGGTTGGAGGATTACATAATTATTCTTGCCTTGACAGTCTTACTATAACCAAATGGTTATATACAGTTTTTATGAACAATTATGTTATATGGAACTTCTCTAATGAAACAATTTTGGTCCTTTTGGTCTTGATCATGTAATTGCTTAGCGATCCATTTTAGTTTCCAACATAGAAGAAGCTCCACTTATATATATATATGTAATTTATGGTTAACAATTTAATAGATATTTTCCTTACGATTTTGAAATTCTTTTTGTGCTTGAGGATAGTTGTTAGATGTATTATTTTTATCATGCACTGGAATGGCTTAAAATATTTTTACACTAGCAAACTGGTAATCGGTTCAATTAGAAATTTCCAGTTGTACTCCAGTTTCACAATTTACTGTAATTTTTTCTTTTAATTTCATTTTTCTAGTGCCCGATAGGGAATAGGAACCATAACTTAATCGCACCTTCTTTCTATGCCCATGGGGTAGCCTATTCAAAACACATTGTACAACCCTGGACCATTCCAAACTAAAACCTTAGGGTTGTCTAGATGGAACTTAACGAGGATCAAAACACACTATTCCTTCCCAATCATTATTTGTTATCAGTTCATTTTACCTTTTTTTTAATATAATTATTGATACTTGTTTGGGAGTTGTCTCTTTCCATTTTTGAAGATTATCCACAGTCTCATGGCCACCTTGATTATTACACATTGTAACCTTCTTTTCTTACTTCACTTGAATCCAGAGTGTGCAAACTCGACTGCATGTACACCGGAACCCTTATAAGGGAGAAGCCCCTGATCGAGAAGTGGTCAGAATTTATTTTATATTTAAGAATAAAGGTTTCAAGTTGATTTTTATTTTGAATTTATTAACACAATACTCTACAATGTTACATATTCATTGTATCTCATAACTCCTATTCTTTTTAATACATCCACAGTAACTTCTACAATAGTTATACAATCTTTCTATAGTTTTCACAGTAATTCTCTAGATCATGTTACAACATCCATGTCATCATAAAAGAAGTTAAGTATACTTATCTGTGTCAATTTTAAACTTGTCTAGAAACCCAGTTAGGAAAATACCATACCTCCCTTCCAATGAGAACAATAATCACGTCTAGCTCTCCCCCTCAGCTCTTAACTTCCATAACAGTTAATCTAGTAGGGACCCTTTAAGGGTCAGTCCATAGGCATCAAGGTTCAACCCAACCTAGAACTTACAAACCCTTATCTATATTATATTTTTTCACTGGCTCAAGTCTAGATCAAGAAAATACTCTTGAGGCGGCATCCTACCAGACATTCACAACATCTTGTTCAGCGGCTTTTCTCTCCAAGTGTTTTCCTCTTCTTTTGAAGCCAAAGAACCCATTTTCCTTTGTTACCTCCAAGGAAGGAAGAGAGAGAGTTAACTTTCATAATCGTTGGGAAGTTTTAGAATTCATTTAAGGTCTTTTCCGAGGAATTTCAAGACTTGTCACAATTTCTTATTAATTAAAATAATAAAATAAAATTTTATTATTCGAGTTTACTCATATGTCCTCCAAGCCTTAATTGTGAGAGTCTCATGCATTAAAAGAAAATAATTGATAGTAATAAAAAATATTTACAACACTGGGGTGTTATACCTCTCTGACCTTATGCAAAACATCATCCTCAATGTTCATTTTTCCCTTTAGAACAAGATAGGATATGCTTGTTTCATAAAGCCTTCATCCTCCCAAGTGGCCTCTTCCGAGCTAAAGTGTCTCCACTGCACTTTAACCTGGGTGATATCTCGCCTCCATAACATTATTTCTATATGATTAAGAATACAAAGAGGCTCTATCAAGAACTCTTTGTCTAGTTCGACCTATCACACACTCATAACTTTGTTGTCAGTTGTTTTTATTTAATGACTTATTTAGACATATACCTTTATAACATATTTAATTTCTTATCTTACCTATACATCTTGCCAATTAATAACATGCCTAGAATCATACACATATTTCTTTAGCAAAGAAATGTGAAACACATTGTGAACCCGTATATTGATTGGTAATTCAAGTTGGTATGCTACAGATCCTACTCTTTCAAAATTTGGAAGGGTCCATAGTATCAAGGTTCCAATTTGGCTCAACCTCACCACCTTAAGTTTCTTTTCTTGGTTTTAATTCATACATAAACATGTTCACCTACCTAAAATCCTTTATAAGTCCTTTTCTTATCTGCATATATTTTTTGTCAATCCTTAGCAGCTTTTAAGTTCTGTCAAACTTTTTTCACCACCTAATCCATATTCACTAACATATGAGGGCCTAGGATTAATTTATCTTTTGATTTGCTCCAGTTTGTAGGTGTTTTATACCTCTTACCATAAATTACCTCATAAGGACTCATTTTCAAGGATTCATGATAACTATTGTTATATGAAAATTCCACAAAATGAAGATATTCCTCCCACTTGGTTGGTTGTTGCATTACATACATTCTTAGCATGTCTTCCAAGACTTGATTCACTCTTTTAGTCTATCCATCCATTTGCAGATGATATGCAGTGCTGAAATTAGATTATGTAAAGAAACCAGTTAAACTACAATGGTTTGTTCCAAATCATATGCAGAATATTTTTTCTCATGTTCCTTTAACTTATGATATTCGTAGGCTATTACCTTATCCTCCTACATTAACCTCGCACCCCCCACCCCCCCCCCCCCCAATACCTTCCTTACAAGCATCTGTGCAAACAATGAATTATTTTCTGTGTCTGCAATTTTCAACACAAGGGTTGTTGTTACTAATTGATTCATTTGTTCAAAACTGTATTGACACTCTATTTTCCACTTGAAAACTCTTCCTTTTTTTCTGCAATGAGGTCATATTGAAAACCCTTCTACAAAATGATGATAATAACCATCCAATCCCATAAAAGATCGAATTTTTTCTACATTTTATGGAATAGCCCATTCCATGATGGTTTTAATTTTCTCAATATCCACAACCATACATTCACATGAGATTACATGTCCCAAATATTGAATTTGATCCTTATTAAAATCACATTTATTACAGAATTTAGCATAAAGACAATTTTCTTTTAAAGTTTGTAGTACTATGCAAAGATGTTCATTATGTTCTTCCAAGTTTTTTGAATATATGAGAATATCATTAGTAAAAATTAGCACAAATTTGTCTAGATAAGGGTGGAAAATATCATTCATTAGGCTCATGAAGGTTTTTGGAGGATTAATAAGCCCGAATGGAAATACAACAAATTCATAATGATCATAGTGCATTGTGAATGTTGTCTTGTAGATGTCTTGCTCTTTTATCACGATTTGGTGATATCCTGATCATAGGTCAATTTTATAGAATACAGTAGCTAGTTAGTTTATTCAGTTGCCTATAATCGATGCACACCTCTAGGGTGTCGTCCCTATTCCTCGTGAATAAAACTGGAGCTCACCAAGGTGACACACTTTGGATAATGTACCTTTTATCAAACAACTCTTGCAACTAGATATTAAGCTCTATTAATTTAGGTATACTCATTCGGTAAGGGGTTTTGGATACTAGGGTTTCTCCTAGACTTAGTTCTATGGTAAAGTCAATTTCTCTTTTTAGAGCCAACTCCAGAATTTCTTCTAGGAAGACATCCACAAAGTCTTGGATAACTAATATCTTTTCCAAGGTATCTATCTTACCATTAGAATTGGTGTAGCCTACCTACACAACATGAATTTCATAGCCCTTATGAATGCATTTACTTAATTGGTTCACTGTCATACGTCGTAACTTAATAGCCCTCTTAATACCTTGTATCTCTTGTCTAACACCTTAGTTAGTGAGGAAAATAATGGTCTTGTCCTTATAATTCACTAAGAACCAATGTAATTCTAACTAATCCATACCTATGAGCACATCATAGGATCCTAAAGGAAATATATTTAAATTCACTTCAATCTGTTGCCCTCCTATTTCATTAAGACAGAATTCTACCTCAGATGTCACCTTCCTTTTTGCCCCACTGGGTAGATGAACTAGCTACAAATTATTAAATTTAACACTTTATAAATGACACAATTCAGCTATATTTCAACTGACATAACTAGACTCACACCTGGGTCTATCAAAATAGAGATAGAATCGTTATCCATAATACCTTTGAATTCTACCATTGCAGGTTGGTATTCGGGCTGGTGATCTTCTAAGGCAGCATTAATCCTTACCATGATCCTCGCCACCTCCCCTACTATAGATGCTTATTGAAAATTGGTAGTTGGCTCAATTCTAGTGTGATGAGGAAAATTTTTATAATAGTGGGGCTCCACACAGCCCCAACATTGCAAGTGTGGTTTTTGAGACTGGCTAGTTTCTAGTTTACGTGATGCTTGAGCCTACCTAGTTTCATTTTGTACTCTAGTGTTTTGTTGATTCCGTTTTAGAGGTCCATTTGACTATTTTTTGTCTGCAGTCTTGACTCCTATAGGTCTAACATTATTATTATTCTATAAATTCTTCTGGCCCATTTTATTTGGCCACGCTTTACCACTTTCCCCTTTCTTCTTCGTCTATTGATAACAGATTTTAGCCTTTCCTAATAACTTTGTCCATCATATTTGGGTTATCAAACTCTAGCATTTCCTTCATTAAGAATGGTAAGATACTAATAAATTAGTGTACCTTAGCCTTTTCTTCCCGAGTATAGGGTACATATTTAAGCATTTTCTCAATATCCACAACCATACATTCACATGAGATTACATGTCCCAATTTTATGTCATGAAACTCTTTTTCCTTCTCATCGGAAAATTATTCTATTAAATATTTTTCATTTAAGCGCTTCTAAATATTATCCCAAGTCACCTCTTGTTCGTCAATGCCTTGTACTGTTTTAATTTCTTCCTGCCATAAGGTCGCTTTACCTTGTAATTGATAGATTGTCAATTTGGCCTTCAAGTTATCATCATATTCATCGATATGGATTTTTATTTATTTATTGATTATATAGGCCTCAACAACTTCCCCCATTTCCTCATCAACATTGGAGGTTTCATTTTCTTGAATTCTCCCTGCGGTTCAACCTTCTCTTAGCTCCCCTACCTCTTGAGGCATTCTCAGATTCCTCCTCATTGTATATCCTGCCTCCCTGGACTTTTGGGTTGTCCTATCTTAGTCATTGCATCTTAGCTCTATTTCCATCTTCTAAATTAGGGTTTGCATTTATTTGATTTTTCTTGTCTGAGAAACTTTTCATGATTCTCTCCTTCTCGAATCTCAACCTTTCATTATCATCCCTCAAGTTTTTCATATCTACTCATAACTCTTGCATGATTTCTAATAATAGTACATTTGTGTTGTGAGTTTCTCCTCCCAGTCGTACCCCCATCTCTGGGTTGGTTTTTTTATGAGGTACAAGTCCAACTCCTCCAGATGGTCTCTTTGGTGGAGTGATTCGAGACCCTCTCCTCATACTACTTTCTCTTTATGCATCATTAATACTTTTTTTTATTCCATAGTGTCCCAAATAGACCACATTGTTGCAACCCTGGCTCTGATACCACTTGTAACATGCAGACATGCACTAAAAAAATATCATTTTAATGCTAATCATCATCATATTGAATAACGATAACGATTTATCATACCATATGTCATTTCCTACAATGTATTATCTAACAACAAGGACTATAGTTTAATAAGACCAAGTTTTATTTTTCATAAAGTATATGTTTTTATTAAGTGTCGGGATATTAAACATTAATTTTCATCACAATAATGTTTGGAGATTATGTCCTACCCGACCCCTGAATTGTGGATTTAATTTTATATATATATATATATATAACAATGTTTTCACTTTTTGATACTTCTAAAACTCTACTAGTTTTCAATGTGGCTGGAGGATTACATATTTATTCTCTCTCAGGCGGTCTTTCCGTCACCGAATGGTTTATATATAATTTTTATGAACAATGATGTTATATGGAGCTTCTCTAATGAAGCAATTTTGGTCTTTTTGGTCTTCGTCTGGTAGTCACTCAGATATTCATTTCAGTTTCCAGTATAGAAGAAACTTCGGTTATATATATGTTATTTATGGTTAACAATTTAATAACATTTTCCATTATAGTTATGGAATTATTTTTATGCTTCAATATAGTTTTTATATGTATTGTTTTTATCATGCACTTGAATGACTTAAAATATATTTACACTACCAAACCGGTAATGGGTTCAATTAGAAATTTTCAAATTTCTGGTTGTACTCCAATTTCATAGTTTATTGTAATATTTTATTTTCTTTTCATATTTCTGGTACCCGATAGGGAACAATACCCATAACGTCTTGGAACCTTCTTTCTTTACCCATGGGGTAACCTATTCGAAACACATTATACAACCCTCGATTGTTCCAAGCGGAAACCTTAAGGTTGTTTGTCTAGAACTTAACCAAGTTTGAAATCCAGTGTTCCTTCCCGGTCATTATTTTTTATGGGTTTGTTTTATCTTTTGTTTAATAGACTTTGTTGAAACTGGTTTGGGAGTTGTCTCTTTCCATTTGTGAATATTGTCTAGAGTGTCATATTCACCTTGAGTATTACACATTGTAATCTTATTTTCATACTTCATTTGAATCCAGAGTGTGAAGACTCAACTGCGTGTACAATTGAACCCTTATAAGGGAGAAGCCTCATGGCCGAGAATTTGTCATAATTTATTTATATTCAAAAATAGTTTCGAATTGAATTTTCTTTTGAATTTATTAACACAATACTCTATAGTGTTACAAATTGAATGTATCTCATAACTCTTATTCTTTGTAATACATTCACATTAACTTCTACAACAATTATACAATATTTCTATAGTTTTTCAGTAATTATCTACATCATTTTCCAACATCTATATCATCATAAAATAATTTAAGTATATTTATTTGTGTCAAATTTAAACTTGTCCAGAAACCTAGTCAAGAAAAGACCACACCTCCCTTCCAATGAGAACGAAAATCATGTCCAATTCTCCCCCCGAGCTCTTAACTTCCAAAATAGTTAATTCAGCAGGGGCCCTTTCAGGGTCATTTTACAGGAATCAAGGTTCAACCTAGCCTAAAACTTATAGGTCTTTTTTTGTATGAAAGTTTTCCACTGGCTCAAGTCAAGCGTAAGAAAATACTCTTTAGGCAACATCCTTCCACAACTTCACAGTATCTTGTTCATTTCTATATTACATAGCATTTTTATCAAATTAATCTTGCTTCATGAGCTTACTAAACTCATATTTTGTTTTTCATGAAAAAATTCAGAATACAACTTATTATTTAACATTTCTATAAACCATTTACTTTTACCTAACCAAAATAATTGTCTCAATGTACAGTCCACACCAAAAATGAAAAACACCCTAATAATTTCAATCTCAAAAAAAAAAATTCAAATTTGTTACATCTCTACTATTTTAATATGAATTTTAATCTAGATCTTAACTTAGTTATCTACTATTTTATTTATAATTTAATTTAATTCTTAACTTTATTATTTTTTTCTTCCAACACCTTTTTTAATTCATTCATGGTTACTTAGCCTTTCTAATGTTCCATAATCATTCTTTCCTATATTATTATTTTATTTATTATTTAGTGTGCAGACGATCAGACTCGCTAAACCCTCACTTGACACAGGGTCTAACAAGTATACTAAGGTAAGTTCAATTGTTCATTTTCAACAACATTGAAGTTATCATAAGGCTCTTTTATTTTACTTTATATTGTTACTACACTAATATAAAAGAGGAAGAGAAAAATGACTAGAGGGAATTCTATAATGTTTCACTCTTTTTCATATTTGTTCTAAGTAATGAATCTATCGTTTTCTTGTTTTCTAAATCAGTACTTCATATATCAAGTAAACTACATACAGGAGAAGGTCGACTACTGTGAAATTCGAAGGGGGATAATGGGAGTTCTAAGGGATGTATCACTGACTTATATTATAACATGTTTATCTGATTGGGTTTACATTATTACACCCTCTTTTGAATAGCCAAGGTCATGGAATGGAAAAGAGGAGGAAAAGGAACAAAATTTACATGCAAAAAATAACACGAGTTGTGTCTCTTCTATTGATCACACAAACTTGATGATTAGAATGAACTCGGTCAAGGGTATTTAAACTTTTTTGACTATCATCTCACCCAAAATAACTTAACATGCACACACACTGAACTCAACCTAAATCACAATAAACTCAGTTAATTCACACTATAAATATGGACTACACTTGACTCAATTTATCTCTTCATGCATCACTCGACTTGGATCTTGCTAGATCTTCATGCGGGAGTAATTACTATTTCTAACACTCGCCCTTAATTATGACCATATGACTTAACATAACTCAAACATGACTTAACATGACTCAACTATGCCTGTTACTATTACAATAGAAATTGACTCAATGATCATTCAAACATGCCTGTTGGTCTAAGACTCAGTTAGGCTTACAATGACTCATAACTTTTACAATTTCACATTTTCTCTTTCATTTCTTTTGGACTCTGTATCCTCATAATTGCTCCATTCTCTGTTGTGCATTCTTGTTGTAGGCTATATATTTATTTACTTGTTTCTGCTATAATATTTTTTTGACTTGTCTTGAATTTGTGCTAAAAAAATATGATCTTGTCTTCTACAACTTCCTCTTAAAAGGTTCATTCAACGATGGACTGCTACCACAACTCTTCATCTTTAAATTGTCTTCTTTTCTCTGCTTCTTGTGCTTCATATTCCTAAATTTATGTTTGCCATATTTCTTGATAGAAAAATCTTATTGCTTCTTAACTCCATTGTTAAAAGTGCTTATAATTCATTCTTCCTTGTTTTTATAAACTTCCATGTCCTTCTCTTTACTTTCATCATCAGGTATTGTTGCTTTTTACTAGTAGTTTGCACACTCAATATCATCATTAGGCTTACATGTAAAATCATAATAATGCTCCTTTTTCTCATTCACTACTTCATTTAATTCTTTTATTCTAGTTTTTCCTTTAAGACTCTCATTAATTTATTCAATTGGATTCTGAATCCATTCTAAAATGAGCTTTAAATATGCATCAAAGTTATTAACAAATTTGTTTTCAACTTTTGTTCCCATGTTGTTTTGAACACCTGCATATTTAAAAATAATGTTAAAAACATTTTTTATTCCCTTCAGTGAGAGATTCCTTCTCTAGCTCTTCCTTCTATGCCTTATTTTCCATTGCATCGAGGTTGTCTTCCACTATTATGTTGTCACTGGATATTCTCATAAAATAATCTTTAATCACTATATCCTCTTCTTGATCATCAGCTGCTACTAGATCTTGTACTGTTTCATGAGAATTTCCAACGTTTTATTCATATCTTGCTACTACATTGGAAAATCCAACCTTCAATTCTATATCAAACATGGAATTTTCCATATTTCCATAATCAATCCCTCTTTCAAAAAAGAAACCAGACATATTATCAAAATAATTTTCCTCCACCTTATTGTGGGTTACCTGAGCATGCATGTGCTCATTAACAATTTCAACTTCACCAAATCACTAGTTTTAGTTGGATACACCAATGCATATCTCACTTTTCATTCATCATCCACATGCTCCTCATCAAAGTGGGATTCACCATCATCTGTACTTTCCACTTTATAGTGGAGTTCTTAAGCATTTATATGCTCTTTCTCTGATTCACACACAGAGGCTTCAACTTCTCTCTCTGCAATATTTGTTGCATCTTCTTCATCCATATGCATGCCTACATAATGGGTTTCAATTTTATGGTCTTGATGACCATAATCCACTTTTGAGTGTGATTCCCCAAGCTCTGTTGTCCTCTTAGAGTCTTTCTCATCTACTCTCAAATCTGTGACTTACTTCTCTACTTGTGACATAACTTGTTGCTACATGTCACTCCCCCTTGCATCGAATCCTCTTCAAAGGTCTTCCATGCTTCCTTGGAAGTTGTAGCTTTTGCTACCTTCCACAAAAACTTCTCATCTAATGATTGTTTTATAAAATCCAATGCTAAAGCATCTCATACTTTATCATATGGGTTATTACACTAGTACTCAATTAACTCTTTAGCTCAAAGAAAATTTAGCATTTTGATAACACAAAAATCAAAATATTTACCACTAAACATAGCAGGTGGTAGAAAATCAAAGCTACACCAATCACCATCGATCTCATATTTGTCTTTTTCTAGACTTCTCAATTCCTCGGTTGTGGCCTAAACATCTCTAAACATGGCAATAATATTTGTCTCTTCCTTTTTATTACTTTTCTTAAGCTTCTTCAGTCGTGCTTTGTGACCCATAACTGTTTTCTTTCCTCTGTCTTATAGATTCTTTCCTTATTGCATGAGACTATCTTCCATATCGCCTCCAAAAAAAAATATATTATTTTCAATATTCGCCTTGTAAGGCACAATCTTCACCTAAAACATTTTCATTCTTGACAAAACAAAGAAAATTTTCTAGTGAGCGGGCTTTTTCAAAGCCCAAAATTCTCTTTCTAAGAAAATCCTTTTTTTATAATTCTCTTTAAAAAAAATCATGTTCGAAAACTTCCAAAAAAAATTGTCCCCTTAAAAAAATTTACTCTTTATAAACCTTTCATTGTCCTTTTTATACCATGCACTATTTTTCAATATAAAAAAAAAAAAAACAAATTATCTCAAACCTTTCACAATAACCTTTTCTATAAGAATATTTTAATATCCCTTTATCATAAATCTTTGGAATAACCATTTTCAAAGTCAGTGAAATTTCTCACTCACTTAGACATTAATGAATAAAAATTTTGAAACGATGGTACCTATGTTGATCCACACTTACTTTAAAAAAAACACTTTTGGAAAACCTTTCAACCTTCAAACCTTCCACTCCTTCTATGGTTACGATCTTTTAAAAAATAGTTTCAAGCCTCTGCAATGGCTCCTAATGATTACGCCTTTTCACTACTCATGGTGACATGGAAGTGGTTGTAGATGCCACTAGACACTAGCTAGGGCTACAACCCTCTACTTCTTATTTTGATGACTCTGTGGTCAGGTCCTCTAACTCATAGTGTCAATGGTTGGGATTTCTCACACTTGCAGTAGCTACCCCATTCTTCTAGCTTTGTGACATTGGGATTCTACACAACTAACAAGTTTACAAACCCTCTATGAACCATCCTTACATTGTATGTGGACTAAGTTAGATTGACTACTATGACTCCTTCCTTTGACCAAACATCAACTAGCTTATTGCTCGGTCGTGGGGTTAAAAATTTCAAGCCTTTTATCTTTGGGGCTTTGTAAGCTGTGGCGAGAGAATTTTTGGCTCCTTAAATCATCTAGCTTGACCTCAGCTCTGATACCAATACGATGGAAAGGTCGATAGGATGAAGAGCACAAAATTTACACGTAAACAATAACACAAGTTGCAACTCTTCTATTGATCACACAAACTTGATGATTACAATGAACCCAGTGAAGGTATTTAAATTTTTTCAACTAACGACTCACCCAAAATAACTTAACATGCACACGCACACACACACACACACTAAACTTGGATTTCTCCAAATATAGATTGAACTCAATCTGACTCACAGTTAACTCACACTCTAAATCTGGACTACACTTAACTTAGTTTATCTCGTCATGCATCACTCGACATGGATCTTGCTAGATCTTCATGTGGGAGTAATTACTATTTCCAATGCAAGGCACTTTTCCATGACAATTATCATGGGTTTGTCTTAATGGTACCCAAAAGTTTCTCATGATTATGGACGAAGGAGATTGGCGGCCAACCTAATAATTTTAGGAACATTCTCTATAAACGAGGACGTCCTCGGCATTCTAGTCCAAATTTTTGAATTCAGAGTTGAAGAGTTAAGAGAAGAATTATAGGAAATGGAAATGAGATTCAATTATGAGAAATTAGAGGAGTTCAAAACATTCATTCTAGAACTTATGAGATTTTTCCATTTATGCACTATTGCAGCTATTTCAAAGAGTTTAGGGTTTGCTTGCAAGGAATTTTTGGAGCCTATGGTTGTAGCTGATTAGATTAAATCAGAAAAACGATGGGCTACTTTCAATGACACTGACAGCGATATGATTTCCTTATTTGTAACGTGTTACTACAATAGGAATTTATTAAAGGTTGCAGTGAACATGGTATGCAAGTACAGGTTCTCATCATAATTTCCAGGCATTACTTATGATTACAAAGAAAAAAAGATGATGAATTTCACCATGAAATGATGTTGGGAAGATACATTTGTTACGACTATTGTAAAAGAGAAGGATGATAAAAGTGGAATTTTTTTAGACAATGCTTCTCCAACACATGGAAAAATTGGCACTGGATATAATGGATGAAGAATTAGATCAATTACTTCAACTAGGCTTAGTAAAGGGAGACACTAGTTTTTTGAAATTACAATACATATGGTTTTCACAAAATGATGTTATAATAATCATTACAGAAACAAGATTGGTTGAGGCTTTAAGGCAATATTTTCACAATGAATTTGATGTGATTGGAATATATTCTGAGTTGATGAAGAGGGAAGTTTCCCTATTACAGATTTCTACTTCCAAAAAAGTATTGATATTTGACATAATAACTTCGTTTAGCACGCAACCAAGTGCACTAGACATGTGCCTTAAAGTTGTTTTCCATTATGCCAATATTTAATTTGAAGTCAAGCTATCTATTGACCCATGATCTGAAGCGGCTTTTGAGATCTTATGGAGATATGGAGCACTTTTACTAGTGTGAAGGACCTACATTAGACCTACAAGAGGCCATTGCATCAGTTGGATGGGGGCTTTCAAGCCTTGCAAAGACCATATTGGGAAGTTATTTAAATAAAAAAATGCAGTTGAGTGATTGGGGGTAACGTGCCTTGAGCAATGGTCAGCTATAGTATGTTTCCCTTGATGTATTTGTTCTCATTACCATATACCAAAAGGAATGCAAAAAAACTTCATTATCATTATCTGCTGGTAGTAAGAAACATATGGAAACACTGGAAGAACAAGCATGATCCACTAGAAGTACAGGGAAACCAATTGAAACATTGGATTGGAAATCCTATATAAAAGGTTGTAATATTATATTGAAATAAAAAAGCATCCAAATTCCATCCAAAATCAAGACGCAGGTTTAACTACTCCTTCCATGGATAGAAACTAGTAGATAACTTTTTGTTACAGAGTTATCTAGTTTATATCTGAATTGCTACTAAGTTATCTAGTATATGGTTAAGGATAGCTACACGGGTTATTGCTTTTTCTAGGTGTAGTCTAACTTATAAACGAAATGATTTTTTTCAAAGCATTTTTCCTGTTTAATTTTAACCAAAATCATGCAAAAAAAATTAGAAACTGAATTTAAGTCATATAATATGTAGAATTATAATACCCCAAAGGTCTTTCAGGATGTTGAATCCATTTATGCATTCATAAATTATTTTAAATAATAAAAAATCAAAATATTGCTTGAAATTTTATTGTTGGATTCAGATGAAAAACACTATTTTTTCTATAAGTTAGACAATACCCCTTTTATGTATCAAATAATAAAAATTTAAATTGAAATTAATAAAGAATGTGTGAAGTTGTAAAAAGTAGTCTAACTAGTGTAACTGTTAGATCCTTTTTTTTTCATATTTTTGTAGCTAAAGAATTATATTTTTTGAAATGGCTTGAAAAGATGTGGTTTTAGTTTTTTTTTTTAAACCACATTTATATTTATATATATTTAAAAATGCATTTTAAATAACTACCATTTTGTTAAAATTTAATAGTTAAATTACTAGATAACCATATTATTCTTTTAATTATATATTTTTTTATGCTTTTCTATTAATATAATTTTTTTTTACATTGGTACGATGAAATAATATTTTTTACTAGAATACACCAAAATCCAATGATACAATTTCAAGTAAGAATGTGAATTTTTGTTGTTTAAAATACATTTTTGAATGCATAAATTGATTTGGCACCATAAAAATCCTTAGGGAATTCAAATTATATAGATTAAATAATTTAAACTTAGGTTTTTAAAAATCTCTATCGGATTTTGATTGAAAGTAACCAAAAATAATGTTGTGACAAAGGCCATTTCATCTATAAGTTAAACTATGCCTTCTCTTTTAGTTATATATTTACATTAGAGGAAATTTCAACCTAGAAGTGGCCTCCTAAGGAAAAATGTTATAATAATAGTTAAAATAATAAAATAAGAGTTATGAATGTTGGAGGGAAAAGAAGAAAATGGATTTTAAATTGTATTTTTGTATTCTCTCCTTATATTTTTAGTCAAATTTCAAGTGTATATACTCCTTGGATGCAGAATTAAATTCTGCATCCAATGAATACCATTGTGCATAATTTTTAGAAGACTCACATTGATAAAAATTGTAGATACATTAAAAAAAAAAACATGTTCAAAACATTTGTTTTTTCACGTATCAACATTTTTTTATCAATGTGGATCTTCTCAAAACTATGCATAATAGGCACTTGTTGGATGCATAATTAAATTGTCCATCCAACAAGTGTCTACAGAAGAAATTTGAGTAAACATATAAGGAGATAAGCCAAAAATACAATTAAAAAAAGTGGTTTTTTCTTTTCCCTCCAAAATACCTCTTTTTAAATTTAAGGGATTTTTATTGGTTTACGTATTATGATATGGAAATTACCTGAAAAATTCGTGGGAACTTTTAGGTTGAAATTTCCTCTAATGTATATTATTTTTAATATATTAAGTTTATTATTCCTGAAATTTTAATATTATTGTGGAAAAAATATTTTATTTATATGTTTTCAATATTTTAAAAAATAAGACACATGTGCAGCAAAATTATTATGATTTTAAGAGTAGTAGCAGCTAGGCTTTGAATCAATTGGACTCTATAGAATGAGGGAGCAGGGATCCCTCCTACAGAAATGTTGTCATAGACAAAGGGAAGGGAATCCAGATGGGCTTCAGAGCACGTAGCTCTGCAGAAGGTATGTTAGAAAAGGTTCAGGGCTTAGTAGAGGTATGTGGGAAGAATGAATGAATACAAGGACCGAGGACCATGTAAGACAAAACCAATGGTAATCCCAATGACAGTGATCATCGATCTCAAGACACAAGCCTTCAAAGAACGAATGAGGTCATATGTTCTCATCTGAAAATTCATGGGGCTCCAGCCCATAGAAAAAGTGTTGTGCAACTAGATAAAACACCACTGGAAAGTGAGGGGTGAAATAGAACTATGCCTAGGATCAAAAGGTTTCTTCACAGTGGTCTTTGCTAATATGGAAGAGAGAGACAAAATTTTCAATGATGTTCCATTTTTCTTCGCTTCAACCGATTTATACATGTGACCATGGATGGAGAACTGAACCTCCAAGAAGGAAACCTTCACACACATCTCGATTTGGGTCAGGTTATATTCTCTTCCCCTGGACTATTGACTACCTATGACTTTAAAGCTGACAGGTGATTCTTTGGGAAATTTCATTAAAATTTCAAAACCAATGTTACAAGGCAGGTACATAGCATATGCAAATATCTATGTAGAAATGAATGTCTTTGTATCTCTTCCTAAAGCATTCAACCTAAAGTTGTGAGACAAATTATGGTATAATCGATGGAGTATGAATAAATTCCTTTCAGATATTGGAGGTGCCATGAGAATGACCACCTAATAAGGGAGTTGGCCCTAAGAAATGCGGAAGAACAGAACAAAGAGATAGATTGAAAGTTTGAAGAGTGATTTGTAAGACCCAATCTAAGGTGAAGACCTAATAGAAGACAACAACAGTGAAATTAGGGGAAGAAAGCTCAAAGGAATAGATTCGAAATTCTAGCTAAGGAAAACCCTCAAGAACAAGGGGAGGAAGAAGAGGAAATGGGTGATAAAGAAGAAAATAAAGAGGAAGAAATGGGATAGTAGATTGGGGACCATAAGAAGTAAAGAGATATCCCAAATATGTAAAAATACTTTGAGGGAGATGCAAAAATGACCCCACGTGAAGTAGGAACAAAAGATCTAGAATTGTGGGAGCTTATTTGGAGGGAAGGAATCGACCACTAGGATATGATGGAACAAGAGGAGACACAAGGAATAAAGTAAATCAATACAAATCAAATGAATAGGATCCAATACTTATATTTAATGAGAGAAGAGTCAAAGTTACGAGGGCAGAAAAGACCTCATCTAGAAAAAGTGGGTGGATATCTGAAGGGGTCTTGGCTAGATGTGAAAGCAACGAAAACTCATATGGTGTTGGCACCAAGGCAGAGCCAATGGAAAAGAGGAAGAAATCTTAATAGTGTTTCCCTTAAGGAGCTAGGAGCTATGTTAATAAATTTAGGTAAGATGAGAGACCTAGGCTCTCCCTCCTCAAACCTTATCTAAATCATGAAAGTTTTATCTTGGAATATGTTGAAGCCCCAAAAATCGGGTCGACAACAAGGGGGATACCCACCCGGTCTGGACCTTGGTTGGCAGCTCCTTATCCATTTGGTATAGCGGGTCCGACTGGGGATAATGGGACCAGTTTCCCAATCTAAGGGTGTGTGTGTGTGCAGAGTTGGATGATGCTGATCTAAGAGTACTTAAAGCTAATTTAATTCGAACTTTTAAACTAACTCTATGCTATTGTAATCTAATGAGAAACAACACATCTAAGCTATGCTAACCCGGGGTGTATTTCTTCTATTATGCGATCTAAAGAGATTTCAAACAATAACTGGTAATAAAGATCATTCAGCTATCATAAGAATAGAAATCAATTAAGATAAACCACTTTTTATAAAAAGTTAGGCAAAACAGTTGTGAACAGCATATCGCATAATAAGTTACTCATATATCAAACATAAATAAATGACTGCACCATACAAAAGTTCCAAATGGTAACTCACACATTCATGTAGTAACATATAAACAACTAAAAACTGTATATCACTTTAAGAATATAAACAGAAACAATCAAGAGATAAAAGTACCATTTATGACTGGTTCCACTCATAAGCTTCAAGCAACAATGATTTATCTCTCCTTGCTCTAACATCTACTAAGAGTACAGAAGTGCAACATCAGTAGCAGATATCAAATGCAAACATTAATAAACCTTGATCCATCCATTCGTCAAAACCCCCTCCGAGGGTGCAAAAGTGCATGTTCTGAGGACAAGTTTTTTGACAAATTTCTGGACCTTTCTCCTAATGCCTGAGAAGGGTTTAAATACTGCTAACTAATTAACTTAATTACATAAATTTAGGATACGGTTTTAAATGACCGCCCTTCTGCTAAAGCAAAACTATTTCTAAAAATTGAATCTAATTCCTAACCATTTCTGTATTTGCTCCTTATTGTTGCAAGCATGCAACATTCGCCTGGGAAGAGTCGGCTGGTCGCCTTCTGCTTTCGTTTGAGCTATGAAAATAGAAATAATAAGCGCTGGCACCACTTTCTGGTAAACTAGAAGATATTTTCGAGAATCTTCCTCTGGCTGGGTGTATTCACTGCGTGTACACTTGGTAATAACCCAAATTTATCTCAAACTGATTCGGTTTCCGGCCTTGCGAATGACTGAACAAGTTAGGGACTTTGCTCTCTGAACAATTTTCTGCATCGAAAACTGCCTCCGTTCTTTGTTCCGAGCTTTTCTGGTGCGTTTTCCTTGTTTAGCGCCCTTTTTCCTTTACGGGGCATAAGCTTCAGGATCTTTTGTAAACATGCTGCTTTTGTGCGCCTTTGACTCTGAGCTTTGGATGGCCTATTGACATCAGCATCTGTTGAGTGATACTCTGGAATCTGTGGTCCCATTGCATGCGGCATCCGTTTATGAAGGCATCTCTTCTCTGTTCTCCGAGCATTGACGCTTTCCCCTTTTCCTTAGATGTTTCCTACACATTGCTTCGTGTTATTTCCTGTCTTACAGTTTACGCAAAGGAAAAGAGTAAATGATAATAAAGATTGACATGAAAGCTTTAAGCTCTTATGAATGTATAAAAATCATGACACCTATAGCGAACTGACTCTTCGAAAAACACAAAACTGTCCTTCTTGAATACTTTGGCGTACATTCATTAATTTCTTTTAAGGCGCGCGCCCAATTTTGGTTTACAGACATCTTTCCTTGAATACTGCGCCGAGGAAATTTTGCAATGGGTGATTTCTGCGACTCGCATCGCAGCATCGCGGATCGCGTCGTCAAGATGTGTCATCACAGAAATTCATGATCGCATTTATCGCAAATCGCATTCATCACAGATCGCAGATCGCGCTTAGTCGTTCAATCATTGTGTGCTTCTTACGCGATGTTGCGATATGCGACGTCGCATATCGGCCGTCGGAGATTTCTTAAGATTTTTCATTTAAGAGCGCTTCATAATGTATGTGATGCGATGAATTTCGCGTCGCTTCTTCGCAGTTTATTATGCTCATAAGAAAATGTTTTATTCTCTTCTCGCGATGCGATACAGTTTTAAGGAGTTGAATACAAAAATTTTCATAACATGTCTTTCTTTTTTTTTGGATTTTTTATTAAGGGTCCCCATTTGCTTGGTGTTATTGCTAATACCAAACAAAGAGGGGGGTTGTTGGTGGCCACAACAGAATATTAGAGGTATTAGTAGCCTAAGGAAACAAAGATTGTTAAAAAAAATATTCAAATGGAACAACCTGGTATCTTTTTCTTCACGAATCGAAATGCTCAGTAGGGAAAATAAATGAGTTAAGTAGGAAACTATGAAGAAAGTATGAATTAGTGGAGGTGAAAGTGCAGGGCTCGGCGAGGGGTCTTACAATTTGTTGGAACTCCCAAACCTTGATTCTTCTATACTCTAAAGCTAATAGATAGTACCTATTTGTAGAACTGCAGGTTATAGGCACCCCTAACACAATGGTTTTCACTAACGTGTACGAGCCTCAAAGGCTTGAGTAGAAGATCAAGTTGTGACAATATCTAAGAGAGATAAAAAGAAGGAAAGGGCACCCCCTTGAGTGGTGGATGAAGAATTTAACATGATAACTTCTCTTTAGGAAAAAAAGGGGGCCAAAGAAGGATAGATAGAGACTCGAAAGAATTTAAGGATTTCATTGAGGAGACTAAACTTATTGATATGGAAATTGTGAATGGATGCTTTACTTGGAGTAATAAGCGCAAAGGGAAACATCAAGTGGTGTCCATGCTTGAAAGGCTTTTAATATCAAAATATTTGTTGATCATAGGAGTGGATACGACAGCAAATATCCTTCCCTGTGGGGGATATGACCATTGGCTAGTGTTATTAATGATACAATTGATAGGAACTCACAAAAATAGACCCCTTCGATTTGAGGCATTATGGTTAGAGCATCCTAACTTCATGGAGAATATCAAGTGACGGTGGAAGAAAAAGATCCCAGACAGAGTCTCAAAGGTGTACACTCTACAAGCCAGGTTAAAACACAAAAAAGAATAAACTAAAATAGTGGAACAAAATGAAATTTGGAAACATATTTCAGGAGAAAAGAAATTGGAACAGAAAATGGAAGCATTACAACAACAGTGATCTTTGATGGGTACTTAGAGGGAAGCAAAGAATAGGAAATGACATTAGTAAAGAAGTGGGACAAGAGATGAAAACAAGAGGAAATCCTATGGAGGCAAAAATATTGGGTGTTATGGCTCAGGGAGGAGAAGAAAAACATAAAATTATTTCACTGATCAACAATCGAGCATAAAAAATCCAACATAATCCTTTTAATAAAGGATGATGGAGTACAAACCTTTGAGTCTCATGAAGACATTGAGAAGGTCCTAGTCCAACACTTTCAAAAGATAGTTGAAGAGCCCTAGATAGAGAGAGTGGAAGACATTCAAAGGATTGTGAGGCATATCCCGAAGGTGCTTACTGAAGAACACAACAAAAACCTAAACAATCCAGTCTCTATGGAGGAAGTGGTTTTGGTAGTGAATGAAGTGGTGAATGGGAAGGCTCATGGGCTAGAGAGGTTCACAATCAAATTCTTAAAATATTCTTGGGAAACTATCAAAAATAATATATATGAGGTGGTGGCAGACTCTCAAAAATCAGCGACAATTCTTAAAGCTCTCAATTCAGCATTTATAGCCCTTATTCCTAAGGAATATCTGGCAAGCACCCTTGAGAAATTCAGGCATATAGCCCTGTGCAACGTTGTCTATAAAATCATATCCAAGGTAGCTACTATTTGGTTGAAAAAAATTCTTCCATATCTAATCTCAGAGGAACCATCGAGCTATGTGGAAGGAAGACAGATCTTGGACAACATAATCTTGGCACATGAAGTTACTCACTCTTTGAAGACCCAGAAAAGAGTGGGTATGATAATGCAGCCTATGATAAGATCAGTTGGGAATACATGGAAGCAGTGTTACAGGAATTTGGATTTGATGAGCACCGGTTTAACTGGATCATCGCAATGGTCTCATCACCCATTTTTTCGCTTCTTCTTTATGGATCCCCTTCAAAATTGTTCTACTAGTCCAGGGGAAATAGGAAGGAGACCCATTATCTAAATTCTTGTTTATCTTAATGATGGAAGGGCTCGGTAGAGAAATATCATAGGGAGAAAGAGAAGGGGATATAAGAGGACTTAAGCTGCATGAAATCACTCAAATGACCACTTACAAACAATTTTTGGATGACACTATGATGCATGGTGTACCCATGGTTAAGGAGGCTCGCAATTTTAAAAAAATCTAGATACCTTCATGAAAGCATCAAGTATGGAGCTAAACCTGTCAAAGTCTATGATTTTATTTTTCATCACTCACTTTGATATCTAGAGAAATCTTACAATTATCCTAGGTTTCTAGAGGAAATCCCTCCCATCCCCCTATCTAGGTGTTCCATTAATGGCACAAGCCTAGAAAAAGTCCAACTTGGAAAAAATTATCTCCAACCTAGAAAAAAAAGTCAAAATATGGATGGTGAGAGCATTTAACTTTTCAGGAAGGTTGGTTCTTGTAAAGGCGGTGCTCCAGGCTATCATGGGCTACATGTTATCTATTCTTCATGCACCTAAAGTGGTGTTGCAAAAGGTAAAGGATATACATAGAAACTTCTTATGGTGAGTGATAATGGAAAAAAGGAAATGGAAGATGGTGGCATGGAACACAATCTATAAATATAACTTGGATAGAGGTTTTCAGTTACAAGACCCTAAGATAATTAACAAAGAAAATGGCATAAAATTATGGTGGAAATGGTTAACAAGAGGGGAAATGCCATGGGAGAAATTATGGAAATTGAAGTACGCTCTTTATTGTCAATTAAAAAACATGGTAAGGCTCATGAGCTCAATCTAGGGGTCAACCATATGGTACCTGGCATGGAAAAACAAGGAAAAAAATCCAAAAGCATAGCTTTTGGGAAGTAAGAAATCGAAAGAATGCCCTATTCTGGGAGGATTCCTAACATCAATAACCAAAGTTAATCTAACCAGAGTAGAGAAGTCTTTAGGAAGCCACAAAGTGACAAGGACTTAAAGAATTACACCATTTTTGGGCTTCAGAATTGGCAAAAAACAAGTGGAGAACATGGAACCTTAACATCCTCCGCCAAGCAAATTGAAGATATTTAGAGATTCAAGAGATTACAAAGAAACTGGACAACAGAAAAATTTTGGTAAAAGAAAACCAAGATCAACTCCGATGGGGGCATCAAGAAGGAGGTGATTTCAACCTCAAAGAATACAAGGTTTACCTTAGAACATAAAATCTCTAAATCCATGACCCAACCTGGAACAAGCTCTGGAAAAATTCTCATTGGCTAAAAATAAAAACATTTATATGGTTAGTTCTACCCAGGAATGTGCGAACTTGGGAGAATATTATGAAAAGAGGAATGATAGGCCATTATGGTGTTTCTTGTGTTACGAGGAAGAATAAAATCTCAACCATTTACTGAATACTTGTATATACACAGAATTGCTGTGGGACTAGTTGGCTATTATTTACACACAAACTGATCGAAACAAAGAAAGCATACAAGGCACAACTAAAAAATTGTGAGTACAATATAGTAAGAATGAAGAGGTAAATATGACCTAGAACTTGATTCGAGGATTCATCCTATGAGAAATTTGGAAGGAACAAAAGCTAGAATTTTCCTAGATAAGAAGCTCTATATTTCTAACCTGATGGAAGAAATTAGTTGTCAGCCGAAGGAAACCATAAGTAGCAAAAGATTTCAAACCTAGGAGGAACATCCATCCCCTAATGAATTCATAATTCTAAATATTTTTTTACCTTAGTTACTTGAGTGATGAAAATATCAAACCCCTAAAAGGTCATATAAGAATGGGTGCTTCAATGTGGCAAGCAGCTGCTGAGGGTTTCTAGAAATTGAATTTTGACGGAGAATCCAAGGGAAACTAATGCAAGGATGGTGCTGAAGAAATCATAAGGGATTGGACTAGTAAAATCAATAGGTGATACTTCATCAACATGGGACAAGCCACAAATAATACTGCGGAGTTCCTCGCCATGGAGCAAGGATTGGAAATGTTATGATAGGAAAGAAAGGTGAATGTAATAGTGGAGGGAGACTCTACATTGTCCATCCAAGAGACACGTAGAGTAAAATGTGGTGCTCTAATAAATAAATTGACGAGGAATTGGTGTCTTGGAAAAATAATTCAAAGGATTAACGACCACTTGGATGAGCTAAAAATGGTAGAGTTTACCTTAGTCAAATGCTCGTTCAATGGATTGGTAGATAGAGTGGAAAATGAATGGGTCAAAATCACCAAGTTTCTAACTGAAATAACCTGGGAGGAAAAAATGGATAAATAGCTAGATATTAACTACTAAGCTCTGGTGATAAAATATATATCCACGTCAGAGGCGCAACATGATGGACACGAAGGGGGGGTGCAAGGGATAGGAAGTAACCCACCTGGAAAAAGGAATGTTTAATAATTAATGTGACCAGAAAAGTAAAGGGAATTAGGGAAGATAAATGAGGTATGTGTCAACAAGGTATGAAAGACATGATTGGTGCTAATGGGAAAGAGTGTAAACTAGGGTTGCATAATCTTCAACACGGAAGTGTCATTTATGAGAAAGGATGGGTGAATAAATGGGGAAGATAAAAATACAAGGTGAAGTAGTACTGGAATAGAATTGAGGCTATAATGGGATTTCTCAGGCCATATGTAGAGGCAAATGAGCAGGAAGATAATTCCTTTCTCAAACAAATGAACTACAATAGGATTGGTAAATGGATGTTGTTGGAAATGAATTGAGACGACACCCAAAGAATGGGTTTTGCTGATGTTGCTCGAGATTTTTCCTTTATAGGTTAGGGATGGGCGATCCACCAGAGGCATTGTGATAAGTTGGTATGAAACAAGAGGAAATAATATCCATCATCGAACCATGGCAGCTAGAATATCTATGGGAAGAAATGGGAGTGGTAGACCAAGGGGGAGGCCAAGAGTGAAAGATCAAAGCTCCATGGTGGGAAAAAGAAATGTAACAGAGGAGGCAACGAAGGAAGAAACTCTCAATTACCACACATCCATCCTATAATGCAGAAAAGAGGTCACTGAAGTCTGGGAAGATGAAGTGCAGTATGGAATGCCTCAAATGATAAAATTGAAGAGGATGTCAATTGGATAATAGATATTGAGAAGTGAAGAACGAGACAAACGGCTTATCAAAGGACCATGGAAATAGCTTAGCATGTTAAAAATTTTGTGGGAAAGCTACAGGTGGAAGTGGTGAAAGAAAGAATCAAGCATCAAATGGAATACCATCTATGGTTGAATGCAATTGAGTAATGGCTGAAGGGAGTCAAGGAGGCACTACAATGGCTGGAGAACATAGAGCGCTTGCAGGATGACAGAATTGGTGACATGAACAAAATGTTTTCAATTTACTTGAAATATATACATAACCTGGATATTACTCTGGGAAAGGGGCATGGCGATCCGGCCAAATTAATCAAATACAAATTCAAAGAGGTATTTGAAGCCGACGACAAGTAGCCAGTAACGACGAGAGCGGGAGAAATAACTGCAGCAACTCGAGCGGTGAAAAATACACATGCATCTGGATCAGGTGTGGTGGAGACCCCATTAATGTACCTTGGAAAATGTTGACGTTTTTGTGTTTAATTTTTCCTTTTCTAGTCAATAAGCTAAAGAGGCTGAAGCATAGTAATAGAATAACAAAAAAGTCTATAGACCTAGATCAGGAAGTAAAATTTTCATTCAGGCCTTCAACAACATGAAAATGGATAAATAGCAATAAAAATGTTGATTTTACTTACATACCTACGAATTACTATAGGCAAGAAAACCTTTTGGAAAGTTTGGTCAAGTTTTGGAACAAAAACCATATTATACTACAACTGTTCTGGTTTCCAATTTGGTAGACCAGTAAACTTTTATGTAAATTTTTGTGCTATCATAATATATGGTTTCTACTCTGACTTACAAAAAAAAATAGAAAATTAAAAAAATAATAATTAATTTTATTTTAATTTTTTTTTTATATTTTAAAATATTATATAAAAATCCCCTGATTGGGGTGTGAGACATTAGAACGATCTTGATGGGATCCGATCCAAGGACAAGGGGATGATATCCCATAAGGAGAGGTGTTTGGTTGATGGCTTGCATTCAATGGTTTGCATGCGTAAGATGGCATCAAAAGAGGGAGGATATCTTGGGATATGTGGGGCTAGGAGATCTAGATCTCTCTAGGGATTTTACTTCAATTTGATTATTCTTTCATCATCTAGAATTAGGAGTTCTTACCTAGTCACAAGAACAAACATGGGCGGCAGACTTAGGCACATTCTTGGCATCCAAGACATGAGCAAGTGGTGTGAGTATGGTTTTATTTTCACTTCTAATCCCATCTTCTCGAACCTAGTTATGTATCTTTGTTCAGTTAGTTTAACGGGTTTTTTTTTAAATATAGATTTTGGAAAGCCCTCATGCATTATGGGTTGGTTGTGAAGAAAGTATCATGAAAGGTGGAACCAGTCCTTTACGCTCTTCCATTCTCTCTATGTTTTACGAATTTTTTCTATCTTTGATGGCTTTGTGCGTAGAAATCAATTCCGAACTCATTTCTAATGTAATGGGGGGATGGGCATTCAATTATTAGAGCTACCCAAGAAATTACCAGTCACTCCAAGTGAATTGGGTAAATTGGGCAGAAGGTAACCATGCATGGCAAAAATGCTTGTCCCCAAAAGGGAGTCTTAGGCTTTGTCGAAAACTGATGACAATGTGCTGAGTTGTGGCTAGGCGAAATACGGGGAGGTTCATGGGTATTTTGAATTTACTACTCATTCCAATTTTGTATTATGATCTCATATTTGTACATTTTCTTCTATTTCTGGCTAGGCTCTACTTTTGTGCCTCTTTGTCTCTTCATTGTTTGGAGTTTATATTGGTCGGGTTTTTGGTTGATAAACACTCGAATTCTTAGCAGCCCAGGTCCAGTGTGGCTTTGGGTGATACATCTCAGGTTCATAGGTTACCCATGTTTTTTGAATTTCGGTATTATTGCTCGCCCTATCTCTTCCAAAAGGAACTGTGGCCAAGGTGGAAATGATTAGAGTAGTAGTGGATGTCATGGACATGGGGAAAGGTAGGCCCTGCCTCCAACCGCTAGGGGTAGAGGTCATTGGGGTACTGTGGGAAAAACTCGAGATGTCACTCAGGCTTATTATAGCATCACCCCTCATCCTGTTCATCAATTTATATTAGGCTAGGAAGTAAAATTAAAGGAGCAAATAAAAAACATTAACCCAAATTTGAGAGAGTGGCTATCCTTAGTGCAAGATCCAGGTCATTCGATGGGTAGAAACACCCAATTCTAGAGTCAATTTACTTATATTGGCTTATGAATAACATAGTATAAAATGTTATTGGGTCTAGTGTAACTGGTCCATCTAGACCAAATTATGAGCTCTGGGAAATCCACAAGGAATTTCAACTTATAAATTGTTAAATCCAACTTTATAATGTTCATCTTAGTCAGATTGAGAAGCACATCCCTTGTCTTCCACAAAAAAATCTACCGAGTTCCAGTGCCAAATATTGAGCTCCTGTGGGCTCCTTGGATGAGTAATGTGTAGACTAGCATGGTTGTTTTGTTGTGAAAATTTTAAGTAATATTTTGGTTGGATTGTAAAATGTTTACTTCTTGTTGTAGATATCTAGATATTAGGAATGCTAACGATATTCATACTTATATTTCACTTTTCGACATTCTGAAAAATTTTAAATTTTAGATGGTTTACCATGCAGTTAGATTGCCAACAAATCTAGTTTCCCAGTGGGCGGGTTGAGGCCATCTAAGAATCATTGAATGTATATGTATTCCTATCCACTTTTTGAAATGAAATAGAGGATTCCTTCAAAGCTTATATATATATATATATATGAAAAAGATAAATAAATAAATAAGTATTTATATTTTATTTTATTTATTTATTTTTAAATAATTTGTAAAATTATTATAATTATTAAAAACTTTTCTAACAGCAGTGATGCACTCTACTCCTGCACATCCCTGATCTCAAACCTTCTTCTCCAATGGCATCCTTGGAGGGGGTACTTCCCCTTCCCATTCCTCTCGATAAAGTTTCAGCCTTCTAGGATTTAGTTGAGGCTCTGACATTGAAACCCAAGAATAGGGAAGCCCAAATGTAATTTTTGAAGAAAGATGATGCAATCCCTACAATCATCCTTCCCATGGTATCATTAGTACCTCTTTGGACTTCACCGATCGAGCTCTAATCGAAAATTTTATAGGGATGTGACCATCCCCTCATTTACTGAATGATTAGATAACTAAAAACTGGAGGCCAAAGATGAAGGAAAACATTGGTATTTGCATGCTGAAATTGATTTTTCACATTTTTGTTTGAACTGAAGGAAGAAAAGGATGTGATGTGGAGGAATGTTCCTTCTTTGGATCATGCAAATTGTATTTGGATTTCAATCCAGACGATCATGGGCCAAATGCAGTTCCATCTTGGGTTAAGCTACCAAGGCTCCCTCTCTTTTATTAGAGTGATGATTGCCTCAGAGCCATTAGAAATGGAGTTTGGAAATACCTTGACAAATCAGAACCCAAAGGCTCCTAGTTTGCATGTGAAAAAATTTGTGTCGAATTTGATTTAGAAAAAGGCTTTCCTTCATAAATCAACCTTATGCTTGAGATTTGGATCCACTATAAAAGCATCAAGTATGAATGCATGCCCTTCAAATGTGAGTACTGCCATGAGTATGTGCATTTTGCTAGATACTATAAAAAGGTAGCATCTAGTAAAGGCCCATATCCATCAACATATCAAATGGAGCAGTCAAAAACTCAACGTCATAGAGGAAACAAAGGGAAAGTGGTAGAAAAGAAGGTACAAAATCCTCCTAGAAACAACAAAGCCTTAACTGCATCGAATCCATATGATGCTCTTAAGAATTGCCAGGAGAATCCAATCCACACTAGCAACTCATGAGATATTGAAGCACCAATGGAGAAATAGGAAGGAAAAATAAATGAAATTTGGGACTCTCCATGTATTGACAATGTCATGGATTTGTAATGCCCAGAACAAAACTTAATAGAAGTGTAGTCTACTATTGGGATTTCAAGCTATCCTGTAATAGAAATGCATGTCGCTTCAGAAATCCACAGGGAGGTTGATGAAGGTATTTCAATGGGGGTCATTACCTGAAACATGGCACAAATCTTAGTGTGGGTAGAGAATGGTAGAAACCATGAAACAGAGACTAGAAGGAAAAGGAAGGGTGATGCAAAACATAACAAAAAAAAACAACCAAAAATCACAAAGACCCTAAAGACGAGATGAAACAAGGGATCAATGTCACCAAAAGCAGGAGGAGGGGTCTCTCAATCCCAACCAAAGAAAGGGTGAATATTTTTTCCTGGAACATATGGGGTTTGGGAGGGGAGCTAATAGATTTTTGTGAGCAAAATATCTAGTATAGAAAGAGGAGTTGTTCCTATAGGAAACCAAGCTAGAGGAAACTAAAGCCTTTGTTTTAGCAAAAAAAATTTAGAGAGAAGGTAGAAACAACGTTCAAAGCTCCAAAGGAGCGTTTGTAGGTATAGGTACCTTCTGCTCAAAAATCCATTCTAATTTTATATATAGTATGCAAATGCAAAATTTGATTGTAATAATCTTTGAAATGAAGGATATTAGAGAGAAAGTACCAGTCATCAATTTATATGCTCCAGTGCTCGATGGTGAGAACGCAGATTTTTATAACTCTTTGAACATCAACAAAGAGAGAGGATGGCATCACAATTGTATATTGGGGGCGATTTCAACATTGTGCTCAAATCTGTAGAAAGGAAAGGAGAGATCCCAATCCAAGATCCCTTCACGAAATGTATGGAGGATTTAATATAGGAGTAGGATATGCTTGACATCCTTCCGAAGGTTGCTAAATATACCTAGTCAAATATGAGAAGTGAATCTAACCAACTCTCAGCTTTACTAGACATAATCTTGGTTCAGAGTAATTGCCTTCTAAAACGTATGGAGTGCACATCTTGAATAAAATCAAACAGAGAGTGTGAGAATTTCCCAATCACATTAACAACAGATAAATCAAAATATTTAGGTCCCATTCTTTTCAAATTCAACTCAACATGGATGCAAGAGGATGGGGTCATGGATAGGATACAACAAGCTTGAAAGACTTCAGTCTCAAGCTTGTCCTCCTTTGTATGGTAATCAAAGTTGAAACTCGTCAAGAGGAATTTAAGGATGTGGCTTAAGGATAACTACAAGTTTCCTAGGAAAAAAGGAAAGATTTAGTATAACAACTCAAGAATCATTAAATTCTCTTTGAGAACAACCAGGTGGAGCCTTGGCATATTGAAAAGGAAAAAGAGCTCATAAGGGATCTCTTTAAAACATGTCAAAATGATGAGGAACTGTGGAGACTGAATTCTTGTAGTCTGTGGTTAAAAGTCGATGACCAAAATAATCCTTTTTTAATAGGAAAATAAAGGATCATGATTTTAGAAACTAGGTCAAAGAAATAGTTTTGGAAGACAGGACAAGGATAAACTCCTTCGAAGACATAAAAAAAGAATCATATAGACATTATTGAGCTCTCTATTACGAGGAAGGAGAAGTTCACCCAAACTAAGCCCAGGAATTCCTTCAGTGCATCAAAGCAACAATGTCAAAATTAGCTAATGCTCTCCTAATAAAAGAGATTGAAAAAGAGGAACTTTTAAGGAAATATTTACAAACTGGATTATCTTTGTAAATTGGATTTACAAATTGGGTCTGATAGGTTTCCAATAAGTTTTTTCATAATCTTCTAGAGCTTAATTAAAAATAATTTAGTGTGAACAATGAATATCATGAGAAGAAGATATAGGATTGGCAACAATACAAACTCTTATTTCCTTGCCCTCATCCCAAAGGAATCAAATCAAATGAACTTCTCCAAGTTTTAGCCAATGTCGCTATGAAAATCTACATACAAATTATTGACCAAGATCGTACTGACGAGATTGAAAAACCTCCTACAAAGTATCATCTCAGAGAACTAGGAGAATTTAGGAAATATTGGAAAATAATATATAGTATTATATTGGTTCATGAAGTAATCCATTCTAGAAAATACGCGAGAGAATTTGGTATGGTAATTAAACTAGATATGAAAATTCCTTCGATCAGGTAAGGCATTCCTTCCTCTTCTCAATGTTAGAAAATTTGGGTTTTTCTAAATATTTTATTAGATGGATAAAAGATTCTATTAGATCACCTTGGATTGCACCATTAGTCAATAGTCGAACCTCTCCTTTTTTTCTTTCCTCCTAGAAGTTGCAATAGGGACATCCTCTTTCCCCTCTGTTCTACATCATTCTCGTAAAAACAATTAGTATAAATCTAGAAAAGGCATGGAAGGAAGTTAAATTGGCAGGGTTGAGCATAGATAGGAATACTAGAGGAGTAAACCATTCACAATTTTCATATCACACTTTACTACTAGTAGGGGAATACAAAATAATTGCATCCTATTTCAAAAATGTATTCGGAAAATAACTTGATCTCTCAAGTGGAATGGTAAAAAAAAGGAAATGCCAACTTTGTAGATGGAATTGTTCAAATGAGACACTGAGTGAGATTTCCAGGGTGTTAGAGTTCCTGAGTGTGTTCGAGTGGAGATATTTTACATGCCTAGGTATTCCAATTTCTTTACGACCATCTAACTCTAAGGAATGGGAGAATGTACTACTAAAAATCAGGAAAATAATCCAGTCACAGGGTGCCCATTTGTTAAATGTGGTAGGGAAAGTAGTATTGATGAATTTGTTCTTTCTTTGCTCCTAGTTTACATGGGATCTGGTCTACTAGCCCCTAAAGGTGTCATCCATCAAATTAGTGGCTTATTGAGGAATTTCATTTGGAAAGAGGGAAACGAAAATGAAAAAACTTCCATCTGGCTAATTGGAAAATAGTTTGATTTCCAAAACAATATGGTAGGTTGGACATCAAAGAGCATGTGATTATGAACTTGGATTTTGGTGCCAAAATCGTCTAGAGACTTGTAATGGATTCTTCAGAGTGGTGGAAATGAGAGTTTATTTGCAAGTAATTCCACAAAAACAAATTGTTCAGGCCTAAGCAAGAATTCTCGCATGAACAAATTTCAATGATCTGGATTTCATGCAAGAAAGTAACTCCCAAGATCATAAACCAATTGGGGTGGCAGAAAGGGAATGTGGCCCAAATTAATCTTTGTAAGGATTGCATCCCTGCAACAAAATTAGTGAATGAAAATGAAGGTCTTAATGAGTTGGGAAGATGGATGGTAGAAAATGGGTATAAGAAGATTTCCTACATATCACACTAGGACGCTGATGGGCACTAGATAGGTTGGCATTGTCATGTTATCACCTTCCGCCTTCAACCTTATTAGACTATATTGATACACTCTTTAAGAGGATATGCTCCAATTGTAACAACAAGACTAGACCATAGAATTCACATGTGAATCAAATCATCAACATACACTGTCAAAGTTGAGTATGAGAAATTAACAATTCAATTACAATGACCCTTGCCTATTATCAACTAAACCCAACCCCCCTAACCTCCCAAGGAAATAGTTTTAAGTTATATCATTATGCTTTTTAATATCTATTTACATCAGTAGAGCATGGTATCAAAGGCACAAATCTTATGTTTGATCATTTACTTTCTTAAGATTAGCAATTCACAACAGCCCATCGGGCTACGACTTGCATAGATTTTAACCATTTGACTGTCCTTGATGAGTGTAACTTTCTATCATATTTTCGGTGATCAGACTATTCAGTGCATAATCAATGTACCAAGTTAGCTCATTGCAATTGAATATGCACATGAGTTAATCCCCGAGTCTCCACTTAATGTATCACGATCGTTTATTCAAAATTCATCCAATGACTATTGAGTTACATCAGGTCCAAACATGCTAGGATGATAACTTATTTTCCTGACCCGATGTGATCCCGATCACTCATTTCACATGCATCAACGCCCATCAAGACTTGACTTGCATGATATTTAGTTCACCTGACCCACCCCATGGATGGGACCCTTACTCAGTCCCCATGCCTGCCAACTTGAATGCGACAATTGTCATATTTCTTTAATTAATGTCCTAACCTAATTAAAACTTAATTCCACCAAATTTTCACCATCCACTCGTGCTTCTTCCTTTCCCCTTGCATGTCACTTGGAAACATACGATTAGTGAGAACTATCTTCTAGGTGCAGTCTTGAGACTGAAACATTGTTGTCGTTAATGAGGTAAGCTAGTCTTCGTTGTTCTTACTTTTTAGCCAATTGTCGATTTAGTTTTTCAGGAGTAAAAAAATGTCAAAATTTTCATCCAAAGAGGCCTTAGTAAATGAATTAGTGGGTGTTATGGATACTTGGACACATCTAACATACTTACTTACTCTGAAGAGAATGTTTGAATATATCTAATGAAGACCTATGTCTTTAGCTTCTACATTGCCCCCTGTCCATTTTAACCTAGATTCCATTCTCATGCTTACCATGCATTTTGAACCTAAATTTCAAGTCGTTATTTCTCCCTCGTACCATAAGGTCCTTCTCAAGCTCAACGAGGTATTTTCGTCTAAAAATCTTAGTATCCTAGCTTCAGGAATTGACATAACAAATAGGGGATTGGACCAAGAATTCATCACACAGGCTAAAGAGGATAAAATTGAGTTTTTGATAAGTCTAATCTAAAACCTTGACCCCAAGTTAAAATTAAAATTCCCTATGCCTACTAATTTGTTGAAACCCCTGTACCAAACCTTGACATTTCTTTTCTCTATTAGTTTTGGTATAACAGATGATTTGAAGATAGATGAGTCTATCTTCCTAGCTATTTGGCTCATTACCATGAAACCAAACTAGAAGATGATCAATTTTTCAAATATTTAGTGTGAGCTATGACAATCGACCTTTCTACTACTATTCCATTTAGCTCATGTCACCACTGCACATACTTGGTCCATTTAATCTTATTTAAAGAACCTTCATATTTCTTATTTACTAAACTCCTCATAGATATTAAGGATGAGAATGGTAAAGAAAAGGATATTTTCCAATGGACTAATGTAATTTATCCAGAACGCCTTCCCAAATCCTATGCTCAGTACATATATATTTTTTTCTTTTCACTTGAAATTCAAACTGACTAGATAAACCTTAGATAAAATTTCATAGGAACAAAGGAGAATACATAGACTTACTGAGGAAGAAACTATAGGAAGATGGTTCCTCTACCCATATTTCTCTTTAATTCACCTATATGGTTTTGAGAGAAAGCCTTTCAAGTTGCCAAACTATATTTCACCTTTACTTTATGCATATGAATTACTTAGGGAAAAGATCACTGTAAATGAATTTCATTTTGTTTCAAAGAAAAAAGGAGCACTCTGTAGTTATCCATCCTCTATCTCGCCTTTAATATCTAAGAACGAAAATGCTATAGGTTCCCTCGAGAGGAAAATGATATTATTTGGTTTGATGTAGGATGAATGCAAGCAATATGATCCACTAGTGATTATTTTAGAATTGAAAAAGAAGGTGGGGTTATCAACTTACAAACATGAAGGTAATCTATAAATATAATGGTTGGTGAATTCCATATCTCCATTGGGCAGTCTTTACAAACGGTAAGGTAAACACTAATAAGAGATGAAGAAATAGCCCACCAAGCTCCGATGTCAACTAAAATGTAATTTCTTGATATAGAAACTGAACAATCGTCACCCATCACATTTCTTTCACTAATGAAAAGAAAATTAGATGTTTTAAGCCAAGAAGAGGCAATGTGTTAGGTGAAAGAAAAAGAAGGTGATGTAGAGACTAAGTTATTTGAACAAGAAGTAGAACAATTAAATAAGGAAATGTAGCAGGTGATTGAATATATTAGACTAAAGGAATCTGGGACCCAAGCCCTATTTATCAAACACAATTTTATAGAATGGAAACCATTGCAGATAGTGGGCACAAAGTTAGTGTTGTTACCAGAACAATCCTAGTTAGTGGAAGAAACAATATTCAAATATGTGGTCTCCATAATTGGACAAATATTCATCTCTTCTTACGAATTTGATACGAATACTTTAAATCTCACAATAATCTAATCAGAACTAGGATTAAAACAATGGTTAGTAGGTCCACATACATCTTCCTTAGCGATTAATTTGTGCAAGGTGTCAAACCTTGATATGATAAAATTGCACAGACAAGCTTGAGAAATTGTCAGTAGATAATTACTCGATTCAACAACGGGAAATAAAAATATGTAAGTTATGTTTGAAAAGGTATTTGGCCAACTGCATATTGCGTGGATAGCTCTACTAACTAGAGTGAACTGAACCAAAGAGATGGAATACACATTAATTAGTCAGGTTGGCCAGCCCAAAGAAATTGGACCATTTAAGAAATTTGTGGAGGAAAAACAAAAATAGATTAGAATCTTGTAAACTATTACAAAGATCTCGGACTACGACCACCTCATTTTAATACAATATTTCAAAAGGAGAGAATAAATCGAGACGCAACTCTAAGAAATGAAAACTACCATCCAACTTATGGAAGAGGAATTCAAAAGAACACATAATCAAATAGAAGCTTTAAATGAGGAGTTTCATGCAAAAGAGGAACAATATCTTAAAACTATTGTAGATTGTAAAGTTGCAATCGAACAATCACTTACCACCTCCTAAGTATCAGAAACTGAATGCTCAAATCTATTTTGCATAAAAGTCTCTCAATTAGAACATGAACTAGAAGGAGTTAGACAATAAAAAGAAAGATCTGAGAGGAGGGAGGAAAATTTATTAGAGAAAAAGAATGCCATGATCAAACATATCAAAAATACACTGAAAGAAAAATTAAGGTGAGGTCAAATCCTTACAAGATATGATCAGGGTGACCTCCACAGTAAGACAGGTTCTCATACTTGAAAAGTAGGAAATTTGGAGGGAGATTAAACCAAAAATCTCAACTATAAGATCCTATGTAGAGATCCTCTCTAACTGTGAAAAGGGGATAATCAAGAACACCAAACCTAGAGTCCAAAAGAACTACTTCAGAGCTGGAAGAAATAGTGAAAGTCATCGACCTGCTCATCGATTTTATCAACACTCTGGAAGATAAAACTCTCGCAAAAATGAGCCTTCCTCCAACGGATGATTGTTTATTTTACGTTTATATGATGAAATAAAAATGTAGTATAATGCAGATCATATGAGAGGAATTCAATACAGCATAAAAAAGATATTGAAGCTTTTAGGGTTGATTAGAACTACTTAGGCAAGATTGGCATCCCGTCATTCTAGGGAAAGGAGAACTAGTTGATCTTGAATGAATATTTTTATGATTGATTGAATGCCACAAAGAAAGACCTTGGCTATCTAGCTATGTAGGGAGAGGAATCTATTTCACCATCTATGGTGGTTAACGCTCTCTACAAAGATTTCACCATTCTAGCCAGAATCAATAAGCTGATATAAAATCTTTCCATGACACCTTATCAGATCATATTTCGTCTGACTGTGGAGATAAAAAAGTATAAAAGCATGCCTTGGATTCTAGTTGTGGATTGGGATAAAATAGCTAAGGTCATAAGGCTCGTAAACCAGAAAATTATCCTGGAGATGACATCTTTAACCACTCAAGTTATTCAACTTATTCAACCGATGCAATCAATCACCTATCAACCGGAAGACTGGACTAAAATCCCTTTGATCACAACTCAGACACCTGTATTGAGGATGCTTAGAGCTCAAAGTTCCTCTCTCTTAATTATAACAAAGATATATAAGGGATCAAAGCCACAGAAGTGATCATGATGTTTTAATTTGTTTAATTCTATTTTTAAGTTATTTTAACTTTTAATGTGACATTTGATTGAGTTCGAGATGGTTATTTCCAAATAGTTACTTATATTATTATTATTGATAACCCTATTTCCTACAATGGGGGGCTTGTTGACAAAAGAACCAATTTTTTTTTTATGGATCTGATTGTACATGATACACTGATCTTCATCGCTTGAATCAGATAACTCTACATTTTTCACAAATTTCCCTTTTTGTATATGTGTTTGTTTATAATAGTTTAAAAACACTTAATGCAAGACTTGTTCCGTGTTGAATGGTTTCCTTTAGTTTAGTCTCTTCATATCGTGATATCTATATTATCAAGTTGAGTGATTTCAATATTGGGTATTTGATTGAAGAATAGTTACAGGATCCTTCCTCTCGGGCTAACAACAATCTTTTTCTTTACGTATTTTGGAAATGTTATGTTTTTCTTTATTTGTAGTGCATGTAATATTTTTTTGTTTGAGATATTAATGAAGCCCTACAATCGCTATGCTCTCATGCTAACTTTCATTCTTTGATGATTCTGATATTTAGTATGACTATCATTAGCTATTGTGGAACCGTCTTGAGAAAAGAAAGAATAATCACACATGTTCTATTTTTCTCACATACTATCATTGATTCCATTTGTTGTCTTCAACACTTATATTTCTTTTTGTTTCATGTGTTACTTTTTTATATTTTATTTATTTTCTATTTAGTAAAAAAAAATTGTTATATCATTGATGTGTGAGTTATATTATTCATTTGTTGTTATTGAGTAGAATGCCTTTTGTTAATACCTTATTATCACTACAATGTCTTGTTTAATCATTATCTAACCTTATTCTATTTTCATTTTGAACACTATACAAATATATTCATGGATACCCCCTTTGGTGCATAGGTGGTCAGCCTAAGACGCCTAGAACAGGAGGATTTAAAATTCGTCAGTGAATGCATTATTTGAGTTGTTTTAACTAAGGGACAATTTGAGAACCAAATTCTTTTGGCACTGTTATCGTGGAACAATTTGTTTAAATTTACTTAACGACTATTTTTGATCTCGTACAATTGCAAATTCTTTTTGGTCTTGTTGATCAATGCAATATTATAAATGGTTTGAATGAACTCTCTTTGTAGGCGTCTCCCACTCCCGAGGAGCTTCATCAAAATTGGGAAGTGTTGGTGCAAGAAGACAAACGTGTGTAGCCAAATCCCAATGTTCCTAGAAAATGACAATAATTGAGGCCTTGATCTCATGATGGCGGTCCACATTCTTTGTTTGACCAAGTACTCATATTATTCATGCCTCTATTTTTGAAATCTTTCATCTCCTTATTTATGTTTTAAAAAGATATTCTAAAATATAAAAATGATCGAATATTAATAAAGAAAATAGTAATAATAAATTATCTACACCATTGATGATTTTAATCTCAATACTCCTAGAAGAATAACCCGATCAACCTCTAAAATAAGTCATATACCTTTGGATGACCTAAATATTTTAGTCACTATCACCAATAGGAAGAGACACCTTAACGAATTTCGATAAAACCATCCCCTGTCTCCTAATCCAAGAATTTGAGAAAGTCTTCACCCCTTGTACCACTTAATATTATCCATTAGCCTCATCATCTAGTTCTCATACAGAAGCTCAGTCTATCCATATCATATACTCCATGAAATATTCTTTCACCGTCACTTTACCGGTCTTTACCCCCTTCTCCTCCTTCTCCTCCACCCATGAATGCTTGGGTAAATGCCCGATATAACCCCCTTAACCTTTCAGGGCCACTTCATGATATACCTCCTAAGTACGATAAAAACCTCCAGAAATTTAACAATGAAAGGGAGCAAACTCCTAAGGATCATGTAGTCAAGTTCTAGGAATATTGTGGAAACCTTGGTGCAGAGTATGATGGAATTTGCATGAGACGTTTTGAGAAGATTCTAGAGGGTCATGCCAGAATGTGGTTTAGGACCTAGCCTCCCAATAGTATGAATATCATGGATAGTTTGGTCAAATTTTTTCTCAAATAGTTCGGCATCAAAAAAAGTAATCAACTATGGATGATTGAGTTATTTTCCCTGAAGCTTAAACCCGATGAATTAGTTTATGACTTTAATAAGAGGTTTATGAAATGTTATGAACTGATAGTTGATTTTTTCACATCTGATACCATGGAATTTGTGGCCTCTTCTATTGCTCTCGATGATGGTTTTTCATACACATTGCATAAGAGAGAGCCTGCCACCTTAGCTAATGCGGAAACTAAAGCTTAGTCCTATGAAGGAAATATCATTGCTACTAGAAAATGACTGGGTAGAGATACTTGGTCTGAGTGAAAAAGGAAATATATTAAGACCTCCCCTCAGCTCCCTACCTCTTCATCTTCTCAAGATCAGAAAATTGAAGAAATAGCTAAACTTATTAGATCTATAACCAATAAAATTCAATGCCTCAAAGTCAGAAATGGGCGAACCACCCCTGCTCCTATCAATCCACCTATTCAACCAAATTTTTGTCCCAATGTACCAAATAGAAATCCAAATTACCCACCTAGGAATCAAGATCCTTACCCTTGTACTAACGCTCCTCAAATATTACAAAGAGGACAATGACCATAGGAGCCCCCCATATAACCTTCTCTTAGAAACAATGCAAACTTCATCAAAGAGTATAATGAGGAAGTGGCTAGCCAAATAATTAATCTTGAAGAGGGGGATTATCTAAGTATTAGTTATATAACTTCTTTTGACGATTGTTCCTAGGACCAGGTCGATTATATAGAACAATTTTTTTTTGTTCCTGAGCTTTAGCATTTTGTTGAATATCTAGAAGATCAATTTTAGCATGAGTATAAGCCTAGAACCAGGAGGGATCACCTTCCTAAAAATTAAACACATCTCTAGGTCCCTCCCTATATTAAATAGAAACAAAATGTACCAAATGAGCTTGTTCCCCATGATTCAGGTCTCCAGTATGTACATAAATTTAATTTACAAAATGAATTGAATAAGCTTAAGATTAGTATTCCTTTAGCCAAATTCTTTAGGATTCATGTATATAAACGATAAATCGATAACTTATTTGAAAATACACATCACCCCCCACAAGAAACAGAAATAAAATATGTTATCAAAATCTATGATGATTCCCCTAAAATTACCCTTAGGCCTCAGAACAAGAAACATGATAATTTAGTCCCTCCAATTTGTATCATTTTGAAAAATCCATGATTGGAACTTACATAATTGTATGTTATATTTAGGGGATCTCATAAATTGATGCCCAAGGAAATTATGGAAAACATCTCATTAGATATTACTCAAGAATATAAATACCTATATTCATTTGATTCTTGAAGCGTTAAGTGTCTCAAAGTGATTAAAGATTTAGTCATAGTCCTGGCCCAAGTCCCCATCAAAATCATAGTCATGGATGTTGTAGTGGTTGATGTGTGACCTAATTATGAGATGCTACCTTCAAGGAGTTAGGGTGCCATGCTAGGTGGTTCCCTGCAGCTAGATATCTCATATTCCACCGTACCCATTGTTATAGACATTTTTGGGCACTGCAACCCCAATCATACATGTCCATAAACTAAGGGCTCCTAAGTCCCTAAAAGTGTTGTTCCATACCCTAAAAGAAGAAGGTCAGTTGATTACATCATCTCCCAGAAGTTCTCCACATGAAACTGCTCAGAACTGGTAAAAACTGGATCATACAGGTTGCTCAGTGCTAAGGGTGTGATGCATCCCACCTGCCCAGTGTAAAGGGTGCAATGCATACTGAAAAGCCCTTCTGTAGGGTGCAATGGGCGAGAGTGGACAAATGGCAAAGACATTTTGCAAGGTGGATGATCACAAAATCTTCCAGAAACTTCTCTTATGACACTTGCCTCTCTGAATTCGCCCAGGGATGGGTAAGATATCATCAATCTCCAAGTGGAATCAAGAACTATCAGAGAGAGGACACTAATCAAAATCCCAGAAGCTGACTCACCCCCCTGCAATCATCTATATATGGATCCCTCATCCTAGAGATCCGGAGGCTGGAATTTTGTATCTTGTAAGGAAGTGTTGTTGGTTTCTTGTTGGAATATCATAGTGTTGGGTGATCTAAGCTTTTCATGAGGTGAAAGAAGGGCTTTCATGCTGGAGGATGACGCTGGGTCAAAACAATTGGTTGTAATCCTCTTTGCTATTCTTGATATTAATAAAGCTATTCAAATTTTCCTCCACATTCTTGTATGTTTGATTATATATGCATTTGTGTGGTCAATATATATCTGGTCCTATATTGTTTATGATTGTAGATCTTTGTTCTTCGATAGTATTATGCTGCTTTGATTCCACAGGTGCTCTTTGAAGTTGGGTAGATGAAGGAGAAGCGGAAAGGATCTTCTAGAAGGGAGAGGAACTGAGCAAGGAACCAAGCACAATACTAAGGTTGGTGTCCTTCATTCCACTCTTATCTACTTCTCATAAAGGAAAATGAAAATAGTTTTTAGTTTGTTTGCTTCTAAGATAGCTACCAGTCTTAGTGGGACTAGCAGCTCTGAGTGGACACTAGATTTCCCGATAACAAAATGGCGACTCCACTGGGGAGCAAATAGATTTTTTGTTTGTCTATATTTGTTTTTTATAAACTTACAGACGGAGCCTGAAGTCAAGCTAGCTAGCCTTCGAACTGCATTTGCTATGCAAGTGCAAAGTAGATCAATGCTGCTTCAGTCTATCTCTGGGTTTTGTTTATAAACTGAACAATCGATTTGCAAACTTTCTAATTGCCCTAGTGGTGGCTCTAGTAACCTCATTAGATCATCCCCTGTGATTTCTATTTACTGTACATCACTTGCCCGGCCTAAATCCCTAAACTGAGCTGCAAACTGTGACCCGGAACCCAGTTGAAGTCTCGTCCCTGGACCATCGCACCTTTTACTCTTGGGAATCTGGATGCATCGCACTTCCCGTGTGCAGTAGGTGCGCTGCATCGCACTTTCCCTGTGTTACAGGTGCGCTGATCAGACAAGACCTCTTCTGCTCTCAGATTTTGGTTTCTGTGTTCACTCTCTTCAACTCTATTCGGGATTTTTGTTGTCTATGATCAGTATACCACTGTCAAAACCCCCTTCCTTTCCATCATTCTGCCTCCATTGTGCAAAGAACTGTGAATGTTTTAGTGTATTTTCCGCCATTTTCAGTTCTCTTTTGCAAAGTAGTAGCATAGTCGAACTGTCGTCTTTTGATTTGAAGGTGTCATTTTCAGTCAAAGAAAGGAATTCTATTGTTCTTGATGGTCGATTATACAGTTACTCTTATATTTGATTTGAATTAGTAGTTTTTCAAGTGTTGAAAGCAGTTTTGAATTCAAAATAGTAAAGTGTCGTCACTATCTTCCTTTCATTTTTGAAGAGAAATTTGTTAGTATTGTCGCTTTGAAAAGATAATTCAGATTTTTACTTAGCATTCTTCTTGTCATTCACACATTAAGAAAGATGAAAACAAATACATGCATGTGCATTTGCATTTATCCTTCTTGTTGGTTTGATTTAGGACAGTGCATCTAGTGTGTGCTCTCTGCTCTATGTTGAAAGAATATCATCTCTCTTTCTTTAGTAACTAGGATTTTCATTGCAAAAAGAAGATTAAATGATTGTTTATCATCTTAGATTGAATTTTAGGAATTGTACATCTACATCACACGGTGAACCTGAAAGGAAAATTTCTTAAGAAAGATCAACTGTAAAATAAATTTAATGAACCTAAAAATGCTTTGGAACCTAACGCACAACATCTAGAAGTCTAGGCTAGAGACGTATTCCAGCGTCGTAAAGCCTGGTAACTGTCGTTTTCACTGTTGGTTGGGTGATTCCTCCTCTTTGAGACGACAAGTGCCAGTATGGACTTGTGCTCCCACGTACCGTCGAGTATATATTGGGAGACTACAATAGGCTATATCCTTTATCCATAGGAAGTCGTGTTTGTCGCCCTATCGATCGCAATGCACTGAACACAGCATGCGGGAAGATTGACTACTGTACCTTAAAAAGTATTCTGCAGTTTTGCGATTGGTTTGGTAATCCCTCTATCTAGATTTCCAGAGTAGTCTCTTTCGTCCTTTTCAGAATCCTTAAAGGAAAAGTTCCATCTAAGAAATTGTCACTTCAGACTCATTAAAAATCGAAGCCGACTAGAGCCATCTTTTGTTTTTTCTCGACTCCTAAAAATTGAAAAAACAAGTTGTGTCAAAGCGTCTAAAATTCATTTAATTTGAAAACATTTTCCCCTTTATTTTTAGTTGATCGAGTAATCCACAATCGTGGAAGAAATTCAATTGAAACCCCGTCGTTCGTGGAGACTTATGAGTCAACCGTCTTTGTCCCCAGAATCAAAACTATTCCAGACAAAGCGAACTCGTTTAACCGGCTCAAAGTCCCCTGGTCGGGTTGGAACAAGTGTTCCGACACCCTTGGAGACTCCGGTTACTCCAAACATTTCTGGTACCCCTTCATTTACAAAAGAAGTTCCGCAGCCACGAGAGGACAGTAGAACTGATCCTAGTGTGAGGGTAAACATTCCTATACCTGAATCGGCTCCATCCATAGCTGATTCGGAAGGTTTTGTTCCCAAAACATCAGTCACTACAGAATCTGTACCTTCTTCGACACCAGAAATATTTTATGGACCTGACGGTCTACCTCTTCCACCTAGTTTGATTGCTATAGAAGAGATTGTGGAGGATCCACCATTTAGTACTCCATCACAATTTGGAGTAAGGGTCACTCTATATCCTTCTTTGTCAGAAATTAGTCTACCATTATCGTAAGTTCCTGTAGAATCGCTAGGAAACCTTTTGGATAGACTAGATATGTCTAAACAACCGTCGACATCTAGGACTGTGTCATCTGACACAGCAGCAGCAGAACTTCCTGCTGCTACTCCAACAATGTTCGCCGGTGTACCATCTGTCACAACTAGCTCTCAATCACTGGATGGGATCCATCCAGAGGCTGTTTCAATGGTATGGTCTGTTCCCATTTGTTCATCTAGAATAATATCTGGAATCTCTTATGTTGAGTCTCAGCAAATTGATCCTTCACAATGTCAATTTGGGAAGTTCGGTCCTCAAAGGAAAATAATTCCCTTAAGCACTGGATTAGCGTCGTATGGAGGGCAATATGCCCTTTCATTGTCACCTCCGGGAGGTCAAACATATGAGAGTTCACAACAGAATTCAGGTTATGCTGGAATTACATCCACTGGTTAGATACCAATACTGCCTCAACAACCAAGAGTTGTATACTCAATGCAACAAAGTACGTCTATGTCAAATATCCCCACTACACCAGCTATTGTGATGGTGTCGCAAGTACAAGCGTTACCTATTGTATGCCAACCTCAAGTCTCTTAGGTCGCAATCCAACAACCCCTTGTCCCTGCGACGCCACCACAATCATTGGTTAGTGGCTCCTTAACTGGAGTGACCTAGGCTCAAACGGGTACCATTACCCCTCATCTCGGTCAAATAACCAGTATTGGGCAATAGCACATGGTCTCACAACTATGGCTAGTGCAATATCAACAACCACAATTCCAACAAGTTTACCAAGGATCTGAGCACCAAGTCTTTGCAAGTAATGGGCAGCCGTATATTCAAAATGGACAACATCAACCATTTCATAATGGTTATGCCCATCAACCTTATCAAAGTTATTATCATGAAATGCACTATGCTGGTATGCAAAGACCCACTGCTCAGGCAATCCCATCTTATCCTGGGTACGCTTCGCTGAACCTGAATCAACAGTTTCCCTTCATGGAAACTTTAGAGTGACCAGATCTAAACCAGCTGACAAACGATCCAATCACTTACGTCCCTTGGTTGCCAGCGATTCCTCATAAACTTCTGTCAGATATTCCTAAATTTAATGGAAATCTGGGTGAAGACCTGTCGAATCATGTGATGACCTTTCACCTGTGGTGTTCATCTAACACTCTAAATGATGATTCGATTAGGATTCACCTTTTTCAGAAAACGTTAACTGGTCCGGCAACAAAATGGTATATCGAATTGCCTAGAGCTTCGTTTGATAACTTCAGTACCCTAGCCACAACCTTTTTAACCCATTTTCAGTTACCCATAAGGTACGAAATGGGAACAGAGCTTCTTACCAATTTCAAGCAAACGACGGCCACTCACATATCCAATCATATTCATGAGTGGCGACATTGTCGTAGAATGGTAAAAACATATGTTCCTGATCAGCTGTTGGCTGAATGGTTTATTAAGTTGTTGTTACCTTCTATTACGGAAGATGTGGAAAAGGGAGGAGTCATCACTGAAGATAAAATAATTGCTCATGCGCAATATTTAGACTTAATCTCTACTCAGTCTGGCACGCTCTATGATAAAATCCCTGATGCTCCTAGACCAGAATTTTCTGTTCCTCCATCTCCTAAACCAAACAAAGATTCTCATGACGGGGATGGCGTGATAGGAACGACCAGCACAAAAACCGTAAAGGCTAAGTCGAAGAAAGCCCGTACGGTTTCAGGTCAAAATGCAAATGAATAACTTCTCACCTCGGAATTAAATTCCGTATCGACTGACAAAGGCAAAGAAACCAAGCAACCAGGAGGCAAGAAGAAAAAGAAAGGGAAGAAGAAGAAACAAGAATAGTCGTCCCCTGAAAAATCTTCTGCAAACATTTTTGGAGATAGGAAACCAAATCGTCCATGCCTAATATGTGATGAGGATAATTGGACGAGAGAGTGTCCGTATAAAGCTGAGCTTAGAAAATTCTTCAAGAATTCAAAAACCTCGGCAGTATTGACTGATCCATTTCCAAATCCAGGAATAAATCTGGTTGCTAGTGACAATGCTTCCCCATCCCAAGTGCTAATGTTGTCAGTTTCAAAGTAGCAAAATGATGATTTGATATCAACAAGGAATAAAGATTACGGGAATCCACAGCTGTCAGACAACAAAGCCAATGATCAACCCAGTAGTTCGACAACAACTTCGACCGAAGTTGTGCCACCCATCATTCCTGAACTAACGATAAAGCCTCCAAAGGGAGTAGTACACAAATCGACATTTAGTCCTCGTGCCAGGGTAGCACAGCATTATAATATAGTGGAGGATCTGGCCCAAATGCCATCCGCTATGTCGACACTTGAGGTACTGCAAAATTGCCCCTCCCAAAAGCAGGCTTTATTATCAACGATAGGTGGGATTGACCCAACGGATTCCAATCTTGTGGCCTTTAATCACAAAGGATATGACCCTCAATTACCAGCTCAACTAGCTTTCCTTATTCAAGTGAAAGCCCTCAACAAAATTGTTCATCGAACAATTATTGATGAGGGGGCATCTACATGTATTATGTCGATGAGTTGCTGGAAAACTTTAGGATCTCCACCCTTGTTGTGATCTTCGATGACATTAAAAGCATTTGATGGATGAATATACACCCCATATGGGATTTTAAGTAACTTGCAAGTCGAACTGGGGGGCAAAACAGTAGAAATTGATGTTGAAGTGATCGACGGAAACCTTGATTACAACATCCTACTGGGAAGGCCTTGGATATATGCTATGGTTGCGGTTGTGTCGACCTACTTCAAGAAGATTGCATTTCCCTTCCAAGGAGGTATTACAATCATCGACCAACAAACATTCCTCGTCAACAGTTCACAAGTTACGGGAAGCATTCCGATGATCCATGGAAGCCCTCATTCGCTTCAAAATATCGGAGTAGGTCTACTAAAAGACCCTACATTGATGGGGACTTTTTCCCTACCGCCTCCAAACAATCTGGCAGAAGTGGCCACGGTGGGGACCTGCAATATGGTATCTTCTAGATTCAGAGGATTCCTGAACATTTTGACAGCATGGATCATCACCATTTTAGAAATATTGTAGCAATCAATTTTCTTGGCCTGGGGGGCAAACCCAAATCAATGCTCATCAGGCGTTTGGATAGATAGGTCTAAGGAATATGGCACCCCTTCAGATCCTTTGTCACAAGTACATTATACAGACGAAGAAATTGTTCAGTCGGGGCACCATGGGAAGATTACCACCCTCGTTCCCATCTTCCGAATTGTAAGGAAGATAGTTCCAGTGACCTTAATCATCCTTCAGTTTTTTATTTTCTATCAAATATTGTAAATATGGTGGATTATGAGGATAGTTCTTTTACAGTGTCAACCTCATTAAAAAAATGAAACAACTCCTTTTCCAAATCGAGTCTTTGATTACAATCTCATAAAATCCAAGTCGAGTCTTTCAAAGAACTCGAAGGTAAACCTTCATTCCAACCACCTTGTTGAATGCAATGAAGCTTGGGGGGCATGCACCTCGATTTTCGTTATTATTTTGGGGGCATGCAAACTTATCGTGAGCAGTGTTACCGCAGGGTTCAAGCTCGTTAAAAAATAAACCCGTCGCGAGCAGTTTTTATGTGGAGTTCAAGCTCGTTAAAAATTAAACATAAGCAGTGAGAAAACGTTCCCCCGAAGTTTAAGCTCATTAAAAAATGAACCAATTTCCAGTAAATAACCATTTTGAATGCATTATCATTAGCTTTTGAGCCCTGGCCATGTTCTCATCATCACCTCCACTCTGTTTTAGCTGATCATTCACCTCCATTTGATTGTTTACCCCTTTTGAGGAACAGATGCGAAGAGTGATCCTGTTAGCCATCCTTGTGACACTGTCGTGACTGGAAAATTCCAAACCTTACCTGGAACCAGCTGCTACCTGAAATTATCACTCGTTCCTCAAAAGCGAGTCTCCTTTAAGCTCTTTTCACCTGACTCGTAAAATATGAAAAGATTGCCGAGCGATTGGCCTCTCCATCTCGTTAAAGCAACCAAAAGTGTTATCCCTCCTCTAGATTTTAATCTTTTTGGACCTGAGGGATTATTACACAAAAAGATCGAGTGCTTGTCTTGTTCGGCTCGTTAAAATTACCAAAAATTCATCCCTTTCGTATTATTTTATACTTTTTCGGACTTAAGGGATTATATGATGAAAAAGGATTATTGGAGTTTCATTTACGTCCCTTTCAGACTCTCTAAAATTGAAAAGGATCGAGTTATCTTTGTCGTTAAACTCGTTAAAACCGAATAGCGACAAACTTGTCCATACAGACAAGAACGAGTTTCATTGTCGCTAGGCTCGTTAAAATATAGCAACGAGTTTGCCCGAAGGGAAAATTATAGAACAAGCATATGTTATCCTCCTCAAGCTTGACAAAAATAAAGAGGTACTGGTCAGCAATGACTGGGGAAAAATTGGGAAGAAAACTTGAAGAAACTTTATTGGTAGCAAGTCGCTCTTGAACATGACACTTTCACTCCGCATCCGAGTCGGGTTAGGTTGTTCCGTTCACTGGTCATATCACCATTGGTCCATCACACCATCCATATTTGGGGTTAACGCTGCCAATCCATGTCAGTGTCAGCGGTATGTTCAATAGAAGTCGCTCAGAGAATTCACCTGTGTCTCATCCGCTGCAATACATTCATGCTCCATTCTTTCATGACCGCCACCTTGAACCCTATATCATCAGATCGTTTTCACCTCCAAAATCATTTACTCCGTTCTATGTCATAGATGTGGGATTCATTAAGGCCCTCCTACAGTAGGTCGCTTCTTGTCGACATCAACTCATTATCCAGGAAGTCGACTTAGGAACAATCCTTTCAGTACTTTGAAGCTTGCATGCCTCAATGGCAAGTTTCTCACCTTCAGTGATAGGTTTATATCAATGGCCTTCGATCGAAATATTTTGCGAGGTGTTTGACGCCAAGTCCCTTATTCACACCACACGAATTGTACTGTAGTACCTTGAGGGTCATCATCATTATCGGTGATTCCTCTCGCAACTGTTAATAGCTTACATCATTGGCTGGTAATTAGGTAATGTCATTCCATGTTCGACTCCAGAACATCTTTCACATGGATCGACTTGTACTCCGAGTGAAGATTGAACGAGTTTGAAGACCCCGGATCTAGTTTCATCCATCCGGGTTGTGATATATTCAGGAAAATAAAGACATCAAATGTACATTGTTGTTGCACAGATGATCATCTGAATCAAAGGATGATGACTCTATTAGAATCATCAATGTCCTGCACAGAAGGTTGTCTGTCTTATGTACATGAAAATGAATTTATAAAGTTGAGCATGGGAATGCCCGCCTTAGCTAGATCATGAAAAATATTATGAAGATAATTTATTTTATTGTATCTTATTACAAGTCGCCTTCCAGCTCGAAAAAACTTTTGGATCCTCATGATAAAGTATTTCACCCGACATCAAAAGATTAACGACCTCATGCTTTAGGGGGCAACTGTTATAGACATTTTTGGGCACTGCAACCCCAATCATACATGTTCATAAAATAAGGGCTCCTAAGTCCCTAAAAGTGTTGTTCCATACCCTAAAATAACAAGGTCAGTTGATTACATCATCTCCCAGAAGTTCTCCACATGAAACTACTCAGTACTAGTCAAAACTGGACCATACAGGTTGCTCAGTGCTAAGGGTGCGATGCATCCCACTTGCCCAGTGTAAAGGGTGTGATGCATACTGAAAAGCCCTTCTGTAGGGTGCAATGGGCGAGAGTGGACAAATGGCAGAGATAGTTTGCAAGGTTGATGATCACAAAATCTTCCAGAAACTTCACCTATGACACTTGCCTCTCTGAATTCGCCCAGGGATGCGTAAGAGATCATCAATATCCAAGTGGAATCAAGAACTATTAGAGAGAGGAAACTAATAAAAATCCCAGAAGCTGACTCACCCCCCTGCAATCATCTATATATGGATCCCTCATCCCAGAGATCCGGAGGCTGGAACTTTGTACCTTGTAAGGAAGTGTTGTTGGTTTCTTATTGGAATATCATAGTGCTGGGTGATCTAATCTTTTCATGAGGTGAAAGAAGGGCTTTCATGCTGGAGGATGACGCTGGGTCAGAACAATTGGTTGTAATCCTCTTTGCTATTCTTGATATTAATAAATCTATTCAAGTTTTCCTCCACATTCTTGTATGTTTGATGATATATGCATTTGTGTGGTCAATATATATTTGGTCCTATATTGTTTATGATTGTAGATCTCTGTTCTTCGATAGCATTATGCTGCTTTGATTCCACGGGTGTTCTTTGAAGCTGGGTAGACGAAGGAGAAGTGGAAAGGATCTGCCAGAAGGGAGAGGAACCGAGCAAGGAACCAAGAGCAAGACTGAGGTTGGTGTCCTTCATTCCACTCTTATCTACTTCTCATAAAGGAAAACGAAAGTAGTTTTTAGTTTGTTTGTTTCTAAGATAGCTACCAGTCTTAGTGGGACTAGCAGCTCCGAGTGGACACTAGATTTCCCGATAACACCCATCTTCAAAGGGGGAACTCCTCGCCTTTATAGGGAGGCTAGATTAACCTACTGTTAGGCAATTTAGTTGCTTAAATTATTTTTCATTAAATTATCAACTAGGGATACTCGTAAGCTTGTGATGACGCCAACAAAATATATGCACAAGTAGGCAATTAACTGTGAAACTAAAAGTCTATGATTCAAGATGCAGTAAGTGAAGGAAGAGGCTCCTAATTTAGGAGGTCTTGTTTATCCTTCCCCATAGTACTTTCCTCAAGAAGAGAAACTAAAAAGCATCAATATGTGATGTATAGAAAGCAAGAGAAGAGGCTCCTAATTTAGGAGGTCATAGTTGTCCTTCCTCACAATTCTATTATAACAACATTACCATTGCGTCAAATTGTAAACTCAAAAATAACTTGAAATAAAGAAAAGGAAATGAATTTTAATTATTGTTCAGACCAAATAGAAGGAGAGCCTAACCTAGACTCTTGGTTGTCCCCTCATATTCTGATTATAGCTCACCTAAATTCATTCATTAATAATGAAACATATTCAAACATCTAAGTAATTAAATGAAAATAAAAATCTATAATGAAATAAAATGTTTCTTTGGTCCTTTTAGAGTGAGATCAATTCTCTTAAGAACAAAGTGACAAACCATTCCATAAATTCCTATACTACATTAAGACAAGTTATATCTAAAAGTATAGAAAGAAAACTTTATTTTATTCCATCATAAATTAGGATACATTCTCCAAGAGTCCTCCCCTTTGGAATGGAGGAGGTACTCCTATTTATACAAAAACATAGCAACTAACTCATTAATGGAGATCCACTAATCCCTCCTAGATCCATAAATCCTTCATATAGTTACAACCAATATGAGACACATATTCCTTCATCCATGATTTTTCTCCATGAGATATTCTTGACCCCTATCCCAAATCTCCTTCAAATCTTCAAGAGAATTCGAATTTGAGTCTTGGAGGCCACATAAGAGTGTCTTTGAACCTTACAAATCACCTACACATGTCACCAAACTCCTTCCACCTTTAGGTATAAGCAAATACATGTTATTTTTCTAACATTTAATCATAAATTCACTTTAAATACATAAAATAAATAAATTTGGAAAATGAAGATATGAACCCATATGGTAATGGAAATATAGGGTTATGTAATGATAATGTGATGAAATGAGGTAAAAAAATGAGGATAAAGGTGAAAATGGAGTGAAAATGTATGTTAATTTGGCGGCCCAACACCTACACTATCGGTTTTGAGCTACACCATGAGAATTCGTCAGTTTATACTTTTAATGAAAATATGGGTAAATTTGTTCTTACTCTTCTCGATGAGGAAAAAGCCATAATCCATGATAAACCATTTGTGACAAATTTTCCCAAAGATTTTAATGTCATTTGGAAGATGTACTTTGATGGTGCTTCCTCCAAGGTAGGATCAGGTGTGCGGGTCATTTTAATACCATCATCTTAGTAGAATGCCACCTTTTCTTTCAAGTTAAGTTTTGAAACTACCAACAATATAGTCAAGTACAAAGATTTAGTACCGAGATTAGAAACAACCTGTAAGCTTAATATTAAAAATTTATCAATCTTTGGAGACTTTGAATTAATTATTAAACAAGTGACTAATAAGCGCCAAATGAAACACCCTGACTTACGTGCATACAAAAATCAATTTTGGGATCTTATTGATAACTTATTTTATGCAATTAATTTCACTACCATACCTAGGGAGAAAAATCAGTTAGCAGATGTCCTTGCCACACCACTGTTGCTACTTTTGTACCCCCCACTTAGTCAAAATTGAGGTTCGAAATAGAAACCCTCCACTAACCGTCAATCCCTGATAATGTCAAACATTGGCAAGTGTTTGAAGATGATCACGAGATTAGGAGATTCATTGAATTTATGGGTGAATTATGAAAGTAATATGTAGATGAAGATAATGAAGAAGGCCAAGAAGGTTTTGATGCATCGCACCTCAAAGCTAAAATTAGTAAACACGTTAGGGAAATTCTGAGGTTTAAAATGGGCCTCCTAAGAAAAATGTACAACCAAAATAAACTTGATAAGAACCAATACGATTCAATATTATGTTATCAACCATGGAGGATGATTCACCATTTTTGGAGTAAAAAAGTAAAAAGAGTAAAAAATAAAAAAATAAAAAAACTACTTTTTCAACTCATACTGTCAACTTATCTCCCAAAGGTTTTACTCAAATTTCAAGTGGGAGTATTTGTTGGATGAAAAAATTAATTATTCATCCAAGGAGTACCCATGTTGCATACTTTTGATGGAACCTTATACACAAAAAATGAGAAATACATTAAAAAAGTTGATTGTAATCACATTTTTCATGTATTTCTAATTTTTCGTTTAGTAGGTTACATCGAAAGTATGTAACATGCATAGTCCTTGGATGAGGAATGAAACTATGCACCGAATGAGTGTTTCTTCTTGAAATTTGAGTAAACCCATAGGGAGATAAGTTTAAAATACAAGTTGAAAAAATAGTTTTTTCTTTTTTTCCCTCTAAACTTTGATGATGTAATCTAATCTTATTTTGTTACTTCCACTATTATTCTATAATTTCCTTAGGAGGCCCATTTTAGACCTCAAAATTCACCTCATGAAACTTTATGTAATAAAAAAATAAATACATCCCTAGGGGGATTATTCCTTTAGAAATAATCTTGTATCACAACGATGATCTTTAAAATTCATCTCTTAAACACCCTAGCATAGATACAGAACCTATGAACATTTCCCATGAACAGGAAATTAAATCAATTAATTTATCTCTAGATCTTCCTTTAGAAGTTAGAGAACAATATATTGGCCTTTTATCCAAATATTTTGACATTTTCGCTTCGTCTTACAATGATCTCAAGACTTAGGACCAAAGTATTATTGAGCATCACATACCACTAAAGGAAGGTGTTAAACCTTTCAGACATAATCTCTGACATATCAATCCTCTTCTACTTCCCCCCATTGAAAAGGAAATCAAGAAACTCCTTGATGCTAAAATAATTTTTCCCTTACATTATTCTAACTGGGTGGCCAATTTGGTTCCAGTTAGGAAGAAGAAGAGTGAAATTAGGTTGTGCATAGATTTTGGAAACGTAAATCGAGCTTCACTAAAACATAATTACCCATTGTTGAAAATTTATAGCATCCTCCAATGAGATGTAGGTTCAACTTGCATCTCAATCATGGATTGATTTTCAATGTATAATCATATTGTTGTCCATAAGGACGATATGTATAAAACAACCTTGACCACCCCCAGGGGAACCTTTATGTATCAAAATATGCATTTGGTCTGATGAATGGAGGAGCTACTTTCCAGAGAGAAATGGACATTGATTTTTCCGAATAAAATGCTCACTTTATAGTCATATATTCAGATGACATGGCTATCTTTTCCCAAATCAGTAAGTTGCATTTAAAATATCTAGAAACAGTTTTTGAAATGTCTTAAATACAGCTTGTCCTTGAATCCCAAAAAGTCATTTTTTTCTATGACCAAAGGCAAGTTATTAGGGCATATTGTTTCTCAACATGGGGTCAATATTGACCGAGAAAGAGTACATACTATTCAAAAATCTCTCTTCCTCGTACTAATAAATAGGTACAAACCTTCTTGGTAAAAAATAACTTTATTCACAAATTCATCCCGAATTTTCCTAAAACTATAAAAACTATAAATAGAAGGCTCAAGAAAGGTAATGAAATTAAGTGGAGTGAGGAAGCAACATATTCCTTTTATAGAATTAAGCAATATATAATGGAAGCACGAATTCTTATCATTATTGATTATAAAAAGGATTTTATCATTTTCCATTTCGCCTCACAACACACTATTGTTGTTGTTCTTCTATGGAAGAACCAACAAGGTTATGTCTAGCTTGTAGTGTTTTTTAGAAAAGCTCTATAGTCCTCAAATCTCAAGTATAACATTATCGAAAGGAAATATTATGCTTTGTTCAAAACATTGAAGGAATTTAGGGAATACATCTTACCATCTAGGCCTATCGTTTACCTTCCCCACCCAATAGTAAAGGATATTTTGTTGCAGCATGACACTAAAGGTAGACAAGGAAAGTGAATAGCAAAAATCCATGAATATGACCTAGAACTAAAACCCATTAAAATTGTAAAAGGCTAAGGACTGACCAAATTATTGACAGAAGAAAATTTTGATGCATTGGGAATTAACCAATATACTCTTGTGACACCAAGTAGAGCAGTTGAAGAAGAGGAGGATAAGTAACAATTTTTGTTACCTCATTTAAACCATACCACAATCAACCCGAACTTTTCCTTGTCTTAGTGGTATAAGGACATTATTAGCTATCTTCAGACTCTTCAGTTGCTTAGTCACCTAAGTAAGTTTGATTGACATTATTTAAAATTAAAAGTTGCAAAATATTTTATCATAGATGGTATATTATATTGGAAAGACCCATCAGGTGTCCGGATCAACTGTATATTACCCACACAAGTTAATTACTTGATGACTCAACGCCATAGTCGCTTGTGTGGTGTTAGTTTCACTTGGAATTCCACTGCTCATAGGATCCTCAAAAGTGGCTTGTATGGCTAACTCTATTCAACAATGTGAATAAAAAAGTGAGAGCTAGTCATCAACGCCAAACATTTGCTGGTAACCATAAGCTAGTTTCCTTACCTTTAAATCCTATCATAACTGAGGCCCCTTTTCAGCAATGGGGATTAGACTTTATTGGTGAAATTCATCCCCCTTATAGTAGCCAGTATCGCTAGATTATCATGGCCACTAACTATTTCCCTAAATGGGTCAAGACCATTCCATTGAAGAAAATCATTGATACAATTTTCATGGATTTCCTAATAGATAATATATTCTCACATTTTAGTTGCCCACGAAAAATCATTGTGGATAATGCTAAGCCTTTCTTCTCAACAAACTTTCGTTGTGATAACTACGAGGTCAGGCTTGGTCATTCAATGACCTATTATCCGTAAGGAAATGGGATTTCTCAATCAACCAATAAAAACATTATGAAAATATTAAATAAATCTCTTTGTTAAAATATGGTGTATGGGCATACATGATAAGCACAAACAAGTTCATTGTTACCTCCCATTTTCATTTAGGAGATAAATGAAGAACCAATCAAATGATCTCCTAAATGTAAAATGGAAAGTAGCAAAAGGTAAATCTAAATAACTAAGAAAACTTATGTTTTAATTGTCTAAATAAGGCACATTTGAAGACACATCTACAAGGTCAAACAAGTCAGATAGAAAAACTTTATCGCAATGAAATGAATGAATATGCTGGGGCTATGAATGCTCACTAGTAGCGGAAGGACGTTTGGTGTCAATTACCATGAAGGGGTGTTCTTAGAAAATCATATGTTTAACCTATTTTTAGCATGGAAATTATTTACCAAAAAGCATGATGTGTTTCCTGGGTTATTTGAATCATGTGAGTTATATTATACTTTCAACATTAATTCCATTTTCCCTAAATAACATAACTAGCATGGTCTTGGTTTCGCTATTACTTGACTTATTTGGACTTTCTGTGGAATATCATGCAACCATACATTGTAGAGTTGTTTTTCTTCTACATGTGTATAAAGGAGAGTAAAACAAATTAATAAATAACTCAAAGAAAACACTATATGTACATTATAAAGAGAAGAAGAGAATGAATAGATGTTTGGCTTAACAAAAGTATACTCTCCACGTCCATTGTTAACTCAATGCCATTAATTCATCCAAAATAGAACATGTCCATTATAAACAAATAATACTTTCTTCATATTTTAATTCCTTAACAGACAATTAGCACAATTTACTTTAAGTCCAAAACACATAATTCACTAAGGTATTTAAACAATAAGCTTATATAGGTTAATAATATTTACAATTTTTACAAAATAAATACCACAAACATAGTCCCTTGTTTATAGAGTGGCTTAATCACAAAAACCTATCAATCAGATAGTTAAACTGTGCCTCCCCTCAAATCATCTAAGTTTGCAAAATGTGTGCTTCCCACAACCTCTCCTGCACGCACATCCTAAACCATATTGTAAATTCTTGGCAAAGAGCCAATTTGTCTCCAATCCTTCTTATGTGTACCTCCATTTATTCCATCAAACACAATAACCCATATAATTTCCCACAGATGGTTTCATGCCCCACACCGCGTCCACCTAGAGCATGTCCCATTTTCTGAAGCACATAGCTAATTCACCCTCAAACTATTATGGATAATTGTTTAAGATTGAAGGATTCTAGTCCCTTTATATCGATTTTAATCATTCTGGGTCTTTTTCATAATTGATTCCCTAACTTTTCATATCACATCTCTAAACTCTCATTCAATCCTTAGCCCATACAAAATATGTTATTATATATAAATTTCCCATCCAATAGCCTATCGTCATCATTCCTAGTGACACTCCCTAGCCCAATGAAAGGCACTCAGTCTACGTTCTTGATCCTCCACAAGGGAATATCATCCCCTGATCGAGCCTGTTGTTATCAACTACACTCACCCCTAACCTCCCAAAATAATAAGTCTAATTTATATAATTTCACTTTTTAATATTTATTTAAATCAGGAGAGCATGGTATCAAATGCACAAATATTATTTTTGATCATGTGCTTTCTTAAAATTAGGAGTTCACAACAACCCATCGGGTCATGACTTGTGTAGATTTTTAACCACATGAATATCCTCGATGACCTTAAGTTTCTATGAGCTTTCCAAAATCATATTGTTCGGTGCATAATAAATGTACCAAGCTAAACAATTTAAACATTGAAATGGGAACTATAAACTCGAAACAGGAACTCTGGCCAAAAAAACCCCAAAAAAACATCAAAAACAATGCTAGAAACAAAAATTGTGTATACTGGAACGATGGGTTTTTTTAGGGTTAATTTTGAACATGTTTTAAAAATGGTAGTGAAAATGAAATTTTCGTGCAAAAAACACCCTGAAAACGAAAAGTGTTGATACTGGAACGATGTTTTTTTTTAGGGTCAATTTTCAACATGATTAAAAAAAGCTAGTAAAACCAAATTTTTATGTGCAAAAAAATAGTTGTTTATGAGGAAGTAAACACACTAACGTTTTTGGTAGAATAACTTTTTTCTTTCCTAAGTATAAATTCAACATGTTTTAGTAATGACCATAAATATAAAATAATGGGATCTGAAGTACATTAAAATTCTATTAGTTTTCATCCATGTTGTTAAACATATAATAACATCACACTAAAGATTGCTAAAATTCTAATTGTTTTCAACCATAACATTAAAGATACAAAAAAAAATGGAATTTTTTCAACCATAAAATTAAAAAACCATGACCTTATGAACAAATTACATGACTAAATTAATCAAATGTCATTATTTGTATATTGAATGAAACATACATTATATCTCTAATTTAATGTGGCATTGTAGATATTCTAAACAATAAAAATCATCATAATTAAGACATATAATCCAACAACATAACAATGACTCATAACTTCTTATTTAACACCATATGGAAATCAAAATTTTTATTTCAAGATACGATGCAAACATCAATTATATAAATTGTCTTAGAAAATTATTCAAAATCACTCATATTTTATTGCACACCATCAGAATTTACATCTTCAGATGAATTACTAGATGCAGATGAAGATGTTCTATATTCTTCTATTTCATCAACTAGTGCCCCATCTAAGTCAACATGTGTTCCCACCATTTCAGGTTTCAAAATTCTTCTAGATCTATGATTGGTTTTAGCAGATTCCCATCTCAACATTGTTCCTTTCAGTAACAACATTTTCAGAATCTCTATTGTCTTGAAGCGAAGAGTTCCTCTCTTTGTTAAATTGAATTAGTAAACAAGTATGTCAACATCCTCCAATTTTAAGAGGTCTGTGCGGAGCGATTTATATTGGTAACCGTTATTCTTCTCTTTCCACCGTTTTTTTGTCAACTACCATCTTTGGCTTAACACACCATTGAATGGGTGTGTATTTGTGGCATACCAATGTACTTCAACACCTGTAACATCCTCATTTTCTATAAATACCTTTATAACATTAGCAACCCATAATGGATAGCCATTGGGATCTCCATCTGTTAGCACTGCGATCATGAAACCCTCCTTAATATCATGTACTAAACCCCTTTAAAGGTCTTCGATGGCTTCACGTTGTGCACAATATCTTCTGGAACCAATACACATCTCTCTTTCCTCTGTCTGTGAAGAATTAATAATACCTTGAGATTGTTGATGTTCAATAATGTTTATTTCCTCATGCTCATTTGACACATTTTGTGGCCAAATAAATGGATTTTTCAAGGGTATACTTCATTTGTTGTTGTTGAAATGATATCACTTTGATTATTGAAAAATTGCTCCCACCAAACTGAATCAACAATGTCAAAGTACTCATATGTATATCTAATGCATTTTTTAATTTATTCTAGGCAATCAAAAAAATTTATATCTCTATTCTGTCTGTGTGCATTATGAACTTCACCAACTAATTGTAATAACAATATTTTTTATGAAAATATTGGATGACCTGGAATGAACTTCAAAAATTCGAAACCTAATGACAGTGCCCATTTTGCATTAGTTGAATACTTCTTGCCCCATATTAGTGTTTTCCCCTCAATTTTTTGATACAAAATTGATGTTGGAAGCTAATGTCATTAAGTTGTTCAATGCATTTCTCCCACCATGTGATCCCAGAATAAACCTTCGCATGTCAAAATTTTCTTCCAACACATCAAAAGTAGGCTCTGGCATGTATGATTTCTTAATACAGTCAATTAATGATGGCAAGCTCCCAACTTCCTTCCTCCTTAATGTGACTGAAAAAACGACTGAACATTTGATCAATATGGTCATGAGTGTGCCCAACAAGAAGGAAACCAACCTTTACCTTCTGAAAAATTCTCAATTCAACAAGCATGTTTAGATATCCAAAAACAACCTAATTTTTGTTTTCACGGCAAGTGTTGTCGAATTGTAGATACCAAACTTCAGGAATATTACCAGACCAATGAGAAAGCACATCATGAATTATGGTTATTGTCATATTTGCATCATTATGAATATTTGGAGCTCTAAAGTACACCCTTGGCAAAATTTTCTCATTGAAGACCATACAACTGACCAAGTGATATTGAATAAAATTTTCCTCCTGTAAATTTTTGGGTGTGTGAACAAAATGTGGTAAAAGTGTTTTCTTCTGGTCCATACAATCAATTATCAAACCCAAATATTATTCGAATTATCATAACACTTCTTTTGATGCTAGTACAACTTTTTCCTTTCACTTGTTTGTTGTTCATGACGCTCCTGAAGTTCTTTGACAATTGAATCTACATAATCTAAAAAAAGGCCATTAAGAAATACATTTTCATAGTTGATGACTATACAATTTTAAAAATTAAAGTTATGAATGCTTACCTCTTTCTGACCCTTCACATTTGTCCATTTTTAATTTAAGAGAAGCACATGTATTGCAAATCCCCATCCTTGTCTTCTTAGGAATACAAACATTGTTGAATTCTTTCTTCCATACGATCCCAAAATATTGATATGTAATAAACTGACCATGTCCCTCAGCACCTTCTGCATATTCTTTGTATAAGTTGTTGATTTATCGTCTTGAAAAATTAGGTGGAATATGTATTGTCTCACTATTTGGCATACATTCTCCATGCTTTGAAAAGAAATATTTCATCCATGACATTGTAGTATTTGATAATGGCCCAAACTGTCATTTATGACGTACTTATGAATAAAATGTGGGATCCTTTTCCAAATTTTCTTGGATTCTCGAGAGACAAAAATTACCCATCGAATGAAACATTTTGAAAGCCTTTCTATAGATAGATAAAGACCCAATTTGATAATCATAACCTGACAATGTAGATTGCATGCACCCAACTACATATGAATTTTGCATGATTTTATTCATTGACAAATATCTCTTCCTTTTGTCTAATGCAAATTTGAAATCCATATGTTTCAATCAATATTTTTGACAACATTCACTTGAAATGAGAGCGCTAATAGAACTTCTTCTTGTCAGATATTCTACTTTACCCCTTGTATAACTAGAAAATCTTGCATTGATACGAAAAGGTCTCCTCCTACTCCGCGATACAATATTTCTTGGCAACATCTCCATCATTGGATCATCATTTGTATAAGCATTTTCATCATCATTCCAAGGAATGTTATCCACACTATGATCAGCTGTGATTTTCAAATACTGACTTGGAGGATACTCTTCATCTTCCCCTTCTTCAGCACTATTGTCATAGTCCTTAGAATTGGGATTAAATGGAAAATTTGACTCTATGTTTATTGGATATTCTTCCTCATGTGCATTGTCAGTGTTGCTCTCATAGTGCATAGAATTAGGACTACGTCGAAAATGTGACTATTTACTTACTAAAAAAGCTACATCCTATCATTTGTCATTGCTACTTTCATAGTCCTTAGGATTAGGACTACGTGCTTCATCCTATCCTTCATCACTACTGCTCTCATAGTCCATAGGATTAGGACTAAGAGGACATTGTGACACTCCATTCTTTTGAAAAAATTTATCATGCTCTCATCACTACTACTCTCATAGTCCATAGGATTAGGACTAAGTGGACACCATGACACTCCATTCTTTTGAAATTGTCATCACACTCTTCATTGATGTTGCTCTCATAGTCCATCGAATTAGGACTAACAGGACACCGTGACACTCCATTCTTGAAAATTTTCATCATGCTCTTCATCATTACTGCTCTCATAGTCCACAGGATTAGGACTAAGTGGACACTGTGACACTTCCTTCTTTTGAAATTCTTCATCATGTTCTTAATCACTGCTACTTTCATAGTCCATAGGATTAGGACTAAGTGGACACTGTGACACTCTATTCAGTTGAAATTCTTCATCACTATTTCTTTCATGGTCCATAGGATTAGGACTAAGAGGACACTGTGACACTCCATTATTTTGATATTTTTCATCATGCTCTTCATCACTGCTTCTCTCATAGTCGATAGGATTAGGACTAGGTGGACACCCTGACACTCCATTCTTTTGAAATTCGTCATCATGCTCTTCATCACTGTTGCTCTCGTAGTCCATAGGATTAGGATTAAGAGGACACCGTGACACTCCATTCTTTTGAAAATTTTCATCATGTTGTTCATCACTGTTGTTCTCATGGTCCTTAGGAATACGACTAAGTGGAAACCGTGACACTCCATTCTTTTGAAATTCGTTATCATGATCTTCATCACTACTGCCCTCATAGTCCATAGGATTAGGACTAAGTAGACACTGTGACACTCCATTCCTTTCAAATTCGTCATCATGCTCTTCATCATTGCTACTCTCATAGTCCATAGGGTTAGGACTAAGTGGACATCGTGACACTCCATTCTTTTGAAATTCTTCATCATCCTTATCATTGTTGCTCTCATAATCCTTAGGATTAGGACTAAGTGGAAGAAATGACTTTCTATTCATAGTGGAAGAAGTTCCGTTATATTCATCAATATGAATAGAATTGTTACGTGATGAAGATGTTGATGCTTCACAAAGCAAAACTTCACTATCAGAAGAATCCATCCCTTTCAAATAGAAGAGGTTGAATGATACAAATGCAGATTCTCCTAATGATATTATATAGCTTAAAGAATGAAATTTTCCCTCCAAAAATTTTGTTTCATGTATTTCCCTCCATTATTTTATTCTACAATTTATTGAACAATTTTAACTAATTTTTTTTTATGAAATTTAAAATTGTAAACTAAAACTTTTACCTAAATTAATTTAATTGTTAAACTATATAATATTTACTAGACAATCGCATGTTTTTTTTAATTTTTATAATACCTTCGAAAAAAAATTAATCCCACATTCATCGTGCTGTAAAAAATTCCATAATATTCACTTTATCATAGTTTCCTATATCGCCATAGCAAAATTAACATGTTAATTTTTTTTAAAACAAATTAATCCCACATTAACCGTACGTTAAAACATTTCCGTAATTTCACCTACATAATAAATTTCATTATCACTATTACTCACATCACATCAAGGTTTTCTGAGGTTCGTTAAAAGATTTTGAGCAAATTTGTGGAGAAGCTACATTGCTATCAAATACATATTCACCGAAGGATTCTTGCATTTGAAAGATTAGTTAATTTTTCTGCTTTGCAAATTTTAAAATTAAATAAGTTTAATGAAGTTTAATTTGTTATTTTACATTAAACGTTTTTGTCGGACAAATTTACCCACTACGTTCGCAGTGGACATCGTGGGCCCGGTAATGCTCATGGCAACCAAATAGGCCCATAGGTTAGGGGCGGTGGGGCTAGCTACCTGACACCCCACCCCACCCTAGTGGCCCAACCGCCCACAAGGGTGGTGTGGCGATTCCTGAAATCGGCTACCACCCCTATGGGCCGTTGGGCCGTCAGGGTGGGGCGAGGGTTGTTCGCAGCCCCTGCCCCACCCCAACAGCCCAACAGCCCGCAGAGGTGGAAGTTAATTCCTGGAATCGCCACACCACCCCAGCGAGTCGTTGGGCCGTCAAGGTGGGGCGGAGGTTGTCCATTGTCCTCCGTCCCACCCCCGCAGCCGAACAGCCCAAGGTATGGTGGGGTGGGAATGAATCGCCCCACCACCCCACTGGTCATTGGGTCGTCGGGGTTGGGCGGAGGGCTACGAACAACCCCCGCCCCTCCCCAGCGACCCAATAGCCCACGGGGTGGCGGGGTGATTCCCGAAATCACCCTGCCACCCCGCGGGCCTTTGGGCTGCTGGGGTGGGGCGAGGGATGTCCGCAGCCCTCCACCCCACCGTGATGACCTAATGGCCCACGTGGTGGTGGGGTGATTCCCGAAATTTCTGCGCCACCCAGCGGGCCGTTGGGCCGTCGGGGTGGGGTGGGGCTGGGGTTTGGGACAGGGGGCGGTTGTTGGGCCGCCAAGGTGGGCTAGGGGGGTTGGACCCAACGGCCAGCTCGGTTGGTCGGCCGATTTTTAGGGTGCAGCGGTGGGGTGATGTATTTTTAAATTTCTTATTTATTTATTTTAAATTGTTATGGTTTAGAAAATTAATTGTCATTTATCATTTTCGTTGTTAGTTTAAGTTATTATTTTTTAGTGATTTACTAATTTATATGTGTCTTTTTTCAGGAAAATGGCATCGAAGATTTCTGTGAATATTTCTGGACCAAAGAATCTTAAAGGTGGATCTCCAATAAAAATTGTTGAACAAACCCCACCTATCTTGATGGCTACAAATATTTCAAGTGCCTCAAATGATAAGAAGATGATTTCATACTAGAAGAAATCAAAATAAGTGAAAATTCCATCAATTTTCTGGTATGTGAAAGAACGAGAAAGCCAAAATGTGTAGATATATCAATATGTTGATATACCTAATGATAATGGAATTTATGAGGTGATGGGAAAATTCATAGACATGTGTTCGGTACTGGACAATGAAGTTGTTTACATACTTACAAAACTGCCCAAGTCACATGAAAGGATTAAATACTAGTTATCATATTCATTGTATGACACAAGAGAGGTATCTACAAAGTTTTGTAAGCAAATCGTAAATGAGATGACACAAAACATCGTAAGTATTATTATTTATATTTGTGTTTTGTGTTCTTGTAACTCTCTTACTATATTTTTATAGCTTTTTTTTAATTGACATATGATATTTTGTTTGGCAAAATTGTTTTGACCTTAGGATCTGAAAAATATACACAGGAAACTACAGTCCTTCCTCTCTCTGTAACTTCTTACGAATTTCAATCTGATGCTCAAAACAAAACTTATGACTATTTTCCCCAAGTCACCTGTTTGGAATGTATTTCAGGAGTCTATAAAAAGGCCAACTTCCTCAGATCATATCTCCGCAAATATAGCACGAAAAGCTCTAAAATTCGAACCCTCGGTTCAGAACGATTTTGGCCCAAACGGGTTTTTTTTTAGCGTCTGAAACGTCATAGAAAAAAGCTATAGCACAAATTACACGATGACTTGTTTGGAGCAGTGAAACCCTAGAATTCAAACCTCTGATACCAAATGTTATGAAACCAACTCACGAAAAGATAGAAAAGATAGATCAACGCCTTATAATTTAGCCTCTTTGAGGGGGCAACTTCCTTTACATTACACAAATGAACAATTCTTTGATGATACAAATGAAAAACCTCCTTTCTATATATAGGAGTCTAAGGGGTCATAATATAATCAGAGCCGACATAACAATAATAATTTAAGGGCATAATAATAACAATAGTTGGCTTCTATGGGGCACAATAGTAACAATATGGGGACTACATGGGTACAACAATATAATAAGGGGGTTGTACTAATAACAATAAGGGGTTACACTAGTAGTATATGGGCCTGGGGCATGTTAGGCCCCTATACTACTAGTGTAACCCCTTATTGTTATTAGTACAACCCCCTTATTATATTGTTGTACCCATGTAGTCCCCATATTGTTACTATTGTGCCCCGTAGAAGCCCACTATTGTCATTATTATGCCCTTACATTATTATTGTTATGTCATCTTTGATTATATTATGACCCCTTAGACTCCTATATATATAAAGGAGGTATTTTCATTTGTATCATCCAAGCATTGTTCATTTGTGTAATGTAAAGGAGGTTGCCCCATCGAAGAGGCTGAATTCTAAGGAGTTTATCTCTCTTTTCCATCTTTTTGTGAGCTGGTTCCATAACATTTGGTATCAGAGCTTTGGATTCTAGGGTTTCGCTACTCCAAATAGGTCATCGTGGCATTTTCACTATAACTTTTTTCTGCGACGTTTCAGATGCCAAAAAAAATCCCATTTGGGTTGAAATCATTCTGAACTGCGGGTCTGAATTTTAGAGCTTTTTTTGCTATATTTACAGAGATATGATCTGAGGAAGTTAGCCTTTCTGTAGACTCTCGAATTACATTCCAAACAGGTGACGTGGAAAATAGTCATAACTTGTGTTTTGAGCATCATATTGAAATTTCGTAAGAAGTTATAGAAATAGGATGAACTGTAGTTTCTTGTATATATTTTTCAGATCCTAAGGTCAAAATAGTGACACGTGGCACTTCATACAAGTTCGCTCTTCTGAAAAGGTATATATTTAGGTCATCTTGGGAGATTGTGCATAACTCTTTCTTGGAGAATCTAAATTCGATCAGACTGGCAGCATTGGAAAGAGGATGCAGAGGGCTACTTCAAGTCGCAATTTTAGAACTTAAAGATGTGAAAGTACATAGTTACAATTGTTTTAAGATCGAGCTCCTAAAATCAAGAAAAAGTGAGATGAGGAAGTTTGATGGCAAGGATCTGGTAAATTGGATACTACAGATGGATAAATATTTTGATCTACATGGTGTACCACTATTACAAAAGGTATGTATTGCATCTTCATATTTAGAACAATATCAATTTTTTTGGTATAAATGGCTTTATTCTCATAAACAACTTGTTACGTGTTCAATTTTCACGAAAGAAATTATAGCACGTTATAAGAATACAAAGAGAAACACCTTCTTTAGAGCAACACCACAACAATTGGAAGAAAAAGAGAAAAAGGGCTTTGTTACAAAGTGGAAAGCAAAATTATGGCAACAAGGAATTCTACCCCTCACAACTATAAAGATAGAAGTGTTGTTTCTCCTAGCCTTCCACAACCTACAAGGGTTACACCACAACAATTGGAAGAAAAAAGAGAAAGAGGGCTTTGTTACAATTGTGATAGCAAATTCACTAAAGGTCATAAGTGTGCTGAGAAGAAATTATTTTACATAGAGTATGAAGATGAGGAAGTAAAGCATCAAGAAACATTAAAAGAAGAGGATATATGCCAAGACCCAACCCCAGAGGAAGAAGAAATGAATCCGACCATATCTTGTAAAGCATTGGCAAGAATTACCACTCCTCAAACTCTCAAGATAGAAGGACATATCAAGAAGAAAAAGGTTCAAGAAGTGAAATATCACATCAAGAAAGAAGAAATGAATCCAAACATATCTTGTAATGCATTGGCCAGAATTACCACTCCTCAAACTATCTAGGTACAAGGACATATCAAGAAAAAAATTGTTCAAGAAGTGAAAGATCACATCGAGCATCAAGAAATGAATTCGACCATATCATGTAAAGCACTAGAAGAAATTACCACTCCTAAAACTCTCAAGATAGAAGGACATATCAAGAAGAAAAAGGTTCAAGCAGTGACAGATCACATCGAGCATCAACACCAAGTTCTCCAACTTTTAAAGTATAATGCCACCTTGGTGCAAAATCGAATGAAACAATAAGTAGATCAACATCGTAGTGAAAAAAAATTTGATGTATGTGATTGGGTATTTTCACTGCTACATCTCAAGCAAGCTATTTATGAGAAGGAAATGTTGGCAATATTATATGCACTTAAGAAATGGTGACCTTACCGAATGGGAAGACACTTCAAGGTAAAAATGGATCATGATAGTCTTAAATACTTTTTAGAACAATTATTATCTTTAGAAGAACAAAAAAAATGGGTCACAAATATGTTGGGTTATGACTTTGACATCATCTATAGAAAAGGGAAGAAAAATTTTGTTGCAGATGCACTCTCAAGAAAGAATGAGGATGTGGAAGCATTGTTTTGTGCTATTTCTATTATCCAACCAGATTGGATAAATGAAGCAAGGGATTAATGGAAGAAGGACGAAGAATTATGGCCACTCATTCAAAAGTTGCAGAAGATCCCAATTCAAACTATATTGCCAGAACTTGAAGAGGAAGGAAAAATCATATTGGAACCTCGATCAATCACAGAAGAAAGAACCCGATAGCTATGAAATCGATCAATTTTAGAGTATCTCGTCAAGTGGCAGAACTTACCCACTGAAGATTCCACATGGGAGGACAAGAATTTTATACAGAAGCATCAAGAACTATTGAAGCGTTGACGACAACACTTTTTGAAGGAGAGGGGCATGTTAGGCCCCTATACTGCTAGTGTAACCCCTTATTGTTATTAGTACAACCCCCTCATTATATTGTTGTACCCATGTAGTCCCCATATTGTTACTACTATTGCCCCATAGAAGCCCACTATTATTATTATTGTGCCCTTAAATTATTATTGTTATGTTGACTCTGATTATATTATGACCCCTTAGACTCCTATATATAGAAAGGAGGTCTTTTCATTTGTATCATCAAAGAATTGTTCATTTGTGTAATGTAAAGGAGCTTGCCCCCTCGAAGAGGCTGAATTATAAGGTGTTGATCTATCTTTTCTATCTTTTTGTGAGTTGGTTTCATAACAAAAATTTTGTTGAAAGCAGTTCAATTAGGTTGGGAGGCATTAATTTCATAGAACATGATATTATGAAAGTTGTCAGCAATTTCTACTCATTGTCATAAGAAGATATGGAAAACAAGAAAAATCTAGTAATTCATGATGCTACAAAACTACATCCAATGGATCAGAAAAAAAAAGGCCTCTAATGGATAAATCTAGCAAAGGTGGACAAGTTACCTTTGAAGACGAGGAAGTTGAAACTGGTAGTGAAGTTTTCGTTACTGAGGATGACATTGGAACTGAAAAGATTCATAAAAGACCAAAAGTAACAAGTCCCAAGAATAAATATGTTCCAATTAATGATGAGAATGTTATGAGGAAGAGAAGTAAAGTTGAATATTTTGAAGTAATCATTACCAACAGTCAAGAACCTAGTGAAACTTCAAAAGAAAGCATAGAAATCATTACACCATGAGATGATTTAGAGGATGGCATTATCAAAACAAAACAAATAGCCATTCGATAGAACTTGACAAAGAGAAACTTAATTGAGGGTGGTCGTACATTTCAGCTTAATGTCAGACAAATCTATAAGGCAAGTGAAGGACAATGTAAATATCAAATCAAAAAGCCACATCATCTGCATGTTCACAACTTGAAGACATTGATGAGGTACAATCCATATGCTCATGTGGTTAATTATGTGCTTCTTGTTGTTGCAGTTCAAGTTCCCAACAAAGAAGCATTTGATAAGTTAAAAAGTTTTGAATACAATTATTATGTGCTTGGGAGGAACCATTTTATAGAAGCTCAAAGATAATTGATGGAGGAATATCCCAATAACCCATGTTTTGAAACAATGAAATGTATCATTTATGTTGGTTTATCAGATATAGAAGCAAAGTTAGTGGCATGGGATCATAATTTAGATAATGAATATAGGATGTCTATGACTTTCATCCAAAGGGTTAGATTTATTCATAGTGAATTTCAAGAAAAATGTGGTGGGGATAGGATAAATGTTACTGTAGATTTCTAAAAGGAATGTTGTATGGAAATAAGCTATCAAATTGAAGAGAAAATCAATTCAAAAGGCAGCAAAGGTGGCAAAGTTAGTGATTTATTTAGAGGTTTTGATAGCTTTTTCTAGTTGGCATTTGGAACTTGAGAGATATGGGAGTTGATTAATGAGATTTTTAGCATGTGGGACAACATTGGCATTAAAAATGAGAAGGTCAAAAGGTCTAAACCATTGATATGTAGCAATAGTAAATCAGGTCCTGAAATGAATCAGCTTCCAGAAGATATGACTATCACACCTTGGAAACCATTGCAAGGAGTGAAGAATGAAAAACTTGTCAAAGCAATATTATCTCGTGTGAGGTCAGGGGAATTATGATTCGAGGAAATCTATGAGGAATTTCAAAAGTAAGTTTGTTGAATTATTTTTATTTATTTCTATATTATAATTTTCTTTTAAATATAACATATTGTTCTTAGTAGTATTTGTTATACATGTCATTATATTAACTTTTTTTTACTTTATCTATGTAGTCAGAAAGTTTACATGAAAATTCAAGAATAAATGGTTAAATTGTTGAATGCAGATAGTTGGGATGATGTTGTATGCAACTATCTAGATTCAAGTTCTACATCAACATTAAAAATATATATATCTTGCATTTAAAAAGGTATGTTGATTTATACATTCATTTTTATTCATCTGTATACTATTTTTAATTTATAACTTACACATATATGTGTTTATTTTATAAAAGATGAATGAGGATGCAAATGGAGCACCAGATAGTTTTAAAACCTTTATTGAAAAAATTAAGATCGAAAGACTGAAGAAGCAACATCTTAAGAATGTTGAACTTGATCCAACTCTTACTTATTTCATTTGGAATGGGCTTGACACTATTCAATATCAAGTAATACAAGGCAACTGTGAAGACATTGCTAAACTCATACCTAAAAGGGATTATGCCCTAGTTATCGCAGATATTCCTCATGGTTTCAATATTCCAAACATTGACTTTTATACTGACCCTTATACTTATCAAGCTCTTAGTAAAGTGGTTGTGGTATTTATAGAAGTGATGTCATCACCATAATGGAGATTTTTGACATTTCATTTGGACAAACAATTAGTAATGTTATTGTCAAGCTTCAAGGGGAAAACAAATACAAGGATGCAACTTACATGGTAAGATGATTAAAATGTATATTTGATTAATGTTAAAAAAATCATGTATGTACAAGTTAATTGAACTTTTACTATTTCATCTTACAGGCAAAAGTCAAATCTTCTTAACTATGAAGATCGACCATTTATAAATGATTGTGAGTTCATCCATATTGACAGTTGGGCAAAATATGATAGCTATATGTTTATGATTTTGAATAGGGTAGATGGAAAGAGTCATAGCCTAATACTGACTTATGATGTTGTTGTGAGAAAACTAACATATGAAGACAAGGAAGAAAAAGGATAGATAGTTAACGTTTATCAAAAACCATAGTTATTGATTAACTATCTTATAGACATATGTTCAAATGAAGGAGATTGGGTTCTAGATTTATTTTTTGGCTCAGGTAAGTTTTATTATATGGAATTGAATTTCAATGTGTTATTTCTTAATTTATATGTCATTGTACTAATTTATTTCATTATTTCTTTTGTGCTTGATAATTAGGTACAACACTAGCATGTTGCTTTGAAAAAGGAAGAAATTGCGTTGCCATTGAAAAAGATCTAATACAGTGCGATTTTATTCAGCAAAGAATTAATGCTCTTCAATTTCTTCCTGATGCAATGCAAGAAATTGGGTTGAAGAAAGGGGACTTTAGTGAATCACATGTGGGAAAAAAAGGGAAAGGAACCCCAACCACCATTACACTGAATTATTGTAAAGGCATACATTGTGAGATTCGCAGACATCAAAGATCCATAAGAAGAGAAAAATGAGAAAAGTGAAGTAGAAAATATTGTGGAAGAAGACAATGATGAAACTCTAGAGGACAAAGAGTTTGGATTACGAGACATTGTTGATTAAATTTAAGTTATGCTTGGAAATCAAGCTTATTTTTTGTAACTATTAATTAGTTATATTTGTAATGTTTTGACTTTGACATTTTATGAGAAGAATAGGCACTCAATTAAGGTTGTTCTACGTTCAATATTTGAATTATGTGATTTTAGCATTAATGTTTATGTTAATCATTATTTTTTGAAAACAGCAGTGATTATTATTATTGTTTTGGCATGAAATTCATAAAAAAACTATTATTTAACCATTTTTAGTTAAAATTTTCATATAAAATTTGTGATTTTGAAATGACATTTCTAGCAAAAAATTATCAAAACGTGTAGGTTTTTAGTTATATTTATGTTAAATATGGTTATTTTTATTTCAATTGTTTAAAATTATTGTTTTTTAGAGACAATTATTCCATTTGGATTGAAAAATTAATTAACGATGTATAAATATGTAGAATATCGAAAATTCAAAATATCGACCTTCTTTAAATATACAAAACAATAAAAACCTCACTACAAAAAAAAGGTTAAAAAAAAAAAATATATATATATATATATATATATATATATATATGAAGAAGAAGACCACTTCAAAAATTATTAAATTTAGAAAATAATTATTTACATTTCATACATTAGAAAATTTAAAGTCAAAAAATAGGTCTTTTAAAAAAAGGGCCTGATGCAGAATTATCACTTTTTAAAATCAACATGAAAATCACTACCATTCTAAAACATAATCTACATAAAAAAAAATTAAAGTGCCAAAAACTATGCTCTAAAAAAAACATGTGTGTTCTGCATCACCCCTTTTCAAAATCGGGTCACTTTTTTGCTATATCTACGAAACAGGTGACAGTATGAGTTCTCGTTTCAAAGTTTACATTGTTGTTACCTCATCACATGTAAATATGCGCGAGATTTAAGCCACGAGTCTCCACACATTGTATCACAACCATCCATTCAAAATTCATCCAATGACTATCAAGTTACATTAGCTCCAAATATGCTAGGATGATAACTTATTTTCCCAACTCGATGTGATCCTTATCACTCATCTCACATGCTTCAATGACCATCAGGCCTTGACTTGCACGATGTTTGGTTCATCATACCTACACAGTGGATGAGAGATTTACTTAGTCCTCGATCCTTCTGAAGTTTTCATATTTCATTAATTAAGTCCCTAACCTAATTAAAACTTAATTCTACCAACTTTTCTCCATTCACGTGTTCTTATTCCTTTCCCCTTGCTTGTTGCTTAGAAACTTGTGAGTAGTGAGAACTCTCTTTTGTGCACAAGCTTAAGACTGAAACACTACCGTTGCTAGCCAAGTAAGCTCTTCTCCATTGATCTTACTTTTTAGTTGAACGTCGATTTAGTTTTTCAAGAGTAGAAAAATGTATGAATTGTCATCCAAAGAGGCCTTAGTAAACATATTAGCCAGTGTTAGGGATAACTAGACACATCTAACAGATGTCCTTACTTTGAAGAGAACCTTGAATTTCTCTTTGAATATATCTAATGAAGACTTGTGTCTTATGAGATCAGGCATTTTAGCTGCTACACTACCCCTTATCCATTTCGACCTGAATTTCATTCTCATTCTTGCCAATCATTGTGAACTTGAATGTGAAGTTGTTATTTCTCCCTTAGACTGTAAGGTATTTCTCTAACTCAACAAGGGAGTTGTTTCTAAAATTATTAGTATCCCAACTTCGAGGATTGACATAACAAATAAGGGATTGGACCAAGAATTCACCACCTAGGATGAAGTGGATAAAATTTACTTTTTCATAAGTCTGCTCCAAAACCCTGACCCCAAGTTAAAATTGTAATTCCCTATGCCTTCCAATTCATTTATACCCTTGTACCAAACCTTGAAATCCATATTCTCTATTGTTTTTGGGCTATCAGATGATTTGAAGGCAGATGACTCTATCTTCCTAGCTATTCGACTCATTACTCTGAAACCGGACCAACAGATGAACAATTTTAACAACATTTAGTCCAATATATGACAATTGACCTTTCTACTGCTATTCCATTTAGCTCATGTCAAAACTACATGCACTTGTTCCATTTAATATTATTTAATTACTCTTCATATTTATTATCTACTAAACTCCTCATAGATATTCCTTCCCAACTCCTATGCCCAATACTTAGATTTTTTTTCTTTTCACTTGAAAGTCAAACACACTAGAGAAACCTCAAAAAACAATTCATAGGAACAAAGGAAAATCCTCACACATACCGAGGAAGAAATTATAGGAAGCTGGTTCCTCTACCCATATTTCTCTATAATTTGCCTATATGGTTTTGATATAAATCCTTTCAAGTTAGCAAAACATATTTCACCTTTACTTTTTTATTATGAAGTAATTAGGAAAAATATCATTGTAAATCAATTGCATTTTTTTCCAAATAAAAAAGGAGCTCTCTTCAGTTATCCATACTCTATCTCGCCATTAATCACTAAGAAAAAAAATGCTATAGATTCCCTCGAGAGGGGAATACTATTATTTGGTATAATGAAGGAAGAATGATGGAAATATGATCCACTAACAATTATTTCATAATTGAGAAAGCAGGTGGCATTATCCGCTTACACACATGAAAGCAAGCCATAAATAGAAAGGCTGGAAAACAACCTGTCATCATTGGGTGGTCATATACAAATGGTAATGCAGACACTAACAGGAGATGAAGACACATACCACCAAGATTCAATTTCAATCTAAATGCATGTTCTTTAGAGACAAACTAAACATTCTTCACCCACCACATTTGGTTCAGTAACAAAAACGAAATCAGAGGTTTTAATCTCAGAAGATGCAATGAGTTGGGTGAAAGAAAAGGAAGGTGATGTAGAGACTGAGTTATTTGAATAGGAAGTATAACAATTAAATAAGGAAATGCAGCAGGCAGTTGAAGATATTAGACCGAAGGACTCTAGGTTGAATCCCTAGATATCAAAAACAATTTTACATAAGGGAAAACATTATAGATAGTGGGCATAGAGTTAATGTTGTTACCAAAATAATCTTACTTTGTAGAAGAAAAAAATTCAAATATGTGGTCTCCATAGTTGGACCAAGATTCATCTCTTATGCTGACTTTCAAATGAATATTTGAAATCTCACGGTAATCCAACTAGAACTGGAAGAAAAACAACAATTAGTAGGTTCATGTACATCTTCCTTGGCGATTAATTTGAGGAAGGTGTTAGACCTTGATATGATAAACTTGTGAAGATAAGCTAAACAAATCATCACTAGATGATTACTCGATTCAACAATGGGAAACTGAGAGATACAAGTTATGTTTGAAAATATGTTTTACCGACTGCATATTGCACAGATAGCTCTGAGAATAAGAGTTATTCAAATCAAAGAGTTGGAAGACACAACAATTTGTTAGGTTGGCCAAACCAAATAAATTGTACCATTTAATAATTTAGTGGAGGAAAAATAAAAATAGATTAGAAGCCTACAAACTATTATGAATATCCCAAACTATGACCCCCACATTTTAATACAATTTTCTGAAAGGAGAGAAGAAATTAATACGCAACTCCATGAAATGAAAACTTTTGTCTGACTTAAGGAAGAATAATTCAAAAGAACTCATAATCAAATAGAAACTTTAAAGGAGGCATTTGGCACAAAATAGGAATGATACCTTAAAACTATCGCACATTGTAAATATATAGTCGACCAAGTCCTTACCACCTCCCAAGTATCAGAAGTTGAAGACTCAAAATTATTTCACATAAAAGTCGCTCAATTAGGACAAGAGCTAGAAGGAGTTAAATAAGAAGAAGAAAGAGTAGAGACGAGGGAGGAAAATTTATTAGAGAAAAATAACTCCATGATAAAATAAATCCAAAATACACTAAAATAAAAATAAGGCGAGGTCGAATCCTTACACGAAATGATTAGGGCAACCTCCACAGGAAGATGTGTTCTCATACAGGCAAAGTAGGAAATTTGGAGGGATATTAAACAAAAAATATCAATAGTAAAATCCTATGTACAATTCCTCTATGACTGTGAAAAAGGAATAATCAAGAGTGCCAACTTAGAGGCCAAAAGCAACACTTTAGTGTTGGAAGAAAGGTTGAAATGCATCAACCCGTGCATCAATTTTATCAACACTCTGGGAGATAAAACTCTCCCAAAACTGATCCTACCTCTAATGGATGATTTTGTATTCTCCCTTTATATGATGAAAAAAACACAATATGATGCAGCTCATGTGAGAGGAATTTGACAGAGCTTCTAAAGAGATTGAAGATTTCGGGTTGATTATAACTACTTAGGCAGGTTTAGAGTCCCCTCATTCTAGGGAAAATAGAATTGGTGTTCTCAAATGAATATTTTGTGATCGATTGAAGGCCATAGAACATGACCTTGGTTGTCTAGCTATGCAGGGCAAGGAACTTATTCACCATCTATAGTAGTTAACACTCTCTGCAAAGATTTCACAATTCTAACCAGAATCAATAAGCTAATGCAAAATCATCCCATGCCATGCTATCAGATCATATATCATTTGACAATGATGGTAACAAAGTATAAAAGCATGCCTTGGCTACCAGGGAAAAATTGGGATAAAATTTCTAAGGTTAGAAGGCTCATAAATCAGAACATTATCCTGGAGTAGGCATATTTGACAAATCAAGTAGTTCAACTTATTCAACTAATGCAATCGGTCACCGATCAACTGGAATACTTGAGTGAAATTCCCTTGATCACAACTTAGACACCTACAGTGAGGATGTGTGAAGCTCAAAGTCCCTCTTTCATGATTACGTTGAAGAGATCTAAAGGGTCAAATTCTTGGAGGCGATCATGATGTTTTAATTTTTTTACTTCTAGTTTAAGTTATTTTAACTCTTACTGTAGAATTTTATTAAACTCAAGATATTTATTTCCAAACAGTTACTTATGTTATTATTATTTAAAACCATGTTTCTCGTAATGGGGAGGTTCTAGAGAGCAGAACCAATTTTGTTTAATGGATATGATTGTACAATATACACTGATCTTCGTCACTTGAATGAGATAACTCTGCATTTTTGACAAATTTCCTTTTTCATATATGTATTTGCTCATAACAGTTTAAAAACACTTAATGCAGGACATGTTCCATGTTTAGTAGCTTCCTTTAATTTAGTCTCTTCATATTTTGACATCTATATTATCGAATTGAGTGATTGCATTATCAAGTATTTGATGGAAGAATTTTTCTAGGATCTTGCCTCTCATGCTAACAACAATCTTTTTCTTTACGTATTTTCAAATCATTATGTTTTTTTTTATTTGTAGTGTGTGTTATTTTTTGTTTTTAACATATTAATGAATCTTTGTAATTGTTCTACTCTCATGCTCAAAATGATTTTCCAATGGACTTATGTAATTTATCCAGAACACCTTCCCAACTCCTACGCTCAGTACATAGATTATTTTTATTTTCACTTGAAATTCGACATCACTGGAGAAACCTCAGACAAAATTTCCGAGGATGAAAGGAGAATGCTCAGAATTACTAAGGAAGAAAGTATAGGAAATTTTGTTCCTCTACTTAGATTTCATTTTAATTCACCTATATGGTTTTGAGATAAATCCTTTCAAGTTTCCAAAATGTATTTCAACTTTACTTTTTTCTTATTAAGTACTTAGGAAAAATATCATTGTGAATGAATTGTGTTGTGTTTCAAAGAGAAAAGGAGCACTCTTCAGTTATCCATACACTATCTTGCCTTTAATCACTTACAAGAAAATGGTATATATTCCCTCTATAAGGAAATTTTATTATTTGGTTTGATGCAATATGAATTCTAAAAATATGATCCACTACTGATTATTATAGAATTAGGAAAGTATGTGTGGTTATCAGCTTACACATATGAAATCAAGCCAGAAATAGAATGGCTGGAAAACATCCTATCGTCATTGGGTGGTCATATACAAATGGTAATGCAGATAGTAACAAGAGATTAATAAATATATTACCAAGCTTTGATGTCAACTTAAATGCAATTTCTTGAGAAAAAAATTGAACACTCTTCACCCGCCACATTTGTTTCAATAACAAAAGGGAAATCATAGCTTTTAATCCTAGAAGAGGAAATGCACCGGGTGAAAACAAAAGAAGGTGATGTAGAGACTGAGTTATTTGAACAAGTATATTAATTAAATAAGGAAATACATTAGGAAATTGAAGATATTAGACCGAAGTACTTTGAGGCTTGAGCACTAGATATCAAACACAATTTTACAGAAGGGAAGTTAGTGTAGATAATGGGCATAGAGTTAACATTGTTACCAAAACAATATCAGTTAGTAGAAGAAACAATATTCAAATATGTGGTCTCCAGAGTTAGACCAAGATTCATCTCTTCCACTGAATTTGAGAAGAATACTTTAAATATCATATTAATACAACCAGAACTAGGAGAAAAGTAACAGTTATTAGGTTCACATACATCTTCCTTGGCAATTAATTTGGGAAAGATGTCATACCTTGATATCATAAACTTGCACAGAAAAGCTAGAGAAATCATCGCTAGATGATTACTTGATTAGAAAAAGAGAAACAAAAATATGCAAGCTATGTTCGAAAAGGTGTTTGACCAACTACATATTGCACATATCGCTATGAGAGTGAGAGCTAATTGAATCAAAGAGTTGGAAGACACAATAATTTATTAGGACAACCAGCCCAAATAAATTAGACTATTTAACAAATTAGTGGAGGAAAATGAAAAAGAGATTAGAAGCCTATATATTATTACAAAGACCCTGAACTATGACCCCCTACATTTTAATACAAGACTTTGAAAGGAGAGAATAAACTGAGACGCAACTCTAAGAAATGAAAATTTTTGTCTCACTTAAGGAAGAAGAATGCAAAAGAACACATAATCAAATAAAATCTTTAAAGGAGGAGTTTCGTGCAAAATAGGAACGATATCTTAAGACCATTGTAGATTGTAAAGCTATAGTCAACCAAGCCCTTACCATCTCCCAAGTATCAGAAGATAAAGGATCAAATTTATTGTGCATAAAAGTCTCTCAATTAGAACAAGAATTTGACAGGGCTACACAAGAAAAAGAAATTGTTGAGAGGAGGCAGGAAATTTTATTAGATAAAAATAAATTGAAGACCAAACAAATCCAAAATACACTAAAATCAAAAGAAGTTGAGGTAAAATCCTTACAAGAAGTGATCAGGGTAACCCCCACAGGAAGACAACTTCTCATACAGGAAAAACAAAAAATTTGGAGGGAGACTAAACAAATAATCTCAACAATAAGAGCCTATGTAGAGATCCTTTCTAACTATGAAAAGGGGATAATCAAGAGCACCCACATAGAGGCCAAAAGCACCACTTTAATGTTGGAAGAAAGACTGAAATACATCGACCTTCTCATCGATTTTATCAACACTTTTGAAGATGAAACTTTTGAAAAAATGAGCCTTCCTCCAACGTATGATTGTGTATTCTCCCTTTATATGATGAAACAAAAATGTAGTACGATGCAACTCATGCGAGAGGAATTCAACAGAGAATCTAAAGAGATCAAATATTTTAGGATCGATTGGAACTACTTAGGCAGGTTCAGCATCTGCTCATTCTGGGGAAAGGAGAACTGGTTGATCTAAAATGAAGAGTTTTATGATCTATTGAAGGCCATAGAGAAAGACCTTGGCTCTTTGGCAATGCAAGGTGAGGAATCTATTTCGCCACCTATAGTGGTTAATACTCTTTGCAGATATTTCACCATTCTAGTCGGAATGAATATGTTGATACAAAATCTTCCCATAACACACTCTTAGATCTAATATTGTCTAATAGTGACGATAAGGAAGTATAAAGTCATGCCTTGGATGCCCATGGAAGATTGGGATACAATTGCTAAGGTTAGAAGGCTCGTAAACCACAACATTATCTTGGAGTAGGTGTCTTCGACCACTCAATATATTCAGCCTATTTAACCAATGCAATCGGATACCGATGAATCAAAAGACTGGAGTGAAATTCCATTGATCACAACTCAGACACATATAGTGAGTATGCATAGAGCTTAAAGTTCCTCTCCTGTGATTACATCGACGATATCTAAATGGTCAAATCCATGAAGTTGATCATGATGTTTTTATTTTTTTACTTCTAATTTAATTAATTTTAACTTTTAATGCAACATTTTATTAAGTTTGAGACCATTATTTCCAAACATTTACTTATGTTATTATTATTTAAAGCATTGTTTCTCGTAAGGGGATGGTTGTTGGCAGAAGAACCAATTTTTTTAATAGATCTAATTGTACATGATACACTGATATTTGTCACTTGAATGACATAACTCTGTATTTTTTACAAACTTCCTTTTTCATATATGTGTTTTTTCATAACAGTTTGAAAACACTTAATGCAAGACTTGTTCCTTGTTTAGTAGTTTCTTTTCATTCAGTCTCTTCATATTCTGATATCTGTATAATCGAATTGAGTGATTGCAATATCAGGTATTTTATTAAAGAATAGTCCCAGGAGCTTGCCTCTAGGGCTAACAATAATCTTTTGCTTTACGTGTTTTCAAACTATTACATTTTTCTTTTTCTGTAGTGTGTGTAATATTTTTTTTGTTTGAGATATTAATGAAGCTCTATAATCATTATACTCTCGTGTTGATCTTCATGCTTTGATGATTCTGATATTTACTCTGAGTATCTTTAGCTATTATGTAACTGTCTCAAGAAAGAAAGAATAATTGCACATGTTGTGTTGTTCTGACATATTATCATTGGGTCCATTTGTTTTCTCAAACACTTATATTTATTTTTGTTTCATGTGCTAACTTTCTTTATTTTATTTCTTTTCTATTTTGTAAAACTTTTTCAGTTATAGCATTGATGCATGAGTTATATTATTCATTGTTTGTTATTTATTAGAATTTCTCCTGTTAATATTGTGTTATCACTATAACATCTTATTGAATCATTATATGACCTTATTCTATTTTCATTTTGAAAATTATACAAATATAGTCATGGATACCCCTTGTGGTGTGCAAGTGGTCAGCCTAAGATGCCTAGAGCAGGAGTATCTCAAAATCCTCATTGAACGAGCTCTTTGAGTTGTTCTAACTAAAGGACAATTTGAGAACCAAGATGGGCTTCCCAAAATAAACTTGTTCTACTAGGAACTAGTGCTCTGGTGGAAAAAAAACAAAAAAAAATATGAGTGGACCATGAAGATGCATCCTTTGTGCCCAATTAGAGGAGGATATCCCACACTCATTCTAACAGTGCCCATTCTCTTTGGAGACTTGGAGAATCACACTAGGAAATGTCAAATACATCTCCACCATTCCAAAGAACTGGCATGATATGTTTGATCAATGGAAGTAACAATTACCATGGAAAATGAAATTAGATTCAATAAAATTTGATGTTGTAACACCCTCCTCCCACATCTACTCAAGCAACTAGTCAGTCGGGGTAAACATGTGACGAGAGGCCACTATGATAAGATTCAACCTCCTTGGTGACTTTAAGGAAATGGACTCAACGGAACATCGCATAACTTCATCCAACATCATCCAAATAACCTTCAAGAGACAAGTCAGCCACTTAGACTACCTATTCTTGGGTCCTACTACTGTTTTAGAAACTTAGGGCAAGGTAACGCTCCCTAGAAATGGTCGAGGTGACTTAGTATCAGGACAAATGCTCCCTAGACACTAGCCGAGTGATTTATAATGCTTCCCAGACACTGCCCAGACAAGTTAGTCTCAAACTAATGCTATTTTTTTCTAGCATTTCGGGATTTGAGCCATGGTTTTTAGACCAAAGCTCGAGACACTACCAAGAATGGAATGATCACTTAGAATTAGTAAGGATGCAAAAGAAAGATAAACAATATCATAACCAGACCCCTACTAGTCATGAGAGCCATTTCGTCAAACATATCATCAACATGTAACCTACAGGTGTAAATAGCATAATTAAGTGTATGGATCTCATACTTATCTGAGAATCGTTATGAACCATTGTTCCCTGATGCCATTTGTTGCATTATCCTCCATTAAATCATAAACACATTATCCATTCATATACAAGTAAAAACATGTTGATATCCATACATAGATGTTGTCATGAAATGTGCATATAACCAGCATAATAGGAACAAAAATACAATAAACATATTAGCCATAAAATCTATAAATACATCAGTACCTTTACACATGAAAATCAAGGGAATGGATTTCTCATTAATGAATGAAATGAACCAACTGGAGATGGGACTACCACGTTCCACTCGACCATAGAATGGTTGAGTGAAATCTCTCTTCAGTCGTTCACCCCCGTGCCATATTCCAAGAATGAATGTGGGATCTCATAGAAAAAATCAATAAAAAATCATTCAGGGCTTCCAGAGGCCATCCACCTCAACCCATCAAACAGTGATTCCACCTCACAGTCGAACATCACCAAAACCATCATCATATTGGTCTCCATCAAATCGTTCCAGGGCTTCTCGAGTGTTTGTCCAACCAAGGTTTCCAGAACTAGTAACGCAACCCACAGCTTATGCAAGGATTCCAGAGCATTTGTCCAACCAAGGCTTCCAGAACTAGTAACTCAACCCACAACTTATACAGGGCTTCCGAAGCATTTGTCCAACCAAGGCTTCGAGGACTAGTAACTCAACCTACCAAGGGATTCCAGAGTGTTTGTCCAACCAGAGATTCCAGGACTAGTAACTCAAGCCAAGTTGTTATAGGGCTTCCAAAGCATTTGTTAAATTAGGGCTTCCAAGACTAATAACTCAACCCAAGTTTTTACAGGGCTTCTAGAGCATTTGTTCAACCAAGTCTTCCAGGACTAATAACTCAACCCAAGCTAAGGAAACATGAGAACCAACCAAAACAAAACAATGAAAGTAAACCCACAATCACCATGGCTATCCAAGAAATGGAAAGGCTAGGAAATCCACTATCAATCCCAGTCATCCTCCATGCCAATGACAGAACATAACCAAGAAACCACATGCATGTGCCATGCATGCCAAAACTAGCGAAGAAATCATACATTTAATTCGGTACCTGCAAGTAATCTAATGTAGTTGCTGATGTCGATGCCCTCTTGTGCTTTCCTGCTCTTCCTTTTCCTTTTGTCTTCAACAATCCAAGTATGCCACATCCTCCAAGAGTGCTCCAAGAAAACTTTAAGTATCCAAGAGTATGAGAGAGAGAGAGATAGAATAATGAGAGAGCTCCCAAAATTAAACTTACAAAAGATTCACACTGAAAGGAAGAAGCTTGAACCAAGATCTTGCCAATTGATCCTCAGAAGACTTTTTATTAATGAGGCCTCTATTTTCTTCATTTTCCATTATTTTCCTTTAATTTCATCTTGACATGCAACATGTGACCTTTCACCTTCCATTTCTCCTAATTTCCATTATTTTCTTAAATAAAATGTCAATTAATGCCTCATGCCTTTTCAGAGCCTTATCCATTTACTTTGCCAAATTCCTTAGCCATAAACAACCAAATGAACACCCCATAGGATGTCTTCAGCCACCATTCATCTTGGAATATGTGTCCCATCATCTGTGGTATTATATATTTTTACATGGAATTTTCACCAGGGTTGTTACAGAACCCTCCCCCTTGGGGAAACACTGTTCTCGGTGTTCAATGACACCGATAACCAACAAGACTATTTAAGACAAAACATACTACCCATGGAGATTATAACACAGCTCGTTGCTATATTTACAATGAAAGACTTGCTCAAAATCAAAACCTCATGACAACATGATAACATACAGCATATTGGAGCTTTATAACGTAGCTCATTATGGTATTTATAATGATATACACATTTTCTTAACCAACAAATAAAGGATATGATGCCTCTATCAGTCAATAATGGAATCTAGAGGCTCACACCTCCACCCTCAAGTAATACCAGGATTCACCTCCTTCCTAGGAAGTCCAGAATCCACTGCAAAGTCAAATCTGCATCCAATGTCCAGCGCTATAATCCTACACCACTTGTCCTCTCAGCGAACAGTTATCGGCTCATTGCTAGGGAGCACTCCCAGTGTGCATATGATTCCATGCGAAAATGCTAATGACCAAAGTAAATCCATCTGTGACCTTCCCTTCCCTATGACATAGTCCCTTGGGAATCTGGTCACCCCTTCCGTACAGTCGCTCACCTTCCAAGTTTTGTTGGCACCCCCATCCTAGGCAGTCCATCCCTTGGCAAGGTTGCCTCTCATCAGAAGATACAACAACCAAGGCATATCCTTGCTTTAAAACCATCATACCAGTCATAGCATTCTCATGGCAATCAATGTACACTATTGGGTACCAATGTCCCACAATGGCCCTGCTCCTGAATACTTTACTAGCATGTTGCTACATGTTCCAAGTTATTCTTTTGTTGATGCCAGTTCTTGCATTTGATTTTAACCACCCAACCAGACATTTACGTGCTTCATGTACCAAGCCCATAACTTCGATTAGATTCAAAATAAATTGAAATAACTTCAAGTCATACCTCATTGGTTGCTCGTCAACAAGGTACATTTTCAATCTTGTTCACTTCCTGTCACAACAATTCAAACTAGCAAATTGACCAAATCAACATGTATACAAATATCACATCTGGTTAGCTCAAAACATAACCATCAAAATCATAAATCACATGTAACCATCATAGATCACATATAGTCATCATATAACATAATCATAAATCACATGCATAGTAAAACTAAAATAATATACCAATACTTATCCTTCATCAATCCTTACTTCTACCTTTGTTCTTTTGTACACACACCAAATTGGTTGCCACACCCAGAAACACTCAGTTCCTTCTCCTATACCATGTTCACATACGCATAGTGTTCATCACACACATACAACCACACTTGGCACACCACACCATGCAATACATGCACCTACACCTGACGTACAATGCATACACCTACAACCACTATACAACACAGTGCATCCATCTATATCCGATGTGTAATACCACCCAATACATGTACCTACATAGAGTACAACACAATGAGTACACACGCTGCAATACCATGACTAGATGATGAACATACATAATACCACATGCCCATAACACATCATGGATGACATGCACACAATACCAAACGTACACCAATTCCATATGTACAACATGTACACAGTACCACCGGTACACCACACCACCTCCACAACGTGTGCACAGCATCACATGTACATGGCACCACCTGCACAACGTGTACACAACGCCACATGTATACCACACCACTTATATAATGTGTACACAATACCACATTTACATAGTACCACATGCACGATATGTACGCGACACCACATGTACACAATGCCACATGCATGACATGTACATAGCACCACATGCACATAGTGCCACTTGTACAATATGTACACAACACCACACGCACACAACACCACTTGTACAATCATAAACACCACACCATATGTACATAGTACCAATGTATAACATGCACACAACACCACTTGTACGTAGCACTGCATATCCAACATGTACATAGCATCATATGCACACAACACTGCATATCCATCATGCACACAGCACCATATGCACACAACACTGCATATCCATCATGCACACAGTACAATATGTACATAATACCACATATCCAACATGTAGATAGCACCATCTATACCCAGTATTGAATATGAAACATTCATACAACCCTGTCTATACCATCTTGTACATAATACTTCATAAACAACATGTAAACACACTATATATACACGACATCGCATGTGCACACGTCATAGATGCAACATGTACAACATATATAGTATATGCACAAAAGTAGTACCAAACATCCAAAACCATATTGTACTTACCAAGAAACCTTACTTCTAGTGTCTTATCCATGCTCATCCTAGCATGTCGAAGACCACATTGCTTTCACTTTGTTGATGTATCCTTCAACATTACTTGTCATAACATAAACATATGCATAATACCAATATACAATATCAATTCATATCCACATGATACTGACCTCGTATATTTGTCGTGACTACTCTTTCCAATTGATTCCTTATAAGACCAAGAGCCTCTTCATGTCATTTATCTGCGTAAGTAATCATTCCTCCACAAGAACAATTCATGATGACCCTGTCGAATAATGACATAGATACATAGACACATAAATACATATACATCAACATCAACATAGAACAATCATCATCATGTTAGACAATAACATACATACACACCTACATGTATAAACATCAGCATAATCATGATCATAACATAATTACCAGATAAAATAAGGTCTAGGTTAAGAGAACTTCCTTTATTCATACACAACATTGAGAACAATCGTTACCAACATAGCCAAGGCATCTGACGCCTCAAATGTATTTACTTTACCTTTTCTAGTTACCTTTCACATGATTGTATTTCCACCATCCATTTACCACAATGGACCCAACTAGTCCAAATGACTCTCATAGTCTTACCTTCCGTTGTGCTTACTCATGCACCAAGCTTCATCTAAATCTTAAATATAGTTTTCTGTTTTTTATTTTAAATTTTCAGAAAATATTATTTTTAAAACATCAAATTTCAATGTTTTAAAATTGAAACCCCACTTCTTAAATAGTAATAAATAAACATATTAAATATATAATAGTCACTTCAGTTATTTTGTTTTTTTTCAAAATTTGGAAATATTCCTTGATTGGGGTGGTATCTATGCCAAACATGCTAGGCTTATTGAGGGAAATTTTTCCCACCACCAGCCAGAACTATCGGTGAATGTGGCATATGTTTTTAGGTGGCCAACTAGCCCTCGATCTTAATAGCTCTACCCTCCCATCCCTAAGAAGTATTTATACCGCACATGGAGTTAAGAAAATGAAATTTATGTGGGCTAAAGGGGGTGTTGCATTCTTGGTCTCTCATGGTTCTCTCTTACTATGTCTATCTTATGCAGTCATGTTTCATTGTATTTATTGTATCTTCTGGAAAATCCATTTTGGATCATTTTGTTCATCCTAGATGTATATACTATGCTAGCCATAGCTCTGTAAGAAAATATAGTCAGAAGCATGATGTATTAGTCATAGTTTTTGGGGTCAAATTTTTTCTATTATGACGTTGGTTTGGCCTCCCAAGTGGCACACCATGTTAGATATTGATGATGTAGTTTTTTCTATCCAGTTAATACAAGATCCATGTAGCTTACAAAAAAAAAATTGGCAATACAATGTTTCACAAGATCATGGTTTTTATTGCTTAAAACATATTTTGGAATGCACAAATAGATTGTGTACTACCTTTGGAACATATATATTATGCACATTTCATAACTCAAACTTGTGATTTCAACAATCCCTACCATATTTCCAACAAAATTGACCACAGAACATTCCAGAAAAAAAAGGCTAAAGCATATAAGAATTAAAATACAATTATTGTGCCAAGAGGATATCCAACCGAGTATGGCGGAGATTTTGTAACATAATGTAATGCAACATTTGTAATGTAAAAATTTTAACTGGGTCAAAATAAATATAAAAATAATAATAACTCTATAATAATAAAATAATAATGACACATGGTATTGACCTATTGAATTAATATAATATATCATGGTATTTATGTGGAATATAGCCTATTTAAAGGCGGAAATTTAACCAACGTAGATCCATCTTAACTTTGGATCTACCACGCTCCAAGAGACATCAAATCTCTTGAAATGAAAACAAATTTAATCCTTTTAAAATTATTGTTATACATTTTAATCCTTTCAAATATATTTGAACATCCTTTCCCTCATCATACATGTCGTAAACCCCTTTGGATTTGAACCTATTTGAACATCTAGGGAGGTGTAGATACTCTAATATCCTTTGGATTTGAACCTATTTGAACATCTAAGGAGGTGTACATACTCTATTCTCCTTTGGATTTGAACCTATTTGAACCTGTCACATCTTACAAGGAAAACATACTCTTAACCATTAAACATATTTTTGTTCCTTATAAACTTTACACTTATGAAATGAATAGAAAAATTGAACAAATATACTTGTACAATGTTGTAATAAATTAGCAGAGATCCATTTTAACTCTAATCTACCAAGAGTAGAGAGATATGGAGTTAAGATGGATCTATGTTGGTTTTTAGAAACACAATAATATGTGTTTTAACTATAAGAAATTTTTTATTTTCACTTGTTTTATATCATATATACATAGTGTTGTCTAGGTAAATCCTCTCTACGTATAGAGACAATCCCTCTAGCCCAATGAGTGGGACTAGCAACCTACATGACAATCTATAAGAAACCTTCCTAAATTACAATCGAAATGAGAGAAGAGGAAGATGGCCTACCTCATTCTGATGTTAGAACGTCCTCCTTTGCTGAAGACCTAAAACCACTTGCACCTCGACCTCATTCCTACTATTCACAGCGTTTGAATACCTGCACAAGAGATCAAAGACACAACAATAAGAATACAAATAGCATAATCGAAAATAATCCACTTAACATATCAAGGAGCATTAAGATAAATGATGCATTAAAACACACATTTATGGAAAGTGAACCAACAGTTGTATATATTAATAGAATAAAGGAGGAAGCATACAACCAAGCCTTGATGTCAATAAGATCTCCTTGAGTTAATGTCCAATTCCAAGCTCAAGCTCTCCAAGCCAAATGAGTAGCATGTAGGCATTATCTCAGCATAAGGGTGCAAATAGCCAAAGACCAACCAATTGGGAATGGGAAAAGATGAATATATAGGCAAGGAAAGTGAGTTAGGATATCTCCAAAGATAGCATAAGGCCCTCATATCAAGGAGGTAGATCATAGGGATAAGACCAAATGGAAAATTTGAGATAACTCAACCTAATCCATGTCAAACAACCTCCAACTCGTCACTTTGGAAGCCTCTAGATCACAAAGCTTCTTATCCTCTTTGGGAAATTTTTCCTTTTAGGGATCAGCGCAGGTATCCAAGTAAAAAGCACACTGGCATTGTGAGGCTAGTATATTGCAACTAGCGATCATCATGAGTTGCTAGTGTCAGAGTCACATTGGTCTTGATATTAGGGTTTTAGAGCTTACTTCTTCAGGGAAATCTCAAGGCATGTTTCCATCAATGTTTTAGGGAGAATCTGAGCTGCATATCACGATGGGTACACTGCATTATTGCCAAGTTTCGGGCACTTTTGGGTATGACACAGGGAAGTGAAGGAGGCATGAAAAAATATTGTGTGACAGATGCCCCCTAAAGCATGAAGGCATAACAGAGAGTGATGGTTGAGACGCTTTATGAGATTTTTTAAGGACAAGAACAAGCATTTTCATGAGACCATACTCATAGCACCTATTTCATTTTTTAACGACGTTGACATAGTAAAAGAACTGTCCTTATGAAAACCTATTTCATTTTTTAATGAGGTTTACATAGTAAAATAACTCTCCTCATAATCTATTTCATTTTTTAACGAGGTTTACATAGTAAAAGAACTATCCTCATGGACCTTGTTTCATTTTTTAACAAGCTTAACACAAGACAAGGAACTATGCTCCGAACCTTTGATCATAGACCAAAAGAGGCCATGGCTTCCAAGAGGTTCTCATCAGATGGGAGGACAACACTCTGGAAGGAATACATGTCCAGGGATCCAAATGAAAAATTGGGCTCCAATGCCCCACTACTTGATGTACTACATCACCTACTATATTTGTTATCGAGAAAACTAGTGTCTATGCAGAGCTGCTAGTCCCACTAAGGCTGGTAGCTACCTTAGAAACAAACAAACTAAAAACTACTTTCATTTTCCTTTATGAGAAATAGATAAGATGGGAATAAGGAGACCAACCTTTGTCTTGCGCTTGGTTCCTTGCTCGATTCCTCTCCCTTCTGGTAGATCTTTGCTACTCTCTTTCTTGTCTACCCAGCTTTACAGAGCACCTGTAGAATCAAAGCAGCATAACACTATCCAAGAACATAGATCTATTATCATAAACAATATAGGACCAGATATATATTGACCACACAAATGCATATAACATCAATCATACAAGAATGTGGAGGAAAACTTGAATAGCTTTATTGATAATCAAGAAAGAGCAAAGAGGATTACAACTAATTGTTCTGGCCCAGCATCATCCTCTCAGCAAGAAAGCCCTTCTTCACCTCATGAAAAGCTTAGATCACCCAACACTATGATATTGCACCAAGAAACCAACAGCACTTCCTTACAAGATACAAAATTCCAGCCTCTGGATCTCTGGGATGAGGGATCCATATATAGATGTTTGCAAGGGAGGTGAGTCAGTTTTTGAGATTTGATTACTGTCCTCTCTCTGATAGTTCTTGATTCCACTTGTAGACTGCTGATCTCTTACTCATCCCTGGGCGAATGCAAAAAGGCAAGTGTCACAGGAGAAGTTTCTGGAAGATTCCATGCTCCTCCACCTTGCGGATTGACCCTGCCATTTGTCCACTCTCGCCCATCACACCCCATAGAAGGGCTTTTCAACATGCATCGCACCTAGTGTGTGTATTCAGGTGGGATGCAACGCACTTTGACCATGGAGCAGGTGAAATGGTCCAGTTTTGACCAGTTCTGAGTAGTTTTTTCATGGAAAACTTCTGGGAGATGTTGTAATCAGTTGACCTTGTTCTTCTAGGGGTTGGAACAAAACCTTTAGGGACTTAGGAGCCCTTGGTTTATTGACATTTATGATTGGGGTTGCAGTGCCCAAAAATGTCTATAACAATATCATCAATAGATGTGGGAATAAAACAAGTGGCGATATAATTAACTTGTTGCGGGGGTGATACTGCTTCCACATAAGAGCCATTTAGGGATGATGGTTGAGTGGGTGTTTATCCAGGACCATTGAATGTATGTTTATCAATGATCACAATGCTTCCTTCATGCAGGAAACACATCACTTGAAAGAGGGAAGAAACAAGAGCTCCCATGACATAAACATAGTCACGGCCAAGGAGTAGATTAAAATCTAAAGGGCCTTGGACAACCATCATGTCTATATAGATAACCTTTCCTCCCAAAGTAATAGGTAACTTAGGAAGGATCCCTAATGGTTGACTGGTTCCTCTATTAAAAGCTAACAAATTATGGGTGACGGGGACAAGCTGAGGAGAACCTAAATCTTGCCAAGCAATTGAGGACAAAATTCTAACAGATGCACCCTCGTCTATGACTGTGCTAGGTACATCCATATGGTAAGCCTGTATAGTAATCTGGAAAGGGACATAATATGGAAGATGATATCTTGTCAGTCGACTCCATCAAAAGAAGTGACTAAACTACTTGGAGGGGGTGTCGTAGGAACGTGAGAGCTGCCCTCTTGCATTATGGGGATAGGGGAACTTCTCTCATGCACCTCAAGAACGGGAGGATTTCACTCCAGTTTATTTGAAACTAAAGAAACGAGAAGAACCTAAGCAGTACGAGGTTCAATCTCTACCAGAAAGGTATGGTTAACTGAAGGTGGAGTCAAGTCTATTGTTTTCTCAACCAAAGATTGATCAAGAACAAACTCACGAGACTCACTTTTAGAGAGAATGGGGTTGACCAAATATGACTTTTTATCAATCACTGGATCAACTAAAGGAGGATTAGGGGAAAGCTTTCAATAACCAATCGGAAGACAAGGTTGGGAAGCAGTAAGGTTTTCCAACTCTTTGGAAGCTTCATCCATTAGAGGACAAAGGTGAATGGGATGATTACCTTCACACAACTTACAAGGAAATTTGATTTTTCCCTTTTTTTCCTTGGACCTTATTATTACTAGTTGAAGGTTTATCGCCAGCATGATCACCAGAGGGTGATGACAGAGGCTGATGTGAACCTGTGGACCACTCTTTTAAGACCTTGGGAATACCAGGACAATTCTAAAGAAGGTGGTCACCCTTACATAACATGAAAGGTAATTTTACTTTTTAGGGTTGGTTGGAAGACTTTTATATATCAGTTGCATCGGTAACAATAGTTTTTTGGTTGCCCCCTTTCTTATTTTGATTCATCTTCTTCATCCTCTTCTTATTCTTCTTCTTCTTCTTACCTTCCTGGTTACTAGAATCTAGACTTTCCCCAGGTGAAGAGGAAGAATAGGGTAAATAAATAGGTGAAGAAGGAAATGGGTCAACTTTAGGATCAACATGAGTTTGATGTTGTTTAGGTAGAGGAGAACTCAGTTGAAAACCAATTTCGATACTCAGAATCACCGAGGTCAAAAATAACAAAATTGGCAGACCATTAGTCAATCTAGGAAGGGCCAATGTTGCCATATAAGGAGCACCAGTATTTCTAAAAGAACGAAAATTATTAGGATTCCCGTCAGAGGGGTTTCCTTGACTGGTAAACTCAAGAAATGTTACCATTGGTATCAACCTAAGATCTTCTAAGGAGTATTTCCACAGGAAGGATGTTTTTCCACGGTCAATTAATTGATTTTATAACTTTAACAAAAATAAATAAAAAAAAGGGTAATCTAGGAAAAAGGGTTTACCAAGTATCTGTGAACCATTATATACACCTTAGTCGAAACCAAGGACTTGATGTATGATGGTTGATCTCCTGAAATGTTGTGTACAGTGTATCACGTTTACAAGGTGGTTGAATCAGTTACCTATGGCTAAAGGATAACAACCTAGTGGGGTCTCCCGATACATACTCGACGGTATGGGGAGCACAAGTCCGTGTTTGTGTTGTCTAATGCATAACCATTCGGTGAGAGTGTTTTGATATACTTTCCATACTAAAGTGCCTCTGATATACCCGAAAGTACTGGATAACCTTCGATATACTTCTGTACTGGAATGGGATTTCACCCCCAGGATATAATGCAGAGAGTTAACAATAGTGGTTATGTTTAAAGACATCAGAATATGTCTCTAGCCTAGACCTCTAGATATTTGTGTTAAGTTATAAATGCTCCTTAGGTTAATTGAGGTAAATTTTAATGCTTATCTTCAATTATGTTTTAGTTTTGGGCTCACAACGATGTCACCTGAATGCCTAAGATGCAACTATATGATAAAAGGAAAACTTTACATTTCAAATGAAAGCTAGACTAATCGAGGGAAGAAATTTCAATCAATAATGCATCAAGAAAAATTCCTTTCACTGACTTACACTTTCATCTTCCAAATGCAATGCAAAAAGTAAAAATATTTTCACTTTTCACTATCCTAAATGAAACTCTTCGAAAGCAAAATGATTTACTTTACTAAGATGTATTTATATGAATTATGATTTTATTTTCATTTTGAATGGTTTGATGCACCTAATACAATTTTTAGCTTTAAATCACTAAAAAATGTGATCTATTTTCAATGATGAATCTCATGCATTTTAACAAAAAGTAAATTTTGAAAGACAAGCTAAAACAAATGCAGAAAAATGTTTTCAATGATTTCCACATAACACAACACTCAATCAATCAGCAAAACCAGCATCTTAATGACACCAACAAGAAACAAGCGATGACCAATTGACTAGAAAACCTAGAACTCAAACAGATTTCACTTTGAAGCCAATGAGACAAACTTTGCAAATTAATCAAGACAATCAATCAAAGAACTCACAAATCCAAGCATACAGGATGGGAAAAGACTACAGGGGCCAAGACACACTAGATTCTAAGGCATAAACCTTAAAAATTATCACATTCAAGGATCACTGCTACTTTAGATAGGTAAACATGTGATGATAGGATTATCAATGCTACTTTTAATAGAAAAACTTGTGCTAGTCAGGGTCATCATAACTACTCTACATAGCGAAAATAGTGATGATTTTTAGCTCGGGTTAACAATGAAGAAAATTGTTTTCAGCACGACTGTAAATGTAATAACAAGTGTTGCCAGCACAACTGTCATTGATAAAACTCATGCTGAGAAAGGAATATGAAAAAAACAAAAACGATTCAAACAAACAACCTGGACTTAGCACTCTAAGGGAGTAATCAATGATTGTGCAGACCTATGCTGACTCAATCTAACTGACAATTGGACAGTTGGTTAAACTAATCAAAGGATTAGATTAAAGAAATGGATGGAAAGGTTTATAGCCTCCTCAGTTGAGTTTCCATTTTTTTGTCTAGCAAAATCCTCTTTGCAAACAAAGACGATCCCTCTAGCCCAATGAGTTGTACTAGAAACCTACATGAAAATATACAATACACTTTCCTAAATTACAATCGAAATGAGAGAAGAGGAAGATGGCCTACCTCATTCTGATGCTATAATGTCCTCCTTTGTTGAAGACCTCAAACCACTTGTGCCTCAGGCTCAGTCCTATTGCTCACAGAATTTGAATGCCTGCACAAGAGATCAAAGGCACAACAAAGCATCGAATACAAATCGCATAATCGAAAGTAATCCACTTAACAAATCAAGGAGAATTAAGATAAATGATGCATTAACACACACATTTATGGAAAGTGAACCGGCTATTTTATATATTAATAGAATAAAGGAGGAAGCATACAAGCAAGCCTTGATGTCAATAAGCTCTCCTTGAGTTAATGTCCAATTCCAAGCTCAAGCTCTCCAAGCATTCCTCCAAGCCAAATGAGTAGCATGTAGGCACTATCTCAGTATAAGGGTGAAAATAGCTAGAGACCAACCATTTGGGAATAGGGAAAGATGAATATATAGGCAAGGAAAGTGAGTTAGGATCTCTCCAAAGATAGCATAAGGCCCTCATCTCAATGAGGTAGCTCATAGGGATAAGACCAAATGGAAAAGTTGAGAGAACTTGACCTAATCTACGTCGAACAACCTCCAACTCATCATTTTTGAAGCCTCTATATCACAAAGCTTCTTATCCTCTTTGGGGAATTTTTCCTTTTAGGGATCATCACAGGTATCCAAGCAAAAAGCACACTGGCATTGCAAGGCTATTATAGTGCAACTAGTGATCAGCATGAGTTGCTAGTGTCATAGTCACATTGGTCCTAATATTAGGGTTTTAGATCTTACTTCATGGGGTAAGAATACCAAGAGACCATTTGGAAGAAGTTCTTCATGGTCAAAGGAAATCAGATGTATATGTTCCTAGACTCCTAAATCACTTAGAGTGTTGGATCTCATTCACTCAGATGTATGTGTTCCTATGAATCCTAAATCACTTGGAAGTCATCTATATTATGTCAAATTTAGAGATGATCATTCAATAAATACCTGGATTTACTTAATGAAAACCAAGGATGAAGTATTTACATAATTTCAAAAATTCAAAGTTGAAGTAGAGAACCTTATAGAAAGAAGAATCAAAATACTAAGACTTGATAATGGAGGAGAATATACATCCAAAGATATTTTTTATGGAGTATGGGATTAAGAGGGAGATGATAGTTCCACAGAGTCCTGAATAAAATGGAGTTACAGGACTTAAAGAAAGTGTAAAAGATATGTTACATGATCAGGATCTTCCTAAGTTTCTCTAGGGAGAAGCCACGAAGACAGTTTTCTACATTCATAATCGATGTCCCCATAGATATCTAGAAAACAAAAACTTGGAAGAAGTGTTCACTGGAAATAAACCATATTATATCATCTCTAGATCTTTGGGTATCATGTATATATCCATATACCAAAGGACAAAAGAAATAATTTGGATCCTTTCAGCATGAAGGGAACATTTGTTGGGTATAGCAACTCATAAAAATCATATAGGATATACATGAGATATGGACATCACATAGAAGTTAGTCGTGATGTCATATTTGATGAGAGCATATCATTCAAAAAATCAAAGGAACATTCCACAGAATCTGATGATGAAGAACTTACAATCTTTGAGGAGTAAGTTGACTAAGGGAAAGGAGAATCACATCATGAAGAAGAAGGTCCTTGTGAACTTGTTTAACCTATGGTCATCCTTGAAACAAGGAAAATACCTAATTGGTTGAAATCTACACTACTTGATGTAGAAGGTCATGGATTAGCAACAGGATCATTTAGAGAAAGTAAGAAACCCAAGAGGTATTATGGATATGTTGCATACATAAAAAAACCCGATAGAAGAAGAACCATCCTCCTTTGAATAGGTTGTAAATAATTAAGAATGGAAGGATGCGATGAATGAAGAATATCAATCTATAATGAAGAATGGAGTTTGGAGATCATACCTAGGCCTGAAGACAAATCTTTGGTTACTTCCAAGTGGATCTATAAGATCAAACATGCAGTTGATGAAAGTATAGATAAGTATAAAGAAATATTTTTGGCTAGAAGCTTCTCTCAACTTGAAGGCATCGGCTATGAAGAGAAATTTTCTCCAACAACAAGATATACAATGATTCGATCATTAGTCTCTCTGGTAGAATTGATGGGATGGCAAATCCATCAAATGGATGTCAAGGCTACATTTCTAAATGGCATGATATATGAAGAGGTCTACATAGAGAACCCCTTTGGTTTTGAGGTTAAATATATAAATGCATATGTTTGCAGACTGAAGAAAGAATTATATGGCCTCAAGAAAGCACCAAGGGCATGGTATGATAGAATGGATGCATACTTTCAAAATATAGGCTTCACAGAAAGCTTTGCTAATTCAAATATTTACATTAAGGTTATAGATGGTAAACATGTAATCATTATCTTTTATGGATATGATCTTCTATTGACAAGTGTAGAAGGTCAAATTGAAGAATGTAGGAAGAAACTAGAAACAAAATTTGACATGAAGGATCTTGGGCTGATGCATTACTATTTAGGACTGGAATTCTGGCAAGGACCTAATAAAGTTTAATTGGGCCAAGGAAAGTACATGATTGAGATACTAAAAAGGTTTGACATCATGGACTACAAACCTATGAATACTCTGATGATCACAAACTCGAAGCGACTAAGGAGTTCTGAATCTAGCCCTGTGGATCCTTCCAAATATAGGCAACTCATTTGCTCATTGATTTACTTGGTGAATACTCATCCAGGCATATGCTTTGCAGTAAATGTTATCAATCAATTCCAAGTGGAGCTTAACCATGATCATTGGGTAGAAAAAAAAACATATTCTGAGATATCTGCAAGGAACCATCCACTATTTTCTAAATTATGATAGAAGGAATGAGGTCCAATTAATTGGATATATAGATTCTGATTGGAGCCATTGAGAAAGATGGAAGGAGCACTACAGGGGGATCTTTTAGTTTTGGATCCTCCATGGTTTTATGGATGAGTAGAAGGAAAGATTTGGTTGCTTTGAGTGGTGCTAAAGTTGAATATGTTGCAGCCTATGAAGTAGGCAGAGAAGCAGTATGGTTGAGGAAGTTTTTGTTTGATCTATTTGAAGGACTAATGAACCCTATAGTGATATTTTGTTTTAACACCAGTTGTATATGTTTTTTTGAAGATCCAATGTTTCATGGAAAGACAAATCATATAAAAAACAAGTATCGCTATATCTGAGAGCTAGTAGAAAATGGTGTGTTGCCGCTACAGTACATCTCCACTGATGAGCATGTAGCTGATATATTGACAAAGTCACTTCCAAATAAGAAGCTTTTATATTAAAGGGAAAATCTTGGTTTGGTCAATGTATCCTCCCTAATTAAGAGGGAGAGATAGACACTATATTGTTATATTCACTTGGGATGAAAGAACGGAGGATTGGGTAACCATCCAGCATTCGATACTCTTCGAGAATGTGGTAGGGAATTCAAGACAAGAGTACTCATGGCTTGATATTATTTGAGGACTACCTATCCAAGATAAGAATATTCCAAAGGAAGGTCACACTCTGTGAACACTTGGGTGGAGTATGTACCTTCTGAGACAATGATTACAGTGTTTATGAATCTTTGGTCTCACCAGAATTGTGCTCTGATCATGTGGATAGAGTTGTTAGTTGAGGCCTTGCTATGTAACAATGTTGCTTGATATAATGCTAGAAAGACAGGTTACCAATCCAACTCTTTTTATGAGATCTCTTTATATTGAGAATGACCATGTACCTCTTATGAATACCTCCTTAATTAAGAGGGAGTTTTGAAGAATGTGTAACTAGGTTTTGTCTTCATAAGTATGAAATGCATTCTTGTAAATAATAAAATGAAAAGAAATTATTATTGGAGCATAGGTTTAATTCTCAAGTTATTTTATTTTATAGGTCAAGCACCCATTGAGTATTTTTAGGGTTTGTCCTAAGTTCAAGAGTCATTGTCATATATTCAAGGCCCTATAGGAATATTGTACCTTGTAAAGAAAAAATTATTTTATCTTTAAAGTGTCGAAATACCTCCAAGATCAAGTGAGCATAAGGAGTTGTCAAGTCAACCTACATGATGAGCCACATATACCATTGGAAGAGCCTATATATAGATATGAACTCGTCCTCCATTAGATACACTCGCTCATCCCATTCTATGCAAAGAAGAGGAAGAAGAAAGGCCGAAGAAGAAGGGTACAAAGCGGAAGTCAAAGAAGTCGAAGTGCTTGGGATAGTTCTATCTCTCTTATGAAAGTTGAAGTTAGGGTTTATGCACTGGCACAATCTCTAGTTCAATATTGAAGAAAAGAGAGAAGGAAAGGAAATCGAAGGTCACTTAGGGAATGTCATCAGCCCTAAGTCTCAAGGAAAGGAAAGTGAATGGAAGAGAAGGCAATTTGAGGGAGATCGAAGTCTCTAAGTGGAGAAACAACAATTGAAACAATTGTCGGGAGACAGAATTTTGGATATACAGTGGGAGGTTGAAGTCATTGCAGCAGGAGTTTGAGTTTATCTTGATCTGGGAGGGTATTTTTCTGAGTCACTAAGTCATGGTCTTTATCAATTGAAAGATCTATAATAAGAGAAACTATTTTAGGTTTTTCCCCTCAAGAGGAGGTGTTTTGGCCCTTACTTGTAACCTATATACAATGTCATTATTCTCACTATTTTTGTAGTTGTTTGACGTATCTCACCCTATAATAATAAGGAACAAAGATAATAAAGAAAAAGGTAACACAAATAGTTATCAAGTCAAGAGAATTTACATACTTACTTCCCTATTGAATTGTCAACACTATCAACTTCATATTAAGTATTGAAGGAACTACACATCTCCATGGTATTAAAAAGAAAATTATTATTATTATTATTATTATTTTCCGTGGAAAGTAATCCGTAATTTATATTAATAAAAATAAAAATTATATTTTGCAAGCACATCTAATGTGTACGTAGTTGAGAACCAATAATTAAGATCAATAAAAGAGAAAAAATAATTGGGAGGTGGCCCACAGGTTGTTGGGTGTGGAGCTTGATTATCTTCTTTGTTCAGAGGTATCGCCACATTGAACCCCATTTTCATAATGTGGTGACAACGCTGACTGTTTATGTGCATCGTCCTCACACCCCCCTCACCCCCGCACCTTGGCGGGGGATCGGGGGCAGCGCCCTGTTGGGCCGCTAGTTTGTCATTATTATTATCACTCTTTAATGCCTATTTCACCCATTTCTACCATTCTTTATCACATCATTTATCATGGCTTATCATATAATTCCATCTTATAAGTATATATGCTCTTATGGATAAATATTATTTCTTCTCCTCTATAATTGATGATTATTATGCATGATTTTACCAATGATGGTTTATTAATAAATTGGTTGTAACATCACTCACCATTTTAGCCTCCAATATATTTTCTAGATTGAAGATTTGATCTCCAACTCATCATTAAATGTGCCAACTCAAAAATTCGCTGGAATAAGAAGTGAAAATTTTGAAATGGATGTTTTGGGCAAACGGAGAAGAATCTAGAAAATCCGAAACATGGGTTTTGTCCAGAATGGACCAAGTTAGTCTTGGAACAAGTCGTTTTCCCAAATTCGGTCTGTATTAGGAGGAATGAAAGGTTCTCTGAAGACATTTTTCTCAAATTCGTTGTTGTGGCCATTTTCCAAATTATCTCAGTTGCAATACCAAATTTGACCTGTTCATGTTGAATTCTGATGGAAAGATATTTCAGATATGATCTTGTTGATCAATTTGTTGTGAACAATCCAATTTTGTAATGAGAATCATTTTGTAATCATCGTTTTTGTAACTTCACTCTACTCTCTGTGTATTTAAATGAAAACAGAGATCAAAGACAGGAGAAGGGAAATTATGGGGAATTAAATGGATTATTAGATTAGAGATAGATAGGATAGGATAGGAGGAGAGGGGGTTGGAACAATTATTATTCCAAATTGTAATTTTATTTACAGACTCTCGTTGCTGAGAAGACACAAATTACTATAATGTTGCTCAATTTCATGATTAATATATAAGTAGAGTTGTTGTTCCTTCGCATCTCCTGAACTAATCCAGCAGTATTCACCAGTGGCTAAGGGCCTAGCCCCTGGTGGATTTACTTACTGTTCCTTTACCATGCATTTTTTATTTCCACAGTGTAATGGTTTGATTAAATTCTTACTTTCTGCAATTGTATCTCTTTGTTGTTTCTTATTTTCCAATCTTAACAGAATCATTCTGCTTTGTATAATCCATAGTAGTGTTGTTGATTCAGTTTACTGTTATTTCAGATTCAGTTATTTAATTACATATTTTGTTTGAGATCATCAACTATAAAGAGTATTGACTATCACTGTCGAAGCTCTCAGATTGGGATCGTTTGCTGCTTGTATTGGTTATTGAGGATTGTGTTTGATTTAGATTAAATCAGTTAAAAGAGGAATGAGTTATCACTATTGTATCCTCAACTGATGATTGTTGTTACTTTGATGAATGTATGATTTGATTTCATTAGAGGATTAAGTTTTCTTTAATTGCAATTGGGATTTATTAAAAGCATCCATTTACTCTTGTATTTGAAAGATCTATACTGCAATTTAAGAAACATTACTCTTTGGGATTATAGTGTGCATATATTGTGTACACCCTTGAAATAAGAAGACTTTCCCAGGTTGATAATTAATGTGGGATAGATAGGAGTTTTAAAAGGCACCTTTTAGCACCCAACATTTTGGCGTCGTTGCCGGGGAGAGTGTTTCCATGTCACAGAGAGTGATGTATTTTCGATATTTGTCTACTATGAAAGAATTTGGTATTAAAAATGGAAGGTAAGAACCTGCGTAACGTGTAAGTAAAGTGCTTGCTCCTCCGCCCACTTTTCAACAGAATTTCGTAGGAATTGAAGTAGGAAATTTAGAGGTAGAATTTTTGAAAAAAAACTCATAATTCCACTCAAGTGGTGATGTAAGCACCACCCATTTCACTAACCAATTGACAGGAACATTTGAAGGAGGAGCCTCAAAGAAACACATGAAAAACATCTTCTATTATGGTAAGAAATGGCTCACATTGCAACTTTTGAATTTCCTATCAAAGATCTAGGAGGAGTGACACAAATGCACATAATTCCCCCATCTTCTCTACCAAATTTTCATGGTTTAACAAACGAAGATCCAGATACATTCTTATTTGAGTTCAAAATACTTTGAAGAGGATATGATTATTGTACTAATGATCAAAGGTTGAAAGTGTTTCCTCTTACTCTAAAAGGAGCAGCTCTCCGATGGTTCATGAGCCTAGGAGGGACTGCATCCAAACATGTGTTGGTATTATGAGACAAGTGTTGTCCTTGATGGCAAATCACACAAATGATAAATTATAGTGCAGCAAATTTATTTGATAAATTATAGTGCAAAAAAAATTTATTCCATGTAGAGAAAAGTTCACGCACTTTTATGCAGAGAAAATTTTATTCCATGTAGAGAAAAGTTCACGCACTTTTATGCAGAGAAAAGTTTATTTCATGTAGAGAAAAGTTCACGCACTTTTATGCAGAGAAGAGTTTATTTCATGTAGAGAAATGTTCACGCACTTTTATGCAGAGAAAAGTTTATTTCATGTAGAGAAAAGTTTACGCACTTTCATGCAAGAGAAAAGTTCACACATTTTCATGGTTGGTTCATGGTATTAGTCCGACAGTTTTTGATCCTATGGTTTTGGTCCGTGGTATTGCATCCAAAAGTGTTGATCTCACGCACTTTCATGGTTGGTTCATGGTATTAGTCCGACAGTTTTTGATCCTATGGTTTTGGTCCATGGTATTGCATTCAAAAGTGTTGATCTCACGCACTTTCATGGTTGGTTCATGGTATTAGTCCAACAGTTTTTTGATCCTATGGTTTTGGACCGTGGTATTGAGAAAGGACTAAGGCTATAAAAGAGGAAGGAGATTATTTGGCAAAGTATCTCTTCTGAATGATTGAATATCTGATAAAGTGCTAGATCTGGAATATGGTGATTGGGTTATGGTGCAGATCTGGATCTGAATGAAGAAGGAACCTGAGCGTAAGGAGAAGGATAAGTTCTATTGATGGGTCAAAATCTTAAGGTTGGAATAGTGGTATCTCTATATGATTTTGATCTGTGATATGTGGCACACGCTTGATCTATAAATCTAATAATCTGGGTCTGAATTATTGATGCATGTTTTATTGTACACATGTTATGATCTGGGTATGTCTGATGTATGGAACAACTGCAAAGTTATAAGGAAATATTTGCAGATCTGTATGCGGGTTGGCTTTGGTGAAAGCATTGATTCAGTATTGGATAAATCAGAGATTGATGATGCAAGTGTAGTTGATGGGTTTTTGATGTTCTTGGATCCAGTCTGAAAATTAATGAAAAGTGGTCCTTGAAAGAAAAGAAGTAGGTGGTTGTAGCTCCCTTCCAGGAGAGACTGGAAAACGAGAGAGAGAGTTGTAGCTCTCTACAGGTTGTAGCCTGCGTACTGGTAAAGGACTGCACCAGTACAAAATCATTGTAAAAGGAGTTTCTTATTAAAAGAAGATAGAGACATATTGCAGCAGGTGGTTTTCACCCACATTGGGTTTCCACCATATATCTGGTGTTCTTTTGTGTGACTATTTGCTTTTCTTGTTCCTGCTCATTATTTTATGATACTGACATACAAAGTAATGTTCAATATTTGAAGAATTATTCAAAGTATAAATAAGGAAGATATATTGAAAAGAATTTGATAATACTGATTTACCCCCCCTCTCAGTATTATTTCCAACAATTGGTATCAGAGCAGGTCCTTCTGAAGAAGCTTGATCGCTTGAAGGAAGATCTAACATCATGAGCAACTACGAGAGGGAAGCATCAATTAGGCCACCGATTTTTGATGGGACAAACTTCGTATATTGGAAGGTAAGAGTTACTGCCTATCTTCAATCTTTTGGTACAGAAGTATGGGACATTATAGAAACAGGGTATACTTTTCCATCAGCTACTCCTACAGATTCAGCTGAGAAGAAGAAATATGAAACAAATGCAAAGGCGGTTAATACTCTTCTAGGATGTCTATCTCAATCTGAATTCGTGAAGGTTATGCAATATAAATCCGCAAAAGAAATATGGGACAAGATTGTTTTGAGCTACGAAGGAGATGAACAGGTAAAACGTGCAAAACTTCAAACCCTCAGGATTCAGTATGAGAATCTCAGAATGTATAATGATGAAAGTGTGGCTATCTATTTCCTTCGGGTAGATGAGATTGTTAATTGTATGAAAAACTTGGGTGAAGAAATAAAAGAGGTTGTTGTGATTGAAAAAGTCCTAAGATCATTGTCCCCCAAGTTTGAATCTAAAGTATCTGCAATAGAAGAAAAGGAAAATCTACGAACTCTTACTATGTCTCAGCTACACGGAATTCTGACTGCTTATGAAATGAGAAAAAGAGGTCCATCAGACAGGAGAGAAGCTGTTTTTAAGGCTTCAGGCAAAGGAGACTACTATGAATCAAGTCACGTGCCAGAAGAAGAAGAAGAATCAAATTTTGTCAGAAATCTTCAACGGGGTACTGGAAGGTTCAGAGGTAAGCTACCTTTTAAATGTTTTGCTTGTGGAAGAGTAGGTCATTATGCTGCCAAATGTCCTCATAAGGATAAGATTGACAAAGGAAAGGAACCTGCTAGATGGAACAAGAAACAGAATGCAAATAAGAAAAGCTACTACACTCATGAAGACAGTGATGGTCTATCAAATAGTGATGAATATGAACAAGGTAATGACTATAAAATTTTAATGGCATTTGAAGATGATGATTACATGGATGCTATAGATGTGGATAGTTTTTATGAAGAGATTTCTAGACTTAAGACATGTATAGAAGAAAAGAATATGATCATTGATACTCTACAATTTCAAATTGATGAAAAAGAAAAATATCTTGAAAAGTTAGAAGGTGAAATTGTTGACCTTAGAAAAGAAATTGAGAAAACAAAGGCTATTAATCTTAAGTTTGTCAAAGGATCTGAAACTCTGGATGAGATCATCAATGTACAGCGTTCTCCGCTAAACAAGACAGGTCTGGGGTATAATGGGGAAACATCTCAAGCATCCACCTCAAAGAGTTATCTTGATGCAGCAAGAAGGAATGAGCAAAAGCACAATGGAGATCACTAGGTAAAGCAGGGACGAATTACATCAAGAACGAACAAAGACTATCAGGTAAACCAGGGGCAATCTGTCTTAAGGATGAACAAAAGCTACAACCAGCCACAGGTAAAATCTTCTCAATTTGCTTCAAGAATGGATGACAATAGAAATTACAATCATTTGGCCAGTAGATTTGATAATCGCAGAAGTTTCTTCAATGGGCAATGTTTCTCTTGCCATAACATCGGTCACAAAGTAGCTCAATGTGTTGCATATAAAACAATCATGACTAGAGAAGCTCAAAAACAAAGAAGTATGATTGGGATTACAAAAAGGACCTATAACAACTTTTCGACTCTTGAAAATGAAGTTGAATGTTCTATTTGCAATAACTTTGGTCATGAAGATTCTGAATGCAGGAGCAGGTTTCAGCAGACAAAGGAACAAGCCTCAAGCACTAGAACATGGAGAATAAAGGAACCACAAACAGAAAGATGTGGGATAGCATTTTATGCAGAAGGACAAGAAAATCTATGGTACATTGACAGTGGATGTTCGAAACATATGACAGGTGATAAAGAAAAACTTGAATCATATTCTGCTTTAGAAAAGGGAAAGAAAGTTTCTTTTGGAAATGATACTCCTGCAACTACAAAAGGAAAAGGCACTGCTCAGTTAAAAGAAAAGGTCAAAGCTGGAAATGTTTTGTATGTTGATGGATTGAAGCATAATCTTCTAAGTGTCAGCCAGATGTGTGATCAAGGAACCGAGGTGATATTTAGATCAAACAGATGTCGTGTTCGTGATCTTGATACAGGTGAAACAGTAATCAAAGGTAGAAGAACTCCAAATAATCTATACATATTTGAAGAAGGACAAAAACAATGCTATTTGAGCAAGGATGATGAACACTAGTTATGGCACCGGAGGTTGGGGCATCTAAGCTTTTCACAAATAAGGAAAGCATGCAAATATCAGGCAGTTCGTGGTCTTCCAGATATCAAAATTCCAGACAACACCATATGCAAATCATGTCAGTTTGGAAAGCAAACCAGAACTAACTTTCCATAGAAGGAAGGATCAGCTAGCATGCCTCTTGAGCTAGTCCATACAGATGTATGTGGTCCATTTAGGAAAAGGACACCGTGAGGAGAAAAATACTTGATATTATTCATTGACGATTTCTCTAGGTTTGTTTGGTCAGGACTTATGAAGCACAAAGACGAAGCATTCGAGAAATTCAAATCTTTCAAATCCTTGGTCAAAAATGAATCAGGTTTCAAAATTAAGTGCCTCAGGTCTGACAGAGGTGGGGAGTTTACCTCAAATAAATTTTTCAACTTCTGTGAAGAACATGGGATAAGAAGAGAATTCTATACAGCTAGAACTCCTCAGCAAAATGGAGTGGTGGAAAGGATGAACAGAACAGTCCAACAAATGGCTCGTGCTATGCTGGATGAGTCTGGAACTCCTGCAACTTTCTGGGGTGAAGCCGCATATGCTACAGTCGTTATTCTCAACAAAACAAATGTCCGAGTGAACAGCACTCAAACTCCTCATGAGCTCTGGTATGGTGAGACTCCTTCGGTAACGCACTTCAAAATCTTTGGGAGCAAATGCTATATTAAGAATACTGATGAGCAACTTGGAAAACTTGAACCTAGAGCAGATGAAGGCATTCTTCTTGGTTATTCTCCACACAGCAAAGCATATAAGTGCTACAATACAAGACTTGGAAGAATTGTTGACAGCATTGATGTAGTGGTTGATGAAAAGGGATACATTCCTAGGCAAGTAAATCATGAAAATATCGAAGAAGATGAAGACTACCCTCAAAGACGGAATGATGAAGAAGAAGAACCTCAAGAAGCACCAGAGGAACAGATAAGGATAGAAGAGAAGACTCCATCCCGGTACGTTCAAAAGAATCATCCAGAATCTCAGATTTTGGGGCAAAAAGAAGCAGGTGTACAAACAAGAAGAACAATTGCAGAAGCTTCAAGCTATTTGGCATTACTCTCCTCCACTGAACCACAAAATGTAAAAGAGGCATGCAAAGATGAATGTTGGGTCAAAGCAATGGATGAAGAACTTGAGCAGATCGAAAAGAACAACACTTGGGAGCTGGTTCCTAGACCAAAGGATAAGAATGTTATAGGGACAAAATGGGTCTTCAAAAATAAGTTGAATGAAAATGGGGAAGTAATTAGAAACAAGGAAAGACTTGTTTATAAAGGGTATGTGCAGCAAGAAGGAATAGATTTTGAGGAAACTTTTGCTCCTGTTGCAAGACTTGAGGCCATCCAAATGTTCCTTGCTCTCTCAAGCTTTCAAAAGTTCAAAGTATTTTAAATGGACATGAAATCAGCCTTTCTGAATGGAGACTTAGAAGAAGAAGTATACATTGAGCAGCCAGATGGGTTCATTCTTGGAAATGATCCAAATCTTGTATGCAGACTGAAAAAGGCTCTCTATGGTCTTAAACAAGCTCCAAGGGCTTGGTACTATCGTTTGGACAAATATCTTCATCAACAAGGTTTTTCAAAAGGATCAGCAGATAGCAATATTTATATAAAAAATGAAAATGACAAATTGCTAATACTTGTTGCGTATGTAGATGACATTATCTTTGGTAGCAATGAAGAATATATGAGTCAAAGCTTTGCCTTGGTGATGCAGAAAGAATTCGAAATGTCCTTGCTTGGAGAATTGACATATTTTCTTGGCCTGCAAATCCAACAAAAGGAAGGAGGGATCTTCTTGTCTCAAACCAAGTATCTCAAGCCGATTTTGAAGAAATATGGCATGGAAGATGCAAAACCAGTATGTACACCCATGGTCAAAGGATGTAGCCTCAGTGCAAATGATGAATCAGTAGCAGTACATCAACCAACCTACAGATCTATGATTGGAAGTCTACTTTATTTGACAGGTACCCGACCAGACATCATGCATGCAGTGGGAATAGTAGGAAGATTTCAGGCAAATCCCAAGGAAACTCATCTTCAGGCAGTAAAGAGAATCTTCAAATATCTTCAAGGGACTCAAAATTATGGCTTATGGTATCCTAGAGATACAGATCTCACACTTCATGCTTATACTGATGCAGATTGGGCCGGAAGCGTGGATGACAGGAAGAGCACAAGTGGTGGTGCATTCTTTATGGGTTCCAGATTAGTATCTTGGTTCAGCAAGAAACAGAGTTCGATTGCCTTGTCTACAGCTGAAGCTAAATATGTTGCTGCTGCATCTTGCTGCACTCAACTCCTTTGGATGATGCAGACCCTGCAGGATTTTCAAATCACTTGTACACCACCTATCTCCATCTTATGTGATAATACAAGTGCAATCAGCATTTCAAAGAACCCAGTCATGCACTCAAAAACCAAGCACATATCAATCAAGTATCACTTTCTCCAGGAACAAGTGCTTGAACAAAAGGTCAAGTTGGAGTATGTTCCTTCTAAGGAACAGGTTGCTGATATACTCACCAAACCATTGCCTAGGGAGACCTTTGAATACCTCAGGCAAAAGTTGGGGGTTGTTGATGTATCATCTTGTTGTTGAATCTCTTCTGATTGTTGGTTGTACGCAAGGTTCATCTGAAGTATATGTGTACATTGGTCAAAGATCGAATGGCACAGGTTCAGGGGGAGCATATCATGCATTGTTGGCATTATGGAGGAAGTACAGAAGGAGATCATGGATGCTGGTCTAAATATTGTTGCAATACGTCTCTATCTCTTTCATGATGTATAAGTCTTGGTTCTTCTTGAAGAACATCTTTTGCAAATCTTTCCTACAGTCAAGGGGAGCATGAATAGCACATTTCAGAAAGAGCAGAGCTTTCAGCATGTAGCATGAACAGATTGGTACACCTTGGCATATACAAAGGGGGAGCTCATTCAGAGATTTCAACAGGTACTCAGGGGGAGTATGAACAGCGGAATGCCTTTCTAGGAAAGAGAATATCTTGGTTCGCCCTTTGCCCTTGATGTCAAAGGGGGAGAGTGATTTGGTATTGTTGCCATCAAGTCCAAAGGGGGATATTGTTGGTATTATGAGACAAGTGTTGTCCTTGATGGCAAATCACACAAATGATAAATTATAGTGCAGCAAATTTATTTGATAAATTATAGTGCAAAAAAAGTTTATTCCATGTAGAGAAAAGTTCACGCACTTTTATGCAGAGAAAAGTTTATTCCATGTAGAGAAAATTTCACGTACTTTTATGCAGAGAAAAGTTTATTTCATGTAGAGAAACGTTCACGCACTTTTCTGCAGAGAAGAGTTTATTTCATGTAGAGAAATGTTCACGCACTTTTATGCAGAGAAAAGTTTATTTCATGTAGAGAAAAGTTTATGCACTTTCATGCAAGAGAAAAGTTCACACACTTTCATGGTTGGTTCATGGTATTAGTCCGACAGTTTTTGATCCTATGGTTTTGGTCCGTGGTATTGCATCCAAAAGTGTTGATCTCACGCACTTTCATGGTTGGTTCATGGTATTAGTCCGACAGTTTTTGATCCTATGGTTTTGGTCCGTGGTATTGCATCCAAAAGTGTTGATCTCACGCACTTTCATGGTTGGTTCATGGTATTAGTCCAACAGTTTTTTGATCCTATGGTTTTGGACCGTGGTATTGAGAAAGGACTAAGGCTATAAAAGAGGAAGGAGATCATTTGGCAAAGTATCTCTTCTGAATGATTGAATATCTGATAAAGTGCTAGATCTGGAATATGGTGATTGGGTTATGGTGCAGACCTGGATCTGAATGAAGAAGGAACCTGAGCGTAAGGAGAAGGATAAGTTCTATTGATGGGTCAAAATCTTAAGGTTGGAATAGTGGTATCTCTATATGATTTTGATCTGTGATATGTGGCACACGCTTGATCTATAAATCTAATAATCTGGGTCTGAATTATTGATGCATGTTTTATTGTACACATGTTATGATTTGGGTATGTCTGATGTATGGAACAACTGCAAAGTTATAAGGAAATATTTGCAGATCTGTATGCGGGTTGGCTTTGGTGAAAGCATTGATTCAGTATTGGATAAATCAGAGATTGATGATGCAAGTGTAGTTGATGGGTTTTTGATGTTCTTGGATCCAGTCTGAAAATTGATGAAAAGTGGTCCTTGAAAGAAAAGAAGTAGGGGGTTGTAGCTCCCTTCCAGGAGAGACTGGAAAACGAGAGAGAGAGTTGTAGCTCTCTGCAGGTTGTAGCCTGCGTACTGGTAAAGGACTGCACTAGTACAAAATCATTGTAAAAGGAGTTTCTTATTAAAATAAGATAGAGACATATTGTAGCAGGTGGTTTTCACCCACATTGGGTTTCCACCTTATATCTGGTGTTCTTTTGTGTGACTATTTGCTTTTCTTGTTCCTGCTCATTATTTTATGATACTGACATACAAAGTAATGTTCAATATTTGAAGAATTATTCAAAGTATAAATAAGGAAGATATATTGAAAAGAATTTGATAATACTGATTCACCCCCCCTCTCAGTATTATTTCCAACAACATGGGAGGACATGAAGAACATATTCTTGAAGAAGTACCAAGACTACTGCAAATCCAATGAATATATTTTCGATATGATACACGGGGAAGATGAAAGCTTGGAGGACTATGTAGAGCGATTTCAATATAACCTTCAAAAATCAAAGCATAAGTATTTGGAAAAAGAGATCTTAAAAACACTCCTACTCAAAGGAATCAAAGATGGATTTTTAGAACTCTTAAATCTGGTAGGGAAAGGTGATGTTTTTCAGTTGTCATATGATGATGTTTGTGAATTGTGCATAAGGTATTCAAGAGTAATCTCCAAGGCTAGTAAGAATTCTAGAGAATTTTCTTCTTTCTTTTCCAAATTTTCTACAAGAATAGGAGACATAAGAGCTGAAATCAATGTTTTTGAAAATTTTAAAGTTGATTTTATTAGCTCTCTAAATTCAAAATTGGATGTTTTGCAAGTTCAGAAAAATCAAGAAATTGAAGAAGTGTTTTCCCTCATTACCGAAAGAAGCATCCCAAAGATAGTCGTTCTTCCTTATCTAGGATGGAAGTAGCATATCAAAGAGATGAGGAAGCTGCAACAAGGTCAAAACCATGGAAATCATGGCCTACATGTATGGTTCAAAACACTTCCTCTCCATTTTCTTACTTGCATAATCCATTATGGAATACTCATGTTTTAGGGCAGGCATGTCAATCTCAATATAACCACCACCAATCTTGTCTACAAGTTTGGCATGGTTCGTCTTATGATTGCATGACTACTCTCCCTCATCTCGTAGCACAAAAACATCCTCCATATTCTCCACCAGCTCTTCCACAAAATCTTGCTTGCCTATCAAAATCATCCACTCAACCCAATCAACTACATCATCAAAATGTTCCATTTCGTACATAATTTCCTGCTCAACTCATTCCACACCCTTACCATAATAAACAGTAAAACATGCTTACAATGTTGAAATTCAAATTTTACCCACCCTTCCCACCCATTCTATCTCACATGCACTATTGGAGAAAACTTACAATGAGATTCAGAATGTTTCAAATTCAAAAATTGTAGAAATTATGGAAGAAAATGAGGTTTCTTCTAGTCTGCATCAACAAGTCGTTTTAAAAGTTCAAGAACTTCATGATATGATGGCTATGGAAAATTAATAAAGTAAAGGATATATTGAACATTGGTTTCACTCCATCATTTGTTTGCAACATCACTCCATACTTCAACAATTTTTGACACCATCTTTTCAAGGGAAGTTGGCTTCTTATACCCTAATATTCATTAACATGCATTTTAAAATTTGGGTATGTATATACTTGAAGCCTTATTTCTAAAATGGTTCCACTGGAAGTACTCTTATACGTAATCATATTCATTTTTCAAATCAAAGTAGGTTAGTGTAAAAAAAAAATTAAATAAGGACATAAATAAATACAATTTGTTTTTATGTAAAAATAGTTGTTTTTGTTGCAACACGCTGTGGAAATCAACATCGGTGATAAATGTTTTAATTAATTTATGTATGTAGATGATTATAATGTAAATAATAGTTCTACAAACACCCATATTCATTTTTATCACCAATTTGAAAAAAATGCTTGAATATCATAGTTTTTTGGCTTGTGGGCTTGATGAAATTTCTGAAAACACAGTCGGGACAGTCATGTTTCGAAGGACAAAAATGGAATATTTTTAAAATATGTTTATATACTAAGTAGCCCTTGATGTCTACATTCCAATTCAATTTGAATTACTCAATTTGGATTTGAAACGAAAAATTTATAACCAAAACATTGACTGGGTTTGTAGTACGCAGCTCAGGAATAGAGTTGGGACAGTCAGCGTTTGGAGGCCTAAATAACCATATTTTGAAAACATGTTTCTATGGTATATTCCCCTATGAATATAATTTACAAAAAAAATTGAATCACTCATTTTCGATAGTGTATGAAAAAGTTATGACTAGAATACCGATTATCTATCGTAAATCAGCACTCTTAAAACTCTGTTTTTTCGGTTGTTCCCTAGAGTATTTGACCCATCAATTCTTTTTGTTTTCAAAACTTGTTTCTATTAGAGATAAATAAATGAATCTACTTTCATTCCAATTTTAATCATTTGAATCCGTCATTAAACAAAAAATCTATGCTTAAAATATCCAATGTTGCTCTATATGGGAAAATCGAAAATGACTCTGTTATGCAGAATGTTCTAAGTAAAATTGACATATCATATCATTAAAATTTTAAAACCTATTTCTATTGAAAATATACCTTTGAATTAGCTCTCATCTGGCTTTTGAATCACTCAAATTGGACAAAAAACAAAGGAGTTGTGATTAAAACACTGCTAGTTAGTATGGTCGACCACTGCTCTCCCGCAAGTGACAAATAAATTTTAATTTTACTTTGTTATTTTCTTCGTGGATTTGTTTTACAGAGTAACTGCTTGTTATTTTTTGCATAATTATTGGATTAGGGGAGCCGATCACCTCTCTTTCTCCATGATTTAATGTTTTATTACAGATAGACACTCATTTTTGCAAGTCTTAGAAGAATAAAGAAGGTCAATTTATGGACGGACAATTCTTGAAAGAAATTTTAATGAAACGAGGAAATTTCATCCAATTCATTACCCAACGGATTCATAAAAGAAGAAATGAACAATTGATTTCCATTTTAATATTCATGTCATGTCACTGCTGCCAAAAAAAACTGAAAGAGATCATTTTTTCCTTAGGAAATAACATCATAGTTGTTGTAACTTAATTTATTTATTTACATATTATTTTTAAATAAAGTGTTGTTTCTTTTCTAATTTCTCTTATGTTTTTGTGTTTCGTGTGTTGCTTCCTTCAAATTGTAGTTTCCTCTCCATTTCCGATTGAAAAATGAGGACGCCATGTTACAAATTCTTGCTACAGAAGGAAATTCTTCGACAACACCAGTCCACTAAACAATTTATTCTTTTGAAACCTGTACATAAGTTTACATTTTTTCTATTTGATTGGATTTGCTTGGATAATAGATTGTAAATTAACTTTTTTCTATTTTTCCTTTGCTATTCCCTACAGGGAACAACAATTTTCGTGTAAATTTTGTCTTGCTATTCTCTTTAAGGAATAGTTGTTGTTCCTTCTAAGGAACAACAATTTCTGCGTGCATTTTTTTTATCTTTCTTCTTGTTGTTCCCTTTAAGGAACAGTTGTTGTTCCTTTTAAGGAACATCAATTTCTGCATGCATTTTTTTTCTTTTTGCTTTTCCCTTTAAGGAACAGTTGTTATTCCCTTTAAGGAACAACTGTTGTTCCTTCTAAGGAACAACAATTTCTGCGTGCATTTTTTCTTTCCACTGTTCCCTTTAAGCAATAGTTGTTGTTCCTCTTAAGGAACATTTGTTGTTCCTTTTAAGGAACAACACCTTTTTTGCATACATTTTTTTGTTGTTCCTTTTAAGGAACAACACTTTTTTGTGTGTATTTTTTGTTGTTCCTTCTTTTAAGAACAACACTTTTTCGCATACAAAAGGAACATCACCTTTTTTGTGTGTATTTTTTGTTGTTCCTTTTAAGGAACAACACTTTTCTGCATACAGTTTTTTGTTGTTCCTTTTAAGGAACAACACCTTTTTTGTGTCTTTTTTTGCTGTTCTTTTTAAGGAACAACACTTTTTCGCATACATTTTTTTTTTTTTTTCCTTTTAAGGAACAACACTTTTCCGCATACATTTTTTCATTGTTCTTTTTATGGAACAACACCTTTTTGTGTGTATTTTTTGATGTTCCTTTTAAGGAACAACACTTTTCCGCATACATTTTTTGTTGTTCCTTTTAAGAAACAACACTTTTTGTGTGTATTTTTTGTTGTTCCCTATAAGGAACAACACTTTTTTGCATGCATTTTTTTGTTGTTCCCTATAAGGAACAACACTTTTGTTTGTGTGTATTTTTTTGTTGTTCCCTATAAGGAACAACACTTTTTGGCGTGCATTTTCTTTGTTGTTCCCTATAGGGAACAACACTTTTGCATGTATTTTCCTTTGTTGTTCCCTAAACTTTGGGAGTATTTTCAAGAACAACCCTTCTTTCCTCTTGTGAGATTATTCCTAGTTTATGTCAACCACATTTTATTGATTCCCCGTCATGGCATGAAGTACACTACTTTTATGAGGACAAGAATTATGGATTCTATTGAAGCGAGTTAATATCATTCACGTTATGATCTTTAACAGGACAACGCTTCGATGATAGATTCTTTTCAAAAGAGACACAATTATTTATATACTACTTTACTGCATTGTTTTCTATTGTACATGATACTGATTGATCATCTTAATACCATGTTGGTTCCACCCTTCCTGGTTATAATCTTTTTTGTCTGTAATAAATGAGATTATGGGTATATTTTTTTCTATTGACATGTTCAACTTCTTCCACCATCCTACGCTTAAGGAGTACTGATCCTCCCTTTATTTATCATAAAAATGTGTAATTATAGCAAAATTTTGCCTACAGATAGAGGATAGGGGGTATCATTAAGAGTCAGCCTACCATGTTCATAAGGATGTAGCGAAGTGACATTCCCACTATGGCCACCACACCAGGGTTATGATCCATTGGATAGCCAAAATATCCTTGGAACAGGGGGTCTCATCACGAGCCGGCCTAATCACTTTTGCTACACCCCAGTGAATGGCAGTGTGGTTATCTGGTTACCATGCCAACACACTGATCTCTTCTATAGAACAACACTGAAACTCTCCATTTATAAATTTAATATCCTGGTTCATACGGGTTAAAAAGAAACCCTACTGAGGCTATGGACGTTTGCTGGCAGCGGAGGCTCTGCTTACGATATTGAAGTTATATCTTATCATCAATTATTACTATAATACCCTTTTCTTATTCTCTCTTTTTATCGGAGAAGTTATTTCCTTAATTTTTCCATGTTTTGAACCTTTACGCATGATAAATTATTTTTTGATCAATCGCATCATTTTCAGCTAGAATACCGTCAACAAAGCATATTTTTGGAATATTGTTGTCCTTTTTCTTTTTCTCATAACTTATCATCAATCCAAAGCACCTTATCCCTTATTCATAACTATGTTTACACACTCTGCTCTCATTATAACCATACCTCTCGCCGTCCTATCATTGATATGCGTACTCTGCTTCATTTACTGTCGTATTGTTCATTCCCTTGCCTTGTCGTCAGCACAAAACCTTTCATATGCTTTATGGTCATGGAATCCCTTTTCCAATTGGAGGCGAGAATGTATGCATTATGGAATAGTATGTGATATAATTACTAAACTCTGCGATAACTTAATGATTTGACAAAATATTAGCATTGCATGTATACAAAAGTTTTTCTAATTGAAATTTTTTCATGCATCTTATATGTTGCTATTCAAAATTAACACTGTGGATTCAAGAACATTGTATGCAAAATAGTGATTTGTTTACAGGAGAACAACAAGTATGGGGGAGAAACTCTATTTGCAGCATGACCACACTATTTCAACTAACAGAAGAGGTTTGAACCTCTCGCGAATGCAAACAATTGTTCAGACATGATGTACTTGCCTGAATTCCACCTCTTGCATCACTTTCAACATCAACTTTGCCTACATCATCTTCAACAAATGCCAATCCATACATGTCATTCTACATTTTTTTCAGAGGTAAAACTTGAGGTAAAATAACATTATTTTCTAATTTATTAAGAATTTAGAAGAATTTCATGAAAATCCATTGAGCATTATTTATCATCATTCATTCCACATCTTTACCACTTCTCATTTTTTAGAGACATATCATCTTTCAGTTTGGGGGAGTGTTGTTTTCATTCATTTCTTTCTTATGAACATGTCATTAATATTCTTTATCATCCATTGATATTCTTATTCATTCTCAACACCCCCTTATTCCATGTTGTTTTACACCAAGCATAGATTTCAACAGATTGTGGCAACCATCTCTATTTGTTTTCTAGCATTGCATGAGGGCATGCTAACTCTCCAGTTTGGGGAGGAATTGTTTTACATGATGGATGTTTTTTACCTTATTTCTCATTTAAGGTGTACAATTTCATTTTTATATAGTACAGAAATTGATTTCCATATATTTTTAAAAATATGAACTCAATTCTTGTGATTTCTGGAAAAAGCAGACATATCATTAAAATACACAAACCCAGATAATTTCAAGTTAAATTAGTTCATAAAATTTTAGAAATCATACACTATCACCTACAGCTATTTTGTTTATATCTCATGATCCGTGCATCTAAACGATCTGATTTTTGGATCATAGAAGCATTAATATATTATAAATCTACTTGCAAAATTTCAGAAAAAACTGGTTTGTAGTTTTTGAGAAAATGATTAATGAAGTTTGTTGTTACTTATATCATATTTTGCTACAACTTCATATACATATAGTTGAACATCAATGTAAAAATTGTTATGTCTTCATCAACATTGCTAAAATTGAATATCCATTATTTGAGGAAGAATTCATTTGTTCTATCCATTTCATGAGTTGGGATGGACAATTTTTGTATTATTGCTTAGTTAATACAGAGTCTTTGGGTTGCATGAGGACATGCAATATATTCAGTTTGGGGGTATGTTGGGCCGCTAGTTTGTCATTATTATTATCACTCTTTAACGCCTATTTCACCCATTTCTACCATTCTTTATCACGTCATTTATCATGGTTTATCATATAATTCCATCTTATAATTATTTATGCTCTTATGGATAAATATTATTTCTTCTCCTCTATTTTTAATAAATTGATGATTATTATGCATGATTTTACCAATGATGGTTTATTAATAAATTGGTTGTAGCATCACTCACCATTTTAGCCTCCAAGATATTTTCCAGATTAAAGATTTGATCTCCAACTCATCATTAAATGTGCCAACTAAGAAATTCGTTGGATTAAGAAGTGACAATTTTGCATTGGATATTTTGGGAAAATGGAGAAGAATATGGAAACTCTGAAACATGGGTTTTGTCCAGAACAGATCAAATTAGTTTTTTACTAAGCCGTTTTCCTAAATTTGGTCCGTATTAAGAGATATGGAAGGTTCTCTGAAGACATTTTTCTCAGATTTGTTGTTGTGGCTGTTTTCCAAATTATCTTAGTTGCAATATCAAATTTGACCTGTTCATGTTGAATTTTGATGGAAAGATATTTCAGATATGATCTTTTTGATCAATCTATTGTGAACAATCCAATTTTGTAATGAGAATCATTTTGTAATCATCTTTGTTGTAACTTCTCTCTGCTCTCTGTGTATTTAAATGAAAACATAGATCAAAGACAGGAGAAGGGGAATTATGGGGAATTAGATGGATTATTAGATTAGAGATAGATAGGATAGGATAGGAGGAGAGGGGGATGGAACGATTATTATTCCGAATTGTAATTTTATTTGCAAACTCTCGCTATTGAGAAGACACAAATTACTGTAATGCTGCCCAATTTGATGATTAATATATAAGTAGAGTTGTTGTTCCTTCACATCTCCTGAAGTAATCCAGCAGTATTCACCAGCAGCTAAGGGCCCGGGCTCTGGTGGATTTACTTATTGTTCTTGTACCATGCATTTCTGATTTCCGCAGTGTGATGGTTTGATTGAATTCTTACTTTCTATAATTATATCACTTTGTTGTTTCTTATTTTCCAATCTTAACATAATCATTCTGCTTTGTATAATCCATAGTAGTGTTGTTGATTCAGTTTATTTTTATTTCAGATTTAGTTATTTAATTACATATTGTTTGAGATCATCAACTATAAAGAGTATTGACTATCAATGTCAAAGCTTTCAGATTGGGATTGTTTGCTGCTTGTATTGGTTATTGAGGATTGTGTTTGATTTAGATTAAATCAGTTAAAAGAGGAATGAGTTATCACTACTGTATCCTCGACTGATGATTGTTGTTACTTTGATGAATGTATGATTTGATTTCATTAGAGGATTAAGTTTTCTTTAATTGCAATTGGGATTTATTAAAAGCATCCATTTACTCTTATATTTGAAATATCTATACTTCAATTTAAGAAACATTACTCTCTGGGATTATAGCATGCATATATTATGTACACTCTTGAAATAAGAGGACTTGCTTGAGTTGATAATTAATGTGGGATAAATAGGAGTTTTAAAAGACACTGCTGCAACACACCCCTAAAACTAAAAGTATATGTGAAACTCCCTTGCAAAATGTTGTAATTTCATAGTCAATCTAGGTCATTCATTAGGCGGAAATATTATCGTAGAAGTTATGTTTAATTTATGTTTTTTTCCCTAGAAGACAACCCATCACTATATATGAGGGAATTCTATTGCGGCTATGTAATTGTGTATTCTGAGTGAGAAAGAGAGAGGAGATTGTGTGAGAGTGAAGAGGGAATTAGAGAGGGTCTGTTGTAGGTTATATCTCTTCATTTTTCTAAATAATCTAAAAGGAAGGACTGGTTGTTTCTCGGTGGACGTAGCCCCAATTGGGTGAACCAGGCATATTTGTGTCTCTCTTGGTTTATGTGTTTTCTGTGTTTATATTTCTGCAATATTCTGTGTGTTCCATTTCTCTATAATATATAATTTTCTAACATAGGTCAACATACAATATGCCTCATAAAAAAAAAGAAAAAGGACAAAATATGTACAAAAAATTATAACTGGCTACAACATATTTTTTCTCTTTTTCCTTTCCATTTTTTCACTTTTCGCCAACCATCCAAATTTGGTTCAACAATAACCAAAGCCAAATCTAGTATTTCATGTATATCCTCCTTGTTATAGTAAAAAAATTTCAATACATGTTCTCTTTTGAAGCCTCTAGGTCCATCTAGAGTCATAGACTCTTTAGGTTCCTTTTCAACCTGATGCAACAGTTCATTGGTCTATTTGTTTATGGTGTACCCATCTTGGGCAATATTTTGCATGATTATTCTACTTGTTCCTTCTTGGCCTGGGTGGGTTTTTTTTAATCCTTTTCTCCATCCTTAGAGTGGTCTTGCTTTGAAAACTACGATCCTTTAGGTCTATTTATTGGTTTTTTCTTCTTCTTGGGATTCTTCTTTTCATAGGGTCATGTTTGTTGTAAATGATTGATTGATAATAGATACAACACCTATATGTCATATTTTCATAGTTTAAATCTTGTGACCAACAAAATTTTTTCTTTTTCAAATTTAGTTGATTGGGGAAACCTTTACTGAGGTCACATCTCCACATATTTTGTGGCATGTGTGAAAATACCATTTTCTAATATGTCCATGTCCATTTTTTTTAATTTACTCAGAGTGTTTTTTATATCTTCAGGGACTCAGGATGCTTGAATGGGACAAGAATATTTGGGATTCTAACTCAAACCGGCATCATGGATACCACCACAGAGTTTGCATTAAGCTTAGGGAACCAACGAGTGATGAAGAGCCCAACTCTTCCCCAGAACCAGAGGTCTGCATTTAAAGCATATTCCACGTCCTTCTTTGTTTCAAACTAGAAGATAAAGAATCCTTTTGAATATAGAAAATTTTCAAAATAAGGAGTCCAAGTTGTAGCAATCTATTGGATGAGGGCTTCTGGTTTCGGCCAAAAGCCATTAAATATGGAGATGATAACTTTTTCTTCAAGGAAAAGGAACATGGATCTTACCTTAGTAAGTTTTATTTCCATAGCAAGATTATTATTATCCATTTGTTCAACTATTAATGGTCTCAACATATTTTGAAGATGAACTACAGGGACTATAGGTTTCCTTTGTGCAGCCTCTTTAAAGGAGATAAAAGGACCATTGGTAGAAGATGAACCAAGAGCCCCTCCTCATAGTCTTGTATTCGAAATGATAGAAGAGTCCTTTGTGATGTTATAGTCTCGTGGTTTTGAAGAATCTGTTAATACTTTCCCATTGTAAAGAAGCATTTGTTAGCATGATGGGATGCCCGTGGAGGATTCAATTTGAAGTTTGATAAATAATGCTAAGAATGATCTATTCACCCAACAGATATTTCATTTCACACTAAGTATATTTATGAAATTCTAGAAATAGGACACCCTACTTGAACATGAAAGGGATGGGCAAGTCTCAGGTTGGGCTTCAGATTGTGAAAACACTATTTTGGGGTCAACCTGGAAGTATTTTGAAGATAGAGATACCCCTGACCATGCATATAGAGCGGCCTAGAGAAAGAGCATAGTAGTGTTGAAGCATAAATATGCTCCTGTAGGGTAAGGCCATATCCTGACATAAGATTTCATAGGACTAATTCAAAATGAGAGACAGAGTGAAAAGCATATCGAAAAATATGTTGGTGGACAATGTGTGGAAAGGCAGAGGATTCTTGCAAAGTATGAGAACCCATTGTAAACCTTCTGCAACCATACAATGCATATATTCTTTGGTATCATCCTTGGGAATTTGACCAAACATGGTGCACATCTGATGAACCATAGAAAGCAAGTGATTGAAGCTCGGAACCCCTGAGGTGACATCATGAGATAAGAGATCAAAAGCGAGAACCCTAATCTCCATTCCGTGTGATATCTCCATCTCACCTCCCCCACTTAATATCCCTTAATATTAACATAAATTATTATTATTGATATTATTATTATTATTACTTTCAATTATTTGATCTTTCTATATAAAGTTGATCTTAAATTAGGGTGGAAATTGAAGTATTTTATTTATAGTTGACATTAATTTATTTTTCGTTGTTATTTTTTGATGTGCTAACGTAGGTAGTATTTTGTTATTTCTTGTCCATTGTAATTTACTTAGTGGAAGTGGATGGTCATTACGCCACTTAGTTGGACAAATAATAAAATATTTTTAACAACCTCTTGTAGCAGCTACAACCACCCTCGAAAATTTTTCCTTAGCTTCATTTTGGAGCCCCCCTTCCAACCTTCACAGTAGCTTGCCTTGCTTCATCAAGTTCACCAGTTTCAATGTTTTTCTTGCACAAAGGCATCCTATCAATCACAACTTGATGCATTCCCATCGTAGGATGTTCACCCGGATTTGGTCCAGCTACAGGCTAAGCAACTTCCCCTAGAAAATTACACATATTTGGAGGGAAACCATCCTTCCCTCTAGAAATTGCACAATCCTAGCTGGCAACCTACTAAGATCCAAGATTGTGCAATCCTGCCAGTCAACACTCCCAGCAAGAATTGCACAATTTTCCCCAGCAGGGTTGCTCAGACTAGAATTTACACAAACCTGGGCAGAAGTCACCTACTCTGCCCAGAAATTGCACAAATATCCTCGGTAGTCAGCCCAACTCCTAGCCAGAAATGTGCATTTCCTTCAAGCAATTGAACAACCTCTTGTATATGAAACTTATTTGAGTAGTTCCTTCCGGGAATGAGCGAAATGGACTTGCATGCATAGGATACTTCTCTTGTTTTAGGGATCTATGTTTAGCAATTAGAGGTTACATGCAAGGATCATTTCAAAAACCTCCCACCAAGTGTCGCTTTCCCTAGATTTGTGCCATGTGCATCACAACCTCCATGTTATCAAAAATCATCAACCGGATGTTGCAGAACTCATTCCTCACATCAACCTTACAACTTTGACATCGCACATCACATCTAGGTGCAATCGGCACATTCAACTTAGCTATTTTGGGGTAAGCCCGCTTCCCATGCCTTGTGTTGCATTTCTATGGCTTTTTTTGTTTTCGCTTGTATGAGTATTGTTTTCTTCATTTCTTTGAAAACTTGTTGTCGTTTACATGTATATTAGCTTATCCTAGCACCATTTCAGTTTTCATCAACATCTCACCTTTGTCACTTGCATGAAAATATTTTTCACGAACACTCGTCGATTCAATGAGTCGCCTCACCCACATGCATGTTGTTCAATTTTCTGAATCTATCATTCACCATTTTCATGCATGATCATTCACTTATGCTTACGCTCAGTATTAGAATGCACTCAAATTAACATTCACGTTCAGTTGCTCGTCGGCGAGTATGGCCAGCCCTGGCCTGAACTCTGCCTCACCAAGACAGCATTACACAATCCTTAGAGGGAAGGCACTGCCTTCCTCTCCATAAATGCAAATTTTGGCCCGACAGTTGTTCCCCAGGCCTGCCTTGTGCAATCCTGAGGGTTAGTGATTGCTGGCCCAGAAAATTGCGCAATGTAGTCACTGAGCCCGCAAGTCATTGCCTTCTGAAATGGTGCATTACACAATTCCAGTAGTTAGCAGTCGGGCTAGACTATGCATTGTGTTGTTCCAGTAGCCAGTCACCCTCATGACATCTTAGACTATACCTTGTGCGGTCTTGGTAGTCAGTCTCCTAACCTCCCGACCAAAATTGCACAACCTTCATGATCAGTCACACAGGTATGTTGCAAGTCAATGCTCAAGTTCATTTCAGTTTTCAACTCACAGGTTGCTTGCCCTGAGTGTTTCCATGTTTCCAAGTATCATAGGTTTTCATCTGCCTCTTAGCAACACAAGTACAATGGTTGCAGGAGAGCAGAGTCAAAGACATCGTTCAGAGCACACTTGGGGATGCAATTCATCAAGTGTCTCTAAGCTTTCCCACTCACAAAGACATCAAGTTGTTCATAGACAAAGGCATCAAGATATGACAACACCAACATCATAGCAAGCAGCATCATGAACAGTAGCTGAAGGAAGCATACCGGATGAAACGAATGTAAGAGGAGGGTTGTTGACAACACAAAGGCAGAATAAAGTTGCAAGCTCAAGTAGATCCATTGATGATGAAAGAAACTTTGGAGACTCAGGCTATGAGGTGACAACACTACATGAAGATTGCACAGACATAGAGAATTGAACAAAGAAGGATTTTCATGTGCTAAAGCAGCAACTTAAGGAAGAATATGAGGTTGCACAAATGAGTAAATGAGGTGCAGCAGGAACATGAAAAACAACAGGCGTAACATGCACTCATGGATGGAACTACACTCGTACAAGTGAAAGATTCATCTTAGCAACTGACACAGAGCAGACATGGTGAGAAGTGTTGTTGATCGCATGCAAGGTATTTAGCATCATGCATGCATCCCAACCAATTCAACACACTCACCAAGGCGAAGACAAGAAGCAAGTCCAACTGGAGCTGAACATGTACTTCGGCAAGTTGATGCGCATGACCACTAGCACACACTTGAAGATCAACACGGAAACTATATATCAGTGTGTTGTCGGTTCAGCCACACCCAAGAAGGCAATGCGCATGATACCAGACGAGTTGGATGAAGGGGCCAAACCAATGCACAAGTTGCAATGTAGGCAAGAGTTTGCTTCAGCAAGATGTCACCATGAGGTGCATGCACACCGTCACGGATGACTAAGCTTGGCATCATCTCACCGCCTTCAGTATCACAAGCATGTCAAATATTTGGTCTCATTACAGCAGACTGATTATCAGTGATGTCTTGCTTGGCTTGCTCAAGCCATGTTGTCTTACATGAGTACATGTGGATTGTAATGTTGAGTCATGTTAAGTGTAAGTGAAGTGTCAATAGTTGGATGTAATAGTCATAGAGTAGGTGAAGAGTCATGAGGGTAGTTGAACTGTCACAAAGGGTAATTTCAAGGGTCACCCCACCCTTTGCTATAAATAGTCCCTCATAACTCATTGTAAGGGCTTTTGGTTAGCCAAGCTTCTAATAAACTATCTTAGAAAGAGCTTGGACAATATTGTAACGCACCTTGGCTTCTCCACTGCACGAAGCTAGTTCATCTCTTTGGAGGAGCAGGTGGATGTGGCTATAACGTTCCACTGTTCGGGCTAGAGGGTTTACATGGATGTAATATATGATTGGAACTTACACTTATTTATATAATAAGATCCAACACATTTTCACACACGTATTGTATATGTTGTAAGACTGGTCTTTAACACTTATAATGCATGTTGCTTTAACCTGTGTTCTATATCTGAACTGATTCATTTGTTGTAATGCATAATATATTAATGGAAATGTGTTAGATATATTTTTAATGTTGTCATGTCCGTGTTGACTGCTCTACCAGACATCAAACAGACCTTTCTCATGAACCTTGATGTAACAACCATTGTGCTTGTTCGGACTGATCCATGAGTGTTGTACATGTTATCTTACCTTGTATGTTGTGACTACCGCATTCGAGTGGACTACTTCGTCCGAAGCTTCGTATGTCTTGTGTGTTGTGTGTTCCTAGCCAAGTTGGGACTAATCCCTTTCAACCTGGAACTTACCTTCACCCTCATCTCAACTCACTTGTGTTAGAACCTCTCATGCACCTTCGTCGACTCATTACAGTAGTCACACCCTTGCTACTGATAAAGTTATCTTACTTGCCTCTGTGCGACATCGTGGTCAAGGCATTGCTTTAAAACCCACTACTGGGACTCCTACACAAAACAGCCTGAGGTTTAATTGGTACTTCTCACCGGGGATATCCCCTTACATGTTTGCAGGTCCAACACCGTCAACATTTTGGCACTAGAAGGAGGGCTAGATGACAAGCTGATTCCTCACATATGTTATGAATCTCTTCACATCTATCATGACCGACTACCGAGTTGCTCTCCTGGAATGTATGTCTTATGGAAATAATTTCATCATCCTGAAAAAGCTCTTGGATAACTTGTCCCATAAAACATTTGATGGTGAAGGCTACATAGCCTTTGTAAGGCATGTGGTCAGCATTGTAGGCTCATGTGAAAGACCTAGATTCTTTGAGGAATACATGAGCTGCGTGATGTTCATCTACACACTTTGCGGGCACCCAATGCACTGGTGTGACATTCTGCCCAGAAAATATATTCATTCTCTTTCTCATCTGGTCACAGAGATAGACCATGATTTCAATCACTATGGTCGTAAATCACTCAACAAAGAAATTACAAAATTACGAAAAGCACCCGATGAATCCGTTGAACAGTTTCACACATGCTTTTGTAATCTTACATACAGATTCCTGGAAGATGATATTGATTGGGAATTTCTTGAGGGAAGATTTGAGTATATTCTTCATATATCTGAACCTCGCTCAGCATACTCCGGTGATGGAGTTGTGAAATCACAGGCAAGAACAGTTTCTGTCACAAGTGACTGTACACCTTCACCTCATCAAACAGCTCCACCACTATGGATTGATGTGGGAGATCATGCACACACCTTGGTTGAATTGTCACACTCTCCCACCCCACATGCTCTTGAGATTTGCGCAGATTTGGCTTGCAATCATATTGGTTGTCATGTGGCCTCTTCCCCTCGACCTTCTTCCTCGCATTTTGTTGATCCTCTAGATTGTATTGTCTTATGTTCTCCCATTTTGGACTCCTCACCTATTGTGAATGAGGATCAAGCTATTGATTGAGTTGGTGTTATGTAGCCAACCTGTGCCATCATTCATGATGAGTGTGTGCAAGAATCTAAATAAGAGCCCGCAGTGAAGGATGACTCCCTTCTATCCATGCCTCATCTGATTCATCTTGAAATCCCATGTAATTTTTCCATTGCTGATTTATCCTATGAAAACTCATTTCCGGATGCTTCTACTTCTGATCATTCACAGGGCACCTCGTATGTCACTACAACGCAGAGAGGATACATCCTCCTCGGAAAATATGTTCAATCTGTCATCTATTTTTCTTGAACACACAGAGGCTGAACATATTTGCTTCTCATCTACCCCTCTACCCAATTCATAAAATCATGAGAATGCCAACAAACAGCTCAAATTTTATGATCTTGGTTGTCATGATCTATTCACTTCCTCATCTGATCACAATGTTCATTCAACCATTGTTAATCTACCCAAGGCACTAGTCTACAATGATCTATCTGTCAATGAATTTGAAACCCCCTAGATTGTTGAGGCATTTCAGCCTGGGCTAATGGTTATGTCAAGCCATCGTTGTCCTAAGGTTGGTTTCACTTCCGGTCAAGAAATTGTTGAAACACTCAAGGCTCCTCATCACTCTCTGCTTTGCATAGAAGATCAATGAAACACCGATATTTTTATAAATTTGTGGAAAAAACCTATGAATAGTTTATGAAACCAACGTTTCGGACTAACTTAGTGAGTCCATCATCAGGGCAATGACGATGGACTCACTAAGTTAGTCCGAAACATTGGTTTCATAAACTGTTCACAGGTTTTTTCCAAAAATTTATAAAAATTCTACCAACCTATATGGACTCTCTCTTTAACACCAATATTTTTCTTCCTCCACTTAGACTACACTATCCCATCTATCATGCATTAGAGGAATCTTACATAGCAAGCACACATGCACAACACAAGTGGTCTACCTTTCTCATGTTTTCTTGCATGTCATAGTCAAGAGAATGCATACACTCAATATCACATGTGGTGTAGCACAACATCATGGCAGCACCACAGAATGCATGTCTTTCACTTTCACTCATCTTTGTTTTGTGGTCAATTGTAAGCTCGAAGTGTGTTTGTCTTCATTGTTATATATTTCTTGTTTTTTGGTTCACACAACTACCTTGTTCACAAACCATGCCTTCACCAACATGGGTCAACCAATGCGTCGGTGGCTACTTTGGAAGTATCACTTAACGTGAGATGACCCATTCGTTGTTAGCATAGGAGTAGGAGAAGTGTTTGCTTTTGAGTTGCTTTATTTCATGCTTGTTTACTTACTTGTTTTGTCTGTTTGTTTATCTACTTGATTGTTTGCTTAGTTTCTTTGCTTCTACTTTTGCTTTTCTTTGTTGTTTGTTAGTTTGCTTGTTTCATTTCATAGGATAGTTTCACACGAAACCATGTATGACTCTTGAAGCAAGCTGGGTAAAATACAAGAGGCCTTTTGCTGCCATCACTACTTGGTTATCTGTCATTGTGCCTCTATATGAAGAACTTGTTACTTTCAGTCCATGATACATCGATGGAAAATACGTACGGTTCAAAGTGAACCTTAGTGAAAACACAATGCTTGCGTGTTAACTAGTGTCACCTACTCAAGTTGGTTGTTTTTGGGTTAACCCTTGTCAGGTCAGTCAAGTAGAGTAAGGTGAGGGGGAAAACCTTAACAGGCACATCAGAGGTATAATAAACTACTTCTCTGTAGGAGCAACCTCTTCTACTCTCAATAAGTCGGGATCCCTCTTCTTCCTATGAAGTGAATAAGTGTTATGCACAATTAAAAATGAAAAAATGAAAGGGAAAAAAAGTCAAAATGAAAAATGAAAAAGGTGAGGAAGAGAAAGGCTTCTTGTGCATGGAGGTGATGCAAGTAACTCCACCAGGGTACTGACCAGGCTCGCTAGTAGCGGATCCATGCTTGTGTTCCTATATGACTCCACCGGGGTACTATCCAGGCCTGCTAGCAATGAAGCAACACTAGAGATGAAACTAAGACTTTGACGACTATACTGCTTGTGCATCAATATACCTCTCAACACCAATCAAAACAACTATATTGCCTTGGCTTGGAATGTGTGTCAATCAACCAAGAGCTTGACAGATGCTACATCTTACAATCAAGATAGTGTTTAAACCAAGAGGAGCTGAGAAATGAATAATACTTCCAGAGGTGTATACTTTCTTGTCATGAACAAGGTCCATTGAGAGAGCTAGAGTTCTACCATTGTGTCACCAAGTGTTGTAGTGGCTACAACCACCCTCCAAAATTTTGCCTTAGGTTCATTTTGGAGCCCCCCTTCCAACCTTCATAGCAGCATGCCTCACTTCATCAAGTTCACCAGCTTCAATGTTTTACTTTCACAAAGGCAGCCTATCAATCACAGCTTGATGCATTCCCCTTGCAGGTTTTTCACCCAAACCTGGTCCAGCTGCAGGCTGAGAATATTCCCCTAGAAAATTGTGCATTTCTCGAGGGCAACCAGCCTTCCCTCTAGAAATTGTGCACTCTTGTCTAGCAACCTACTGGGCTCCAAGATTGCCCAATCCTTCCAGTCAACACTCCCAACAGGAATTGCACAATTTTCCCCAAGAGGGCTGCTCAGCCCAAGAATTTGCATAAATCATGGTAGCAGTTAGCTGCTCTGCCTAGAAATTGCACAAATATCTCAGGCAGTCAGCCCAGCTCCCAGCCATAAATGTACATTTCCTTCAAGCAGTCGAATAGCCTCTTGTATGTGAAGCTGAGTTGACCGGTTCCCTTCGAGACCGAGCAAAATGGACTTGTATGCATGGGTTGCTTCTCCCAAGGTAGCATGAAAATGCATCCCTTGTTTCAAGGATCTATGTTTAGCAGTTGGAGGTTACATGCAAGGATCATTTCAGAAACCTCCCACCAAGTGTCGCTTTCCCTAGATTTTTGGCATGCACACCACAACCTCAATGTTATCAAAACTCATGAACCGGACACTGCAGAGCTCATTCCTCACATCAACCTTACATCTCTGATATCCCACATCACATCTAGGTGCAATCAACACATTCAACTCAGTTGTTTTGGGGTAAGCCTGCCTCCCATGCCTTGTGTTGCAATTCTGTCACTTTTTTTGTTCTCTCTTATATGAGTATTGTTTTCTTGATTTCTTTGAATGCTTGTTGTCATTTACATGTATAGTATCTTGTCCTAGAACCATTTCAGTTTTTGTCAACATCTCACTATTGCTGCATGCATGAAACTATTTTTCGTGAATGGTCGTTGATTCAGTGACTCATCTCACCCACATTCATGTTGTTCCATTTTCTGAATCCATCATTCACCATTTGCATGCATGATCATTCACTTTTTCTTACACTTAGTATCAACATGCATTCACATTCACATTCATGTCCAGTTGCCTGTCGCCAAGTCTGGACAGCCCTGGCCCAAACTCTTCCTCACCAAGAGCCTCACCCAGACAGCATTGTGTAATCCTAAGAGCGAAGGCTCTGCCTTCCTCTCCAGAAACACGCATTTCAGCCAAGCAGCTGTTCCCCAGGCCTGCCTTGCACAATCCTAAGGGACAGTGACTATTGGCCCAGAAAATTGTGTAATGCAGTCACTGAGCCTGTAATCATTGCCAGCTAAAATTGTGCATTGTACAATTCCAGCAGTCAGTAGTCAGGCTAGACTATGCATTGTGTAGTTCCAACAGCCAGTCAGCCTCATGACAGCCCAGACTATGCCTTGCATGGTCTTGGTAGTCAGTCTACCCACCTCTCGGCTAAAATTGCGCAACCTTCATGATCAGTCACATAGGTATATTGCAAGTCAATGCTCAAGTTCATTTTGATTTTTGACTAACAAGTTGTTTTCAATGAGTGTTTCCATGTCTCTAGGTATCACAGGTTTTCATTTGCCTCTCAACAGCATAGGTACAATGGTTCCAGGAGAGGAGAGTTGAAGACACCATTCAAAGCACACTTGGGGATGTAGTCGATCAAGCGTCTATGAGCTTGCCCACTCACAAATACATCAAGTTGTTCATAGAAAATGGCATCACGGTATGACAGCAACAACATCATAGCGAGAAAGGTCATGAACAACAGCTGAAGGTAGCATAATGGATGCAACGAATAAAAGAGGAGGGTTGTTGACAACACGGAGGTGAAACAAAGTTGCAAGCTCAAGGAGATCCATTGTTGATGAAAGCAACTTTGGAGACTCAAGTTATGAGGTGATGGTGCTACATGAATATACATGGAGACAAAGTATGGAAAAAAGAAGGAGTTTCATGTGTTGAAGCAGCAAATTAAGGAAGAATATGAAGTTGCACAGACAAGTGAATGAGGTGCGGCAGGAACATGAACAACAACGGGTATAAAATGCACTCACAGATGGAACTGCGCTCGTACAAGTTAAAGATTCATCCCAACAGCAGACACGGAGCAGACATGGTGAGCAGTGTTGATGATCACATGTAAGGGATTTAGTAGCATGCATGCTATTGTGTGCACGCATGCAACCCAACCCATTCAGTACACTCACCAAGGCGAAGACAAGAAGCAAGTCCAACTAGAGCTAACATGTACTTCGGCAAGTTAATGTGCATTACCACCAGCACACACTTGAAGATCAGCATAGACACTATACATCAGTGTGTTGTTGGTTCATCTGCACCTAAGAAGACCATGTGCATGATATCAGACGAGTTGGATGAAGGGGCCGAACCAATGCACCAGTTGCAACAGAGGCAAGAGTTTGTTTCAACAAGATGTCACCATCAGGTGCATGCACACCATCACGGACGACCAAGCTTGGCATTAGCTCACCACCTTCACCATCACCATCACAAGCATGTCAAACAGTTGGTCTCATCACAGCGGACCGACTGTCAATGATGTCTTGCTTGGCTTGCTCAAGCCATGTTGTCTCACATGAGTACATGTGGATTGTAGTGTTGAGTAATGTCAAGTGTAAGTGAAGTGTCAATAGTTGGATTTAATAGTCATAGTAGGTGAAGAGTCATGAGGGTAGTTGAACTGTCACAAAGGGGAATTTCAAGGGTCACCCCACCCTTTGCTATAAATAGTCCCTCATAACTCATTGTAAGGGCTTTTGGTTAGCCAAGATTCTGATAAGACTATCTTGGAAGGAGCTTGGATAGTATTGTAACACACCTTGGCTTCTCCAATGCACAGAGCTAGTTCATCTCTTTGGAGGAGCAAGCAAATGTGGCTATAACTTTGCATTGTTGGGGCTAGTGGTTTACAAGGATGTATTATATGATTGGAACTTACACTTCTTTATATAATAAGAGCCCAAAAAAAATTACACATGTATTATACCTGTTGTGAGACTGATCTTTAACACTCGTAATGCATGTTTCTTTAAGTTGTGTTCTACATCTTTACTTATTCATTTGTTGTAATGCATAATATATTAATGGAAATGTGTTGCATGTGTTGTTACTATTGTCCCGTCCATGTCGACTGCTCTGTCAGACATCAGACAGACCTTTCGCATGAACCTTTCTATAACAATCATTGCAGTCGTTCTACTGATTCATGAGTATTGTACGTGTTATCTTACCTTGTATGTTGTGACTACCACATCCGAGTGGACAGTGCCGCTGGAAGTTGAGTATGTCTTGTGTGTTGTGTGTTCCTAGCCAAGTTGGGACTGATCCTTTCAACCTGGAACTCACCTTCAGCCTCATCTCAACTCACCTATGTTAGAACCTCTCATGCATCTCTATTGACTCACTGCAACAGTGACACCCTTGCTACTGGGAGAGTTATATTACTTGCCTCTGTGCAACATCATGGTCAAGGCATTGCTTTACGACCCATTACCGGGACTCCTACACCAAATGGTCTGAGGTCTAATTGGGACTTCTTACCAGGGAGATCCCCTTACATGTATGCAGGTCCAGCACTGTCAACATTTTGGCGCTAGAAGGAGGGCCAAATGACATGCTGAGTCCTCACATCTTTTTTGAATATCTTTACATATATCATGACTAACTACCGAGTTTCTCTCCCAGAATGTATGCCTTATGGAAACAATTTCATCATCCTGAAAAGGCTCTCAGATAACTTGACTCATAAAAATTTGATGGTGGAGGTTACATAGATTTGGTAAGGAATGTGGTCATTGTTGGAGGCTCACACAAAAGACATGGATTCTTTGAGCAATACATGAGCTACGCGATTTTCATCTACACACTTTTAGGGCACCTAATGCACTGGTGTGCCATTCTACCCAGAAAATCTATTCATTCTATTGCTCATCTAGTCGCAGAGATAAACCATGCTTTCAGTCACTATGACTATAAATCACTCAACAAAGAAATTCTAAAATTATGAAAAGCACTCACATACGCTTTTGTAATATTGCATACTGATTCCCAGAAGATGATATTGATTGGGAATTTCTTGAGGGAAGATTTGAGTATCTTCCTCATATATCTGAACCCCGCTCAACAGACTCCGGTGATGGAGCTATGCAATAACAGGCAAGAATAGTTGTTGTCACTAGTGATTGTCCGCCTTCACCTCATCAAATAGCTCCATGACTGCGGAGTGATGTGGGAGATCATGCACACACCTCGATTGAACTGTCACACTTCCCACCCCACCTGCTCTTGAAATTTTCACAAATTTGGCTTGCAAGCCTATTGGTTGTCACGTGGACTCTTCCAATCGACCTCTGCCCTCACATTTTGTTGATCCTCTTGATTTTATTGTCTTGTATTCTCCCGTTCTGTACTTCTCACCTGTTGTGAATGAGGATCACGCTATTGACGGAGTTGGTATTATGCAGCCAAGCTAAGCCATTATTCATGATGAGTGTGTGTGGGAATCTAAAGAAGAGCCTGTGGTGAAGGATGACTCCCTTCCAGCCACACCTCATCCACTTCATCCTGACATCCCTTGGATTTTTCCACTCCTAATTTCTCTTGTTAAAACTCATTTCTGGATGCTTCTACTTCTGATCATTCATAGGGCACCTCGTATGTCAACCTGTCATTACAGTGTAGACAGGACACATCTTCCTCGGAAAATCCATTCAATCTGTCATATATCTTTCTTGAACACATAGAGGGTGAACATATTTGTTTCTCATCTACCCATCTACCCGATTTATCAAATCATGAGGATGCCAACAAACATCTCAAATTTTATGATCTTGGTTATCGTGATCTATTCACTTCCTCAGTCAATCACGATGTTTGTTCAACCATTTTTAATCCATCCATGACACTAGTCTACAATGATCTAGTTGTCAATGAAGTCGAAACCCCCCAGACTGTCGAGGCACTTCATCTCCAGCTGATGGTTATGTCAGGCCCTTGCTGTCCTAAGGTTGGTTTCACTTCCATCGGGAAATTGTTTAAATGCTCAAGGCTCCTCATCACTCTCTGCTTTACATAGAAGATCAACCAAACACCCAGATTTCGCTTCCTCCACTCGGACTACACGATCCCATCGTTCATGCATTGGAGGAATCTTACACAGAAAGCACATGCACAACACAAGTGGTCTACCTTTCTCACATTTTCTTGCATGTCACAGTCAAGAGAATGCATACACTCGACATCTTCACGTGGTGTAGCACAACATCATGGTAGCACCACAGAATGCATGTCATGCACTTTCACTCATCTTTGTTCTATAGTCACTTATAAGCTCGGAGTGTGCTTATTTTCATTGTTATATCTTTCTTGTTTGTTGGTTCACACAGTTGTCCTTTTCACGAACCATGCTTTCACCAACATGGGTCAACCAATGCACTAGTGGCTACATTGGAAGTATCACTTCACATGAGATGACCCATACACTGTTATCTTAGGAGTAGGAGTAGTGTTTTCTTTTGAGTTGTTTTCTTGCATGCTTTCTTGCTTACTTGCTTTGTTTGTTTTCTTGCTTTCTTGCTTGTTTCCTTAGTTTCTTTCCTTCTGCGTTTGCTTTTGCTTTTGCTTTTCTTTGTTGTTTGTTAGTTCGCTTGTTTCGTTTCATAAGATAGTTTTGCATGAAACCATGTATGACTCTTGAAGCAAGCTAGGTAAAGTACAAGAGGTCTTGTGCTACTATCACTACTTGGTTATCTATCATCCTGCCTCTATATGAAGAACTTGTTACTTTCAATCCATGATTCATCAATGGAAAATGTGTATTGTTCAAAGTGAACCTCGGTGAAAACACAATGCTTGCGCGCTAACTAGTGTCACCTACTCTAGTAGGGGGTTTTTGGGTTAACCCTTGTCAGCGCAGTCAAGTAGAGTAAGGTGAGCAAGAAAACCTTAACAAGCACATCAGAGGTATAATAAACTACTTCTATACAGGAATAACCTCTTCTACTCTCAATAAGTCAGGATCCCTCTTCCGCCTATGAAATGAATAAGTGCTATGCACAGTTAAAATGAAAAAATAAAGTGAAAAAAAGTCAAAATGAAAAATGAATAAGGCAAAAGAAGAGAAAGGATTCCTGTGTAGGGAGGTGATGCAAGTAACTCCACCAAGGTGCTGACCAAGCTCACTAGCAACAGAGTCATGCTTGTGTTCCTATGTGACTCCGCTGGGGTACTGTCCAAGCCTGCTAGCAGAAGAGCAACACCAGAGATGAAACTAAGACTCTGACGACTATACTGCTTGTGCATCAATATACCCCTCAACACCAATCGAAACAACTATGTTTCCTTGACTTGGAATGTGTGTCAATCAACCAAGAGCTTGGTAGATGCTACATCTTACAATCAAGCTATTGTGGAAACCAAGAGGAATTGAGAACTGAACAATACTTCCAGAGGTGTTAGACATGATTTTCACGTACAAGGTCCATTCAAAGAGATGGAGTTCTACCAGTGTGTCACCAAGTGTTGTAGCAGCCACAACCAGCATCCAAATTTTTTCCTTAGCTTCATTTTGGAGCCCCACTTCCGACCTTCACAACAGCTTGCCTTGATTCTTCAAGTTCACCAACTTCAGTGTTTTCCTTGCATAAAGGCAACCTTTCAATCACAGCTTGATGCATTCCCCTCACAGGCTATTCACCCAAACATGGTTCAGCTGTAGGCTGAGCAGATTCCCCTAAAAAATTGCACATTTCTGGAGGGAAACAAGCCTTCCCTCCATAAATTGTGCAACCTGTCTGGCAGACTACTGTGCTCTAGGATTACGCAATCCTGCCAGTCAACACTACTAGCAAGAATTGCGCAATTTTGCCTAGGAGGGTTGCTCAGCCTAGAATTTTTATAAATCTGGGCAGCAGTCAACTGCTCTACCTAGAAATGGTGTAAATCTCCTGGGCAGTCAGCCTAGCTCCCAGCCAGAAATGTGCAGATCCTTCAAGCAGTCGATCAGCCTCTTGCATGTGTAGTTGAGTTGACCAGTTCCCTCCGGGACTGACCAAAATAGACTTGCATGCATGGGCTGCTTCTCCCAAGGTAGCATGCAAAGGCATCCCTTGTTTCAAGCATCTATGTTTAGCAGTTGGAGGTTACATGCAAGGATCATTTCAGAAACCTCCCACCAAATATCGTTTTCCCTATATTTGTGGCATGCACGTAACAACCTCAATTTTATCAAAACTCATCAACCGGACACTACAGAGCTCATTATTCACATCAACCTTACAACTCTAGCAACCCATATAACATCTAGGTGGATTCGGCATGTTCAACTTAGTTTTTTTTGGGTAAGCTCGCATCCCATGCCTTGTGTTGCATTTCTGTCACTTTTTGTGTTTTCACTTGTATGATTACTTTTTTCTTGATTTCTTTGAACACTTGCTATCATTTACATTTATATTAGCTTGTCCTAACACCATTTCAGTTTTTGTCAACATCTCACTGTTACCGCATGCATGAAACTGTTTTTCGCGAACGGTCATTGATTCGACGACTCACCTCACCCACATGCATGTCGTTCCATTTTTTGAATCTATCATTCACCATTTTCATGCATGATCATTCACTTATTCTTACACTTAGTATCATGATGCATTCACATTCATATTCACGTTCAGTTGCCCGTCGGCGAGTCTGGCCAGCCCTGGCCCGGACTCTATGTCACCAAGACAGCATTGTGCAATCCTGAGAGAGAAGGCTCTGCATTTCTCTCCAGAAATGCACATTTCATCCCAATAGCTTTTCCCTGGGCCTACCTTGTAGAATCCTGAGGGACAGTGACCGCTGGTCTAGAAAATTGTGTAATGTAGTCACTAAGCATGTAGTCATTGCCAGCTGAAATTGCGCATTGCGAAATTCCAGCAATCAGCAGTCAAGTTGGACTATGCACTACGCATTTCTAACAGCCAGACAGCCTCATGATCGCCTAGACTGTGCCTTGCACGGTCTTGGTAGTCATTCTCTCGACTTCCCAGCCAAAGTTGCGCAACCTTCATGATCAGTCACACAGGTATGTTGCAAGTCAATGCTCTAGTTCATTTTGGTTTTTGACTAACAGGTTGCTTTCCATGAGTGTTTCCATGTCTCCAGGTATCACAAGTTTTCATCTTCCTCTCAACAACACAACTACAATGGTTCCAGGAGGGCAGAGTCGAAGACACCGTTCAAAGAAAACTTGGGGATGCAGTCGATCAAGTGTCTATGAGCTTGCCCACTCACGAAGACATCAAGTTATTCGTAAACAAGGGGATCAATATATGACAACAGCATCATCATATCGGGTAGCATCATGAACAGCAATTGAAGGCAACATACCAGATGCAATGAATGCAAGAGGAGGTTTGTTGACAACACAAAGGTGTAATAAAGTTGCAAGCTCAAGGAGATCTATTGATGATGAAAGAAACTTTGGAGACTTAGGCTATGAGGTGATGGTGCTACATGAAGATCACATAGAGATAGAGAATGGAACAAAGAAGAAGTTTCATATGCTGAAGCAGCAACTTAAGGAAGAATATGAAGCTACATAGACAAGCGAATGAGGTGTAGCAGGAACAGGAACAACAACAGACATAACATGCACTCATGGATGGAACTACGTCCGTACAAGTTAAAGATTCATCCCAGCAGTTGACACGGAGCAGACATGGTGAACAGTGTTGTTGATCTCATGCAAAGGGATTCAGCAGCATGCATGCTATTGTGCGCACACATGTAACCCAACCCATTCAGCACACTCACCAAGGCGAAGACAAGAAGCAAGTCCAACTAGAGCTAACATGTACTTCGGCAAGTTAATGTGCATGACCACCAGCACACACTTGAAGATCAGCACAAACACTATAGATCAGTGTGCTACCGGTTCATCCTCACCCAAGAAGACCATGCGCATGATAGCAGATGAGTTGGATGAAGGGGCCAAACCAATGCATAGGTTGCAACAGAGGAAAGAGTTCGCTTTAGCAAGATGTCACCATGAGGTGCATGCACACCATCACAAACGACCAAGCTTGGCATCAACTCACCACCTTCACCATCATAAGCATGTCAAAGAGTTGGTCTCATCACAACGAACCGAGTGTCAATGATGTCTTTCTTGGCTTGCTCAATCCATGTTGTCTCACATGAGTACATATTCATTGTAACATTGAGTCATGTCAAGTGTAATTCAAGTGTCAATAGTTGGACGTAATAGTCATAAAGTAGGTGAAGATTCATGAGGGTAGTTGAACTATCACAAAGGGGAATTTCAAGGGTCACCCCACCCTTTTCTATGAATAGTCCCTCATAACTCATTATAAGGGATTTTGGTCAGCCAAGCTTCTGATAAGACTATCTTGGAAAGAGCTTGGACAGTATTGTAACACGCCTTGGCTTCTCCACTGCATGGAGCCAGTTCATCTCTTTGGAGGAGCAGGCGGATGTGGTTGTGATGTTCCATTGTTGACGCTAATAGTTTACATGGATGTATTATATGTTTGGAACTTACACTTCTTTATATAATAAGAGACAACAAGTTTTCACACATGTACTGTATCTATTGTAAGACTGATCTTTAACACTTGTAGTGCATGTTGCTTTAACTTGTGTACTGCATCTGAATTGATTCATTTGTTGTAATGCATAATCTATTAATGGAAATGTGTTGAATATGTTGTTACTGTTGCCTCGTCTGTGTCAATTGCTCTGTTGGATATCAGACAGACCTTTCACATGAACCTTGCTGTAACAACTATTGCACTCGTTCAGACTGGTCTATGAGTGCTCTACTTGTTATCTTACCTTGTATGTTGTGACTACCACATTCGAGTGGACTGTTCTGTTAGAAGCTGTGTATGTCTTGTGTATTGTGTGTTCCTAGCCAAGTTGGGACTGATACCTTTCAACCTGGAACTCACCTTCACCCTCATCTCAACTTACCTGTGTTAGAATTTCTCATGCACCTTCCTTGACTCACTGTAGCAGTGACACCCTTGCTTCTGATAGAGTTATCTTACTTGCCTCTATGCGACATCATGGTCAAGGCATTGCTTTATGACCCACTATTGGGACTCCTACACCAAACGGTCTAAGGTCTAATTGGGACTTCTTACCGGGGAGATCCCCTTACATGTTGGCAGACCCAGCACCGTCAACATGACCGCTTGTTTGTGGGACAAGAGACCCACCTCCTCATACATACACAAAAGTGTTATAAAGTCTAAGAATATAGACATACTTTAACATTTTTTGGAGTTTATACTCTAACATCTAGGAGGTATACATACTCTAGCCACCTTTGGATATCTATGTTGATTTTGAGAAATACAATAATAAAATGTTTTAATTACACCTTTTTTTTCTTGTTTTGTACAAGCCTTAATCCATCTTTACTCTAGATCTACCAAGGATGGAGAAGGATCAAATGTATTTCCACTCTAAATAAAGTTGTGCATCTTAAGGATGGAGAAGGATCAAATGTATTTCCACTCTAAATAAGGTTATGCATCTTAAGAGATTTGATCTCTCTAAAGGTTTAGTAGATTGGAGTTAAGATGGGTCAATTAATTATTTAATTATAATTATTGTTTTTTATTTTATTTTATTTGTTATTTTAACTTAATTTTATTTTTACCTAGTCAAAATGTTAAATAACACATTAACAAATCTTTACCATATTAATATTTATTATAATTTTACATGTATCTATCTATTTATGTATATATAGTTGTGTGTATGTGTGTTGTTAATATTTTTTATGTATATTTTTTGAAATGTTACATGTCAATTCCATATTAAACATATTTTGAATTAGAACAAACATATTGATAGAATAATATATCTCTCCCCATATTAAGTATAGAAGGGATTACACATCTCCTTCATATAAAAAAGTGAACTAGTGCACCCAAATAAATTAGATCGCCACTAAATGTTGATAGACATTACTCCATAATAAGAATTCAAAAAATTACTTTGAAATAATAATAATAAAGTAAATATATAAGATAAACATATGCATTAAAAGAAAACATGTAATAAGATTCTTAATCATGGAGATTCACCCCCACTTTACCATGGAGATTCTTAATCTGTAAATATGCCTTCTTAAAATATCGTGGCTTACTAATACCACAACCCAAAAATCCTTAACTCATTTATTTTAACAAGAATTTAATTACAAAAGAAAAAAATACATCACTACTTTGGAAATAAATCTGAGCCTTTGATTTGTGTATACTAGCAAGAATATTCTAGAATATTATGTGGAGGTTAAATCCCTACCATCCACCTAATAATTATTGAAAATTAAATTAAAATTTTGGAAGCCCTATTCTAAAGTAGACATGCCTTGTTTTTTTCTTTTAATTATTTTATTTCTCTATATTAAGCTTGTGTAAAATTAAGGTGGAAATCTAACTATTTTATTTATGGCCAACATTGATTTTCTTTTGGTTGATATTTTTAATTTGTTAATGTTAGTATTTTATTATTTTTAAATGTAACAATCCCTCATACTAGGATGTAGAGCACTCTTAAAGCAAGAAAAAAAAATTAAAAATAATTTTATATTTATTTTCTAAACAATAATTTTTTATATATTAGAAATTCAATATATTTTAAATTAAAATGGGTAATCAACAACAAAGTTTAGATCCATTGTAACAATATATTTAATATGAATTTAGTAGGTCAATTGCATTAATTTCAATGATTAATTTTTATAATCAAGTTTTTCATCACATAAATAAAATTATAATTTTATATAAGATTTTTAAGTAAAAAATTGTTTTAAAACAATGGCATATATATATAGATAGTTATAATTTAGAGAAAAGATATTTGTAAAATGCTCTATAAAAAAAATTGCATTTATATATATGAAAATTAATAATTTTTCATAATGAAATTTAAAAACATCAAATGAAATTATTGTATTATTTATTAAAAAAATGAATTTAATGAAGGAGATAAAAACAAATCCTTTCAATTTTCTAAAATAAATCTAACTAAAAAATAATATATAAATGTATATAAACAAACACCCACTAACTTGTATAAATATAAAATAATAAACATTAAAAAAAATGTTATTATAATTTTTTGTAACATAAATTTGAATTGACAAAATAATGGTTTATCATCGCTATTTATATTCGAAACCTCTTTTTCTATATAGGTATTTACATTGATGTTTAATCCATTTTATTTTTAGGAAAAGGGTAAATCAATCTTATTCACAATAAGAAATAATGAGTCTAAGAACTTAAATCATTTCTATTAATTTTAAAAGTATTTATTTATTAAAAGAAAAAATTTTAAAGTATTTATATAAAGATTGGAAGAGGCGAGAGTTTATCTGTTTTAAATTTTGGATATTTTTTCGTCATATTTTCTGGTTTAATTTGTTCAAAATATGACAGGATTTCTTGGAATTACAAGTTTGAGTTGTAAACTCTTCACAACCTTAGTGCAACAAGGATTTTTCAAGATGTTGAATCCATATATGTAGTCAAAAATCCATTTTAATCAACAAAAATGAAGATTTGGCAAAAATAGATTGTCAGATTCCAGGAAAAACTCCACAATGTAACATGTTTAGACAATGCCATTAGAAAATTCACAATGAAGTGCAAGAGAATGTGCTCTATTCCAAAAAGTTCACACATATTCATGAGCCTGTAGTTTTGACATTCCTTGAACCACCACTCCCAAATTATAGATCATTGTTGTTAAGAATGTGTGCATATTTCTAAGAACACATGCACACTCTAAAAATGCAAACACAATCCTATTGGGAAATTTTATTTCACCAACAAATTAAGCCAAATGTGTTAATAATTATTAAGTAAATTTACAAGTGAAAACTAACATCATTTGGTTTCATGTAAGTAGTTTTATTGAATTTGATTTTATTTAGTTCATAGTTTGTTTAAATTGTAAAAATCAAATAAAGAACTAATTTTGCCTTAATTAAATTGCATCATATATAATTAATATGGAGCTTGGATAGAAATCAAACCCAATATAACTACATGAAGGCACACCAAAACCAAACCCGTAATCGTTAAACATAACCATTGAAGTTGATGTATAGTTGAGGTTTCTAAGAAGCCTTATACAAGACTTACAAAATACCAATCTAGATCCATACTAACTCGAGATCTATCAACAAGCATTGAGAGGGATAAAATCTCTAAAGGCACCAACTTTTTTTGACTAAGAAAACTTAGGAAAGGTTTGCACCTAGAGAGATTTGATCCCTCTCAGTCATAGATCTAGGGTTAAGATGGATTTAGGTTGATTTTAGTCATGCATGGTCACACAAAATTGTTGAACATCCAATTATTCTGATCATTTTAAATATGCTAAATATTTATAAGATTAATCTGGTCATTTTAGTTTTAAATATGCTTAGTTACCTTAATTTGTTGAGATTATAGAAACTGTTAATAACCTAAATGATGAAAAATGATGAAACAAAAATTTTGAATGAAAAGTGGCGATGTGATAGTGTTGAATGACATAAAATGTGAATAAAAAGAATGTAGTCAATTACAAAAATTCTTCACTATGATCAATCTCAAACTATTATTTTGTATTGTTCTTATTGTCACACTTGTTAGATTTTCCATATTTTCAGATTGATCATATGAAAAAGGTGGTTGAAATCATAGACCATTCAAATATTTAACTCGAGATATTGTAGTAAACACCATACCTTGTTTGTCTTGCTCTCTAATATTAATAATAGTGTTCTCAAAGGTCAATCATTGTGACTTATAGAGTTTTAAACCCCCAGTTTCAATGATAGTTATTTTCTATTACCCCGTTTGAATGCAAAGTGACAAAGAATGTTGAAAAATGGAAAATAGGAATAATGAGAATGTAGTCAATTACAAATAGTTTACACTTTCAGGAAGTAAACATTTTAGGTAAGTGAACGTTTTATTTAAGATAAAAATTCAAGTATTTTATTTATGGTTGAATTCCTGTAACACATAAACCATTTCCCATTATCATTAATTTTGTGTGCTTACACTAAAATCAATGCACATTATTAAATCTAATTACATTGAAATTATTATACATCATACATCTAGTTACATCAAATCATAAATAAGCATCCACAAAGTACAAGGAATCAAATAGGATTATATATTGACATCTATGCTTAAAACTAATGCATCTAGTGCAAGGAATGAAATATAATTAGAAATCAACATCTACACTGAAATCAATGCATCTAGTGCAAGTAGTTAAATAGTATTAGAAATCAACATCTACATTGAAATCAAAGTATCTATTTTAGTGAAAAGCCAAAATATTCATGGATTTCTAAATCAAAATTCTTTTACTTTTTGTAATATTATTGCTTCCTCTTCCTCCATTGTTCATAACGTCAATACTATATAATACGATATAATATTTGTATTTTCCTTTGTGCATCTCTTTATTCTTCCCCCTCTCCTCCCCACCCTCTCTCCGCCATATGTCCCTATCTCTCCCCCTCCCTCTCTCCCTCATCTCTCTCTCCCCCCCTCTCTCACCCATCTCACTCTCTCCCTCTCTACCTCTAGGTCCATCTTTCTCTCTCTCTCTTCTTCCCTCTCTCTTCCCCTACCATCTATATCTATATCTCCCTCCATATCTCCTTCTTTTTCTCTCTATATCACCCACCCAAATACACGTGCTCTCTTTATCCATATATATATATATATCCTTCCCTTTCTCTCTCTGTCTCTCTTCTTCCCTCCCCCCATCTACATCTATATCCACCTTCATCTCTCCTTCTTTGTCTCTCCATCTCACCCTCTAAAAATACACTCTCTCTCTCCATCTCTCTCTCTCCCACTCTCTGTTCCTCTCCCTTTCCCTATCTCTTCCCCTTCCCTGCCTCTCTCTCCCTCTTTCTCTTCCCTCCTATTCTCCTCTCTCCCCACTCTCTCTCTATCGCTCCCTTGTCACTTCCTTACTCTCTTTCTCTCTCTCTCTCTCTCCAACTCTGCCACTATCTCCCTCCCTCTCATCAACTCTATCACTATTTACCTTACTTATATATATTATATTAAACATAAAATTAATATTAAATTTGATAATAAGATTAAATGCAATATAATACTTAATTTTTCTCTCTTTATTAAATTATATATATATATATATAGATACACACACTACCATCACTAGAAAGAGTGGGAGAAATACATGTGAGGTATTCAAAATTCACATTTGTTTGACATCCAATATGACATTAGAACAAAAAAAACTATCACAATCATTCTATTCGATTTATTCTCTCCCAGATTAAACTGCATTCAAATGTTAAAGAGTGGGAGTAGTGCTTGTGATATATTCAAAATCACATTTATTAGAAGTATGTTATAACATTATAAAGAAAAAAGAAATCTAAAACTTTCTATTATATTCATTCTCTTATAGGTGAAACTGCATCTAAATTTCTCTAGAAATGTTCACACTATCAAAATTTCAAGAAATTTGAAGCATCTTATCAAGTTTCTTTCTCATGTGTAAAGTATTTGGTAGGCATCTCTTATTTAAATCACTCGTTGATTATACACACTTTGCACCAAGATCGAGCGAGGATTTTGGATTGAATCACATTGATTATAAGTTTGTATTAATTGATTTTTATTTTTTTAATTATATTACTATTTTCATTTTTATTTAGGTCATCATTAATGTATTTAGTAAATATTTATTTTACTTTTATTTTGTTGGACATGTGTCAAATCTATGTTTACCATGGATGAAATTACACATTTCCCTCATACTAGGTTGTAGAGTGCACCTCTTGGCCCAACTAGAAAGCCTTCTTGACTATCACTAGCCACATCTCTAGATACCATTATTTCTTCTTTTGAAAATTTCCAAGGCCAATTAACACACATTTATGATTATAGGACCAAAATGTATAGATATTATAACATGGGTCTATATAAAAACTATGTTAGAGACCTAAACATTTCAAAAAAATAATTTATGTCATTGTTTATTGACTTGAGAACCAAATTACAACCACCAGTCACAAAAAGATGCATTTATATGGACTAGTGCACCTACCAAAAAAGATTAGATAATTGATGGATAAGCATTTTATGGTATTTGAAAAACCTCCCTGTAATAATAGGGAGGTGCCTCCATATTTCCTTATAAATTATAAGTTCAGTTTATTTTAGGTCAGCATGTCAAGTATTTTAACATTAGTAAATTCTAGGAAGTGGGTTTTTGCAGGATAGAAAAAATGTTAGGTGTTCCCAATTTTTAGGTTCCCATCCTATTAAGAAGAAGCCCAACACCCCTACCCTACATAGTTCTATAGTATAAATGATTATACAAGCCTAAACATATGTATGCTCCTCGAACCATAGCCTAGTGTAACAACACACTTCCATAGAATTATCTTGATAGGAGGGACCTTTAGGTGATGTTGGGAGAGGGATTTGATTTCAATCCTTATAGAATAATCCATCAAGAAGAGTATACATGGACAAACTATACATTCCCCTCCTACTTCATGTGACTCTCATAAATGCTCAAGCTATGGGAAAACTTATTTTGGGTTGATAAAGGCCACTGGATATGAATGTTTTATGTAGGTTAGTACCTTAATCATCTCCATTTTTGCAACAATATTTTTTTCTACACCTCACATGTGAATATGTAACTACGTAAATATTCTTTTTTATGTAAATATGTGTGAAAATAGAATTGATGGTTGAATAGAGGAGGGAATACAGATCTAGAGCCTTGAGGGAAAGGTTGCATGGATTTTTTGGGAAGGCCTATGGAAGGTCGTGAGCCAACCATAACCAACACATTAACCCCTCAACTACCATTTTGACCATGGACTAGCTTATGCTAATAGTTAATGAAGTTTGGAGTGGGAATTCTGTGTGAGGGGAAACACCCATACTATTCCCTTCCTTGTGAAGAATGGCTAGTGGGACAACCGTTGAGGTAGAAACAAAAAAAAAGGGAGAAGGATATAACAAAGGTAGAATAGGAAAATAATAGCAAAGAATAGCAGAGCAGGGGATTTCTAAAGAGCAGAAGAGAGAGAAGCAAAGAAGAAAGGGTCAATTCACTACGATGAGGGAAACTAGACCCTGAGAACACGTATACAAATTAGCAAATGATAAAGAGGAAAGTCATTGGACATTAGGATGATAATTCCCTATATGGTGTTGATAAGGACCTGGACTATGTGTGTCTAAACATGTATAAACCATTAAGTGCTTGTTGAGATAGCTAATAAGCCACTTATTTCTTGTTGAGTAAGCTAAAAATCTTCTTGGGTGCATGTTGCATGGATGTTAAGCCACTTGACTAGGTAAGATGAGCTGCTATGGTGCTTGCTAAAAGAGTTGATAAACCAGCAGGTGCTTGGTGAGGAAGTCTATAAACCACTCAGTTCTTATTGAGTAAGTAGATAAACCACCTAGATAGTGGGATACACATCCTTGCAGTGCTTGCCCTGAAAACACAATTGATATACCACATAGATAGTGGATTCAATCTCATGGAATTATGAAACACCCTAACTGGCCCTTGGGTGAAGCCCTTTGTTTATTTCAGGAAGTAAGAGGCTCACTATGGTGATTACTACTAGGTATTAGTTGATAAACCACCAAGATAGTGAACTCTTCCTCCTAAGTATTTGACCCAATCTTGGTGTGGATTTTCTTTGAGTGATTACCCCCTAGCTCTAGATCTGGCATGAGGTTGGTTAGTTGTAAGAGAATGTGCAATGTAACTGGCCTATGTTTGGGTGGAGATTTAAATTCCCTCCTACCAACCATCTAAATTTACCCAAATAAGTATATAATTTTGCATACTGGGAGCTTAGGCTATGACAACCTTCTTCTATTAATGATTATGAATATAACCTTATAAGTTCATGAGTGAAGGCTAGAAAGTTGTCATGAAATTCATTATTATCTTGATATAATGGTTTCAATGACTACTAGCACCATAGAGCTTCTATCTTGCTTATGAATTATCAATTATTTATATGATTATAGTTAGGTGCCTACAAGATCATATGACATGTTCATATCCTGCGAAAAATGATGAGAATTGTAAATCTCTATAGTATTTCCTTGTTGTTGATTGCTTTGATGATAACCTTGAATTAATTAGAATACACTATATTGACAAAATGAAGATTATAATCCTTAAAACTTGAGTTACATAATTGCTTCACCTGTTGGAGGCCTTTTATTAGGCATTGGTCATCTCCTTAAACAAAATTGGCATTTGGGCTAACACCGAAAACCATAGAGAAGTTCCCTAAATTCCTAGTTTTCCTTCTCTCACTATGCACTCAAGAAATCTGATGATTTGGGTACTTGGGCTGACTAGAGCCAACACCATTTAGTGGAGAGAAAATCCCCACTAGTTGAATCTTCCACACAAATGTTATCACTTATGGTGATTTGGGGAGTTGAGAGGTTGGAGGAAGTAAACATTGTGTAGAGGCCCTGATATATCTAAGGTTGGATATCTCTCATTGGATGTTTGGTTTACCTCTGGTTGTCAGGGGGATCTAGAAGTTGGTAAAGACTAACACTTAAGTGGAGGTTGGATCTCATCTAGGCTAGTTATCCTTCTTCATAGGTTGCTTGCAACTAGGGGTTCAAGCTTCAAAGGTGGTAAGCAATATCAAAACCATGTGCACGTCTAGATGCCAATGGACCATACTTTGACTAAAATGCACCAGAAGAAATTCTAGCCCAAAAATGACCATGAAATTTTCATGTAATTTCCATGTCATAATATGAAAACCAATCAAAATCCTTAAAATTTAAAAAGAGGTACATGTAAATATTTTGGAGGGAAAAGAATAAAAACTACTTTTTCTAATTGTATTTTTGGCTTATCACCTTATAGGTTTACTCAAATTTCATTTGTAAGCAATCATTTGATGCAAAATTAAATTTTGCATCCAACGAGTATCCGTCATTCATACTTCTGAGAAGACCTGCATTGATAAAAAATAAAGATACATTAAAAAATCATATTCAACACGCTTTTTTAATGTATCTTCATTTTTTTCAATGTGGATCTTGTCAAAAGTATGTGTGATGGGTACGCGTTGGATGCAAAATTTAATTCTACATCCAACGAGTGTCTACACTTAAATTTTAAGTAAACCTATAAGGAGATAAGCAAAAAAATACAATTAAAAAAAGCAGTTTTCTTATTTTCCCAACAAAATTCATAACTCTTATTTTATTATTTTAACTATTATTTTATTATTTTTCTTTAGGAGGCCACTTTTAGGCTGAAATTTCATCTAATTATTATAACTAAGAAACCTCATAATAATTGAGTGCAGAAGGACTTGGTGGGTCTCACATCTAAGTGGATGTAGCAGTGGTCATGTTGATGCCACTGCCTACTGCTCACCACCCACCACTATGACCCTTTTGAATCACACTCACTCAACAAATGCACCTATAAGGGAGGGGATAACCCATCCAAGGTTTCAATGTGGAGCCTTTCTATTTCCCACTTCCCATCATAGCAACATTTGTGCACAATAACAATTATGACACTTATTAGTGTAGTAGGAAATGACCTCTTCGTAGTTCCAACACATAACCTTACCACCACTCGCTTCCCACTATCTCTTGTCTCTTGGTTAATGTGCAACCACTACGGGTACAAATTCCTCTGAGCGACATGATGTGCACCTATTTCTAGCATGGAACATTGTCACCTCCCACCACCTAGTCTTGAATTCATTCTTGAATGGGAGGAAAATTACTTGTGGAGTATCGCATTGGTCTATCATGGCATGGGTCTATGGGCTTGATCAAGAGTGGGATATGGACCAAAATTGGTATAGCATGGAAAACCTTACAAACACATAAGTTGAGGACCCTATGGGCCCCATGAGTGAGATGGCATGATGACAACCACATGGATGCTAGGTATGTGCCTACAAAGAGGTACGCCATTTTTTTTTATGTGGTAGCCCAATGTAGATGTGCCCTAATATTATTTTTTGAACTTCAAATGGGCATAACTTTAAATCTAGTATTCAAATTGAGATAAAATTTATATCACAAAAAATCTCTTGATGGTTTTGACGAAGTTGGAAAAAGAGGATTTATGTAACCCCGTATTCATAACAAATGTTGAAGGTAAATTTAAATTTAGAAGGAAACAAATTCAACAACTTGAGAAAGTAAACGAGATGGGAGGGAGTGTTATAGAGTGGTATCAGAGCTCATGTTTAGAGCTTGGATTAGATGGGCCTTGGAAGATAAAGTTTAGAGCTTCGATACACATAGTGGTATATGAGCCTAGGTTGAACACTAAGAATGGATGGGCATTGGAAGATAAAGTTTGGAGCTCTAATACATTGAGTGGTATTAGATCCCAAGTTTATCACTTAGATTGGACTGACCTTGGAACACAAAGTTTGGAGATTTTATACACATAGTTGTATCAGAGCCTAAGTTCAACACTTGGACTGAATGGGCCTTGAAAGATAAAGTTTGGAGATCTGATACATAAAGTGGTATTAGATGTTAGGTTTAACATTGGACCTAAAAAGGCTCTGTGAAAGAATTTATTATAACATTTTAGTTATTGCATATGTTGACTTTCTTTAGATTTATAACTTATGTGCTTGCTAACCTTGCTTGAATGCTTACATGTATTTTACTCTTATGTGACTAACATGGATTTAGATTTCGTGAACAACTCAATGAAATTGTTTAGTGTTGAAAAAATATGGAAATAACATACTATTTATATGATAGAACTAACTAACAAATGTGTGTGTATGATAGCGCATAAGCAAAAGAAATTTCCAACTAGGATATAAAGAATGCATAACAGAATGGTGCAGTACAATACAAATAGATCCCAACATAATTAGAAAGAGGAATTAGTTGGGAAGAGGTAAAATGTGAATTCCCTTAACTGGATCAATGCTCCGAGGAGATTCAAGGTTGAATTGACAAGTTGTAAAGAAGTCAATGAAAATATTGTCAAAAGAGAAGCAAGTAGAGGTGAATGCAATGATTTTGTAGAGTTTAGTATATTTGCAAAGGAAAAGACAACATGAGCTTGGTGCCAGCTATCTAGGAAAACACAAATTCAAGAAAATCCCATATGAAATAGGGAATCATGGATTGGAGATGAATAGGGAAGAAGGAAACAAGACAAAGAAAAGACATAGACAAGAAAGTGAAGTCAAAGTGAGTTAGGGAACTCCAGTCAGCACTCCAGATAGAAGGATATACAATGATGAGGATTTATCTAGTGTTGTAACTAAGAAGTATTGAAAAAATTAATGCTAGAGGATTTCAAGAAAGTGAAATCTCGTAACTTTGATGGAGATATTAAGAAGGTTGAGGAGGCAGAAGCATGTCTATAGGGAATTTAAAAATACTTTAGAGTACATGACTACTCTAAAAATATGAATGCTAAAATAGCCATTTTTAGTTGGAACGGAAAGGATGATATATGGTGAGAGTATTTAAGAAATGTCAAGGACATTAGAGACAAAGGGATTCCCTGGGAAGGTTTGAGATATATATTTGGGATAAGTACCTATTTGAGAGGTATTATGACAACAAAGTTAAATAATTTCATGAACATAATATACGGAAACTTACTGTTGATGAGTACACCAATAGATTTTTGTAGTTGTTAAGGTATGTTCAATACACCAAAGATGATAAGGTGAAGATTAAAAGGTACCTCATTAGACTACCACAAGCTTAATAAGCCACAATTTAGTTTGATGATCCAAGAACCCTAGTGGACATTATTCAGAAATCCAAACATTTCTATGAGTAGTCAAGCATAAGTTCAAGTTTCAAACAAACTATAAAAAGAGATATAAGACTAAATTCAAGAGAAAAGGGTATAAATCCTCAATATATAAACTAGGAGGGAGGAATGTGAAGTTATCCACTCCTACCAAGTATGGATTTTAGTGAAAATTTGTTATTTCCAATAGAGACCAACCCTTTAAAACATCAAGGGAAGAGGTTGAGGTTTTCAAAAAAGGGCCTTTGTAGCATTGGACATGTGGAGAGAACCACAAATGGAGAGGGTGTCCTCAACAACAACAAAGTCGAGCAAGGTTGTACAATGTGTAAGAGGCAACAATGGTGAATGATATGGCTTAGAAAATGCCACAAATTTATGCTTTCATTAAACAATAGGTAGGTTGACCATAAATATTTCCTTGTCCCTACACTTATGTTTGCAGCTAATACACCATTTCCATCCATCACAAAGCCTTATCCCCTCATTTTATATCATTTTCCTCTAAACCCTAATCTATCCTATCTCTTTCTAGCTATGCCTGTGTTTTGGCCTCTTCCACCCCCTCCCTCACTCATTTCCTAAAATTCCTTTTTCCCCTACTCACTGACATCATCCCCTACCCTCCTAAATTTCCTTACAAATTTAGACAACTCCTAAGTCCATCATACCACCTAATTCACTCACAGTAGCAAATTTCACTATGTTTGCTTGCCTTTCACCTAGGGTTTGAATTATGGAGCCTAACTCATCACCATCAGAGAAGAGGAAGTACAAAAAGGGGGGAATATACTGAGTTTTGGGCCCTCTAATTGTAATGAAATCACCTCCTCCCCATTTGTCATGGAATTCTTTGAAGATGTCAATTGTTTAGGGTTTTGTCAAAGAGTGTAGGAAGTAGGTTACCATATTGAGCATCTCACAGGTATCTTTTCCATCACCTTCAAGGAAGACAAGATCACCATTGCAAGTACTGATTTCATGTTTTTAGTGGATTCCATCTCTCAAGTTACAAGCATACCAAACCATGGTGAAAATTGGTTCAAAGGCATGAACCTAGACCTATAAGAGTACAAACCCTACTTGAAATCACAATACAAAGGAGCTCACTCACATGTTTTCCCATTCAGATACGTGTTAGAGAGATATGCACCATTGATGAAGGTTGTCATGAAGTTCTTCACATGTGAGGGTAGATTTTCCAGGCTATATCAATACCACATAAGACTGCTCATGCACTTTATAGCTGCCAAGTCTCTAAATTTGTCCAGCTATTTGTATAGGAGCCTAACCAAAGTGTCTGAAAGGGTGAAATTGGAAGGAAAATTGTATTATCCTAGCCTCTTTCACCATATCGTGATAAAGGTTATAGTACTCCATCAGTTGAAAAATAAGAACATGACATGGGACACCTTCATTGAGACAGCCTTGAAAACACATATAACCACGTCACCAAGCCAGCACCAAACCATGTCAGTACATCCCATGGAGGTTGGGTCATCAAGAAAACATGATGAGGTTTCCAGGAACCTAGGCCTGAGGTGACCAAGACATATCAGAGAGGCATAAGGCTTGTTTTTTCTCCTCAATTTGAGGAAGGGGCCAAGCCTACTACATCAGTAGAACAAGGATCACCATCACTTCATGAGGCTTCTTTGCATGATGAGGATCCAATTGAGCATGATTTTGACCTAGTTGCCTTGGAGGCACATGATGAGCATCAAACCCTGCAACAAGTAATCAAATATAAGGATTCTTAGATCATGGATCTTGTGGACAATTTGGAAAGTTCCAAATTCATCATTTCATTCCTTGAGCAATAAAATGGTTAACTTAAGGCAAAACAATTAGTCATGGATAAAGAGAAAATCAAAGCCAAGAAACAAGAGATGAAATGAAAGGAAGTGGTGGATCATGAGGAAACTAAGCAGAATGAAGGACATGTGGCAAGGAATATACCAAGGATAATGGGTCTTAGGAAGGCACTTCAAAGGGAAAGAGAACAAAAGCCACCAATGGAAGAATTGACCTTTGAAGATAGGATTGCCATGGAAATAAATGAGGACAGGTATTTTTCACTTGACAAAGTCAATTGCCACCTTGAGAATATCCTTGAAAATTCTATCAGGGATAACAAGTTTCAAAAGAAAATGGCCACCCATTATTACACAAGGAATCAGGTTACCAAGGTCAAAATCAAGCAGTTAAAGGAAAAACTCAAGGAAAACCTAATCAGCCAAGAGGAGAAGGGTAAGTTATATTTGCTTTTTGATGCATTTGTTATTGCATAACATACCTCATCAGGCATCTTTGGACAAATTTTGGGAGGATTTGGAGAAAGTTTTGTGTTTTGGTGCAGACTTGCAATTTTTTGGCAATTTTCTATCTCGGAGCTCGGCAAGCTCACACTATGCTTCTTTCTCAGCTCTCCAAATGATGGAAAATAAAAAATTTTGGAAATATTATGACCCCGTCACAAAACCCATTTTCCCACTTTTCTAGTCTAGGGTTCAGTTTTTGAGAAATTTGCAAAAAAGAGGAAAAAACCACCTTTCTGCCCCTCTTTTTCCATTTCGTTACGCACTTGGAGACACCTTGGGAGAATGGCCATATCTAAGCCAAAAATGGGTCCTTTTGAGTGAAAAAAATACTCTAAAGACATCTACACTCTCCCATATTTCCAGAACAAACTTCAGATATGCATTTGGACTTCATAAAGGCACTCAAAAATGGCCTCCAATAGCTCACTACACACCTGGAAATTTCTGAGATTTTTGTAAAAAATTTACTGTGTATTTTTTTTGTAATTCCTAGTTTGACTTTGGTAAATGTAAAAAAGGTGAAGTAGATGAATGTGAGGGGTAAAAGTAAATGTAAATAATGGGTGGTTAGTATTTGTAAGCTTCTTTTATGTAAAGTTTACCTCATTTATGAGAGAGGTTGGAGTCAAAGTTAATTGTAGAAGTTGTTTTTAACTTCCCTATACATTAGGTTTTGGTTAGAACACCTCATGGAAAAGTTCCTAGAGTCATGGATTCGACCCTTGTGAGTGAGGAGATGTTGTTTTGTTCTTTATGTATTAGTTTCTCAGTGATAGAACAGGTTGGATTTCAAAGAAGAGAACTATTATAGCTTGTACTTGGACATTTTCTGGAAATCAAAGGACACAGTTTGTAGCTATTATATAGGAATTCACGTGCAATAATTCTATGATGTTTTTTTTTCTCTTTTATAGATTTATATGAAACATATTCATCTTCTCTTTCCATTCATCAATTCTTCAATGGTTTTCCTTACAGTTTATAAAAAAAATCTTTGCATAAAGCTCTATTTTGATGGAAAAATCATTATGTGTTACTTTCTTTCTTACTTAATGAATTCATGTTTCATGCTCATTAATACCTTTTGCTTCTTCTAAACACTACACTACACTGAAAAACCCTAAGATCCATCACAAAAGTAATTCTACCTTTCTCCTTTATATCTTTGTTGTTGTAACCCTTTGATCCTCTGACCTAGCTACCTAGTTTTTCTCCCTTATCTAGCAACAAAACCCTAAATTTTCCAAAACCCACCTGAGCCTAGCTATCTAGCCTAAAATCCTTTACATTCTAGTCATATCTTGGTTGTGATTTCATAGAGAGAGCCCTCTCTGGTTTGGCAGGGCTAGCTACCAAACTAAAAGCTTGGTTTGTTGTTACCTCCATTGATCTCCTCATCAACCTACGACATTGTGGAGGATAACAGAGGGCATGAAAACTAGGGAGTGCCAAGGTGCTCTAGTAAATATAAGGTTCCCAAGTCATAGAAAAATTTAATGCTAGTTGTGAGGCCATGACTGCCAAGGTGTGTTAGGGAATGTTATGGCATGCTAACATGTGCCAGATAGTACGAAGACATGTCAAACAAGCTAAGATGTACCAAGTGCTAAGGCATGCCAAGATGTACAAGGGTGTGATAATGCATGCTAGGGATTTTCAAGGCAAAACAATGGAGGAACATGTTAAACTAAAAGGAAATGAGCACATATTAGGGTTAATAAGTCATCAATTTACCTTTTTCATGAGGGGCATGCTAGGCATGCCAACACTAGGTGCCAATACATGCCAAGTGCCAAGTGCCAATGCATTATAAGTTCCAAATATTCCTTCGTTTCTTCTCATCTAAATTCCAATAATTGATCTCAAATAACTTTAATATTAAACCATGCCAAAGAATACCAAGTCATCTCAACACATTCCAAACATGCTAAGACTTTCCAAGTGCTAACACGTGCCAAGTGCCAATGTGTGTCAGGGAGTGTGATGCATGTTATGAAGTGGCAGAGCATATCGAAGAGTGCTAGGGTGTGCTACATAATGCCAATGCATGCTAAGGAGTGTTAGGGAGTACTAAGAAAACACAAGGGAGCACTAGGTCAAAATGCATGGAAGTGAATGAATATGATGGTGTGTGATCCAGGTGGATATTGGTGGCCACTCGCCAATTCCACTTGGACCCCCACCATTGCTTATTTCAGTTTTTCAATTTCCCTAATTCTAGCACCGTTTACTATTTTTAGCAGTTTTTCGGTTCCTAAACTTCTGAAGCCATTTTAAGGCCCTGTTGTGGCCGGCAACAACCCCACTTCTTATTTAGTATTAATACTAATACTAAATAAGTGGGGACCCTTATCCATAAAATTCAAAAAATAAATTAGGACTTGTATTTCATTTTTGAATAAATCTCACTATCATAAAACCTAGGAGAATACCCGAAAATCCCAAAAAGACTTAAGTTTTATGATAAGCGTCGCATCACATCGCAAAAAGGTAATAGATGCTTTCATACAAACCAAATCCTAAGATTGCAAAATCGTGATGCGAAATCACACATTGAAGACATTCATCACATCGCAGTTTTAACGTGCTTCAAGTATCACTTAAAGAAAAATACCTCAAATCGCCGATATGCGATGGCACGTCTCGCAAATCGCATTGCGCAGAAAACATATGGTAAATGATCGCCACACATAATGGATCAACGATATTGCAATCTGCGATATTGCGATCTGTGATATTGCGAAGCAAATCGCAAAATCGCCTTATCACAGATCTGCGGGGCTCGTCGTTCGAAAAATCTTTTCCACAAACCAATGCCCAGTTATGCACGTTAATGTTAATTTAATGAGTTAGTTGGAAATCATTAATGAAATATGGTTTTGATCTGATCGAAGAGCCATTTCACGTAAGGTGATATATTTTATATGATTTCGGCATTTAAAGCTTTCCCATCACCTTTTTTCTTATCATTACTCTTGCCTCATTTGCAAATTGCAGGAGCGAAAAGCAAAGAGGTATACATAGTAGTGTTCAGAATATTATGGGAAAGAAAGGAAAGGCTCCGAGTTCTGAAGAGAAAGAAATGACGCCCTTATACATAAACACCACCTGTAACAGAGATGCTGGCATTACTACTTGGGAAGGCATGCACAGTCTACTCGAGGAAGAAAATCCCAAGGTAATGGAGGTTACAGCTACAGCAGACTCACGTGGGTCATCTAAGGCGTCAATTACAGAACTAGCATGTTCATTCTTACACTGGATAGCGTCAAGGCCCAAGACTCTCCCATACATAGACATTGATCAAATGGGTATTGGATAATGCTGAAATAATAGACCTGTAGTTTAAGACTCAGAGCTAAGAACTCGTGGAATCATTCCTCCCACAAAATTTAAGGTTTACAAAAAACGCGCAAGAGGCAAAAAAAATTAGTGTCAAGGAAGCCCAGATCAAGAAATCGAGGCAGTTTCTGAATCACACATTTCCAGGCAAAACCTCTTAAAATGGAAAGCCTACAATCACTCAGTTACCTGTAAGCCCGGAAAATTGTAGGAAAAAGTACTAAAGGCGAAAGACAAAACCTGAACTCAAAAAACCAGCTATATTTATTAGGGATATCTTCAAGTGGTATGTAAATTTCTACCAAATGTGCAGCATCTACAGACAAGCTGGAGACAAAAAGCTTAGAAAGAGCAGAGTCCATCAAAAGGTTAACCAAGTTAAACTGGGATTCTTACTGGTAGTACTTGGTTAAACCACACAGTCAGTGCATGACTCTCAAATGTCTCACTAATTCTACCAAGAAGATGGTGCCAGCACTTGTTGATTCTGTTTTCGCAGGATAGTTAAAGTTGGAGGTCGGCTAGCCAACTCTCCTCAAGCCAATGTTGGATGCTTGCGACTACAAAGATCAGATACATAGATAGTTAATTGCCAATTTTACTTTTAGATTCAGTTTTAGTTTTAGTTTTGCTTTATTTTTTCCTAAAGTGAGGACGGTCATTTAAACCGCCTCCTATATTTTTGTAATAAACTATTTTTAGATTTAGATAGTAGTATTTAAACCCTTCTCATGCATTTAGAGAAGGGTCCTAAAATTTATCAAAAAATTGTCCTCAGAACATGCACTTCTGCACCCTCCAAGGAGGTTTCAATGAATGAATGGAACAAGATTTATCGATATCTGTGTTTAATATCTGCTACTGAGATTGCACTTTTTCACTCTTAGTAGATGTTGAATTAAGAAGAGATAAATCATTATCACTGGAGCTCATGAGTAGAACTCGTTATAAATGGTACTTTTATCTCTTAACAAATTCTGCTTATGTGTTATGGTGATATTCATGTTCAGTTATTTATGTATGAATGCTTAAATGCTTGAGTTATCATTTGGCACTTCTATACGGTGATAGCCATTTATTTATGCTTAATATATGAGTGACTTATTATGCGATATGTTTTTCACAACTGTTCGGCTAACTTTTTATATGAAATAGTTCATCTTTATTGAATTCTTTTCTTATAGCGATTGAATGATCTTTATTACCAATTGTTGTAGAAACTATTTTAGATCACATAATTGAAAGATAAAATCCCAGGGTAGTTTTAGAATTAGATATTTCTATTTATTAGGATACAATTGCATGTCGTTAAATTAGACTTAGAATAAAAGCATTTTACTTAGAAGTTATTAGAAAGGAAATATCAATTCTCAACACACACACACATAAATTGGGAAATTGGTCCCATATCCCCAGTCGGACCCACTACACCAAATGGAAAAGGAGCTGCTAACCAAGGTCCAGACCGGGTGGGTATCCCCCTTGTTGCAGACCCAATTTTCGGGGCTTCAACATATTTGGACCTAGAAGGAGGGTCCCCAAACTATAAATGGCAAGTAAATCTAAATCTAAACACCATTCTGAGAGTAAATCACCCTCACCATCTCCCCCGACTTCTCCATCGCATTTAGAATCCTTAAATCTTCAGCGAGAAGTCAATAGAACAACAACCACTACCACAAACCCAAATATTTCAGAGAAATCTACTATTGAACCTCCTGAAGTTGAATCTTTGATCCATAAACTTCAGTGATTTTCAATATCTCCTCAAAAATCTGAAAAATCTCAAGGTAGTGTGACTTTGCAATATAACCCTTCTCATCCCCTTACTAGATTGCAGAGTGAAAAGTTTGGTATCAAACCAACTGAATTACCTCTACCTACAAGGAAGAGAGCAAGGAAATCACCTAAAGGGTCTGATAGTGAGACTCTTTCGTCATCATCATCCATCTCAACCTCTCCACCGTGAAGTCAACCATCCACTCCTCCACTTCAAATTATCGTCCACCAGACCACTGGAACTTCAACATCTCCTTCTCAATCATCTAGAACTGTAATATCCTCATCTTCCCAACCGCAAGGATTATCTTCTGCGCTTTCCTCTGTTAGTAGTTCAACAATGGCCCAAACTCCATGGAATAACCCAAGGGCAGTCTTAATGCCTGCGCCCTTGAGTCAATTACCGGCCCATCCTGAAAAATGGCTGCCTAAGTTTAATCCTGAAGCAAGCATGCTAGCAGAAGAACACATAAACAAATTTATGTTATCCATAAATCTCAATGGGGTTACTAATGAAGACGTTGTCGTTCGGCTCTTTCCTTACACTTTGCAAGGAGCAGCCAGATCATGGTATTTCTCATTACCATCCGGATCTATCACTAGTTGGGATATTTTCCAAGAACAATTCTTGACTAAGTTCGGTGATGATAGGTCCACTGCGACACTGATCAATGACCTGTCTAACCTTAGGGCTGAATCAAGGGAACCTGTCAAAGATTTGAACTTGCATTTTAATAAACTTTTGAACAAAATTCCTACCGCCTCCAACCCTAGCAAAGAAGTTCGAAGTGAATGGTACATATCTACTCTACCATCAAACATAGCAATCTTCATTGATAGAGCTTATAAAACAACTTTAGTTGACAATGTGAAGGAAGAAATAGCGGTAGAGAAACGTAACATAGCCTTAGAAAAGAAAAATATCGTTGATGAATGTAAATCTAAGAAGGTTACTTTTAAAGAATATCCAAAGAAAAACAGTCCAAAGACCCATTTGATTTAGAGGGATTTCAGAAAGTTTTGAAAACCATGTCTAACGAAATGGTTGACATAAAGAAACAAGTAGCAGAGACTTCTTCTAAAAATCCTTACAAGCCTTATAGAAGAAATCCTTCAACTAATTCAAAGCCTCCCAATGTTATTACTAATGCTGAGTCAAAAGAAGAAGAAAAGGAAATTTCCAACGAAGAGCCTACTGATGAAGAAGAAGTTGTAGAAGTACAGGGAATGTGGGATTTTATCCTCCCAAATGAAGAGGATCAATAGGCATCACCAGTTAGTACTAGAAGTAGAAATCAGGTCAATCCTCCTCAACCTATTCCTAAGCCAAAGAGCGCAAGCTCAATGACTAAGGATAAAGTCGTAGGAAAGAAAATGTCACCCAAAGCGACACAAATGAGCCTAGTCCAAACAGATTCACCAACTCCATCTAAAACATTGATTGTTTCTGATGAGATGGAATATAATATCATAGAAGACATGAAGAAGACTAGGGCTAACATTACTTTTTATGAATTGAGCAAGTTAAAACATCAACAAAAGCTCATTTTGAAAGAATTACACGCAATACCAGTTTTACCTCTGCATGCCACTGTAATCTCGCAAGCTTCCCACGAGATGGGAAGACCTCCAAATATTGTGACTAGTAAAGTTGATCCTAATGACATCGCTCTAATTGGAGGAAGGTCAAGATCTCATACTCCACCATTTCTTCTTACTTATGAAGTTTTCAATAAAAAATTTCATAATTGTTTAGTTGATTCAGGAGCTTCATCCAATATCTTACCTAAATCAATATGTGCAAAGCTGAACGTTCAACCCCAAAAATCTACAGTGCACATAGTTCAGCTGGACCGGTCGCAGGTTGAAGTAATCGGAGAACTAAATCAGGTTACCATAAGGTTGTCATCTAATCCAAAGGTATGTCAAGTTATCGATATTTTAGTTGCAGACATTCCAAAATTCTATGGCTTAATTCTTAGCAGGGATTGGTCTGAAAAGCTTCATGGATATTTTGCAACCGATTGGTCGCATATGTGGCTCCCTTACAATGGCAAACCAAATCAAATAAAGGTTGAGCGAGAAAGGCATCAAAAATACATAGTAACAGAATTGGAAGGAGAAAATGAACCTGTAGCATACAACAAAAATATAATTGGCAACTATTCTGTTGATTCTTTCTTAGGAAATTTCAATGCTCATACTTCGCCTTATTTAGAACATTCTATTTTATCTCAAGTAGAAAAAATTTCTCAAACAGATAGTTCTAAATGTGTTAATTTCATAGATAGTCCTATAAATAAATCTTTATTTTGGAAGTTATTTTTTGACAGTTATAAGTCTATCGATGGAGCAAGAGTAGGATGCATATTAGTTAGTACATAGGGAAACAAAATTATGTTAACTTGTAGACTCAAGTTCGATTGTACCAATAATACTACAGAATACAAGGCTTTAATCTAAGGATTATACAAAGCAATCGGACTAGATATCAAGTATCTAAAAGTTTTTGGAGATTTTGAGATTGTAATTAGACAGGTATGAAATACTATACATTTTCCATCAAATCATTTAAAGCATTATCAATCTTTAGTACAAGATATGACTGAATATTTTATAGCATTCAATATTTCATCAATTCGCAGACTCCAAAATGCTAGTGCTGATCTCTTGGCAAACGTAGCTTCCAAGCTCATTCCCTTAGAAGACTTTAGCCCGAATAGATTCTCAATTGAATTAATTTTTAGACCCTCGATTCTTGATAACATTGCCAATTGGATAATTTTTAACGATGATCCTGATATTGTAAGCTTCCTCACATCAAATGGATCTTACAATAATCAGATTATAGATGAAGATCAACATGACAAACAATTACAACAAGATACCACTAATAATACTATGCCAAAATCAGTAGTCAAATTGGAAGACTTATATGATTTGAAAGACTGATTCAAAAGATCTACCAATTCAAAACTTCAAAGTTCAACTCTAAACTATGAATTAGTAAATCTAGGAACTGATACCAAGCCACAGAATATCAATCTAGGTCTTGGCCTAGCCCCTGAAGAAAGATTAGCATACGTTCATCTCTTGAAACAATACAAAAGTGTCTTTTCCTGGAACTATGATGAACTTAAGACTTACGACACTTCTATCATTCAACATACGATCCCAATGATAGATGATGAAAAACCTGTCCAGCAAAAGCTGAGGAAAATCCACCCTAATTTGGAAAATCAGATTAAATCTAAGCTCAATAAATTATTGAAAGCCAAAATCATTTTTCTCGTTCGACATTCTAAATGGGTTTCCAATATGGTTCCCGTTAGAAAGAAAAACAGAGATATTAGAATTTGCATTGACTTTTGAAATCTTAACAAAGCCTGCCAAAAGAATAATTTTCCTTTACCTCCCATGGAGAAAATATTACAAGCAGTTGCAGGATCAGAATTAATGTCCTTTTTGGATGGTTTCTTTGGCTACAACCAAGTTTTGGTCCACCCTGATGATCAATTAAAGACTACATTTAGAACCAAATGGGGCACTTATGCATATCAAAAGATGCCCTTTGGTCTGATTAATGTTGGCGCCACATTTCAAAGGGCCATGGACATTGCGTTTAAGGGATTAGTAAACAAATCAGTAGTAATATACTTAGATGATATAACTGTATATTCCCATAAACAAGGTAATCATCTGAGAGATTTGAAACAAATCTTCCAACATTGCCAAAGGTACGAAATTTCACTTAATCCAAAAAAGTCCTTTTTTGCATTAAGTGAAGGAAAAAAATTTGGATTTATAGTGTCAAAATCTGGAATCCATATTGATCCCGACAGAATCAAGGAGATTTCTGAAATACCCTTGCCTCACAATAAGAAAGCTATGCAATCCTTCCTTGGCCAAATTAATTTTGTAAAGAGATTTGTTCCAAACTTCTCAAGGATCATATCTCCCTTACAAGCAATGATTAAAAAGAATTCAATCTTTAAATGGGGCCAAGAAGAATACGAAGCATTCAATTTGATTAAACAAGCAATTGTAAATGCCCCATATTTAGCCACTCCAAATTTCTTCGATTCTTTCATTTTATATACATTTGCCTCTGATAGATCATATGCTGCAATACTCACTCAAGCAAATCAAGATAAGATGGAAGCCCCAATTTCCTTTTTCAGTTCAAATCTACAAGGGGTTGAATTAAATTATTCTGACATCAAGAAGCAAGCTTACACTGTTTTCAAAGCGATCAAACATTTCAGACCCTTCTTACTTAAAACCCATACAAAAATCATTGTGTTGTTTCTAGCGATAAGAAATCTTTTAGTACAGAAATATGTGGGTGAAAAGAGAGAAAATTGGGTTACTGCTTTACAAGAATACGAAGTCGAAATTAAACCAGGAAATATTATAAAAGGTCAAGGCTTTTGTAAAATGTTGGCTGGAGCATCGCTTATTTCTGAAATGCTGTCTTCAGAAGTAAAAATGTATGAGGTAAGCCTAAACGATATTGAATCATTGTACCCTGATATCATATTTTATCTAAAGAACGGATATGCTCCTTCAAACTTAGATTATACAAAGAAAAGAGCCCTAAGGTTGAAGGCTAAGCAATATCAACTCATAAACGATGTACTTTTTAGGATGAATTATGATTATGTTCTCCTTCGATGTCTTGAGAAAGCTGAAGCTGAAAAAGTGTTGCAGGAACTCCATGATGGACTAGCAGGTGGACATTATGCTAGAGATACTACAGCACATAAAATCTTGCATGCAGGATACTATTGGCCTACACTATTTAAAGATGCACATAGCTACGTAAGGAAATGTCGAGTTTGTCAAATTGCTGCTGGAAGACAAAAGAAACCATCATTGCCTTTGCAACCAGTCAATATTGATCAACCTTTTGATCAATGGGGATTGGATATAATAGGTGAGATCGTTCCTCACTCTTCTAAACAACATAGATATATCCTTACAGCTACAAATTATTTTACTAAATGGGTAGAAGCAGTTCCTCTCAAGACAGTTAATGCCAAACACATCATTGATTTCACAGATCAGTTTATAATCACCAGGTTTGGTTTACCCTCCGCATTAATGTTTGATAATGCATCGTATTTTTCTAGCAATGCTATGACTGAATTTGCGCTCAAAAGAGGTTTTAAGCTTAAATACTCTGCCATTTATTATCCGCAAGGGAACAGGTTAGCTAAATCAACAAATAAAAACTTAATCAGAATCATTAAGTGAATCATTGATCAAATTCATAAGAATTGGCACAAATCTTTAACATACGCTCTATGGGAAGACTGAATAACGCAGAAAGACTCCATTGGCACTTCTCCCTTTAATTTGGTTTATGGGAAAGAGTGGTCCTTCCAACTCATCTAGCAATTCCCTCATTGGCCTTAGTTCAATTTATCGACGAAACATCAACTTCTTCCTTACTACTAAGGCAGTTACAAATCCTTAAACTAGAAGAGCAAAGAGAACAGGCTAAAATAACTCATGTGCATCACCAAGCATTAGTAAAAGCTTCTTTTGACTCAAACATGATATCCATAAAAGACTTTCAGATAGGGAATCTAGTTTTAAAATGGGATAAGGCTCATGAGGAAAAGGGCAAACATATGAAGTTTCAACGAATGTGGCTTGGCCCTTTCCAAATCGCAGAAATCGTAGGTCCATCTACCTTTATGTTACATGATTTAACAGGAAAAAGAGAATATTTACCTGTTAACAAACAAATCCTCGAAAAATGCTTTCCATGGGAGATCATTCCTCTATTTTTTGTAAATTAGATCTTCCTTTATTTTGATAATAAACCAGTTGTAAATGGTTACATTTGGAATTCACAAAAAAGACTAGAATTTCTTTTAAATTTTGTTTTTTCGCTTGTATAAATAGGACTGATTTAGAAAATTGAACATTATTATTGAAAGATACAGTCAAAGGGCTATAAGCTTGAAAATGATACTAGTTTCAACTTTGTAAATTTTGATAAAAAAATGACCTTTAGTTGGAATTTGTTTTATATCAGTCAAATGAAAAGTATCAATAACAAAACGAAGATTCTTTGTAGAAAGGCTCTTTCCAAAAACTCTACCATTGTCGTCCAGAGCTAATCTTAAGGAAACAATGACTTCCTCCCCACCTAGGGAATTATGAGCTTCAAGGAATAATCCAGCGATACACTTTAACTTAAAGAATAAGAGGTCTCATCACGAGCCGACTTATCATGATCATAGATATTATAGCTTGCTGACTTTGCCAAAACTGCACACCACAACAGGGTAATGACTCGAGATTATTGTAATCAAAAGACAAGGGGTCTCATCATGAGCCAACTTGTTCAGCAAAGTTATAAATCAAGTGAATGGCACTATCATAATTTGGCTACCAAACCAAAGCATTGTTCTTTAAGGATTAAAAGAAAATAAAAGAAATAAGTATGAATAAGGATTTCCCTTTGAAAAACGTATATTTCTCTAAGTATGATAAAGGATCATTGCTAGGTAACAGGTAACCCTGTCGAGGCTATAAACACCCGTTGGCAGCAGAGGCTCTACCTACGACAAATGAGCATATTTAAAACTGCTTTATATAGAAGACTTTGTTTTTATCTTTATAAACCAAGTAGTGGCTAATGTAAATACAATGACTAGCTCTAGGAAGTAAATAAACAAAGTTAACATAGAAGAAACAAACTATCATTAAGAGCTGAAAGCATGGTGTACTTTATCTTTCTATAATAAAGTTTGATTCTCTAAAAAACATTCTATTTTGGAAGTTTAGAAAATTCAAAAGAAAAGCAGAGATAACTGGTTCTTCCAAGTGAATCGCCAATTGTTGTGGCCAGCAACAACCCCCCTTCTTATTTAGTATTATTACTAATACTAAATAAGTGGGGACCCTTATCCATAAAATTCAAAAAATAAATTAGGACTTGTATTTCCTTTTTGAATAAATCTTACTATCATAAAACCTAGGAGAATACCCGAAAATCCCAAAAAGACTTAAGTTTTATGATAAGCATCACATCGCATCGCATTGCAAAAAGGTAATAGATGCTTTCATACAAACCAAATCCTAAGATTGCGAAATCGCGATGCGAAATCACACGTTGAAGACATTCATCGCATCGCAGTTTTAACATGCTTCAAGTATCACTTAAAGCGAAATACCTCAAACCGTCGATATGCGATGGCGTGTCTCGCAAATCGCATTGCGTAGAAAACATATGGTAAATGATCACCACACTTAATGGATCAGCAATATTTCGATCTGCGATATTCCGAATCAAATTGCAAAATCGCCTTATCACATATCTGTGGGGTCGTTGTTCGAAAAAGCTTTTCCACAAACCAATGCCCAGTTATGTACGTTAATACTAATTTAATGAGTTAGTTGGAAATCATTAATGAAATATGGTTTTGATTTGATCGAAGAGCCATTTCACGTAAGGTGATATATTTTATATGATTTCGGCATTTAAAGCTTTCCTGTCACCTTTTTTCTTATCATTACTCTTGCCTCATTTGCAAATTGCAGGAGCGAAAAGAAAAGAGGTATACATAGCAGTGTTTAGAATATTATGGGAAAGAAAGGAAAGGCTCCGAGTTCTGAAGAGAAATAAATGGCACCCTTACACACAGACACCACCTGTAATAGAGATGTCGGCATTACTACTTGGGAAGGCATGCATAGTCTACTCCAGGAAGAAAATCCCAGGGTAATGGAGGTTACAGCTACAGCAAACTTATGCGGGTCATCTAAGGCATCAATTACAAAACTGGCATGTTCATTCTTGCACCGGATAACGGCAAGGCCCGAGATTCTCCCATACACAGACATTGATCAAATGGGTATTGGATAACGTTGAAATAACAGACCTATAGTTTAAGACTTAGAGCTAAGAACTTGTGGAATCATTCCTCCCACAAAATTTAAGGTTTACAAAAAACGCGCAAGAGGCAAAAAAAAATAGCGTCAGGGAAGCCCGGATCAAGAAACTGAGGTAGTTTCTGAATCGCGCATCGCCGAGCAAAAACTCTTAAAATGGAAAGCCTACAATCACTCAGTTACCTGTAAGCCTGGAAAATTGTAGGAAAAAGTATTAAAGGCGAAAGACAAAACCCGAACTCAAAAAACCAGCTATATTTATCAAGGATATCTTCAAGTGGTATGTAAATTTCTATCAAATGTGTAGCATCTACAGACAAGTTGGAGACAAAAAGCTCAAGAAAGAGTAGAGTCCATCAAAAGGTTAACCAAGTTAAACTGGGATTCTTACTGGTAGTACTTGGTTAAACCACACAGTTAGTGCATGACTCTCAAATGTCTCACTAATTCTGCCGAGAAGATGGTGCCAGCACTTATCGATTCTGTTTTCGCAGGACAGTTAAAGTTGGAGGTCAGCCAGCCAACTCTCCTCAAGCCGATGTTGGATGCTTGCAACTACAAAGATTAGATACATAGATAGTTAATTTCCAACTTTACTTTTAGATTCAGTTTTAGTTTTAGTTTGCTTTATTTTTGCCTGAAGTGGGGATCATTTAAACCACCTCTTATATTTTTGTAATAAACTATTTTTATATTTAGCTAGTAGTATTTAAACCCTTCTCGTGCATTTAGAGAAGGGTCCTGAAATTTATCAAAAACTTGTCCTCAAAAAATGCACTTCTGCACCCTCCGAGGAGGTTTTAATGATTGAATGGAATAATATTTATTGATATCTATGTTTAATATCTGCTACTGAAATTGAACTTTTGTACTCTTAGTAGATGTTGAACTAAGAAGAGATAAATCATTATCACTGGAGCTCATGAGTAGAACTCGTTATAAATGGTACTTTTATCTCTTAACAAATGTTGCTTATGTGTTATGGTGATATTCATGTTCAGTTATTTATGTATGAATGCTTAAATGCTTGAGTTATCATTTGGCACTTCTGTACAGTGATAGCCATTTATTTATGCTTAATATATCAGTGACTTATTATGTGATATGTTTTTCACAACTGTTCGGCTAACATTTTATACGAAACAGTTAATCTTTATTGAATTCTTTTCTTATAGCGATTGAATGATCTTTATTACCAATTGTTGTAGAAACTATTTTAGATTGCATAATTGAAAGATAAAATCCCAGGGTAGTTTTAGAATTAGATATTTCTGTCTATCAGGATACAATTGCATGTCGTTAAATTAGACTTAGAATAAAAGCATTTTACTTAGAAGTTATTAGAAAGGAAATATCAATTCTCAACACACGCACACATAAATTGGGAAATTGTTCCCATATCCCTAGTCGGACCCACTACACCAAACAGAAAAGGAGCTGCTAACCAAGGTCTGGACCAGGTGGGTATCCCCCTTGTTGCAGACCCGATTTTCGGGGCTTCAACAAGCCCTAAACGATGTTTCTTTGGAAATCTACCGCCAGTGATTTTTTATTTAAAATATTCTTTTTCGTCGTAATCCTCAGAGAGATCTTTCCAATGGGTTATCATGCACGTCAAATAGAGATAATATGACCAAGTCGCGACCTCGGGAAGTTGGTTGTACAACTCACCCCAACGGGGCCCATAAACTCTTGGTGTTACATCTCCTCGAGTTAGGGTTTTGTTTATTTAGGGTTTGCTCTTATTGTTCAATAATAAAAAGGCCCTTGAGCCTCATTGTAAGGCAGTTCAGAGGCATGTAGCCACCACAACTCTTCTCAGAGATAAGCTACCATCACCCTAACTAGTTTATTTCCATTTTTGTTTGTAAGCATATTTCAGTATTTTACATTAATGAAATGAAGTATTATTTCCACTACATCTCTATGTTTATGGTTATCTTTGTAATTTGTTGCATTCATGTTTAAATCCGGATCAGTGGTATCAGAGAGGTCTGCTTTTCTTCTCTTTTTTTCTTTGCATTCCCCATTGAGGTTAGGATATAAGGAGTTAGGGCTTGAACTGGTCGAACCTTTACAAGACCAACCTTGCAAATCCTGACGGCGTCCCATGGCAGAAGAAAAGAAAGACGAGGGGGCAGGAGATCCTACCAAAATATTGCTCAAAGAATCCCTCAAGTGACAAAGAACGCGATGATGGACAACTTTTCCCAGATCCTTTAGCGGCTACTCAAGGGAAACACATCGGCTTCCAAAAGCTACTATAGAAAGGCCACATCGTTTAAGGTACAAGTTAATTTTGAAATCCCCATATTCGAGGGTTAGATAGATGCAGATGTTGTCAATAAATGGTTAAATCTGCTAAAGGATTATTTTTTTGTTCATGATTTTTCCAGTCAGGAAAAGATTATTTTCGCTCTTCTCAAAGAAGCCCCCCACGTCAAGGACTGGTGGGAAACCTACTGCGACCAGAAGGATGAAAGTACAGTCTCACTATTTTCAGCCACACCCACTTGCAATTCATTCCGAGATGCCATCAAGGAGCAGTACTACCCTGTCGAAAGCTATGAGGATCAATCCATAACGTGTACCATGTTGTGGCAGGGAAGGGACCAAGACGTGCTGGAGTTTACCAATATTTTCCATACCCTTCACACAAAGGTGGGTATCAAGGATTCAGAGCATCATTTGGTACTCAAATACCATGGCTGCTTGCACAAGTACATCTAGGAAGAAATAGAATTCCTGAACATCTCCTCGCTTTACATGGCATACTGATATGTCATCAACGTTCAGCAAAATTTTAAATAGAAGAAGCAAGACTTTGGATCTGTGAATCCAAAGCAAGGGAAATGTACCCCCAAGCTGCAGAACAAAGTACAAAGCCAAGGCGGGGTGGCCCAAGACAACCCGCCAAAGCTGCAAGCAAAGAACAGTACCGCAAAACCGTAAAGGACATGGGAAAGTGGTGTGAGTTCCATAAGAGCTCCACTCACAACACAAGTGAGTTTCGGGCCAAGCAGTCGTTGGTGGCCAAGCTAAAGGTTTCAAAATCAGATGCATGTTCTGACTCTGAGTCAAAACCTGACAAGGGGAATGACAAAGGGAAGCAAATTATCGATGCGGAGCCCAATGCCACTGTTACGACCATGAAGATCCAGAAGGAGGAACCTGAAGATCCAAAGGAGGAGGAGCGTCTCTTCCACTCCCAAATGTGGGTAAAGGGCTCCCTACTATAGTTCATTATCAACAGCAGGAGCCAAAAGAACCTCATTTCGGTAGAGGTCGTGAAGCTGCTAGGCTTACTGACTACAACACATCCACAATGATACACCATCAGGTGGCTTCACCAAGGACGGGATCTTCGAATGAGCTAGTAGTGTCACCTTCCATACAACATCAAGACCTTCACGAATGAGGTATTGTGTGACATTGCTACCCTTGAAGTTTGTGATGTATTATTAGGACAACCATACTTATGGAAGTGACATGTTGTGTATGAATCAAGGCCCTGTGCTGTTTTTGTTACTTTGGGAAACAAGTTGTACAGGATACCGGAGGTAGCACCGCCTACTGTCATCTCTTTGGTTACTTCAAAACAATGCAGTAAGCTCATTTCCAAAACCTTCCTGATGATATGCCCTCAAGGAAAGAAGAAGACGATGGCCACGACCTCCAGACAGGACCACTCCACACGACAACTACAGATGGACAAGGTCATGGAGGAGTACGAGGACATCTTCACCTCCTTCGCAGGGGTTCCTCTACACTGTCAGGTCAAGCACTCCATCAACCTGACCCCAGGTGCATTGTTGCCCAATGGACCAATCTATTGGCGCTCCATTCTGGAGAACGATGAAATCAAGAGGTAGATTCAAGAGCTACTGCAGAAAGGTCACATCTGTCCGAGTTCATGGCCTTGTAGGATCCCAATCATGTTGGTACAGAAGAAGGATGGGACTTGGAGTCTCTGTATTGACTATCTGGTGCTAAACAAGATCATTGTCCGTAATAGATACCCGATCCCACAGATTGATGACCTCCTGGACGAACTGAAGGGGTAAAAATATTTCAGCAAGATCAATTTGAATTCAAGATATCACTAGGTACCAATCGAACCCTCCGATGTGTGGAAGACTACCTTCAATGCCAAGGAGGTCCTTTTCGAATGGTTGGTTATGCCTTTCGGATTGACGAATGCTCCTGCAACCTTCATGAGGCTAATGGATGAAATCTTGTGGCCATTCACCAACTCATTTGTATTGGTATACTTGGATGACATCCTGATCTTCAGCCAGAGTTGGGAAGAGCACCTCCACCACATCCGACAGGTTCTCCAAACACTGCGGCAACACAAGTTATGTGCTAATTTGGAGAAATGAAATTTTGGCATGACCCAGGTTCAGTATTTGGGATACATTATTGATGAACAGGGGGTGCATGTGGATCCGACCAAGATCCAAGTCATTTGGAATTGGCCACCTCCAACCACTCTAACAGAGCTTCGCAGCTTTCTGGGTCTTGCCAACTCCTACCACAGGTTCATGTTGGAATTTTCTCATATCACTTGGCCCTTGAGTCAAGTCACCAAGGGAGGAGCAAAAGAAAAATTCTTTTGGTCTGAATCTCAATAGAAGGCATTCAAAGAGTTGAAATATCTCCTCTTCTCGGCACCACTGCTCGCATTACCAGACTTGCAACAACCATTTAAGGTCGAGATAGATGCCTCTGACTATGCTATTGGGGCAGTCCTTACTCAACACGGGCATCCAGTGGCATATCACACTGAGAAACTTTCAAACACAGTTCGGAAGTATCCCACTTATGAAAAAGAGATGTAATCCATTGTGCAGGCCTGCCGATAGTGGAAGCATTACATTTTGGGGAAGGAAACGGTCATCCACACAGACCACCGACCCCTGTAGTTCATACAGACCCAAGGGAAATTGCAGAATGATCGCCATCATAAGTGGTCCACATATCTACAACAGTTACATTTGAATATCAAGTATAAGAAGGGCAACACCAATAATGTTGCAGATTGCCTCAGTCGACCACCGATCATGGCGTTAACCACCGTTCTCAACTCTTGTGGGCACGAGACTTCTGATAGGCCACTTCTCTACAAATGCGACCCATAATTTGACCATACATACCAGACACTCTTGGAGGGTCAGCATGTTCCAGATTTTCACCTCCAGTATGCCCTGTTATGCCACCTGGGTCACCTTTGTGTTCCTTCAAGCGAGTGTGCCAAGATGATTTTGGAAGCACACTACATTCGGGTTACTGGGCATTTCGGGGTCGAGAAAATGGTGGCAGTGCTACAAAATTATTTCTATTGGCCAAATCTTCGACAGGATGTCGGGAAGTACATCAGATCATGCATTGCTTGCGCCATTGCCAAACCGACCATCAAGAATCAAGGCCTCTATACCCCACTGCCTACCCCTAGTCAACCCTAGGAATCCATCTCCATGGATTACATGTCAGGACTTCCTTCCACTAAGCATGGAAACAACTATGTTTTTGTGGTCATCAACAGGTTCTTGAAGATGGCCATTATGACAGCCTGCAAGAAGAATATCACAACAAAAGCCACTGCTAAACTCTTCTTTGAACGAGTGTGGGTACACTTTGGGATCCCACAGTCTATCATCTCAGATTGGAACAGTAGGTTCCTTAGTGCATTTTGGTCCAGTCTCTGGTCGATGTTTGACACCAAACTCATTAAGTCCACAGCCTTCCATCCTTAAACTGATGGCCAAACAGAGGTTGTCAACGGGATGATCGTACACATTCTTCGCATGTACAACTCAAAGCATCCACGCATATGGGATGAGAGCCTACCCTATGTTCAACACAGCTACAACTAGGCTCTCCACAACTCTACTGGCCATAGCCCTTTTCAAGTGGGCTTGGGATTCCAGCCACTATGTCCCATTTATGTGGTCATGCCATTTGCAGCTACTCACGCAGATTCGACTCATGTCCAGTCAGAAACAATAAAGACAAACAACTTCATTGAGCACATCCAACATATTCACTAGTAGGTCCATGACATTCTGGAGAAATCAAATGCCAAGTACAAGCAACGACATGATCAACATTGAGTGCCACACAAGTTTCAGGTGGGCAACAAAGTCTAGTTGCATTTGCAAAAGGAACGCCTTACCGAAGCCTATCAGAAATTCAGAACACTCTGATATGGTCCTTACACCATTACCAAGGCTGTGGGAGACAATGCATTTGAGCTTAGCATTCCCCCATCTCTTGGCCTACACCCAGTGTTCAATGTGGACCACCTTCAGCCATACTTTCCACCATTACTAAACACATCTGACATTGCAAAACAGCTCACACCCCAGAGTTAAATCTAGATTGCATGGAACAAGATGCAACTAATCGGCTCATGGACACACAGATCAAGCACACTCGCCAGCAGAATATCCAACGGTATCGAGTTGTCAAAGCAAGCCAACTCCTTCACCAGGGACCAAGTTCAGCAGAAGTTTCCTCATCTCATGGAGGAAATCAATGCAATGGGTACCATTGCTTCCTAAGGGGGGAGGAATGATCCAGGTGGATATTGTTGGCTAGCCACCAATTCCACTTAGACTCCCACCATTGCTTCTTTCGGTTTTTCAGTTTCCCTAATTGTAGCACAGTTTACTATATTTAGTGGTTTTTCGGGTCCTAAAATTCCGGAGCCATTTTGAGGCCCTAAACGATGTTTTTTTGGAAATCTACCACCAGCGATTTTATGAATAAAATCATCTTTTTTGTCGTAGTCCTTAGAGAGATATTTCCAACGGGTTGTCATGCGCGTCAAATAGAGATAATATGACCAAGTCACAACCCCAGGAAGTTGGCTATCCAACTCACCCCAACGGGACCCATAAACTCTTGGTGTTACATCTCCTCGGGTTAGGGTTTTGGTTGTTTAGGGTTTGCTCTTATTGTTCAATAATAAAAAGGCCCTTGAGCCTCATTTTAAGGCCGTTCAGAGGCATGTAGCTGCCACATCTCTTCTCAAAGATAAGATACCATCGCCCTAGCGGGTTTATTTCCATTTCTGTTTGCAAGCATATTTCAGTATTTTACATTAATGAAATGAATTATTATTTCCACTGCATCTCTGTGTTTATGGTTATCTCTGTAATGTTTTGTGTTCCTGTTTAAATCCAAATCAGTGTATTGGGGAGTGTCAATGAGTGTTAGCTGTCATGCTAAGGAGGGAGTGACAAGGTATGCTAAGCACAGGTAAGGCATGCCAGGGAATATCAGGGCATGTCAAGAAGTGATAGAGTGTGCTAGGTAGTTCTCGGGTGTGCTAACATGTGCCAAATAGTGCCAAGGCATGCCATGTGCTAAGACATGCTAGGATGTGCAGGGTGCCAGAGTATGCCAATATGTGTTAAGGAGTTTCAAGGCAACAAAAGGTATAACCAAGCTAAAATTTAAGGAAATGAACACATAAGAGGGTTAATAAGTTGGGACTTTATCTTTTTCAAAAGGGGCATGCTAGGCACACTAATAATATGTTCCAATACATGCCAAGTGCCAATGTGTGCCAAGTGCTAATGTTTGTCAATGCAATATTATGTCAAGGTGTTTCATGGCATGCTAGGGACTATAGGGCATGCCAACACATGATAGGGGAGTGCTATGCTATGCTAGGGCATGCCAATATATGCTTGGGCATCCTACTCATGGCAAGATGTTCTAGGTACAAATATCTTCTAGGTACAAATATGTTCGAAGACATACGAGGTGCCAAGGAATGTTAGTGTATTGTTCCAAAGCATGTTAACGTGTGCCATGAGCATTGAGGAATGCTAGGTCTCTCTCATTAATATAATTGACAGAGCTTGATTATGTATTAAATAATATAGTTCCTACACACACTAGTGGAACTTTATTTAAAGGAAATTTGTTATATAACAAACCTAATAGAGATGAATCATGTGTTGACTCATAGGAAAACTATATTCTTATGACTTGAGGGAAATGATACACACTAATTACTTCTTAAAAAATTGACTGACTATAACCACTATGACCTTGGACACATAATGAAAAATACTCCACAACAATGGTCTTAAATCATTATCTTTTGGCAAAAAATATAGTAACAGGCACATAGCATCATCAAAAACTCATTGGTATGATCAATGATGATGAACATTTTTTGACCGCCACCAAAAGTAACCAAAAAGAGCATTGGTGAGGATCAATAAAAGATCATCACTAGAAGTGTCACCAAAGAGATAATTAGTGATGGGCCTTTAAAGACCCTCACCAAAAGTATCACCAAAGAGAGAATTAGTGACGAGCCTTTAACAACCCTCACCAAAAGTGTCATTGAAAATGGCTTTGGCGACAAACCTTAAAGGACCATCACTATATACACTTACAACAACATTTTTATAAAGACCATCACCATATGCGACATTGGTAACGGACCTTAAAGGTCCGTCACAAGCATGAAGCATCATCATCAAAAACTCATTGGAATGATCAATGATGATGAGAATTTTTTGACCTTCACCAAAAGTAACCAAAAAGAGCATTGGTGAGGGTCAATAAAACATCATCACTAGAAGTGTCACCAAAGAGAGAATTAGTGATGGGCCTTTAACGAACCTCACAAAAAGTGTCACCAAAGAGAGAATTAGTGACGGACCTTTAATGATCCTCACCAAAAGTGTCATTCAAAATGGATTTGGTGACAAACCTTAAAGGGCCATCACTATATACACTTACAACAACACTTTTTTAAAGACCGTCACCATATGCGACATTGGTGACGAACCTTAAAGGTTCGTCACAGGCTTGACCCTCACCAATGACCTTTTACTTGTAGTGACCCATCTCCCCTCATGTAATTATGTTGGATACTTTTGGGGAGAATGATTCAGAGAGTGTTTGGGGTCACCAAAACTGCTATAAGTGAAATCATCATAAATGGAGAAACCAAAATAATCAAAAATATGTGAGTGATCATAGTCTGAACATGGATTCCTAATGAGCATAAAATTACTTAACCAAACCACCCCACTACATATTTGTTTGTTTTTTGGTATTTTCCTTTTCCAAATTTCTATGAAAGTTTACAGTGGGACTCATTTATCAAGTTAGGTTAACCATACACCTCCATCACATGTTTTTTTTCCAAAGGTCTATGACAATTTACAGTTGGAATGACTTTTTCCAACCAAGGACTCATGAGTTAATGCACATATGAGGAGGCCCTGCTCTCTCTTCAAAGCCCATAGAGGCAAACCAATTGGGTTTTATGTTTAGCCCTCCCTCTCCCCTTAGGAAGTTTTGTTTGATCCTTTTGGATAGCATAATTCAGATAGTGACGCAGAGGCAGACCAATGGATTTTAACTTATTATGTTAAACAATCCCTCTGCCATTGTGCAATTCTGTTTGATTTTTTTTTAATGCGTGATTCTGAGAGATATTGGAGTCACCATAACCACTATAGGAAATTATTTAGTAGTCATAATATCTAAAATATATTTATTTTTATGCATCACATGTGAAAGAATGCATATTACAAATTTTCTGAGCATTATTGATACCCAATAAAACTTGTTCGCATTTTCATTGAGTCCTTGGGAGAGAAGCTAGGATCCATAGAATTATTTCATTTCTCAATTGAAATTAGCAGTGAAATCAGTGATTCTACTCGTTTATTTCCCTTTGTCTTTTTGACTTGCAAGTTAAATATTACCAATGGGATTTTGCATCTTGCAACCAAACACTGCTTCATCTTAGGAATAAATTCTAAGGCCTTTAGGACTTCAACATCCAAGACTTTTTGTCTTCTTTTTTCTCTGGAGGCAAGGTCATTTTCTCCAAAAAACTCAATGCATTTATATTAGTATCCAAGGGACCAAACTTGGCATATAAAAAAAGCACTACATTGTACACATGTTTTTATTACCAAACTAGGTGCACCAAACCTTTGTTAAACCCTGAACCCTAGTAGTAAAAATATAGCATTTCATAGTAAGCCTATAAGTCCTCTGTAGCTGATATCATAGGAAAGATTGTTGCAACAGCAAGAGGAGAGATGATCATGGCATGGAAGCAAATGGTTTCAAGAAACAAAGAACTAATAAGGCGAGTAGGTCATTTTTCCATATCGAAAATGTATCATAGGAAGAGATTGTTGCGGCTAATATCAGAGGAAGATATTATTGCAACAGCAGGAGAAGATATGACCATGGGAGGGAAGAAGATGGTTTCAAGAAACAAAGAACTGATAACCAGTAACATATTTAATTATAGATATCCAGTTGCTACATATGAACAATCGCAATCTAAAGTTTAAAGAAATATTAATAATATTCAATACCAACTAATACAAAAACCAAAATCATGGAGTTATGTACTCTATGGTATGTGCAAGTATTATTACACCAGAATGTCACGACTAATCACCAACGGACTTATTTTACCAAGGTCCCTTAAGATTTTGGTAAAAACTTAGCGGGAAGCATTAAAGTGGAACTTCAAATTTTAATTTGTTTTACTATCACTAGGTTAGGTAGGAGGCGTCATCTGAGATCCTAACAGCAATATCAACGGATTTGACCAGACAACTATCTATTTCACAAAGTTTCTCAATTGAGGCCCTAAATTTCGTTGAGACCTTCTTACACCCTAGCAGCCCATTACAAACTTTTGAACCCGTCAGCATCAGCTCTAATGTTTAGAGCCTTCAGGAAAACATAGTGGTCTTATACCAAGAACTGCAGATTTTGGGTGTATTTTCAAAGCCTCTCGTGGGGAACGTGGATGGTCATGTAGAAGACCTGTCGACAGTTCAGCAAGGAAAGGCTCAAATCTCTCTCAATTTCATTTTTGGCTCATTAGGATTTCCCTCTTGTTTCGGTCATGGCGTAGGGCATGAAGGAATATTACCAAACATGAGTCTTCCTTGCACCGAGGATCCACCGAGGGTACACCCTCAAGACACAACCACGCCCTTTGAAGATGCTTGGATGGCAGGCTAAAAGAAGAAGGAAAGGAAGATAAAATGCCCCAAGGTAAAAGATAGGAACCGAGCATTAGTACTAGGGGAGGGTATCAGATTAGATGAAGTTATGTCTACAATTGAAAGGGTTTTGGTCGGAAGAATTAGAGGTAGGCATTACTCTGCAACGTGTCTGAGGAGGTGGGTGTAGGAGAATTGGGAACACATTCTAGATGCGCTTCCATCTGTATGCACCATGCCCAAAGGATGGTTTTCTTTCAAATTTAGTAAAGAGGGACATGTGAATTGGGTTCTCTCGCATTACTGGAACATAGAAATTCCCCCTGTGTATTTGAAAAGGTGGAATCCCCTCTTTGACGTTGAGCGAGAACAGCTAGGTGTAGGGCCAATATGATTAAGGATCCCCAACCTCCCCCTTCAACATTAGATGGAAGATGTCTTTCGGTGTATAGGGGATGACCTCAGTACTTATCTTGACTTCGATAGATCATACTTGGAGACGGGGGAAATGTCTTATGCCAAGGTCCTTGTCTATCTCAACACCAAGGATGGATTGGTGGAAAATATGATACTCCACTACCTAGGATATGTGCACAACCAAATATTGGATTATGAAGGGAAATCATTTTGATGTCGACGCTACCACAAAGCCAACCATGTTTACAAAGAATGCCCCTTGTTAGAATATATAATTATTTGATATATAACTAAGGATTAATACAAGACATGACACAAAGTAACCCTTAAATGACATGATACAAAGTAACCCTCCCCTGTGCATTTTTCCTGCAACATATCACCCACAAGTATCTTTCCTAAACAAATTGAGGACCAATTGGACTTAATGAAACAACTAGTTCATCAAATTGTTACTAAAAATTTCCAAATGGGATAATAGGTAGGGCAGTCATAACAATAGAATAAGAAACAAAAGACATATGATATCCTTTATACTTGAGTAGGAAATTGTCATGTTCAAAGAGGTAAAGAATAAACTACAAGAACCAATGGATAGTCTAGATACTCTTAACATTCTCCTCAATTACTAGCTAATGAATTTGACAGTCGCCTGCAATGGATTTCATATTCAAAAGGTACTTAATAAGGACTTGTTGGAGAAGAAGAATTGCACATTTTATCCTTGGGAAGTATCATCCCTTGTACTTGGTTTCAGTTTGGTTGCCTTCTACATTGGGTACTTATTGGTTTGGTCAATGACTATTCTATGTCTTGTTTTGATAAGCTAAGTGTGAAATGCCTTCCAGGTTTATAATAAACAATCCTTAAATGTGGATATATGTAATTTTCTACTCATCACCTCAAATTTTCTCATCAATTTCCCCCTTTAAATAGGTCAGAATTATTGGATTCAATATAGCTACTAGCCCCATAGGTGCACCCATTATTTTAATGATCACACACATATCATAGTACTTACACACAACTAAGCATGGGAGTTAAGCCAAAATTTGAATGGTCCTCTCATACTAAATTTTGTGAGGTCCAATTAGGACCTCATACCATAGAGATTCACAAACTATTGTTGGGAAATTTTTCGCTATCAACATGTATGTGAATTATGGAATCGAGGTCCATAATAAGGTTGAGACCAAAAAATGTGGTCATTTAAGGCCTCAAGATGGATCCTAAATCTTTTCTCTGGAAATTTTCAAGGTGGTAGAAGTAGTAAAAATGACACATAAAATTGATTCCTCCAAATATTTTGCTCTAAAATATGGTTGCAAAATAATATATTGATCCAACCACAATTATTTATACTTTAAAGACCTTCCTCTTGGATCATATCTAACAACATATGAACAAATTGTTTTACCTAGAACATCAAAGTAAAAGGCCTACTCACATTGCTTAGAAGAACATAATATTCCATCATCAAAATCCTTTGCCTCCTCAAGTTAAAAAATAATATTAGGGGAAGGAAAAGTTACTTTGAATATTAACACACCAATAGGATTGGCATCAAGGGGCAAGCTCAGGAATAATTGATTGCAGAAAGGAGAAACCAATCCACATTACTCTCCGGGTTCACTCAGTGTCAAGATGAGCTTGGAGGAGTTGGAGAAAATATTCCCTCTCCAAAACTAATGATCTTAGTGTTGAAAATAATACTGAGAGGGGGGGTGAATCAGTATTATTAAGTCAAATATTCCTTTTTCAAAATCAAATGCTATACGCTACTTCGATGAATCAAACCCGCATATATACGCAACTATGCAGAAGAAAACCCGCGTATATAATGCAAACTTTTAATTTACTTTATCTTTCTAATGTTGATTGTTAATCTGTGATTCAGAAGCAAATAACCAGTAACCAGAAACAGTAAAACAGAGTAGAAAGACAATCGCACACAAGAACAAAAGATATAAGGTGGAAACCCAATGTGGGTGAAAACCACCTGCTGCAATTCGTCTCTATCTTTTCTTTAATTAGAAACTTCTTTTTACAAATGTACTGGTGCAGTCCTTTACCAGTACGCAGGCTGCAACCTGCAGAGAGCTACAACCCTCTCTCGTTTTCCAGCTTCTTCTGGAAGGGAGCTACAACCCCCTTAGCTCTTGCACTAGCCAAGATACTAGTACGCAGGCTTCTACCTGCAGAAGGCTGCAACCTTCTCTTTGCTTTCAGGGACCTCGTTTCATTAATTTTCAGACTGGATCCACAGATAGCATCAATCAAACATCAAGAATTTCTGCATCAACCAAACTTCTTTTCACCAATCAAAACTGAATCAAATAAATACTTCTCTGACCGCTGTACCCAGAACACAGTAACTATAATCAAACACCAATTCTGAACCCAGAATATTGCAGCAATAAAACAGAAGCAGCTAAAACATAAATCAAGATATGTACGCTACTTCACTATTCAGAAACCTACATGTATACGCTTCTGTACCACAACCAACCTGCGTATACGCTTCTTTCATTCACAGAAAAAGCGTGTATACGCACCTGCACTTCACTGAACCTGCGTACAGATCTATAAAGGATAATTTATTCTTTTAAAACATTCAGTCATTAGTTAACCCAGATTATCAGATTTATAGATCAAGAGAGCGCCACATATAACATATCAAAATCATACATAGATACCAATGTTCAAGCCTTGAGATTTTGATCCATCAATAGTCCTTATCCTTCTTGCGCTCAGGTTCCTCAGATCTAGATCTGCACCATAACCCAATCACCAGTATTCCAGATCTTAGAACAATAACAAATATTCAATAAATCAGATGGTGTCTTCGCCACATGATCTCCTTCCTCTTTTATAGTTTTAGCCCTTCCACAATAGCACGGTCCAAAACCATAATAAACCAATACCAAGGGCCCAAAACCTGGGGTCAACACTTCTGACAAGATACCATGGTCCGAAACCATAGGTTCAAATTCCAAGGACTAACAACCACGGACCAAAAATAAGTTTCCCACCATGTACGCGCTTTTCTATGCATAAAAGTGCGTGTATACGCATACGCGACTTTTGAACGTATAACCCGCGTGTATACGCGTCTTCAGCAAGGTGAACCTGCGTATACAAGATTTCCTTCATTCTGAGCGCCTGAACTAAGATCTGTCACCAAAGTGAGTTGCCATCTAGGACAACACCTGTACCATAGCACCACATCGGTGCCAAAATGCCAACAATATCCCCCTTTGGACTTGATGGCAATCCCAAGATCCTCAAAGTCATTCTCCCCCTTTGTCATCAAGGGCAAAGGACTGTGCTCCCCCTGAGTACATGCTGATATCTCTGCTCTGTTGTGCTGAACATGCTCCCCCTGACTATAGGCAAGATCTGCAAAAAGGTGTTCTTCAAGAAGAACCATGACTTATACATCATAAAAGACCTTCCTATCACCAAAATACTCAATACATACAACCATCACCCAACCAAGTGGGGATCATCCACCCAACCAAGTGGGGATACATCAGAAATTTACATATGACAACCAATTGCATCAATCATCCCAGGCATAGTGGGGAAACCAAAATAGGCCGTTACATGACCTTGATAAAAAAAGATATACATGACATAGAGACGAAATATCAAGACTATGCAAATCACCAATAACTACTATCAGCAGCATCTGACAATTACTGTATGTATCAGCAACCATGTTCCCCTTCTCTTCTTCTTTCTGCAGCTGATCCACCTTAACCAAAAACAGCTTGAGTACTAGAACCAAGAGCTTCTAAGGTAATGCCAACAATGCATTATTAGAAGATTATCTGCTCCCCCTGAACCTGTGCCTGATGGTCTCTGACAGACCCATATCAGACTCTCTTCAACCAGAGTCTGTCCTTGCTGATTTTCTTTAGAACTCCATATACGCGACTGCACCTGCATAAATCAGCGTATGTACGCGGATTCCCCTCATCCAACTAGCATACACCAACTTTTCTTTGAAACAGACAAGCTTCAACAGTAGGATGAAGCATCAACTACTCCCAGCTTCTATCTGAGATATTCAAAAGTTTCCCTGGGCAGTGGTTTGGTGAGGATATCAGCAATTTGTTCCTTAGAAGGAACATATTCCAACTTGACTTTTTGCTCAAGCACTTGTTCCCGAAGAAAGTGATATTTGATAGGTATGTGCTTGGTCTTTGAATGCATGACAGGATTCTTTGAAATGCTTATTGCACTTGTATTATCACATAAGATAGAGACAGGTGGAGTACAAGTGATTTGAAAATCCCGTAAGGTTTGCATCATCCAAAGAAGTTGAGTGCAACAAGATGCAGCAGCCACATATTCCTCTTCATCTGTAGATAAAGCAATCGAACCCTGTTTCTTGCTGAACCAAGATACTAATCTGGAACCCATAAAGAATGCACCACCACTTGTGCTCTTCTTGTCATCCACGCTTCCGGCCCAATCTGCATCTGTGTAAGCATGAAGTGTGAGATCTGTATCTCTAGGGTACCATAAGCCATAGTTTTGAGTTCCTTGAAGGTACTTGAAGATTCTATTGACTGCCTGAAGATGAGTTTCCTTTGGATTTACCTGAAATCTTCCAACTATTCCCACTACATGCATGATGTCTAGTCGGGTACCTATCAAATAAAGTATACTTCCAATCATAGATCTATAGGTTGGTTGATGTACTGCTGTTGATTCATCATTTGCACTGAGACTGCATCCTGTAACCATAGGGGTACATACTGGTTTCGAATCTCCCATGCCATACTTCTTCAGAATCTGCTTGAGGTACTTGGTTTGAGACAAGAAGATACCGCCATCATTTTGTTGGATTTGCAATCCAAGAAAGTATGTCAGTTCTCCAAGCAAAGACATTTCGAATTCTTTCTGCATCACCAAGGCAAAGCTTTGACTCATAGCTTCTTCATTGCTACCAAAGATAATATCATCTACATACACAACAAGTATTAGCAATTTGTCATTTTCAATTTTTATATAAAGATTGCTATTTGTTGATCCTTTTGAAAAACCATGTTGATGAAGGTATTTGTCCAAGCGGTAGTACCAAGCCCTTGGAGCCTGTTTAAGACCATAGGGAGCTTTTTTCAGTCTGCATACAAGATTTGGATCATTCCCAAGAATGAAACCATCTGGCTGTTCAATGTATACTTCTTCTTCTAAATCTCCATTCAGAAAGGCTGATTTTACTTCCATTTGAAATACTTTGAACTTCTGAAAGCTTGAGAGAGCAAGGAACATTCAGATGGCCTCAAGTCTTGCAACAGGAGCAAAAGTTTCTTCAAAGTCTATTCCCTCTTGTTGAGCATACCCTTTACAAACAAGTCTGGCCTTGTTTCTAATTACTTCCCCATTTTCATTCAACTTATTTTTGAACACCCATTTTGTCCCTATGACATTCTTATCTTTTGGTCTAGGGACCAACTCCCAAGTGTTATTCTTTTTTATCTGCTCAAGTTCTTCATTCATTGCCTTGACCCAACATTCATCTTTGCATGCCTCTCTTACATTTTGTGGCTCAATGGAGGAGAGTAATGCCAAATAGCTTGAAGCTTCTGCTATTGTTCTTCTTGTTTGTATACCTGCTTCTTTCTGCCCCAAAATTTGAGATTCTGGATGATTCTTCTGAATGTACCTGGATGGAGTCTTCTCTTCTAACCTTATCTGTTCCTCTGGTGCCTCTTGGGGTTCTTCTTCATCATCAGTCTGATTTGGAGAGTAGTCTTCATCCTCTTCAATATTTTCATGATTTACTTGCCTAGGGATGTATCCTTTTTCATCAACCACTACATCAATGCTGTCAACAATTCTTCCAAGTCTTTTATTGTAACACTTATCTGCTTTGCTATAGGGAGAATAACCAAGGAGAATACCTTCATCTGCTCTAGGTTCAAGTTTTCCAAGCTGTTCATCAATATTCTTAATATAGCATTTGCTTCCAAAAATTTTGAAATGCTTTACCGAAGGAGTCTCACCATACCAGAGCTCATGAGGAGTTTGAGTGCTATTCACTCGGACATTTGTTTTGTTAATAATAACAACTGCAGCATATGTCGCTTCACCCCAGAAGGTTGCGGGAGTTCCAGACTCACCAAGCATAGCACGAGCCATTTGTTGGACTGTTCTGTTCATCCTTTCTGCCACTCCATTTTGCTGAGGAGTCCTAGCTGTAGAGAATTCCCTTCTTATTCCATGTTCTTCACAAAAATCGAAAAATTCATTTGAGGTAAATTCCCCACCTCTGTCGGACCTGAGGCACTTAATTTTGTAATCTGATTCATTTTCAGCCAAGGCTTTGAAGGATTTGAATTTTTCGAATGCTTCGTCTTTGTGCTTCATAAGTCCTAACCAAACAAACCTGGAGAAGTCGTCAATGAATAATATAAGGTATTCTTCTCCTCGAGGTGACCTTGTCCTAAATGGACCACATACATCTGTATGGACTAGCTCAAGAGGCCTGCTAGGTGATCCTTCCTTTTCAGGAAAGTTAGTTCTGGTTTGCTTACCAAACTGACATGATTTGCATATGGTGTTGTCTGGAATTTTGATATCTGGAAGACCACGAACTGCCTGGTATTTGCATGATTTCCTTATTTGCGAAAATCTTAGATGCCCCAACCTCCGGTGCCATAACCAGTGTTCATCATCCTTGCTCAAGTAGCATTGTTGTTGTCCTTCTTCAAATATGTATAGATTATTTCGAGTTCTTCTGCCTTTGATCACTATTTTTCCCGTATCAAGATCGCGAACACTACATCCATTTGATCGAAATACTACCTTGGTTCCTTGATCGCACATCTGACTAACACTCAGTAGATTATGCTTCAAGCCATCAACATACAAAACATTTCCAGCTTTGACCATTTCTTTCAACTGAGCAGTGCCTTTTCCTTTTATGGTTGTAGGGGTATCGTTTCCAAAAGAAACCTTCTTTCCCTTTTCTAATGCAGTATATGATTCAAGTTTTTCTTTATCCCCTGTCATATGCTTCAAACATCTGTTGTCGATATACCATAGATTTTCTTGTCCTTCTGCATAAAAGGCTATCCCACATCTTTCTGGTTGTGGTTCCTTCATCCTCCATGTTCTGGCACTTGAGGTTTGTTCCTTCTGAGTTGTCTTCCAAAACCTGCTCCTGCATTCAGAATCTTCATGACCAAAGTTATTACAAATAGAACATTCAACTTCATTTTCAAGGGCTGAAAAGTTGTTATAAGTCCTTTTCGTGATCCCAATCATATTTTTTTGTTTTTGAGCTTCTCTAGTCATGATTGTCTTATAGGCAACACATTGGGCTGCTTTGTGACCAAAGTTATGGCAAGAGAAGCATTGGCCATTGAAGAAACTCCTGTGATTATCAAATCTATCATCCAACCGATTGTAGTTTCTACTGACATCCATTCTTGAGGCAAATTGGGAAGATTTTACCTGAGGCCGATTGTAGCTTCGATTTGTCCTTAAGGTAGATTGCCCCCGATTTTCTTGATAGTCTTTGTTCGTTCTTGAGGTAAATTGTCCCTGATATACCTGATGATATCTATTAGGCCTTTGCTCGCTCCTCGTTGCATCAAGATAAATTTTGGATGTGGATGCTTGAGATGTTTCTTCATTATATCCCAGACTTGTCTTAATTAGTGGAGAACGCTGCACATTGATAATCTCATCCAGAGTTTCAGATCCTTTAACAAATTTAAGATTAATAGCTTTTGTTTTCTCAATCTCCTTTCTAATACCAACAATTTCGCATTCCAATTTTTCAAGATGTTTTTCCCTTTCAGCCAGTTGACATTGCAGAGAATCAATAATTGCATTTTTCTCTTCTAAGCAAATTTTGAGATTAGATATCTCTTTATAAAAACCTTCTACATCTATATCATCCATGTAGTCATCATCTTCAAAAGCCATTAAAAGTTTATACTTATTACCTCGTTCATCTTCGTCACTATTTGAAAGTCCATCACTATCTTCATGAGTGTAATAGCTTTTCTTATTTGCATTCTGTTTCTTGTTCCATCTAACAGGTTCCTTCCCTTTGTCAATCTTATCCTTATGAGGACATTTGGCAGCATAGTGACCGACTCTTCCACAAGCAAAGCATTTGAAAGGTAACTTACCTCAGAACCGTCCAGTACCCCATTGAAGATTTCTGACAAAATTTGATTCTTCTTCTTCTTCTGACACGTGTCCTGACTCATAGTACTCGCCTTTGCCTGAAGCCTTGAAGGCAGCTTCTCTCCTGTCTGATGGACCTCCTTTCCTCATTTCATAAGCAGTTAGAATTCCGTGCAGCTGTGACATTTTAAGGCTTTGTAGATTCTCTTTTTCTTCTATTGCAGAAACTTTAGATTCAAACCTAGGGGACAAAGATCTTAGAACTTTTTCAACCACAACAGCCTCTTTTATTTCTTCACCCAAATTTTTCATACAATTAAAAATCTCATCTACATGAAGAAAATAGTTAGCCACACTTTCATCATTATACATCCTAAGATTTTCATACTGAATCCTGAGGGTTTGAAGTTTTGCTCGTTTTACCTGATCATCTCCTTCATAGCTTAGAACAATCTTGTCCCATATCTCTTTTGCGGATTTAAACTGCATTACCTTGACAAATTCTGATTGAGATAGGCAGCCTAATAGAGTATTGACCGCCTTTGCATTTGTTTCATATTTCTTCTTTTCAGCCGGATCTGTAGGAGTTGCTGATGGAAAAGTATACCCTGTATCTATGATATCCCAGACTTCTATACCAAGAGATTGAAGATAGGCAGTAACTCTTACCTTCCAATAAACAAAGTTTGTCCCATCAAAAATCGGTGGCTTGATTGATGCTTCCCTCTCGTAGTTGCTCATGATGAATGATCTTCCTTCAAGCGATCAAGCTTCTTCTGAAGGACCTGCTCTGATACCAATTGTTGATAATAATACTGAGAGGGGTGGGTGAATCAGTATTATTAAGTCAAATATTCCTTTCTCAAAATCAAATGCTATACGCTACTTCGATGAATCAAACCTGCGTATATACGCAACTATGCAGAAGAAAACTCGCGTATATAATGCAAACTTTTAATTTACTTTATCTTTCTGATGTTGATTGTTAATCTGTGATTCAGAAGCAAATAACCAGTAACCAGAAATAGTAAAACAGAGTAGAAAGACAATCGCACACAAGAACACAAGATATAAGATGGAAACCCAATGTGGGTGAAAACCACATGCTGCAATTTGTTTCTATCTTTTCTTTAATTAGAAACTTCTTTTTACAAATGTACTGGTGCAGTCCTTTACCAGTACGCAGGTTGCAACCTGTAGAGAGCTACAACCCTCTCTCGTTTTCCAGCTTCTTCTGGAAGGGAGCTACAACCTCCTTAGTTCTTGCACTAGCCAAGATACTAGTATGCAGGCTTCTACCTGCAGAAGGCTGCAACCTTCTCTTTGCTTTCAGGGACCTAGTTTCATTAATTTTCAAACTGGATCCACAGATAGCATCAATCAAACATCAAGAATTTCTGCATCAACCAAACTTCTTTTCACCAATCAAAACTGAATCAAATAAATACTTCTCTAACCGTTGTACCCAGAACACAGCAACTATAATCAAACACCAATTCTGACCCCAGAATACTGCAGCAATAAAACAGAAGCAGCTAAAACATAAATCAAGATATGTACGCTACTTCACTATTCAGCAACCTGCGTGTATACGCTTCTGTACCACAACCAACCTGCGTATATGCTTCTTTCATTCACAGAAAAAGCGTGTATACGCACCTGCACTTCACTGAACCTGCGTACAGATCTATAAAGGATAATTTATTCTTTTAAAACATTCAGTCATCAGTTAACCCAGATTATCAGATTTATAGATCAAGAGAGCGCCACATATAACAAATCAAAATCCTACAGAGATGCCAATGTTCAAGCCTTGAGATTTTGATCCATCAATAGTCCTTATCCTTCTTGCGCTCAGGTTCCTCAGATCTAGATCTGCACCATGACCCAATCACCAGTATTCCAGATCTAGAACAATATCAGATATTCAATAAATCAGATGGTGTCTTCGCCACATGATCTCCTTTCTCTTTTATAGTTTTAGCCCTTCCATAATACCACGGTCCAAAACCATAATAAACCAATACCAAGGGCCCAAAACCTAGGTTCAACACTTCTGACGAGATACCGTGGTCCAAAACCATAGGTTCAAATTCCAATAACTAACAACCACGGACCAAAAATAAGTTTCCCACCATGTACACGCTTTTCTATGCATAAAAGTGCGTGTATATGCATACGCGACTTTTGAACGTATAACCCGCGTGTATACGCGTCTTCAGCAAGGTGAACCTGCTTATACAAGATTTCCTTCATTCTGAGCGCCTGAACTGAGATCTGTCACCAAAGTGAGTTTCCATCAAGGACAAAACCTGTACCATAGCACCACATCGATGCCAAAATGACAACACTTAGCCCTCTTAGGCATTCTAAAATCCTAGCATAACTATTGGGACTTTGTAAATGGAAGGGAAAAATTACCAAATTGGGAGAGACTTCGATCTGATTTAGTGCAGGAAGAAATTCAATGGACCACTAGAGATGGACTAACATCCAAATCTAAGGAGGAAGAGAATTTTTCCTTGGTAAGAAAGGGAAAAAAGGGAAAGGGAATGAAGGCCCAAATCAAACCATAGACTATCCAGAACAATCGCAAGAAGAAGGAATTGAACAAGATAAAATGTTTTCATTGCCATGAATTCGAGCACTATGCAACAAAGTGTTCACACAAGAAGTATAACAAGAAGCCTTCAAAAGGAGTAGGAGGTGAAGAACTTGCCTCAAAATTCAAATTAGACTTCACCCTGATTGCATGTATGGAAAAAACTATAATGGGGAGTGTGTGGTATATATATTCAGGTGCCTCATTCCATATGACATGATGTAAAGAATTCTTTAGTAACCTAGAGGAGAAGGATCTCCATATACACATAAAAATTGGGGATGATGGGTGGTATAAAACCAAAGGAATTGGTACTGTAACCTTTAAGAGGGAGTCAAGCTCCCATATTCATTTGAAATATGTCATGTATGTACTTGGATGAAGAATAACTTGATCTCTATAGTTGTATTGGAGGATCATGGCTATGATGTTGTTTTTAGTAAGGGGAAATCCTTTATGAGACATGTATCTACCAAGAAAGTGAAACATATTGGAGTTTGTGTGAAAAACCTATACAAACTTGAGGTGGAAGCTTGCATTTCACTAAGTAGCAAGGTAGGAGAAGTGAAGAGTTGGGATTTTGAATAACTCTGGCACAGACACATGGGAGTCTTACACCATGGGACCTTAAAAATCATGCAGCAAATTACCATTGGTCTCCTGAAATGCACCCTTGACCAACATGATGTCTTCAAGGGATGCATATTGGGGAAATATGTCAAATCCACCTTCAAGGGCCAAGATAACATAGTTGGTGTAATATTGGAGTGAGTCCACTCTAATTCATGTGGACCATTTTTTACAACCTCTACAACAAAACACAAGAATTATGTTATTTTGTTTATGACTTTTCAAGAAAATTTTGGATCTTCTTCATGCGGAAGAAGGATGAAGTTTTCTCAAAATTTGTTGAATTCAAAGCATCGATTTAAAAGGATACTGGTCAGAAATTGAAAGCCCTGAGAAGTGATAATGGAGGAAAATATGTATCTAGCACCTTTAAGTAATTTTGTGCCAAAGATTGTATTAGAAGAGAACTGATAACACCCCATAACATACAACAGAATGGGGCAGTTGAAAGGAATAACAAAAGAATAGTGGGATAGCGAGAACCATGTTGCATGATCGGGGGCTTCCATTACACTTATGGGAATAAGCATGCAACAACACAATCTATTTGTAGAACCATAGTCCTCATAGAATACTTGGCATGATCACACATGAAGATTTCTATGGGAGGAAGCTAGTTGTATCTCATTTTAGAATTTTTGGAGCTATTGTGTATTGTCATGTCTCCAAGGATATCAGGAATAAAATTGAGCCTGCAACTGATATGGGAGTCTTTGTAGGATACATAGAGACACCACATAACTATAGGGTGTATTTGTCATCACCCAGGGTGATAGTAATGAGGAGAGATGTCAAATTTGATGAGGAGAAGGCTATGAGATGCTCTCTAGAGTGAGAGTTGAGTATCCCATCATAGGAGGATCTTATATTTCCTAAGTAGGAGCCTCATGCAGAGCTTTAGGATTTTTTGGAGCATCCACGTGTAGAGGAGTAGACAAGAGGCCGAGTGGACACACCCACTCAACCAGAATCTTTCGTAGAGGGGAGGAAGAGAGCTAGAGAATCTGACAGATTGGTACAAGATGCATGGGAGCATGTGGGAGCTCCTTCCTCTTAGCACAGGAAGAGGAGGTCACCAGATAGGTACATTGGGTATATGGCTCTCATTACAGAGCTCATTGAATCAGAGCCTTCTTCATTTGAGGAAGAAATTTCTCAACCAGTGTGGGTTGATGCCATGGTGGAGGAGTATGAATCCATCATGAAGAAAAATGTATGGGAGGTGGTGCCAAGGCCAATGAACAAGTTAGTAGTTGGTTCTAGATGGATCTACAAAGTGAAGCATGTAGTTGATGGGAGCATCAAGAAGTACAAGGCTAGATTTGTGGCCAAAGGCTTCTCTCAGGTAGAGGGAGTGGACTATGAGGAAACATTTGCACCAGTGGAAATATATTCCTCGATCATAACCATTCTAGCATTAGCTACACATATGGGGTGGAAGATCCACCAGATGGATGTGAATACCACCTTTCTCGATGGTGTTGTTGAGGAATAAATTTACATAGAGAAGCCAGAGGGATTTGAGACATATGACTGGGAGACGTGTGTAGACTCAAAAGAGCCATGTATGGTGTCAAACAAGCACCTTGAGCATGGAACACTAAAATTTATACATATAATGGTTTATTTGGATTCACCAAAAATGAAGCAGATGCCAACCTCTATCACATTGTGGTACATGTCAAGTTGCTTATCTTGGTATTGCACATTGATGACTTGATACTTAGAGGATATGAGTAGTGATTCGGAGATGAATGAAATGGGATTGATGCATTACTTCCTTGGGCTTGAAGTATGGCAGGGTGATGGTGAGATGTTTGTGAGTCAGGGAAAGTACGCCTATGAATACTTTAGAGATTTTACATGGAGAACTGCAAGCCTATGGACACACCTCTAGATATAAACTAGAGGAAGGAGAGTGCTTCTTTAGGAAAGGCAATAGATGCTATCATATACAAATATATTGTGGGATACTTGATGTATCAGGTAAACACAAGGCCTGACATACTTTATGCAGCTAATTAGTTGATTCAAGCCATGGTTAAGCCCACCAAGCTTTATTGGAAGGCGAAAAATCATGTGTTGAGGTACCTCAGAGGCACAACTAAGAATGGGGTATGGTAGAGGAGGACAAAGGGAGTGAAGCTCCAAGGCTTCACTGATGCAGATTGGGCACGGAGTCCATGAGACAAGAAAACTACTTCGGGTGTTATCTTGAGTGTTGGGTCTGCAACTATTTCCTGGTATAGTAGGAAACAAAGGTATGTGGCACTCAACTCAACAGAGGTTGAATACATGGCTACAAGTCAAGAAGCATGTGAGGCCATGTGAATGAGGAAAATACTTGTGGGCCTTTTCACCCAACACATGGATTTGACAATAATTTATTGTGATAATCATAGTTGTATCAAACTCTTTGAGAATCCAATATTTCATGACAGGTCCAAGCACATTGATATCATGTACCATCACTTGCAAAATTGTGTGCAGAGGAGAATTATGATGTTATGTTACATTCCAAGTGAGAATCGAGTTGCAGATATATTGAAAAAGGAATTGTCAAGATGCAAATTCAAATTCCACAAGTGTAGGATATGGGTAGTTCAAAATCCCTTTCTTGCTAAGAGGGAGTGTTAGAAAATGTAGCAAGAAAGGCTAAATTTGACTTGTTCCTTAGTCAAATTTAGTAATTTTATTTTCCAAATCAACAAGATGTTGTGTGTGGAGCATGATTGTTCAGAGGTCTTTGTTTCAGCCGGATGTATACCCCAGGAAGTTTTGTACACCCCTCCACGCAGGGGGGTGCGGGGGGGACTTGTACCCCCTGCGGGGGTCCGGGGGGGTCCATCCCCCCCGGCTGGGGGGTCTGGGGGCCAGCGGTCCCCCGGCGGGGGCTCGGGGGCAGCGCCCTCGAAGCCAAAAATAAATGTAAAATTGCCTTGTAAAAGTATAGTAATTTCTAGTCAATCTGGGCCGTTCATTAGGCGGATGATCTGATGGTAGAACTTATGTTTGTTTAGGGTTTTTTGCCCTAGAAGGCAACCCCTCTTTTTGTATGAGGGTATTGTATTTGAGGCTGTGTGATAGATGTGTATTCAGTGAGTGAGAAACAGAGAGCTGAGACTGTGAGAGAAAACAGAGGATATTACAGCAGATTTGTTGTAGGTTGTATCTCATCATTTTGCTGGATAATAGAAAGGAAGGACTGGCTGTTCGGGATGGACGTAGCCCAAACTGGGTGAACCACGTATATCTGTGTCTCTCTTGTTTTGTGCATTTTCTGTGTTTATATTTCTGCAATATTTTATGTGTTCCATTGCTCCGTAATATATAATTTTCTAACAACTGGTATTAGAGCTGAAGGTATATTTGGCTGATAAACTCGCAGGAAAGAAGGGTTCCTGGTTTGAGTGGGAGCAATGGCGGAAGATGGTAAGTTTAGGGTCGAGAAATTTAACGGCCAAAACTTCTCGCTGTGGAAGATGCAGATGGAATATTATCTGTATCAGAAAGATCTATACCTACCATTGGGCGCAAAAACAAAGATGCCGACGAGTATGAAAGACAAAGAATGGAACCTTCTCGATAGAAAGGCACTCGGAACAATATGGTTGTGCCTTGCTGCGTCAGTCGCCTTCAACATTTCGAAGGAAACCACGACAAAGGGTTTGATGAAGACGTTGTCGAAACTATATGAAAAACCCTCGGCCTCAAACAAGGTATTTCTTATGAAACGGTTATTTAATATGAATATGTCGGAAGGTGGATCTATTGCAAACCATTTAAATGATTTTAATACAGTTACAAGTCAATTAAGTTCTGTAGGGGTAAACTTTGATGATGAGGTTAGAGCTCTGTTATTCTTGTGCTCATTACCAGAAAGTTGGAATGGTTTGGTAATGGCCATTAGTAACTCCGTTTCTGGATCTAGTACTTTAAAGTTTGATGATGTTGTCAGTGCTATCCTTAGCGAGGAAATGCGACGGAAAAGCTCCGGTGAGACATCGGGAAATGCTTTGAGTGCAGAGTCTAGAGGAAGAAAAATGGAAAGAAGAAAGAGCTCAGGATATCGCAGTAAATCAAGGAAAGGCAAATCCAAGTCCAGATCGGGGATAGTGTGCTGGAATGTGGAAAGAAAGGACACCTAAAGAAAGACTGTAGATCTCAGAAGGGAAAAGAAGGAGATGCACAGCAAGAAAACAATCATGAAGCAAATGTGACAGGTGAGGTGTTACAAGATGCTTTGATTCTTTCTTTCAAAAATATTACTGATTCCTGGGTGGTAGATTCAGGGGCTTCATTCCATGCCACACCTGATAAGAAATACTTTCATGACTATGTTCAAGGAGATTTTGGACAAGTTTGTCTGGGTGATGATAAACCCTGTAAAATCGTTAGAATGGGTAAGGTTCTTGTAAAACAGTAGAATGGAAACCAATGGCTATTAAAGGAGGTAAGGCATGTTCCAGATCTAAAGAAAAATCTGATTTCAACAGGGCAGTTAGGCGATGAAGGTTGTGTGACAACTTTCACAGATAAAGCTTGGAAGGTCACCAAAGGAGCCCTGGTAATAGCAAAAGGCGAAAAGGTTGGTACATTGTATTTATGCAATGGTATTTCTAACTCTGTTAATGCTTTAACTTCCAAAGGAGCAGATGCAGCATTATGGCATCATAGGCTCGGACACATGAGTGAAAAGGGGATGAAGATTCTTCACTCAAGGAATTTGTTGCCGGGTTTGAAGAATGTTGATTTGGACTTTTGTGAGAACTGCATTTATGGAAAACAGAAGAGAGTCAGATTTCTCAGAGTTGGGAAAGAAAAGAAGAACGAAAAATTAGAGCTTGTGCATACAGACGTATGGGGACCTGCTCAGGTATCATCTCTTGGTGGCTCTCGTTATTATGTTACCTTTATTGATGATGCAACTTGTTATGAAACCAGCTCAAGAAAAGATAGAAAAGAAGGATCAACGCCTTAGAATTCAGCCTCTTCGAGGGGGAAACCTCCTTTACATTACATAAATGAACAATTCTTGGATGATACAAATGACAAAACCTCCTTTCTATATATAGGAGTCTAAGGAGTCACAATATAATGCAGCCGACCTAACAATAATAATATAAAGCCACAAAAATAACAATAGAGGGATTCTATGGGGCACAGAAATAACAATATGGGTGTAATAGGGGCACAACAATATAAATAAGGGGTATAACTACAATAGTAATGGGGTAATCACTAGTATTATAGGGACCCAACATGCCCCTCTCCTTCAAAAAAGTGTTGTCCTCAACGCTTGAGTAGTTCTGGATACTTCTGCATAAAATTCTCATCCTCCCATGTGGAATCTTCAGCGGATAAGTTCTTCCACTTGATAAGATACTCTGAAATTGATCGATTTCGTAGCTGTCGAGTTCTTGTTTCTGTGACTGCTTCCGGTTCCAATATAATTTTTCCTTCCTCGTCAAGTTCTGGCAATATTGTTTGAACTGGGAGCTTGTCGCCTATAACCTTCTTTAAACATGAAACATGGAAAACTGGGTGCAATCGAGAAGCTGCAGGAAGCTCCAATTTGTATGCCATAGTACCAATCTTTTGCAACACCTTGTACGGACCATAATACTTTGGTGATAATTTATTATCCTTCTTAGCTTGCTTTAGGGACATTTGCTTATATGGTTGTAGCCGTAGGAATACCCAATCACCTACATCAAAACTTCTTTCACTGCGATGTTGATCTGCCTGTTGTTTCATTCTATTTTGTGCCAACACGAGGTTATCCTTTAAGAGTTGGAGGACTTGTTGTTGATGTTCGATGTGATGTTCCACTGCCTGAACCTTAGAATTTTCTCTTAAATATGATGTGATGGATGGTGGTTGATACCCATAAAGTGCCATAAATGGGGTCATTTTTGTTGCTGTATGGAAGGAAGTGTTATACCACCATTCAGCCAGAGGCAACCATTTGACCCATTGTGTCTGTTTATCAGATACAAAGCAACGAAGATATCCTTCCAAACATTTGTTTACTATCTCAGTTTGCCCATCAGATTGAGGATGATAAGATGAGCTATGAGCTAACTGAGTACCAAGACAAGAAAATAATTCTGTCCAAAAATTTCCAGTGAAAATGGGATCTCTGTCACTTACAATAATCTTTGGGTTTCCATGTAGCTTTTGAACTGTTTCCATAAATGCAGTAGAAACTGTACTGGCTTTAAATGGATGTGATAATGCACAAAAGTGTGCATACTTGGTAAGTCTGTCAACTACCACCATGATGACACTCTTTCCCTCAGACTTGGGTAAACCTGTGATAAAATCCATTGAAACCTCCTCCCAACGTTGGCTTGGAATGGATAAAGGTTGTAATAGACCCGGTGTCTTAATTGTTTCAACTTTATTTTGTTGGCAAACCAAACATTCCGCCACAAACTTTTGAATATCTGATTTAAGGCCATCCCAAAAAAATTCCTTCTTAACCCTGTGGTAAGTTTTTAAAAATCCTGAGTGCCCTCCTAAGGGAGAAGTGTGCAATTCCATAAGAATCTTTTGTTTTAGCTGGGAATTCTTACAGAGGTATAAGCGATCTTTGTACCATAACGAATCATTTTGCCAGCTAAATGTATCAGAAGTACTGGAATCTTGTTGTAGCTTTCGAATAAGTGCCCACACTTCTTCGTCATTCTTCCATTCCTCCTTTGCTTCGTTTATCCAATCTGGTTGGATAATAGAAATGGCACACAACAATGCTTCCACATCCTCATCCTTTCTTGAGAGTGCATCTGCCACCACATTTTGCTTCCCTTTTTTGTAGATGATTTCAAAGTCATAACCCAACATCTTTGTGACCCACTTTTGTTGCTCTTCAGAGGATAATCTTTGTTCTAAAAAGTATTTAAGGCTATCATGATCCGTTTTTACCTTGAAGTGTCTTCCCATTAGGTAGGGTCGCCATTTCTTAAGTGCATGGAGTATTGCCAACATTTCCTTCTCATAAATAGCTTTGCTTAAAAACTTTCCCTTGATTGGACGACTTTCAAAAGCAATGGGTCTTTCATCTTGCATTAGAACAGCACCAATTCCATTTCCTGAAGCATCACATTCCACAATAAAGGTTTTTGTGAAGTCCGGTGTAGCTAAGACCGGTGCTTGGCACATTGCCTCTTTAAGATGTTCAAAGGCCTTTGTTGCTTCCGGAGTCCATGAAAATGAATCTTTCTTCAATAATGTTGTTAGAGGTGCTGCTATTCTCCCATAATTCTTAACAAACTTGCGATAATACCCTGTCAACCCAAGAAATCCTCGCAGATGCTTTATGGATGTGGGGATTTTCCATTCCTTAATGGCTTTAATTTTGCTAGGGTCTACCTTAACTCCTTCATGAGATACAATATGACCCAAATATTCCACCTCCTGGACTCCAAAGAAACATTTGGATCTTTTTGCATATAATTGTTTCTCCTCCAATAGTTGTAGCACCCTGTCAACATGTTCAACATGATCCTTCCAAGACTTGCTGTAGATTAGTATATCATCAAAAAATACTAACACAAATTTTCTAAGGAATGGTTTGAAAATTGAATTCATCAAACCTTGAAATGTTGAAGGTGCATTGGTAAGGCCAAAAGGCATGACCAAAAATTCATAATGACCCTCATGAGTTCTAAATGCCGTTTTGGAATGTCTTCAATCTTCATTCTGATTTGATGATATCCCGAACGAAGATCCAACTTGGTGAAGTAAATTGATCCATGCAATTCATCCAGTAATTCATCAATGACAGGAATGGGGAACTTATCTTTAATAGTGAGCTTGTTGAGCTCCCTATAATCTGGACACATGCGCCATGATCCATCCTTCTTGTGCACCAATACTACTGGAGCTGAGAAAGAACTTTGACTCGGTTGAATTATACCAGCCTCTAGCATTTCTGCAACCATACGTTCAATTTCACTTTTTTGGACATAGGGATATCTGTACGGCCTGATGTTTGGAGGAACACTTCCTGGAATCAGATGAATAGCATGATCATGATCACGCATAGGTGGGAGACCTTTGGGAGTCTCAAATACCTTGGAATGATTGTCCAGGACTTTTTGGAGATCTGGAGAAATAGATGATTCCAATGTGGAAACATCTAGCGAACATAATTGTGCAATTACACCTCTTTGCTCCTTTTTTAGAAGCTTTGTCATGCCATTAGAGCTGATTATCTTTCCTGGTTTCCCTGCAATACCCCTTAATTCAACTTCCTTTCCTTCCACAGAAAATTTCATGAAAAGTTCTTGAAAATTAAAAGCTATTGTACCCAAGGATTGTAGCCATTGGACTCCTAGTACAACATCAGCACCTCCCATTGGAATGGAAAGCATTGGGCTAGTCAATACATATTCTCCCATGGATAGCTTGATATTATGGCACTTTCCAGAACAATTTATTGTTCCTCCATTTGCAATCATCACTTGACACTCTGGTGCTGGATATAGGAAGCAATTCAATTCTTTTGCTACCCTACAATGAATAAAATTGTGGGTGCTTCCTGAATCAATCAACACTATTACCTTTTTCTTCTTGATTTGTCCTTCTATCTTGATGGTTTGAGGAGTGGTAATTCCCGCCAATGCATTACAAGATATGGTCGGATTTATTTGTTCTTCATCTAGGCTTTGTTCCTGGAATATATCCTCTTCTTTTGACCTTTCTTGCTCCTTTTCTTCTTCCTCTTCACAATCTATGTAGAATAATTTCTTCTCAGCACACTTATGACCTTTTGTGTATTTGCTATCACAATTGTAACAAAGCCCTTTTGCTCTTTTTTCTTCCAATTGTTGTGGTGTCAACCTTGTAGGTTGTGGAAGACTATGGGCAACAACACTTCCGTCTTTATAGTTGTGAATGGTATGCTTCCTAGTTGCCATAATTTTGCTTTCCATTTTTCTTGCTAACCTGAATGCCTTCTCTAATGAATCAGGTTCCCAAAGGCGCACATCATGTTGGATATTATCCTTTAAAGACCCTATGAACACATCAATCCTATGCTCCTCTGGAATATCTTTTACCCTTATGTTCAATTTTTGGAACTCCTCAATGTGCTCCATTATTGAACCCTTTTGTTTGAGACTTATCAATTGGCTAAAAAAAGTGTTGCTTTTTGTATCCTCATAATGTGCTATCAATTCTTCCGTAAAAATTGCCCAAGTGATAAATTGTTTACGAGAACAAAGCCATTGATACCATACAAACTGATTTGGTTCCAAATATAAAGTTGCCATACGTACCTTTTGTGTGTTTTGCACATTATTGAGATCGAAGAATTGCTCCATCTGTAATATCCATGTGGCGGGATCCTTGCCATCAAACTTCCTCATATCGATTTTTGGAACATGGTGAGTCTTCGATCCAACATTAGAGTCTATGGAATCATGATTAACATTTCTTTTGTTCTCATCATGAGTTTCCTTTAGTACTCTTTCCCTTAGTGACCATTTCTTGTAGCAACTTATTCATATTTATCTTCAATTCTTCCATCTTATCATCCATGCCATCAATTTTAGTGTCCATGCCATTCACCTTAGCTTCCATGCCATCCATCTTAGCTTCTACGCCTTTCTTTAAACAATCCATCTTAGCTTCTACACCTTTCTTTAAACCATCCATCTTAGCTTCTAAATCTTTCTTTAAACCCTCCATCTTAGATTCTGTTCCTTTTTGTGCAAGGGACAGTTGTTGCACTTGGTTTTGTAATTTTGATATATCATGTTGCATTTCTTCCTCTTCTTCATGAGTCATGCTAGAGCTTTCAGGTTCCTTACTAGGTGTTTGCATTTTCTTTCCTCGGGGCATCAGTTACCGATAATAATGCTCTACTATGCCCTTTGAATTCCTTCAAAATAAATTTTCAAACCAAGCTTAAGCAAAAATTTAAAAAAATCTACACACCTTTTTTCACTTTGTAGGAGCTTGATATTTCCTCTGATGTATCTCTGTACTTTCCAATCATCTAGTTCTGAAATTGTGACCTGTAGTAGCTCTCTATGTCCTCTTTCCAATGCCACCAGTCTGATCCAAATTGGATTCTCCAAGAAAGAGTTATGCACAATCTCCCAAGATGACCTGATTATAGACCTTTCCAGAAGAGCGAACTTGTATGAAGTGCCACGTGTACAATTTTCGACCTTTGGTTCTGAAAAAGATATACAAGAAACTACAGTCCGTCCTCTTTTTGTACCTTCTTACGAAATTTCAATCCGATCCCTAGAGAGAAAGTTATGACGATTTTCCCTAGGTCACATGTTTTGAATGTAATTCAGGAGTCTGCAAAAAGACCAACTTCCTCAGAGCATATCTCCGCAAATATCGTGTGAAAAGATCTGAAATTCGGACCGAAAGTTCAGCACGATTTCTTCTCAAATGGGTTTTTTTTCGACTTCTGAAACGTCACAGAAAAAAGTTATAGCGAAAATGCCACGATGACCTGTTTGGAGCAGCGAAACCCTAGAATCCAAAGCTCTGATACCAAATGTTATGAAACCAGCTCAAGAAAAGATAGAAAAGAAGGATCAACGCCTTAGAATTCAGCCTCTTCGAGGGGGAAACCTCCTTTACATTACATAAATGAACAATTCTTGGATGATACAAATGACAAAACCTCCTTTCTATATATAGGAGTCTAAGGAGTCACAATATAATTCAGCCGACCTAACAATAATAATATAAAGCCACAAAAATAACAATAGAGGGATTCTATGGGGCACAGAAATAACAATATGGGTGTAATAGGGGCACAACAATATAAATAAGGGGTATAACTACGATAGTAATGGGGTAATCACTAGTATGATAGGGACCCAACACAACTAGAAAAACTTGGATTTATTGTATTAAGAATAAATCTGATGTATTTGATACTTTCAAGAAATGGAAAGCTTTGGTTGAGATTGAGACAGGAAAGAAATTGAAGTGTCTTAGTTCAGACAATGGAGGTGAATATTGCAGCAAAGAGTTTGATAGGTACTGTTCAGAGCATGGAATTCGCAGAGAGAAGACAGTTCAAAGAACCACAAGAAAATGGTGTGTCAGAAAGGATGAACAGAACAATCATGGAGCATGCAAGGTGCATGAGATTGCATGCAGGATTGCCTTTACATTTTTGGGCAGATGTTGTAGATACTGCTGTTTATCTAATAAACAGAGGGCCTTCAAGTTCCTTGGATGGTGGTGTTCCGGAGGAAGCATGGACAGGTAAAAAGGTAAACTACTCTTTTTTAAAGCCTTTTGGTTGTGAGGCTTTTGTCCATATTGATAAAGAAAATAGAACAAAGCTTGAGGCAAAGTCAAAGAAATGTACCTTTATTGGATATGGTGTTAATGATTTTGGTTATCGCTTATATGATTATGAAAATCACAAAATCATTAGGAGCAGAGATGTAATATTCAATGAAAAGGTCTTGTATAAGAATCAGTTGCAGGAAAAGAAGAAAGAAAACGAAAACAAGGAATACGCAGTTCTTGATGACATCACTGAAAAGGTAAAGGTGCCTGAAAATAATAATAATCAACAACAGCAACCACCACAACAGCAACAGGCACCCAAAACACCTAAAAGTGATGTTGGAAGATCTACCAGGATAAGTAGACCCCCTGAACGATACTCTCCTTCATTATATTATTTATTGTTGACTGATTCTGGTGAACCCGAATGTTATGAAGAAGCAGTGCAGGTAGAAACCAGGAAGAAGTGGGAGCAAGCCATGAAAGAAGAGATGGACTCCTTAGCACATAACCGGACTTGGGACTTAGTCAGGTTGCCTACAGGTAAAACAGCATTGCAGAATAAATGGGTTTACAGGCTGAAAGAAGAAGATGGAGGAAAACAGAGGTATAAAGCTAGACTTGTGGTGAAGGGGTTTGCACAGAAGAAAGGTATTGATTTTGATGAAATATTTTCTCCTGTTGTTAAAATGACTTCAATCAGAACTATTTTAAGTCTTGTAGCAGCTGAAGATTTGCATCTTGAGCAGTTAGATGTAAAGACAGCCTTTCTCCATGGGGATTTGGAGGAAGAGATATATATGCAGCAACCACAAGGATATGAGGTGAAAGGGAAGGAGAAACTAGTGTGCAGGTTGAAGAAGAGCTTGTATGGCTTAAAACAGGCTCCAAGGCAGTGGTATCTAAAATTTGACAAGTTTATGTCTGAACAAGGTTATACTAGATCTCACTCTGATCATTGTGTTTATTTAAAAAAGCAAAAGGATGGCAGCTATATTATATTGTTATTGTATGTAGATGACATGCTTGTTGCAGGATCTAACATGCAGGAAATAAATGTGCTCAAAAGAAAATTGGCAAATTCATTTGCAATGAAGGATTTGGGAGCTGCAAAACAAATCCTTGGTATGAGAATAACTAGAGACAGGAAAAATCGTAAATTAACATTGTCTCAGAATGAGTACATACAAAAGGTGTTGAAAAGATTTAACATGCACAATGCAAAACCAGTTAGTACACCTTTTGCTAGCCATTTCAAACTTATCAAGGAAATGTTCCCAAAGACCCAAGAAGACATGGATTATATGTCTACAGTTCCATATGCATCAACAGTTGGAAGCTTAATGTATGCAATGGTCTGCACAAGGCCTGATATTGCACATGCAGTGGGAGTTGTAAGTAGGTACATGAACAATCCAGGAAAGGAACATTGGATGGCAGTGAAATAGATTCTCAGATATTTGAAAGGTACCACACATCAAGCATTATGCTTTGGTGGTTCAAACATCTCCCTACAAGGATATGTTGATGCAGATATGGCAGGTGACAGAGATAATAGGAGGAGCACTACAGGATATGTATTTACTGTTGGAGGAACAGCTGTCAGTTGGGTTTCAAAAATCCAAAATGTTGTTGCACTTTCAACAACAGAAGCAGAGTATGTTGCTGCTACAGAGGCTAGTAAAGAAATGATTTGGTTACAAAGGTTTATGGGTGAGTTGGGTAAGAAGCATGATATGGGTACGTTATACAGTGATAACCAAAGTGCCATTCATCTTGCAAAGAACTCAGCATTTCATTCCAGGACTAAACACATACAGCTCAAGTATCATTTCATACGATCAGTGTTGGAAGATGGAGAGTTGAAGCTGGAAAAGATACACACTAGCCAGAATCCTGCACATATGCTAACAAAAGTTGTAACCAGGGAGAAACTGAGAACATGCTCAGTTTCAATTGGTCTTCAAGGATGACGATGAAGATGAGAAACAGCCAGGTCCAAAGAGGAGCCATTGTCCAGCAAATGAAGCAGCGGTGGAGTTGCTACAATCATTCTCCAAGTGGGAGAGTGTTGTGTGTGGAGCATGAATGTTCAGAGGTCTTTGTTTCAGCCGGATGTATACCCCAAGAAGTTTTGTACACCCCTCCACGCGGGGGGGTGCGGGGGGTGTGGAGCTCTGGAAAGGTATGTTTTTAACAAACAATTTAGTGACTTTTCGGAAGCAATTGTAACCCTTTCCGCATAATGAACTTAAAGAGATAAAGCATTTTTAGTCGAACATGTGAGAATTAGTATGAAAATATTAATCATTAATAATTGTTATTTTTCATGCAGAAAAGGGGGGAAATGAAGGATTACTGTTTAAGAGGAAAAGACAAAGGAAGAGTAACTGCTGTCCCTTCGGAAGGGAACCGGATGTGAACGAGATCAAGTGGATCGAAGCAGAACGACCCGGGAAGGAAAGAAGAATTGTCGACTCGGCGAAGCAGGGAAAGGAAAATCAAGGAGTAACGGCTCATTGTCTTGCTAATTTTTGCTATCAAGATACCTCCGCCATTTCTCTTATAAAAAGGGGCAGCAGTGTTAAGCTCGGGGACCTCTTTTCATATATGTAAACTTAATTCTCAGTTAAACTTTGATCATCGAGTCCCGTTAAGACTTGTTTTGCTGTACTTTTGTTGATGCATTAATACCAAAGACTTGGTGCTTTATTTCATCTCTGCGTCTGGAGTAATCTAAGGCGGTGTATCCTTGGAAGCTAAGGGCCCGGCTCCGAAGGACACTTGCTTTTGTATCATTATAATTTGGTTTCTGTGTGGATTGTTTATATAGTTTGGTAATCTGGCGTATTTGTCATATGTTGTTCCATGCTCTGTTACGACTAATTCATTAATGGTTTCATTCAGGAAGTTTATGTAAGTGACTCTATGTTGCGTGAATGAATCTTTTCAGAGTTGATTACATGTTCACTATTTAAACCGACTGTTTCTGTTACAGAGCCTTCATATTGAATATTGTTGTATTGGATTTATTTGAATTCTTATTTGTGGGAATCTGGAGGCAATATCATTCTATCTGGAACATAGTCATATTCTCTTGAATCATCATATTACAATAGTAAGTGTGTTGTGTATATATGATAAATGTTGTTCCATAATTCATTTGTAAATATCTCCTCGTAAAGTAAGGTTCATTGGAATTGCTTTTGACGATTGTTATTTGATTGCGGAATGAGAGTTCAGTTCTAACTCGCGAGATCTAGTTTACTGAGTTGCTGTTCCATTTATTGCCGTTCCATTTACTGCTGTTCCATTTCAGATTTGCTGTTCCATTTTCCGGTTGCTGTTCCATTTTACTTTCTGTTGTTCCATTTCCTTGCATTTACTGTTTTAGTGTGAGAGGAGGTCTAAAGCTGTAGTGAGTCAGCAAGTCGCTGCTTAGCTCCCAGATCTTTGGTCCATACTCTATTTTCCTTCCATCAGTTTCTAGAGGGATGGGTTATCGCTTCCGCACCCTCGACTGATACATTGCCTGGTGTGATTCCTTTCTTTTAAGAGCAAATTAGTTATAGTTTACTTTTGTATTTTCTAGACACTGTACTACGAAGCATTACTCTGACAAATAGCCTCGGATTGAGCTACTCTTTGCAATAACAAAGCGTTCCCGGATTGACTTATTAATGTAGCATAACTAGAGGTGTGAGAGACCCTTGTTACAGCTCTACATTTTGGCGTCGTTGCCGGGGAAAGAGTACAGCCATTTGTCTTTTACAGAGTAGTGTACGAATCTGCTAGGGGAGAGTTGGATTTTAAAAACGGAAGGTAAGAACCTGCGTACGGAGCATGTAAAAGCCCTGCTCCACGGTCCGCTTTCCTGGCAGAATTGTGGGTTGAATAGAATTTGGTAGTTTATAGAATGAATGACTAAGCAGAAAAAGCCAGAAAAAATTATCAAACCTCCATTCAAACCCGAAAAAGCCAAAGGGTCGGTAACCCTTGGCCAAACGACCTTCATAGACGAAATCTATAAGAAAACTGAATCTCAGCCATCAGTAGGATTCAGAAAAACCAATTCCAAGCAACCTACTGGTTCCCTCCAGGCCACAGGATCACCATCTGTAGCCTTCGCTGAGGTGCATAGTCAGACTGATGAACAGGACTTTCAAGAAATTGAAAATTCTATTCCAGAACGACTGCAGGAGGGGAATCTAAGCAATCTTTGTGAAGGAGAAGGGGAAACAGGAGAAGTTGAAGAGCCAAGATCTCCTAGGATAATCCATCCACTGGAAAACCTAGATAAAGGAAGCGCTGTAAAAATTGGTAAAGGGACCCAATCTCCTCAAGTAACAGGAGCTCTTATTATTCTGGACAAAGGAAGTGCTATTAAGACAACCAAAACCGGACCTTCTCAGCCTAAGAATACCCTTTTAGAAATCCCGGAAGGTTATTGGCACATATTCGATCCTATGGCGCAGAATCAGCCCAATACTCAAACTTCTACATTACAATATCCTATAGTGGATTCCGCAGCGAATGCTCCTATGAAAGCAATTCCCCTTCAACACATTTCTACATTTCATGGACTTACATCAGAAGACCCGGATGCATTCTTATTTGAATTTGATGTATTATGCAGGGGATATGATTACACCACTGACCCTCAGAAATTAAAGTTGTTCCCCTCCACTTTGAAAGGAGCAGCCTTAAGATGGTTTATGGGTTTAGGTGGTGGGGTTATAAATAACTGGGAGCAGATGAAGGAATCTTTTCTAAAGAAATATCAAGACTACTGTAGGTCTAGAGAATTGAAAGATGAAATATTCCAAATGATAGCTAGACCGAGTGAAACATTAGAAGAATATGTAGAACGTTTTCAGTATAATTTACAAAGGTCACCTTATGCATCATTACCACTGCCTGATAATGTGTTGAAAACTGCATTAATCAGAGGCATGAAAGAACAGTGGATCGAAACATTAAATATCATGGGAAAAGGGGATATTTATCAAGAAAATTTTGCTGACATCATTGATCTATGTATCAGAAGTTCGAGAGGCAGCACAAGGATAAAACCAGCAGAATATGATCGGTTCGTCAGAGATAACAAAGCACCAACAGAAGGAGTAACACGTGTAGAACTTGGCAATCTATTAGAAAATTTTAAAACTGATATTCTGGGGACATTAACTACACAACTTGATATTGTGCAGGCTAAACAGAAGCAGATTGAGGCAGAACAGAATTTGGCGATCTTTTGCCCCCGATGTAGAAGAAAACATAGCCACAAGGAATGTCCGCTGGATACAGTTCAAACATGTGCCATCTGTACAAAAGATCACCTTACCGAAAGTTGCCCCTCACTTCCTGGATTGAAAGCAGTATATAAAGAAGCAGAAGAAGAACCAGAATCAGCATACTTTGTTAACCAGCGTCGCCAATGGCAACCAAGGCAATCAGGTATGTTTTCAGATCCGACTTCTTCTTTTCAGCAATATAGTATGTGGCAAAATCAATCTCAACCCCCATTTCCAAACTGGTCATCACAACCATTTCCTTCTCCAAATCCATGGATGAATCAACTAAGCCAATTTGGTTGGCCGAATTTTCCTTAAACTCCACCATATTGGCAGAATAACTCATACCCTCCGCAATGGACCCCCCCTACTTCACAAAGTTCACCCTGGCAGACAAATTGGCCAAGATCGACATATCAACCAACAGGAACTATTCCGCTCCCTCAACCGACCCTGCCAGCTTTGCAACAAAATCCCCAGTCTAATCTGAGACCGCAACTCCCAACCCAACCTAATCCTAATCCTAATAATAGGCCGGTCCAGTCTCTCCAAATCATAGAATCAGCAGAAATCGGACCTGAACTGAGGGAGTGCAATGATCTTCAGTTAAGATCTGGACGAATAATAGAAACAGAGGGAGATAAAACAATGCACATTGAAGATCAGTTACCAATAGAACAACCGTTACAACAAGAGAGTGTAAATAAGGAGCAGACTCATCATCAAATAAATACACCCGCTCCTCCCTTCCCAGAACGATTAGTCATACCACGACCTATACAGCATCCAGACTTTGACATTCTAGGGGAATTACAAAACCTGTACATAAGAATTCCATTCCTCCAAGCCATTCAAGACATCCCTATATACGCAAAAACTATAAAAGAATTGTGCATAAAGAAATCAAGGAGGAATCCAACCATTAACCCAAGAGTCCAAGTATTCGGTACTTTATCTGACTTGTTATCAGGAATACCCGTTAAATATGAAGATCCGGGAAACCCAATAGTAACTGTTCAAATCTATGGACAGACTTTGACCAATGCTTTAGTTGATTTAGGAGCTGCAATTAATATTTTGACAACTTCTATGTGCCAAAAGCTTGGGATTACATCGCTAGAACCTACTTCTACTTTGTTAGAATTGGCTGACCGATCTGTGGTGCGACCAGAAGGAACTCTGTACGATGTCATGGTCTCTATAGATTCTTGGGAATACCCGACTGACTTCCTGGTAATTAATCCAAAAACCCGACTGGATGGACACCCTCTAATTCTAGGTAGACCCTGGCTGGCCACTGCCGATGCGTACATTGGTTGTCGGCAGGGGAATATGACAATAACCAAAGGACCAGATATCAAAAATCTAGTCCTATATCCTCCAGCACAGCCAAGTCTTACAATGATAAAAACTAACCAGCACCCTGTATCATACCTTACTGACAATATCAGATCACCATTGACTATACAAGAGGCTCTAGACTTTAAAGATCAAACAGAAGATGATGCCATCAATAACTTCGTTAGTCAAATGGAATCCATACCTCATGCACAGTGTTTTATGATAGAAGTTGCATTCGAGAATGAACTCGAAGAGGACCCCTTGAAAGATACGCATGATCAAACGATACCTGTGACTTCTGTTGCTAATAGTAAAGTAGTGGAAATTGAACCGGGAAAAACGCTAAACATCAATGCCAACCTTACACCAGACCAAGAAATAAAACTCATCCATTTGTTACGAAAATATCAAGAAGCATTTGCATGGGACTATCCTGATATGAAAGGGATTGATCCCCAATTATGCACCCACCATATATACATAGAAAAAGATGCAAGACCCGTCTGTCAACCACAAAGAAGACTCAACCCCCATCTAAAAGATGTTGTGAAAGCAGAACTTCAGAAGCTTTTAGATGTTAATTTTATTTATCCTATTTCTGATAGTAAGTGGGTCTCTCCACTTGTGTTTGTACCCAAGAAGAATGGGAAATGGAGGATTTGTGTGGATTATAGAGAGCTAAACAAAGCCACACAAAAAGACCATTTTCCCCTCCCATTCATAGACCAAGTATTGGACACGTTAGCAGGAAAGAAATTCTTTTCTTTCCTAGATGGCTTCAGCGGATACAATCAGATTCAGATTGCCCCTGAAGACCAGGACAAAACTACCTTTACTTGTCCTTGGGGAACGTTCGCCTATAGAGTTCTACCCTTTGGCCTATGTAATGCCCCTGCCACATTCCAAAGGGCCATTCTTAGCATCTTTGCAGACTTAATAAATGATGGGCTTGAAGTCTACATGGATGACTTTACACCATGGGCTTGAAGTCTAGCGTTTTGAGTTTTTGCTGTTCCTTTTCAAAGGAACAGCAGTGTGGTTTTTGCTGTTCCTTTTCAAAAAGGGACAGCATTTGCAAGTTTTGTTGTTCCTTTCTAAAAGGAACAGCAGTTGACAATTTTTTTAGACAGCACTCATGATCTTAGGAGAACGGCATCCCAACTATTTGCTTGCATGGATTCTTCTCTTTCAAAAGGGACACCATAGTCATATCTTTGTCTCAGTGATGATTCATATTGAGGATGCTTTTTCACCCATCATCTCTCCAGTCTTTAAGATACAGCTATACACTTATGCAATGAACATCAATTACAACACGCCGAAGTCAGCATATCATAAAATCGCTATCTTTATAGAGCCTAGTATTGATAAGAGGACAAGAGGGGGGACATACTTACTTCTCATCCCCGTTGTCATTGACTTATTCCCATTGCCCCGGTTGGTTATCTTTATCATGGCGATTTCCTTAAAAAAAATTCTGATTATTACATAAGAATAAGAACAGAGGATTTATATTTTCCTGTTGGGATGATAAGACTTCTTCCGCCATTCCCACTCTTAAGGAGTGTTGAACCACCCTTATGTGTAAATATATAAGAAAAAGTACTGGAAAACCAAAAGAAAAAAGGAAAAAATAATGATGAATGTGAATTATTGTCAAATGCAGGATAGGGGGTCTCATCAAGAGCCAGCCTACCATGATCATCAGGTTGGAAGCAAAGTGGCATTCCCAGCATGGCCACCATACCAGGGATATGGTCCAAAGGTATATTAACCAAGCAGACCTTGGAACAGGGGGTCTCATCACGAGCCGGCCTGCCCACGTTTCGCGCCTTCCTGGTGAATGGCATTATGGTTACCTGGTTACCAAGCCAGCATAATGGCCTGTATTTTGACAAAATATTTTTATACACATACAGGATCATGGTTCCGGGGGTGAAATAAACAACTCTGCCAAGGTTATGGACACCTGTCGGCAGCAGAGCTCTGTTAATGGTATTGAAGTCATAAATGGTTACACCAACAGGGATAATATCCATACCTCTTTGTTTCTTCTATCCTATGAATAATTCATATTTTTATTCCCTGATTAACATATCGCATGAATACTCATTACTACCAATCATGGCCAGGGAACTGACAATGACCCCTCGGGACTTCGTAAGAGTGACAGACGTCCCATCCCCCGGCCTCGCATCATATTATGAAAGCTCTTATGTAAAACGCGATCCACCTTTTTGCCTCGATTTCGGTATTTAGTTGTCTATTCAAAACATGGCGTAATTTTATATGTTGTTCTTTATGACTGGTAACACGATGGCTGCTGCTCCTCTATTTGACGGCTGGGGCAGCCTATCACATCGTGGGGGGGGGAAGGTAATCTCATTACTCCACGGGATACGTGTCACCACACCATTCGGGGTAGATAGTGTACGAAGGAATGGCATGGTTTAACGGTATGATAGTTCTATTTTACGCAAAGTTGCCATCCGCAATCCATTTTTGCTGCATGCTCTGTTTTTTTTCGCGACGATCACCTTCTCTGCATCCCAAAACAGCTCAGGTAGTTGCTGTTCCATTAAAAATCCTTAGTAGAACCATGGGAGGTAAGGCAATCCGAAGCGAGCCCCAGGAATTGACAGCCTCTGCTGCTGCTCGGGAGATCCTGGAAAAGGCTGGATGGCTGAATTATTTCAATCGCCTACAAAAACCAAACGAGACAGTGGCGTTGGAATTTCTGCAAAACCTGCAGGAAGACCACTCCACAGTAAGAGAAAGACGGATACTGGTCACTGACGATGTAATTGCAGAAGTTTCAGGCCTACCAGCCACCGGACCTGTATGGACGCTGAAGAAAGAAAGACTGCAGAAGATTATGGAGATTTTTCAGGATGAAGGCCAAAGCTTGACAGTGAAAGGGAAGGGAGTCCTGCCAGCTACGTTAGGAGAACCCTGGACCGAACTAGCAAAGATAGTACAGAGCTACATTACTTGCGAAGGAAGGAAGGACGTGGTAAGACCTCGCCATCTCAAACTCTTAGCTGTTTTAAAAGAAAAATGTTCTGTAAATATGCCTGCACTTTTAAATTCGCTATTGCATGATGCGGCCCGAAGCCTGAAAACGGCCCAACACGAAGACGCAGTTGTTAGCCACCATGGATTGATCCGATTGATAGTGAGCCATAGTCTCACTCAACAGCAGAGCAGCTGGGAGGAGCTCATTGCAGTGATTGAGGGGGGATTGATTGCACCACCCTCAAAACCTAAAACCTCCTCCAGCACGCCAGAACAATCAGAGAAACGCAGAGAAGTGGCAGCTGGAAAACGTGTCGCTCCGAAACGAAAGCATTCTTCAGATACACCGGAGCGACCAGAAAAACGCAGAGAAGTGATAACAGAAAAACTTGTTGCCTGTACACCTGAACAGCCAGAAAAACCAAGGAAATCAGTTCGGCTAGCCCGGATACGGGGGAGGCTGGAAAAGATTCGGAACACCAGCCAACCAATTGAGATTACAGACGAACCTCCAGAACCAGAAGAAATACCTTCTGATGAAAATGTTGGACAATCTGGGGATGAGGCTGAACAAGCCGGAGAAGGAGGTAAGGAAGGAGAAATGCACTCCGAAGCTGAACACTCCAAGGCAGTCACTGAACAAGGCAATCGGGAGGAGGAAGTAAGACAGCCAGAAAGCAGTCCACTGCGAGACCCTGTGGGCGAAGAAGAATTGGCCGCAATCCTGGCCAGCTTGGGGGAATATGGCCAACCCTCCAGCCCAGCAGGTCCTCCCGGTGAACCGCCAGAGGAAGAGATACCCGAGGATTCACATGTAGAGAACCAAGGAGAAGAAAATCCACCCGTTCAGGAGGAAGAAATAAGGGATACCAGCCGGGAACAATCTGTTCCCGAAGCACCAGAAGAAATGCTAGACATAGGGGCAGATTTAAGGGCCAGGCCCAAACCCTCTGCCGAGATAAGGGAAATCAGGAAATTGAAGACTAAACAGCAGAGGCTACTGAGCACTATAACCCGACTCCGACAGAAAATTCGCATTCTGAAAGCTAGTCTGAGGATACAAAGGACCACACAGAAGAGGAAGAGGACCGCTACAACAGAATCCCGTCGAACAAGAAGCCGAGGAACTTACACTCGCACTGTTGGTCGAAACCCGATTAGAAGACCTGCAGCTGTTCCAAATGACGCTGAGGAACAAACTGTTGTTCCAATGGCCACTGAGGGACAGACTGTTGTTCCAATTGATAATGAGGAACAAACTGCTGTTCCAATTGCTACTGAAGAACAGACTGCCGTTCCATTAGCAGAGGAACCACCGCAACCTTTTGTTCATGTCAAGAAAGAAAAAGAGAATAAGGAAATCCAAACAAAGGCACCGCCCTCAGGGGTGATCCGGGTTCGAAACTCTAAGCAGCATAACAAAAAGGTTCAGGTAAAACTCCCGACCTCTACGGCCTTATGGAAAAAGGATCCAAAAACAAGGACCTTGCATAAAATGATGAAGGAAGCTCAACAGGAAACTGAAAGATTGAAGGAACAAACAGTCCCCCGGGAGAGATACGAAGAGTTGCAGCAGCAACTTCGGAATATTAGTCAGTCCGAGAGCCAAGCCTTCGAAGGCTGGCAGAAAGAGCAGGAAAAAGTTGCAAAGGTAACTCGTCGGTTAGATATTGTTGTTAGGCAGAGGGACACTATGTGTTCCTTGTATAATGACGTTCTAGCCTGTAGGGCCCCTGCTAAAAACTATGCTTTATTTTTGCTTGAACGATATTTACGATTAAAGATAAAAGCTGTCAAGGCAGGTGCCCCTATACAAATCAATACTCTTAATGATTTCATAAATTGTTGCAAGCATTATGGAATTAAGGTCCAAAGATTATTATGTGAATTTTACTTGCATAACCTCGTGCTAGACCAGGAAACTGATTTAAATCCTGGCCCTTTTGTTGGGGACATACAATTGCAAGCCTTTGTTTCCTTCGAGGTTAATCAGCTAAAATGGCTCAGGGCTTATACCACTTTTCAGAGACAGGAAAATAGCCTAGACTTGTGGGTGAGAGCCGAGCCTAGAGACCCAGTACTGTTATGGAGAGCACATAGGAACCTTATGAGAACCCCGGGTGTTATGGAGACATTAGGACCCCTGCATGAGGGCTTAATCAGACAAAATTTGGAATATTTTCTGACTATTAAAGACCTTGCTTCCGATGCTGCAAAATTCCGATATCAGATTTCGAACCCCAACATCCAGCTCAGGGAACCATTCAGATATGAAAATTTTGAGCTGGCAGCCAGTCGATTGAACCTTTATGGTGAGCGAATTTTGCAAGCAGGGCCATCCTGGTTAGGGTATCGATTTCGTAGTCCAATCATTTGGCACCCTGCACCCGGATACCAGGCCTTGTATGAAATGCCTGAAAGTCAAACAAATCAGTTTTTTGATGATTTGGTTGCTCATCACGGTTGTAGGCCTCCACACGAGATTCCCTCTCCGGCCTACTCTCTTACTGCTTTACATATCAATTATAATGTTTTCATGAGGGCATGAAACAGGGTAAGCAGGGGGGTGTGTGGAGCTCTGGAAAGGTATGTTTTTAACAAACAATTTAGTGACTTTTCGGTAGCAATTGTAACCCTTTCTGCATAATGAACTTAAAGAGATAAAGCATTTTTAGTCGAACATGTGAGAATTAGTATGAAAAGATTAATCATTAATAATTGTTATTTTTCATGCAGAAAAGGGGGGAAACGAAGGATTACTGTTTAAGAGGAAAAGACAAAGGAAGAGTGACTGTTGTCCCTTCAGAAGGGAACCGGATGCGAACGAGATCAAGTGGATCGAAGCAAAACGACCCGGGAAGGAAAGAAGAATTGTCGACTCGGCGAAGCAGGGAAAGGAAAATCAAGGAGTAACGGCTTGGCGAATCCCTCAGGATCTTTGATCCTGAGGGATCGCTGTCTTGCTAATTTTTGCTATCAAGATACCTCCGCCATTTCTCTTATAAAAAGGGGCAGCAGTGTTAAGCTCGGGGACCTCTTTTCATATATGTAAACTTAATTCTCAGTTAAACTTTGATCATCGAGTCCAGTTAAGACTTGTTTTGTTGTACTTTTGTTGATGCATTAATACCAAAGACTTGGTGCTTTATTTCATCTCTGCGTCTGGAGTAATCTAAGGCGGTGTATCCTTGGAAGCTAAGGGCCCGGCTCCGAAGGACACTTGCTTTTGTATCATTATAATTTGGTTTCTGTGTGGATTGTTTATATAGTTTGGTAATCTGACGTATTTGTCATATGTTGTTCCATGCTCTGTTACGACTAATTCATTAATGGTTTCATTCAGGAAGTTTATGTACGTGACTCTATGTTGCGTGAATGAATCTTTTCAGAGTTGATTACATGTTCACTATTTAAACCGACTGTTTCTGTTACAGAGCCTTCATATTGAATATTGTTGTATTGGATTTATTTGAATTCTTATTTGTGGGAATCTGGAGGCAATATCATTCTATCTGGAACATAGTCATATTCTCTTGAATCATCAGATTACAATAGTAAGTGTGTTGTGTATATATGATAAATGTTGTTCCATAATTCATTTGTAAATATCTCCTCGTAAAGTAAGGTTCATTGGAATTGCTTTTGACGATTGTTATTTGATTGCGGAATGAGAGTTCAGTTCTAACTCGCGAGATCTAGTTTACTGAGTTGTTGTTCCATTTATTGCCGTTCCATTTACTGCTGTTCCATTTCAGATTTGTTGTTCCATTTTCCGGTTGATGTTCCATTTTACTTTCTGATGTTCCATTTCCTTGCATTTACTGTTTTAGTGTGAGAGGAGGCCTAAAGCTGTAGTGAGTCAGCAAGTCGCTGCTTAGCTCCCAGATCTTTGGTCCATACTCTATTTTCCTTCCATCAGTTTCTAGAGGGATGGGTTATCGCTTCCGCACCCTCGACTGATGCATTGCCTGGTGTGATTCCTTTCTTTTAAGAGCAAATTAGTTATAGTTTACTTTTGTATTTTCCAGACACTGTACTACGAAGCATTACTCTGAAAAATAGCCTCGGATTGAGCTACTCTTTGCAATAACAAAGCGTTCCCGGATTGACTTATTAATGTAGCATAACTAGAGGTGTGAGAGACCCTTGTTACAGCTCTACAGGGGGGACTTGTCCCCCCCGCGGGGGTCCGGGGGGGCCCATCCCCCCCGGCTGGGGGGTCTAGGGGCTAGTGGTCCCCCGGCGGGGGCTCGGGGGCAGCACCCTTGAAGCCAAAAATAAATGTAAAATTGCCTTGTAAAAGTATAGTAATTTCTAGTCAATCTGGGCCGTTCATTAGGCGGATGATCTGACGGTAGAACTTATGTTTGTTTAGGGTTTTTTTCCCTAGAAGGCAACCCCTCTCTTTGTATGAGGGTATTGTATTTGAGGCTGTGTGATAGATGTGTATTCAGTGAGCGAGAAACAGAGAGCTGAGACTGTGAGAGAAAACAGAGGATATTACAGCGGATTTGCTGTAGGTTGTATCTCTTCATTTTGCTGGATAATAGAAAGGAAGGACTGGCTGTTCGGGGTGGACGTAGCCCAAACTGGGTGAACCACGTATATCTGTGTCTCTCTTGTTTTGTGCATTTTCTGTGTTTATATTTCTGCAATATTTTATGTGTTCCATTGCTCTGTAATATATAATTTTCTAACACAAGATTACTTGGATGGAATTTAACTTGTGTGACATGGCCTTGTCTACTCATTTACTCAGTAAATTCTAGTTATAGGCTAGAAGTAGAGTTGCGCATGTAATGTTGCTAAAATTTAACAATCTAATTCAATTATTTTTAGTTTGACTCAGTTAACTGAGTTGAAGCAACTAGTTGAGTCAGTTGAGTAGTAGAATTGTTGCTAACTCAATGATCTCTCAGTTAAACTAGTCAATCAGCTAAAAATAACCCAGACATGCATGGAATATGAATTGCCAAACTAAAGTGGAGGAAAAGGCACATTGTAATTATTAATTGTATATTAATTGAGTGTACATGTTGGGCATTGAGGAAGACGACCAATTACTTGGGATTTTCATAAGGGAACAGTGAATTTCCCTATTATTTAGGAGTTAATTTCCTCAAGAATCGTGCAAGGAAATAGGAGAAAGATGGGGCTTTGAATTGACTAAGTGTTTACCAAAGTAGGACAATCAATATGAGAACGGGTTTACAATGAAGGGTGTGCTTTAGGATTGAAGCAAGACATTGTAATAGTTTCTCATTCTCATATGATTAATGAAAAGAAGTGAAAGGGTTTTTCCCTGTTGGGTTTCCCTATAAATAATAGTGTTCTTGTGTTTTTTTATGGTTGCATGTCATTTCATGTGTTTCTAAATTGTGATTTCCATTTCGCAAAATAGTAGCGAAAATTTGTAATCTCTTGTTTTCAGTTCAAATACATCAGTAGTATAAAATTTATATTAATTTTTACACTCTTAGGGTGTTGTAGGGTACAAATATCTCAACGATGGGAAGCCAAAAATGTTCCCAACACTCCCAGTTTTGTGTTGACCACTCTCTTGGCCTTTATGATTCTCACCCAAAATAAAACAACACTTGGTCAAGTGTATAGACCCTGCCCTTACCTGAGATTTGATCACTGGGGTCGATGGATTACGGTTGATGTCTATACACACAATATGGTTCCACTAGGTTGTGGTTTCATGAGTGTCCACTAGGTATTGGACTTACTAACATGTCAACAAAGTCATGTTCTCCCACTTCCTCTCGACCTTAAAAACATAGCGTATATGGACTAAAAAGAAACCTAGGATAGGTTCATAAAGCAGAACTACAATTGTTGTTCGCCCACCCTCCTATAGTTTTAAGGAGACTCGTGATCCAATTCCTGATACCTAAATTTTTAGTTTTGACAGAATAACTAGTGTAGGGATTGGTTAAACTAAGTATACCAATAAATTTGGAAATCAACTAATTGAATATGAACACATAATTGTGGTCACCATGAATAGCATATCCTAGGCAAACTTTAAAATTCATGTGCATACATGACACCTTTATAATCACAAAGACACAGTGAGTGTCAAAACTCAGACATTCATTTACATTTACAAACACACAAGATATTGCAACATTCACAATGTAACAAGATTCATCACACTCCATAAGGAAATATACATAAGCAATGAACACTTATTAATGTGTGTGTTTAATGATGACTGAAAAATGAAGGAAGGACTTCAACTCTCTGCCCAATTGTAAGCCAGCCACATTGCAATCTTTCTTGCAGTTGATTACCTTGAGATAGATCCAAAGTCTAAGGGGATGCATACTAAGGGATATTTAAACTCGATGCTTAATCACATAATGAGGAGAAGGAATGCACAGTTTAGTTAGTTTATCAATTTCTTAGCAATAGTAAGCACCAAAGCAACTCACTAACTGAATGCAACGACAAACAATTTGTCTCTAATCATATCAACAAAGATTGAAGGGACAGAAGTGGAATTGATGTCTAGGAAATCTTGCAAGGAAAAGTTGTTGCATTCTTCAGAGTCGAGTACCCCCACAAAACGAAGAGCCCAACAAATCATTGTCTTTATATAAGATAACGTGAATGGTAAGTGGAAAAACAACCTCGGTATAAGCACAAGACAGTAGTAGCCTGCAAGCTGGCGAACTTTGGGTGCACTGTCAGAGTTAATTTTGCAGTTGTTAGATTATATTTTCTTAAATTGATATGTTTTGTCTTAATTGTTAATTGTCTTAAATGAGTTTCGTTTTAAGTGGTCATTGTCTTAAATATAAAGTTGTCTTAAATATAAAGTTGCCTTAAAATAATTTTGTCTTAAATATAAAGTTTTGTCTTAAAATATTTTTGTCTCAAATTGTTTTTGTCTTAAATATAAAGTTGTCTTAAAATATTTTTGTCTTAAAATATTTTTGTCTCAAACTGTTTTGGTCTTAAATTTAAAGTTTTTTCTTAAAATATTTTTGTCTTAAACTATTTTTGTCTTAAACTATTTTTGTCTTAAAATATTTTTGTCTTAAACTGTTTTTGTCTTAAATATAAATTTTTGCCTTAAAATTTTTCTCTCAAACTATTTTTGTCTTAAAAATTATATTTAAGACAATTCAATTAATATTAAATTTTAATGTAAAATAACTAAAATAAAAAGTGACTTTTTAAGACAAAAGATTTCTTTGGTCTTAAAAAAATGTCTTAAAAGTGCCCTTGGTGTAGTAGTGTTAGAATTTTAAATAGTTTAAATTTATTTAATGTATTAATGATGATTTGATAGAGAAGAAATGGATAATTTCAAAAACAAGAAAATTTTGAAGCTACCATTAAATTTGAAATACATCTCTAAACTCATTTTGTTTTGTTGGTAATGAAATTAAGGCTTATTAAGATCCTCTATTTCTCACATGACCCTAACCATCACATAAGTCTCGTAAGCTACAAATGGGTTTTAATAAGATGGAGATTTCTTTTTAAGTAAGGAGTTGGATATATTACTTCATGAAATCAAAATGATGATACATTAGATTCACTATATGTTGGCCAGTTTGAAATCCGAACCACCTGCAATATTGTTTAGCCTTTGAAACCTTGTACTAACATAGTTCCATGATCTTACTAAACCTACTTACATTATTGTGGGGAAAACACTCTTTAACAGAGTTGCCCCTCTTTCTTTTGCTAGCTATATAAGGTGGGTTTTCTGTTTTCAAACCCTTTCTGAAACAAACAAACAAAAAACTCTTAATCTTCCCAAATGGGAATTCCTCCTTCTTTTGCTAGTTATATGAGGTGGGTATTATGTTTCAAACGCTTTCTGAAACAAAAAAAACCAAAAGACTCTTAATCTTCCCGAATGGAAATTGGGTTGGTGGATGATATGCTTTTGCTTCCTTCAGTTGTGGTTCTCTTAACCCCATCAATGTTCCCGAATGGAAATTGGGTTAGTGGATGATATGCTTTTGCTTCCTTCAATTGTGGTTCTCTTAACCCCATGAGAGACTCAATTTGAAGATAAAGATAATTATTAATAAAGTTTTTAATAACTATATATTTTTAAGTTATTTTTTAAAGTCAAATGTCTCTTCTAGAACAAGTGCTTAGCAACCTAGTAAGATTTGAACGCAAACCACCTTATTAAAAACTTTATTTCTCAACCAATTATACTATCAGAACTCCACAATTATTTTTTTAAAATAATAAACATAAATATAAATATTTTTTAATTAAACAAATATTTTTATATAATATTAAAAAAAAAAAAAACAAACCAAAAAAACAAAAACAAAAACAAACACAAACGCTTATTAATGTTTTGAAAATACTTAAAATATATAAAGCATAAAACATTTCTAAAATAATATTTAAATTACAATTATATTAATTAATTTAAAAAATAGCATGCTTTAAAAATTGTAGGATCCTATGGATCCAAATTGTTGCCAGCGCTTTTTTTTATTTTACATGAACAGAAATATATAAGAAATCAAATTATAAATTACCACCACTCGTTTACTTGCTTCATAAATTTTATGAACATATGTATCTTCTAACCAGAAAAAAGAGTTTACCATCATCTAACATATCAGATTTCATCAAATGTGTACCCGTACAAACAAAATTTTATTTTAATAAAAAACAAAAATAAATATATATAATTTATAGAGAAGAATATAGTTATGAGTAAAATTATATTATATTAAAAGAGAATCGTCCTAAAATATGTATCAGTTTATAAACAAGAAATTATATATATATATAAAAGAGAATAATGTGGTTATGGAGATTATATATATGGCACCCTTGAAAAAAAATTATTAGCATTCAATGTTTTCGCAATCGGACACTGAACTAACCATTCTGAAAAAAAAGACGTAACAGTTAAACTAAGCGTGAGAATAAATTAAAAAATAAAATATCTAACAGTTAAATTAGTTAGACTACTACCACTATACAACTTCACAACGTCTGAATTCCTTTCAATTCCAATTTCATGCAGAAAAAGCCGTAACCTGTGTGATTATCCTTAATCATAAACCAGATACAAATAACTCTGAAACAAACTGTAAACCAGATAACTCTGTAACAAATAGTTATCTGCTAAAGAGTAGCTAAGGACTTCGGATGCTTTTTTTCGATTTTGGAAGGACTGCTTCATATATTAAATTATTAGCCTGCGTTTCGATTTTGGAAGGACTTCGGATGCTTTTTTTCTTTCAAAATAATACTGCACTTTTTTATATGGGATTTCCAATCCATTGTTTCGATCAGTTTCCCTGTACATCCAGCCGATGATGAAAATGAAGGGTTTCTGCATTCTTTTTTGTATATGGCAACAAGAACTGCTGCATCAAGGGCAGCATACTGTAGCTGACCATCGCTCAAGGGACGCTGCCCCCAGTCACTCAACTGCATACTTTTGCTTAAATAGCTTCCCAACATGGTCTTTGCAAGGCCTGAAAGCCCTCCTTCAACTGATGCAAAAGCCTCTTGCAAGTCTAATGTAGGCCCTTCACAGTGCTGAAAACACTCCAGTTCTCCATAGGATCTGGAAAGCTGCTTCAGGTCATGGCTCAATGAATACCCCAGCTTCAAAATACTGGCAGAATGAAACACAGCCTTAAGGCACATGTCCAGTGCACTTGGTTGTGTGCTAAACAAAGTTATCATGTCAAATATCAGCACTTTTTTGGCAGTAGCAATCTGTAATAGGGAAACTTCCCTCTTCGTCCACTCAGAATCTATTCCAATAACATCAACTTCATCCTGAGAAAAATGCCTTAAAGCCTCAACCAGTCCTGTTCCTGTATTGATCATTATAACATCATTTTCTGAAAACCCTATTTCTTGTAATTTCAAAAAACCAGACTCTCCCTTTCCTGAGCCCGGTTCACATAACTTATCTAATTCTCCACCGTCTATATCCAGTGCCAATTTTTGCAGGTGCTGGAGAAGCCTTGTCTGAACGTTGCCACTTTTATCATACTTCTCTTTTACAGTACACATTAAGTATGCCTCACCCCAACGTCCCTTCTTGGCGAACTTCGTCATCTTTCTATCTTTGTACTCATAAATAACATCTGGAAATTCTGATGACAGCTTATTCTTGTATACCATGTTCACTGCAACTTTCAATAAATTCCACCTGCGGCAACACATTACAAAGCAAGAAATCATATCACTCTCAGTTTGGTTGAAAGTAGCCCATGCTTCTGCTACTTGAATCTGGCCGGCAGCAACAATAGGCTCCAGAAATTCCTTGCAAGCAAACCCTAATCGCTTTATAAGAGCGGCAGCAGTGCGGAAATGGCGAGATCTTATAAGCTTGAGAATGAATGTTTTCAACTCTTCTAACTGCTCAGAATCGAATCTCACTGCCACTTCCTGCAATTCTTCTCTCAACTCTTCAACTCTAAATTCAAAAATTTGGACTAGAATAGCCAGGACGTCCTCGTTTACAGGGGATGGTCCTGAAATTATTAGGTTACACAACAAATTGGCGGCCAATCTCCTTCCTCCATAATCATGAGAAAACTTAGGGTTCAATTCAGCCAAACCCACGAGAACTATCATGAATATATGCCTTGGCTGTTCACCAGAGGGTGCAATAATGTAAACCAAATCACATAAACATGCTATTATATAAGTCGGTGATACATGCCTGAGAACTTCCATTATTGCTCTTCGAATTTCACGGTAGTCAACCCTCCCCTTTGCGTGCTTTACCTGATATCTGAAATATTGCTTTAGAAAACAAACAAAACATAGAGTCCTTACCTGTGAAAAATCTGAAAAAGGGTGCAACATTATAGAATCCCCTCTGATCATTTTTCTCAGCTTCCAGTCTTTCATCTCAGTATAATAACAATATAAAATAAAATAAGAGAGCAACAATTGAATTTCAGTGTAGTGGAAAATGGACAACTAAACTTAGCTTTCTGTATACTTGTCACACCCGCTTGAGGGCTCGGACCCTGTGACTACGAGCCCGATCCTCTGGACACTAAATAAATAAATAAAAATATGATATAGAAAACAATGATTCTGCAATATCAGAAACGCTAAATAATCATGAACGAAATAAAGAATGTTGGAAGTGAAAATTTTGATAAAGTTAATAACTCATTTAAAAATCTTATTAAAATAGTACGAAGAACTTCAAATTATTAAAGTGCTTTTCAATTTCCTAGTTTTTATGACTAATGTGGCAGTGGATTAATTTAAAAATCTTATTGAAATAATAGAGTATGCAGAATTTGAAAAGGTTGTAGTATAATTAGCAAAAAGCATGTTGCTAAGTTCTTGTGAATCTAAATGATCTTAAGTTTAATGCTTTTTTTTTATCTCACCATCTTTTCTTATCTCACCATCTTTTCTTATCTCACTAGTAAATCTTATTAAATTAAAAAAAAAAAAAAAAAATTAAAGTCTAAAAAAATTATATAATTAAAAAAAAAAATTATATATATATATATATATATATATATATATATTAACTTTTATATATATCACTTTTCTTATGTACAAAATCAGCCCTTTTGTCTGAATCATTCCAATATGAACTATTAAATATTTTCCCTCTCCCAAATCAATCTTTTCTATATTATCTTTCTTATTATCTTCAATTATTAAATCAACCTTTTCCATATATCTTTCTTATTATCTTCCATTATTAAATCACAATTATTAAATTAATCTTTTCCATATATCTTTCTTATTATCTTCAATTATTAAATCACATTAGTTATTTTTCATATTTTCTTTTTTAATTTTAACTAATATTTATAAATCATTAAATAGTTTATGTAATTATTAAAAAAACATCTCTTCAATAATTTATAATTACCTATATTTATAAAATGTTATTTAAATAAAAAATATTAATATATTTAATTAAAATATTAAATATTTTTTAATTAAAAATAATTTATTTTCGGCACTCTTTATAGATACATATATATAATATCTTTTATTTTTAAATAAATTATAAATTAAATTTTATGTAATTAAATGTAGATACAAAATCTTTTATCTAAAATAGTATTTTCTCTCTTTTTTTTTCAATCTAGCCCACTCAAGCTAGCAGAATTTAATCTTGACCGAGGACCTCCTAATCAACAACATACTTTACAATAGGAACTCCACTAATGACCTCCTAATCAACAAGGTACTTCACAATAGGAACTAGGCTAATAGAGCTAACCCTCATAGCTTCTAAAATTAATGTTTTTTTTTTCTATGTAAAGACTAAGCTATTGTATTAAAAAGTAGAAAAATATTTACAAAGAGGACTTGGCCTCTGAGGATGCATGAGCCCACCCTCTGTCAGAAGAACAAAGCAGGTGCAAGTGGCCACCTGAATTACAAAAAGAGACTCCATCGAAATGAACATAAGCTGAGCAGGTGCAAGTGGCCACCTGACTTACAAAAAAGACCCCATCAAAAGAACAACAGTAAGCTGAATTGTCTAACCATTGATTCATAGCTTGTGGCTTGTGGCTTGCTGCTGGTAGCAGTGTTGCGGAGGAGAGTAAGGAGACCATCAGTTCCAGAGTTCTGGAGACACCACGAGCTCTGAAAGGTCCCCTACCCATTAACAAAACCTGGGCGCCGCGCATAGAGAAGAATCCCCACAAAAATCTCCAAAACATGACAATCGAACAAGAGAAGTAACAGGAATTAAGCCTTCGGAGTCTCACCTTGTGCGTTATTATCGGCTTCTGGCGGGAGAGGAAGCCAGTCAAGCATAGTACCATCTCCTATATCTTCCAGGCGAACTTCCAGTGGAGGGACCGGCTGCGGATGTGTGGCCAATCCACCAACAGGCGCAACAGGATTGATATCATCCGGAGGAGGGTCTGCTGCATTACCATCCTCCTCATTCATCTGGACATTCCGTGTTCGAACTTGCTCCCCGTGGTCTTCCTCCTGGCTAACATTTTCCTCCTCTTCCTCCGTGGCAATCACTGTTATCATGATTGAAACAAGCGATTGATTTCGCCTGCACCTAAAGGTGAAGCGGGAGGTATGAACCTGGCTATTCTCCGAGGGATCGGACTCCTCTGAGGGAGAAGAGGGTGGCGCAACAATGGCTAGCGGAGGAATTGCTCTAGCTCGAGCTTCCTGCCTTCTTCTTATCCCCCAGACTCCCCCTCTTCTCGGGACTCCTCTTTGACGCGGGGCCATGAGCAGGGGAGACCTCAAGCAATTAACACCGAGAGACTTAGTGCCAAGACGTGACACAGAACCAGTAATCCCTGAAAAGGGAAGCAAATCCGTGACCCTTTCACCCAGAAAATCTTTAAGAGAACCCGAGACAGAATTATGACACCTCACTTTCCCCTGCACCGCCAAAAGCGAAGAATTTCCCACCCTATAAACGACAGAGAGCGCATTCTGGACGGAGGTGAGACCTCTGCAGCTCCTCACAGAGCTAGAATAGGGCTCCTTCCTTCCATTATCACTTGAATTCAAAACAACACAACTCGCATTCCAAACCTGGAGCCAATGCTCCATTAAATAGACTCCCGCTTGGAACTGTCTGGAACAAGACAGAGCCTCTCCCTCGGATTCAGAGGACAGGGCGTTTAAATTCGCCATACTTGAAACCATCACCAAAATTCCTTTCAGTCTCCTCAGCATTTATGAACTTTAATGCATAGCCAGAACCGTCCTATCGTGACCTAAGCTGATGCCATCTGCCCTGTGTAACTGATTCACTCGCTCCTCAGGCTGACACCCGCATCCGGGTGTGAGTCTTCCCTTGGCTGCCTGTCTCTAGCTAATATTGCTTGGAAGGTAGAGAGTTGATCCTCCGAAACTGTATCATGTAGAGGGCCTGCTGAGAACTCTTTCCCATTATCCACCCCTAAATTAGCTAGGAAATCAGCTGGCTTGTTCCCTTCCCTTCTGATATGCTTGAAGGAAACAGCTCTATTCTCCTGCAACCAGTGTTGTATTCGTTCCAGTCTGGAGGCTAGTCTCCAGCTGCTGCTGACCTTGTGTATTTGTGAACCCTGTTGGAGTTTTAAGGCCATATTTATAAGAATTTGGGAATCCCCTTCCACAATTAGAGGTAGATAATTACCTTCCTGCGCTAGTGTGAGTCCTTTCCATAAACCTTCCAGTTCCGCCGCATTGTTGGTATTCCAGCCTATTGTGCCAAAGAAGGTAATGTGAGGTTTGCCCTGGTGATCTCTGATAACGCCTCCATAACCAGTTTGACCCGGATTTCCTTTCGATGCGCCATCGAAATTGAGTTGGAACACGTTTATGGGTGGTGGCATCCACTTTACATTGTGAGTTTGGTGCCTTGCTGGGTTAGTATTGACAGAAATCTGAGCTTGTATCTGTATCTGCCAGTTATTCCAGATGGCTAGCTCCTGTGGATGCTTTGGGAAGTCGTCTTGGGACCAGCCTTTTGTGGAAAGAGTTTCACTGATATTGCTATGAATTCCCTTCCATACCTGCTCCAGTGTCATTGATTGACCTTTGAATATCCTCCTGTTTCTTTCCTTCCAGATATTCCACATCAAGAATCCCGGTATTATTTGCCATAGGATATTTAAGATCTTGCATTGGTATGGCGTTTGAGGCCAGTTGCGTATTGTGCCTTTGATATCCCCCATTACTCGGCCTTCCTTTTGACATCGAAATGCTATTTTTTCCCATATCTTTCTGCTCATCTGGCACGTCTGCATGAGGTGGAGAGCGGATTCTTCTTCCTGATTGCAATTGAGGCATATAGAAGGTCCCAAGAAACCCCGTTTTCTGAGGTTGTCCCAAGTAAGGATTCGGTTGTATGAGAGAAGCCACAGAAAGGTGGATACCTTCGGCCAAATTGGAGGTTTCCATATTTTTCCCCAAATCTGATCTTTGTCTATTCTGTCTCTTATGATGATCCTGTAGGCTTCCTTTGTGGTGAAGGTGCCTCTCTCCTCATAACCCCATCTCAATGTGTCCATTCCTGTTTGCTTTAGTATCCTGCGATTTTTTAGCTCTGAGAAAAGAGAGAGTTGGTTTTGATTTGAGCTGCGTGGTAGGATGATGCTTGTTTCCTTCCAATCTCTCTGATCTTGGTTAGTCTGTGCTTTCCAGAAGTTGCTTATTTTCTCCTGCGGATTTATCTCCCATTCTGAAATGGTTGGAATACTATCTTTGAGATTCGGTAGCTGCTGCCATGAATCTTCCCAGAACCTGGCAGTAAGGCCATCTTTCACCTCCCAGAAGCTGTGTTTTTGGATGAGATCTCTATGTTGAATGGTCGAGTTCCATATGAGCGAGCCTTTGCTGATTTCCGACATTCTGATCCTTTCTTCTAGGGGTAAGTTCCTTGTATATTTTGCTGTCCATAGGATTGCCCAAGGGGTGTTGGAGCTTGAAAGCCACCTCCACCATATTTTTGCTCCCATGGTCTTGTTACTTTGTTCTGGGTCTCTGAGTCCTATTCCTCCTGCCAATCTAGGAAGACATGCCTTCTCCCATTTTATGAGAGCCCATTTTCGATTTGGTCCTGAGCTGCCCCATAAGAAATTCCGCTGCAGTTGTTTGATAGCTTTAAGAACCCATTTCGGAGCAGCCAAGATGGAGAATAAGTAGAGAGGCATGGATTGCAGAACAGCTTTGATTAGCACAATCCTGCTGGCCATATTAAGCGATCTATAAGTCCAAAGGAGCAGTCTGGCTTCTAATTTTTCGAGCAGGCTTGACCAAGAGGAATGCTTAAGGGCTGAAGCAATAAGAGGAGCTCCTAGGTAATTGGAGGGAAGGGAAGCCTTAGAGAAGCCAAGAATACGCGTTATGGCTCTTTGGGTGTAAGGAGGGGTATTAAAGAAAAAGACTTGGGATTTGGCATTATTGATGAGGGCTCCAGATGCTTTTGAAAAGGAGTCAAGGATGGATTTAAAAGAGCGAGCTTCTTGAACGGATGGGTGGCCGAATAGCATGTTATCATCAACAAATTGTTGATGAGAAACCGCTGGGAGATGGTGAACGGCTAGCCCTTTGAGCTTATGCGTAAGAATGGCAGCTTTTATACTTCGCCCCAGGCCTTCAGCGAGGATAACAAACAGAAAGGGCGATAATGGGTCTCCCTGCCTAATTCCCCGGGAAGGACGGAAGGTAGGAGAAGGAATCCCATTAATAAGGATGGAAAAGAAAGATGAGGAAATGAGACTGCTGATCCATCTGACCCATGGGGGGGCGAAGCCAAAAGCATGGAGAATTTTTTGCAAATATTCCCAACTGATACTGTCGAAAGCTTTGGATAAATCGATTTTGAGCAACATCCCTGGCTTCTTCGTTTGCTTGAGGGAATGCATTATTTCATGGGTTAAGATGATCCCATCCGTAATCTGTCTCCCTTCTACGTACCCAGATTGTTCGGGAGAAATGATAAGAGGCAGCAAGGGCTTCAGTCTCAGAGCAATGACCTTGGAGACAATTTTGTATATGATATTGCATAAGGCAATGGGCCGATACTTATCTGGAGAATTAGATTCAGATGATTTGGGAATTAAAGCTAGGAAAGTTGCATTCATGGCTGGATACATCCATCTGAGAGTCCTTGATTCTTCCACGACCTGCCATACTTCCCATTTAATTAGTTCCCAGAAGTGCTGAAAGAAGTTTGAAGTGAACCCGTCTGGGCCAGGCGCTTTCCCTGCTTTGAGTTGATTCACCGCTGTTTCCACCTCTTGAAGACTGATTGGTTTGAGTAGAAGAGTATTGTGGTCTTCTGTAATTAATCTGGGGATGTGCCTGATGATATTGTCAATAGCTTCTGATCTGTTGATGTTTGGTTCTTGATTCATTTTTTTGAAGTAATTGACGAACTCCTTTTCTATTCCTTCATGGTCTTCAACCTTGATTCCTTGTTCATTGTTAACATAGGAGATTTGGTTGATCATTCGTCTCTGAACTGTTGTTTTGTGAAAGAATTTTGTATTCTTTTCACCTTCCTTCAGCCACCTAATCCTTGACTTTTGCCTCCACAAAGTCTCTTCCTGCAGGTCTCTTTCCAGAATTTGCTTCTCTATGACTTGTTCCTGTTGGGTCAGATCCTCAGATCGTCCTGTAGAGATTATTCTTTGTTGAATAACCTTCATTTTTTGATTGAGGATTTCCTTTGATTTGAAGATATTACCAAATGTGAATTTGTTCCAGCGTTTTATTTCCTCTTTGAGATACTTCAGCTTCTTTTGAAACAGAGCCATTCTTGTCCCCTCCGTTGCATTGAAATTTGTCCAGGTTGTCCTTATAAATTCATGAAAATCCGGATGCGATAACCAGAAAGATTCAAACCTAAATGGCCGCCTTGTGCTTTTGCCTGGTCTGTTCCAGTGTAAGGCAATGGGCCAGTGGTCCGATCCTGAATAGGGTAGGATTGAGGCTGTAAATTCTCCCCCCAAATGCACTGCGTTATCAGAAATTAGGAAGCGATCCAGTCGCGAGGCTACTTGCGTCGGTTCCGCTCTCTTGTTGCTCCAGGTGTAGAGGTCGTTTTCAGTTGGAAGGTCTATCATCCAATTATCTTGGATGAAGTCTTTTAGTAATGTACCATCTCTGTTGATTCTGCATCGTCCTCCTCTCTTTTCCTCCATGGTTGCTATCATATTATAGTCTCCGCCTGAGATCCACAGCGGATGCGTCCGGTTTGCATTAAGCTGTGTTAATGCTTCCAAGATATCTGCCTTCTGCTGGATTTCTTGTGGAAAATATACATTTGTTATGTGCCCAGAAATATTTGTGCCAATTAGATGAAACGTGGCTTGGATGAAATTTCTGTTTGCATGTATATTATCCAACTGTATCAGTCTTGCATCCCAGAGTATTGCCAGACCACCTGAGGCTCCCTGAGCTTCTACCGCTATGACCTGCCCTGCCGGCCAAGCCTTTGCTGCTACTTTTTCTAAAACTACCTGATTACATTTGGTCTCTTGCAAGAAAAGAATTGCTGGTTTTTCTTCCATTATCATATTTTTTACGAGTCTACCTTTCTTCTGGCCATTGAGCCCTCTAATGTTCCATGATATCAATTTCATTGGGAAGGTTTGGGTTTGGTGTTAAAATACCTGGTTAGCTTGGCATATCTGCCTGATTCCACCAGGACTTCGCCGACCTTGATGGTTCTCTCCAAAGTAGACTTCCTTCCTCGCTTTTTGCTGTCTTTTGTAATAAACTTCCCATCCCATTGACTGCCTGTTTGAACTCCTAGCGAATATTTCTTCTGGGCTTTGTTGAGTACTTCCACCAGGTTGTCCACTTGAGTTTCAGGAATCTTGTCGAAGTTCCCTGTTCTACAAGCTTGTTCCAGACCAAGAATGTCCAGTTCCCCAATATCAAAAGTTTTTGTATCTTCATCCATTTTCTGGGCCTCTTGATAGCTGTCTTCTTCTTCTCTTGCTTTTGCTGAGCCTGAATCCGTAATGTCTATTTCCATATCTGGTTGGCTCCAGGCTTTCGAATTGGTGCTGTGAGTGTTTCCTTCTTGTGCCTCATTTTTTCCTTTGGATGGCGATTTGGGCTCCTCAGTCTTTTCCTGATTTGAGTTGCGCTTGGAGATGAGGGGATCTTGATCATGTTGCGCTTCATCTGCTAGAACGGCAAAGCTGTTGCTCGTGGAAGGCTTTGAGGGGTCCATCTGGGCCTGCTTATTCTGGATTGTCTGTTTTTTGTTTCCTCTTCTTCGATTTATTACTTTGGTGAACCCATCTGTCGTTTGTTTGTCCTGGTCTTGTTCCATGGGTTTGCTGTTTAGCGGGCAGTCTCTGTAAAGGTGCCCTAAGGCATGGCATTTTCTACACCTAAAAGGCACATGTTCATAATCTATTAACTGGATCCAATCTACATCTTCATGAGAGAGGCTTACCGTGTCAGGCAGAGGTTTCTTTAGGTCCATGTAGACGCAGATCCGAGCATAAGAGGTGTACTTCTTCGTCTTAGTTTCTTCTGCTACCTTGACAAAGTCCCCCAGAACCTTACCAATCTCCTGGAGCGATTCTTCCTCCCAATATTCCCATGGCAATGAGTATAACCTGATCCATACTGGTGCCCAGCTCAGATCTTCCTTATCCGGGTTGAATCTTTCTATCCACGCTCTGAGAAAGAGACCCGCAGAGTTAAAGAAATAAGGCCCGCTCTCAAAGACTCTGTTTCTATCCTCCAAACAGTTGAAGACTGCTGTAAAAAAACCTTTTGGTCCCAGATGCAGGGATATATGTCCTTTCGGGTGCCATTTGATATTGATCCATGTCCTCAAGGCTTTCTCATTCGGCCAGATACCTATAAATTTACCTATGAGGGCATGATCCCTCATATATTGTATTCTTGCATTGATTCTATGACTGGGGAACTCCACTCTTGGCCTGTGCGTAGCAACCGGCTTGCATGTGGATGATCTCACTCTCTGGTCTTCTGGCTGAACTTGTTCATTCTGCATGTCCTGAATGTCTTCAGTATTCTCTTCGTTCGTATTCTGGTCCTTCACTGAACCGTCCTTATTCTCTGGTTGATTTTCGTTGGTAGAGGGAGGAGCCCCTCCTGCCCCCTGGCGGGGGTTCATGATTCGCTACTGCCAACGCTTTTCTCCTGTAGTCTGCAGCTCTGCCACGAAAGGATAGGGTTACTGCCCCTGTAGACTGCCTGTCGTCGCAGGTCTGCTTCGAACCCTAGCCTCTGTACGCCACCGCTGCCATCATCCGAAAACATTCAAATTCTTAACTGTTAATCTACCACTTCTAAAATTAATGTTATAAATTCCTTAGATATTATTTAATGTGTGAATTTAAGTCATATTATTTTAATCTTTTATGTTTTGCTATATTTTGGGCCAATTTTGCTAGAAATATGGTAGGCATTTGTTGAAATCACATGTTTGAGTTATGAGATGTGTATAATCCAAATACTACAAGAATTACTAAGGTACAAAACCCATTTTTGAAATGCAAAACATATTTTAAACAATAAAAACCCACGATCTTGGAAAAAAATGTATAGTGAAATTTTACAAAGATAAAAATGATTAAAGCAATTATTATATATTTAATATGTTTATTTATTATTATTTAGAAGTGAATTAAAAAAAATCTACAGATCTTGGATAGAGAGTGATATACTATAGAAACTCCTTTATGTGAAGTAATTGGTTCAATTCCCCGCCTCTATTGGGGGTGATATATTGGACACAATGAAGATGTAGTCTTCCCAAGTTTACAAATAAAAAATTAATAATTTTTGAAAATTTAAAATAAAATAAAAAATACATTTTAACTTATTTTAAATTTAATATATATATTATTTAAATTTTAATAAATTTATAAATTACAATAAAAATTATGAATGTTATTTTATATATGGTTATAAGTTTGATCGAGTTGGAATATTTAAATAATTTAAATTTAATTAATTTATTAACTTATTAATAATGATTTTATGAGAAAAAATGGTACTGAGTTATGATAAGTTTTCCCACCTTATGAAGAAAATATGTGCTTTGTCAAACTTACATTACTTCCCAAGTTTACAAATAAAAAATTAATATTTTTTGAAAATTTAAAATAAAATAAAAAAATACATTTTAACTTATTTTAAATTTAATATATATATTATTTAAATTTTAATAAATTTATAAATTACAATAAAAATTATGAATGTTATTTTATATATGGTTATAAGTTTGATCGAGTTGGAATATTTAAATAATTTAAATTTAATTAATTTATTAACTTATTAATAATGATTTTATGAGGAAAAATGGTTGTCCACACTGTTGGTTTGACAACTGAGTTATGATAGGTTTTCCCACCTTGTGAAGAAAATATGTACTTCGTACAATATTAAACTTGTACACATGGATGTGAGAACGATTCACATATTAAACTTGTACACATGGATGTGAGAACAATTCCCATATTAAACTTGTACACATGGATGTGAGAACAATTCCCAGATATGTGTGTGAGTAGTGTAAAAAACTTTAAAAAATGAAAATAGAAAGATTTTAATAGCAAAGAAAGTAAAAAGTAAATAAAACTTAACAATATATAACTTTAAGTTTTTATTTATTTCTTTCTATTCTATACTTCATTACTTCAATATTAAAAAGTCACAATCTTACTATTATGGATTCTCATAACAACAAAAATGTCATCTTCTCTATTAGTTGATTAAGTGTTTGTCCATATTCTTTAATATATATATACTTGCCAAAATGTTTGTCCATATTCTTTAATATTTATATCTATTATTTATATATTTTTTAATTTCATTAATACCTATTAATTAATTTGGAAATTTATATTAATTTAATTATTGTTCATAATAACTTGGTGGATTTTTAGCCCCAAGAGTTAGCTCAATCGGTCAAATCAAGTGCCTCGCCAATGGGAGGTCACAAGTGCCTCGCCAATGGGAGGTCACAGGGTCGAATCCCGAAAGCTCTTGGGGTTAGGTGGCCGAGGGGTGTTGATGCCTTCGGGTGCGTCCACTCAGTGTTGAACAACCCTGGATGTAGTGGCTACCCATTGACCCGGGTATCCGTGAACCAGAAAGTGAAAAAAAAAACTTGATGGATTTTTCAAAATGTCTATAATTATCTATTAAGAAATAGAAAAATTATATATTAAAAAAAGAATTATATATTTATTAGGTATGAACATATATTTATCTAATTAAAATATTTTTATTAAAAAAAATAATACTATTGAAATTATTTTTAAAATCAAAATTTTAATTTTTTAGTAATTTAATTTAATTTAATTTGAAAGATATATATTATCAACTTTTTTATTTTTTTTGGTGAGTTTTTATAATACTATAGATTTAATTTTTGGTTCGAGAAAGTATGACACCCCTGTTTCTAAGCCATATCAAAATCACTAGCGATCATTGGGTGAACTCTCAACGTTTATTTTTTAATAATAAAAATTTATATAAATAATTAATAAAAATGAAGGGTTATAAAATAATTATAATATATTAATTATATATTTTATTAAAAATAATATAATAAAATATTGAAAATCCTAAATTAACCAACTATTTAATAGTAATTTTATTAATATTTTAAGTAAATAAATATATTTAATTTTAAATTAAAATGAATGGTAAATAAATATATTTAATTTTAAATTAAAATGAATGACATAAGTCACTTTTCCCGATTCCAAAATGAGGGTTTAGCATAGGACAATCTAAATTTGTCTACTTAAAAAAACATGTATGAGAATTTAAAAATGAAAATATGAGAATTTAAAAATGAAAATTCTTAAAAAATAATTTGAAAATTTTTTAATTAGAAAGACTCAAAGATAATATACTACAAAATTTATTATTTACATATAACAAATATAAGTGGATTGTTATATAAGTGGTCACTCTTTTCACAAATCATGCAAGTTTAATAGGAAAATAGGAAAATCCATAATCAAGAGGCTTCGGGTGATCGTAACACAACTTTATTAATTATTTTCAATTACAACCCTGACACTGTAGCATATCAATATATAAATTATTTGTAATTACAACCTGACTTTGACTTCAAATCATGTAGGAAAAAGCAACTTGAAGCTGTTATAGTATGAGAAGAGTGAGTTAGGTCGTAAACATGTAAGAAACAAAGCAACATGAACAGACGAACAGAGATGGTGACAATAATCAATCGAGTGAAAAAAATTCAATACGTTTTTTACTTTAATTGGATATCGACAAACGACGAAAGCGCTCAGTGAACCCTCCCCTTAAAAAAGTCCAAGGTAAGATACAAATAGGCAGATATGGAGACAATAATCAAGAGTGAAAAAAAAATCAATATTAAAAAAAAGCCCAAGGTAAGATACAAATAGACAGATATGGGGACAACACTCAAGAGTGAAAAAATTCAATATTAAAAAAGTCCAAATGTAGGCAGATATGGAGACAATAATCAAGAGTGGAAAAATTCAATGTGTTTTACTTTAATTGGATATCAACAGACAACGAAAGTGTCGAATGAACCCTCCCCTTAGAAACACAATTTCGGTGTGAGGATTAAAACCGTAACATATCACTCAACAAAAACAAAAAGATCATCTATCATGACCAATGGTTCTAATACCCAACAATGTTTATTATTCACATCTCATGAATCAATATTCATCGTGTATTCAATAAAGCTCACAGTGACCCATGAAATGCCCTCTATTATTTCACCGTCAAATACCAAGCCTCAATATTTACTGGTTAATGGAAATATAGAACTTTAATTTAAAAAAACAAAATTCAAGCATCGTGGAAGAAACCATGAAGAAAAACCCCATTCTACTCTAGGTTCTTCAAAAGATATGAAAGCCACGACCAATGAGAATTAATAGTGAAGCTGGACAGCCTCAAAAGCATATGCTGGAAGAATCAAATCAAGCCCATGGAAAAGGCGGGAAAGACGAACAAGCCTGCTCTCGATCACGCTCAATTAAGTTCATTTATACAAATTTCATAATACCGATTATCAACATCTCGGGCAAAGTGGAAACCCACAAAACACATGAGAATTGAAAGAGCCATAACACCAGCACAAGGCATAGACCACCAACAGCGAAAGAATACCATTAACATGGCATGAATATTCACTTTTAATAACCATGACTGTAGACACAAACACTGTTTAGCATCTAAAATCAGAGAATTGGCAGGGGGATCATCAATGTGTTATCAATGGTTTTTTCTTCATGGTCATCATGGATTTAAAGGACAAAAAAATAAAACCATAATAACCTACAATACTCTGAAGATAATTTTAGTAAATTTGAAGAAAATTTAAACATTTTTGGATGTAACAATTTTAAAAAAAATTCCTTTTTTAGAATTTTTTTTTGTATATACATGACTATTGATAGATACATTACATTTGTCCAACTTGAATGGGTCAGATTTTTTTTATATGCATAATCATTGATAAAGACATTTCCATCTGTCCAACTTAAATAGGTCATAGAAATTGCCTGAAAGTTCACATCATTCATTTGATTACTTTTTTCTACCAAATAAAGAATTTATAAAACTAGAACTATCAATTTAGTCTTTATTAATACAATCTCATAAATGCAATCTCAAAACCCTACCATACATCTGATCACATTCTTTTCACAAATATTTAACGAATAAGAAACTTAACACAACATGAAAAAACGAAGTTCCCATTTTTTGTTAGAAACTTTAATAAAATACATTGATAAAACATAATTGCCATTTTGCCTGCAAAAAGTATATATTTCAACATAAAATATCATTACCTACTTAAAATTAATACAAACACCAATAAAAATTGAAAACCCAACCGTCAACAACCTTAAATTGGTTCCAAATATCAAAAGCCTGACAAATAAAGGAATATTATTACAATATCAGTTCCTAATATCCATTTGGTCAGTTTTCACATCCTAAAAAGAATGTTTTAGAATGGGAAAAGAACCCAGACTCATCCGGAAGGAAATATATTTAATTTAAAATTTGCAATAATTTTCTATAAAAATATATAAAATACCAAGGAACTTTTGATAATTATAAACTGTCAAACATTTATAATACACTTTGACTGAATATTTGCCAGTATCTCTAAAATATATGGGTCCACAAGTTTAACGATCCTAACATCCAATAATCTTAAATTTCCAAGCAAGCGCTGGTAATAGGTTACAATAATCGCCCACAACCAACGTTTCAATATGTAGCATGGAAACCAAAACCTCTGTTGGAAATTTTATTCTGAAAATGTATACTCCGTTTCAATAAGTAGCACGGAAAGCGAAACCTCTGTTAGAAATTTTATTCTGAAAATTTCTACTCTTAATACTAAGTCCCAAAGCATGGGAGATTCTAAACAAAAAAACATAAGCATTCTACTTTGTGTCCTTTCTTATTTCAAGCACATGAAAGTTACTAATGGAAATCAAGCATGATAGGAAATTTTACAAATTCGAAACCAAAACATCTGTAGATTCTTTTCTAAAATTTTCCAGTACCAAACTCAAAGCGTGGGAGATTCTAAACAAAGAATGGCATTCTGCTGTCCTTTTTCATTTCAAGCAATATGAAAATTGCTAACGGAAATCAAGAACGCATTTGAAATTTTAAAGCAAACACTTGACATCAGCGCACACCGCTAAATTGTCAAGTCTAACAATCAAGATAATGAATGGCTCTAAGTAAATACTCCTGAAATGCCATGTCTACACACTCTAAACACATAAATAACTAGCTCAGCTAGCTTTTCAAATCATTTCGTTAATGTAGTTACAGGTAACATAATCTTAGCAGCAGCGCTTTGGGACAATTGTTAGAAACGATTTAAACAAAAATGAAGGCAGTGAAGATCCACTGTTAATCATGGCGCCCAGTGCCAAACTAAGAATAGCTAAATTACATTCAAAAAAATGTCATGGTCATAACATATTTGACAAATCTTTTGTATCCTAATAATAGGAAACATACAAAAAGCCTTTTTTAAATGGATGGATGTATACAAACAAAAACATTTCACAGAATATACTAGTAATCACAGACCTCCATCGCATAAAAAAATTATGAGATGGCCCTTCTCATAACAGCAAATTTTAAAGGATCTCTTTCAGGCAAAAAAAAATCCGCAATGTTTCAACACTAAAGACCACTTCAGCTTATGAATCAATCATGACTTGAAGCTGGAGACGCACTCCGATCAGACTTTCCCTGGAACACCATAATCAAGAGGTGTCAATTATAACATGAACGATATCATCTGCCAAAAAGTATCTTTCCCAACCAAGTTACATGATGAATTTGGCTGTACTGGATGAAGAAAAAATGTGATAGAGGTCAAATACCACAGGTGAACGAGATTGTGAAGGGCTCCGGCTCCGGCTCCGGCTAGAGTTCCGGCTACGCATCTTAGTAATTAAAGACAAACAAAAGCCATATATTAAGTATATTAAGGACCTTTGAATTAATCAACACAAACTTGCAACCAAAATATTGTATTCAACAAACATTTCAATTTGGAACTTCAACTTACTGAGTGTGGTGTCCTCGAGCTTGACCTTGACCGCGACTTGGATCTGCAGCATACAAACAGAAATGAGATTATGAGATAATCACACCACAGAAGTAAATGGTTGGATTAGGCACACAATTGGCTAATACAATTATCTGTTTAAGCACAAGAAACAGATGGAAAACAAAAACCATTCTATCAATACATTACAAGCAGATAAGGTAATAACCTAGAGAGCGAACGTGGTTGTGAACGAGAGCGTGACCGTGATGACAAAGACCTTGACCGTGATCGAGAGGCTGACTTACTCCTAGATTTGCTGCAAGTGAAAAAGAGGAGCTTCTTTGACCGATGAGGGTGTTTAAGAAACTTCAATTGCTTAAAACTAATTTAGTCTAATGAAAGTTTAATAGTCAAAGCCAAACCTCCTGCTCCGACTAACACTTCTGCTTCGGCTGTTAACGGGACTTCGGCTTCGGCTCCGGCTCCGAGACCGGCTTCGGCTCCGAGACCGGCTTCGGCTGCGACTTCGGCTCCGAGACCGGCTTTTAGACTCGTAACTCTTTACCTGGATCCATATAAAGACACAAATGGTGCCACAAACTGTTTAGATGAATAGCATGAAAATTGCAGACATGGCTATAGTCAGTCTCCTATATATTTCACATGTGCAAATACTAAATATTGTGCCTTGAGGAAGAAAATGCATTCATGAATCGAAGGTTCTTAACTTAATTTTTTAAAAATGTGTATACCCGTATATAAGATCTAGCAAATGGATTCTTAAATTCAGTGTCATCAAGTTTCTTGATCTGCACAACATATAATGGTATTTGAGTTAAACAAAAATCACTGCAGAGAAATATACCAGGTAGAGACCTGAAATATATTCAAATCTCTATAACAAGTTGGTGAATAAAACAAAGCAAACTTACAGCATATTTCATATCGTCATAGTTAGTGTATTCGACAATTCCAGTGGCACCTAATCAAATCAACAGATATCCACCAGTGAGCTTAAAATAATACAGCAAGCCCATGACAAAAATCTTTGAATTTCATAGTATTTTATGCTAGCAACTGTCCCATTCTGGACCAACAATTCCAATAATCTATAAAGGTAAAATGATGTCAAATTGATGAAACACCCATTAAAATGTGTTTGTTGGAACCTATTGTAAGGCATCATAAAACATCATATTGTCACTAATTTCTAATATTTATTAGAAAACCTCGTCAACTTCACTGGTTATTGTCTTTTGTCTCTTATAGTGCCAAATCAAATCCAACTACCAACATGGATCGAGGTCAATGCTCTATGCTCCTATGACACTCGTAAGTAAATAATTGTATAAGAATTTATAAAGAAAACAAAAGGTGTTATATGAATGAAGGCAAAACAAGACATCACCAACTAATAAACGGACTTCACCAACAAGTGCAACAACTTCTAAGTTCGTAGTTAATAATAAACCGATACCTTTATTAGACATCAACCATTAAAATTGACTTATCTCTTCAATGTGAAGTTCAAAATTTCATCAAGGAACACATGATATCAGATTCGAAGGAAATTATCAAAGAAAATCACTATGAGACTGCCAACAACTACGTTAGTCCTCTGCAATCGATTGTAAGATGTTTTATTTCAGAAAAATATGCTACAGTGAGAATCAGAAAAAGTAAAATACATGGTCATTACCCTTTCCCTCGCGGAACACTTGAGCAAAACCAACATCTCCAGCTTTACGCATATGATCCTGAAGAAAAAAAGAAACTGGTAAAACTACTAAAGTAAAAGTTTCTGCAGATTTGACACATTATAAAAATTAAACTTCATATATCACCTTCAGGTCTTGCCATGATGCTGATGAAGGGAGCCCACGAACAATAACTGCAATATACATTTAAAATCGGCCAAATACCAGCATCATCAAAAAAAAAAACAGGTGTAAGATTAATCACAATGCAAACCACATTAAAAGTCGACTGTAAACGAGATCCTCCTTAACAAAGCAATTGTGTAACTTATTCACACAAAAACATAAAAACCAATGCTATTATATACTAGTAAATGTAGCACATCAGCAAACACATTATATCTAGATTTTTACCTAAAGACACTAAAACTTTCTCAGTTATATTAGAATCCAAACATTATAGTAGACCTCAAACCATACCACGATATTCAGAACGCTTAGAGACTGCACCACGTCCACCACCACCAGCACTGCTGTAACTGCTATGGCGATCACTGAATGAAGACTGCCCTCGACCTCCATGGGCTAGCTCAACCTGTACATATCAAAGTACACATAACAATAAGGAAAAAAGAGTGGCTGTTTCTTAACTCTTTAAAGAACTTAGAAACAAGTGGTGGTTTCATATCACTGCTCCCTTTTTTTCTTCTCACCCTCAGACGATGCCCATCAAAATTATATCCATCACGACCACGAATTGCATCTTCTGCATCTCGGGCATCCTCAAACTACAAGACACATCCCAAAACAAAATCAAAACCAATTCTTATGAACAGCATGCTCTTTCAAAGAACTATCAACCAGTTATTTCAGAGTTCAGTCAGACCAGTTTCTTTTCCTAATAAAACGAAATGCTAAAATTGAGTGAATAGCATACCTCGATGAAACAATAACCAGGAGGCCGAGGAGGAATTTTCAGATCAATGTCAACAATAGGTCCATACTGCTCAAAAAACCAAACACGATCACAAAAAAGGTATCAAAATTTAGAGAAAAAAGCATGACAAAGTTGCAGTCTTATCTGGCGTCCAAAACATCAATACTAATAGGCATAACACTAACCAAAAAGCAGCCAAAAGTTAAGATACAGCTAGACTACAATTGCTTTGAAAAAGGCATTCCAATTCAACTCTACATCTGAAAATATGAGAATATTTAGTAGAAACATCTCCAAGGAAAGGATTTTAAGACAACATAGCACCTAGAGATAAGAAGCAATCATATTATTAGAGAAATGTACATAGAAATTCAAAGTATTTGACAACACAGATTTCAGAGAACTCACTAATAGATGCAAATAAAAGCTCACAACGCTTTCTGATAACTGACCTAATAGAGGCATATAAAAGCCAACTAATCCTCTCTGCCATTTGATAATCAAGAAATTAACAACTGGCAGAATTTATTATCCTTCTAAATTCCAGAGCATCTACTGGCCCAATTTATGTTTAATGATCATCAAATATCAAAACTCTGATCCTCGTCAAGTCTTGGATGAATCAGGGAGGGTGGCTTTTACAGATTGTTAGAAGATCCAATGAAATGACAATCTATGTGAGCTTTGGCAGAGAAGATTCAGTCACCTAAATTTTGGTTCCTTACCTCTTCTGATGGACATCGTGATTGGATTCCCAGACTTCAGATCTCTGTGGACCCATGTAATCAACTTAGACGATGGGTAATCTTTATTATTCATTATTCTTCCAGAAATCCCTAGATATATTTTATGAAGACCAAGCATGAGGACTTTAATAGGTTCCAAGGGTTCAAAAAAAATTCAGAACCAAACAGGTACAAAATCATACCAATGTCCTCACAGTATACAAAGTGTACACGCATCTATCATGGTTGAAGATTGCAGATATGTAATTTGCCTCTACATTCATCATGTTAAAGAGGCTGAGGGAGGAGGTCAAGACTGCTCTTGGGACCATGGTTATTTCAGAGTTTTGGTCTTTTTGGAGAAAGACAAATCAAGAAACCTCAAAAAATGTTAAGGATACAGTGTTAGATGATGCTTGGTGGGAGAGGGTAAATCTTACTATTAAGATCATGGACTTTATCGTTGCTTTGTTGCAATTTGCAAACACAGAACACCCATCCCAGGGGAGGTTTATCAAGAGTGGGATTCCATAATTGAATTCGTGAGGACCATTGTTTTTCAAAAAGAGTGCCCTAAGTATAAGACATAAATGAAGGCCTTTTTCACCATCATACAAGATAACGGGTGGGATAAGAATTGCACACATTTGCATTGCTTGGCTTACTCATTGATTCCAAACTTCAAAGTAATACAGCGATGACTGGCTCAATGGTGGCCCTTCATGCAAATTCCCTCCTCACATGGATGTTGAGATTTCACAGGGGAGGAAGGATGCATTTGGACAGATATATCAAGATAGAGCATCCCTCGATGCAGTGGAGGATGCCTTGCAGAGTTATCCGCTAGCACTAGGAAATTTGCAGGCTATGATGTGATTAGAGATAGGGGAGCCAAGAAGCCCTATGCTTGGTGGGCAACTCATGGGGCAACATGCCCTCTTCTATAGCAATTAGCCATCAGGCTCCTCTCTTAGGTTACTTCATCCTCTTATTGCGAGAGGAATTGGAGCACATAACGGGAATCTGTATATTTTGAAGAAGAACAGGTTTGAGCAGTCAAGGGTAGAGACAATGGTGTATGTGCACACCAAACTTAGTCTTATTTACAGGTTAAGGAACGAATGATTGAAGGGAAAGACAAAGATGTGGGATGTGTTTCCTAATGATATTGGTTTGGACAACAGCGTTGAGTTGGCATTGACCAATTTGGATCATAATGAACCAATGCTAGAGCCTGTCAGATTTGATGATGGTAATCCTCGTGAGGGGTCATCCTCCACACCACTAGATGCAGAGTTTAGATTGGATGCAGAGGAGGATGGAGGAGAAAGCAGTGGTGGTAGTGATGTTGATGAGCTATAGCCTATGAGATTCATCCATCCTAATCTACGGTTCTAGTATCTACCCTAATTTGTATTTGCCATTGGCATTCCCACCTATAGTAGTAGTGACTCAGTGAATCAAGACTCAATATATATGTACTACAGTTTGATTTTGATGACTTAATGAGAAAATTATAGTTTATGGTTTTAATTTCTTGTGTTTGTCAATTTACCACCATTGATGTAGTAGTAAGTATTACTTGTATCATTGATTATTGTATATATAATGTATGATTGAATTTGTATCATCAACATGTAAGTGTTCTAGTTTCTAAATTGAATCTTTCTATATTTCATTTTTGTGTGTAATTTACTAATTGTTATATTTTAATTTTGTATTGCATGTGCATGCAATATAACATGTCCTCTGTGTCATGTTACAGGGATCATCATGTCACATGTCAGATACTCATATTTTTGTGTCCTCTGTGTACCATGTCATTGTGTTACGTGACTACCTCTAAACCAATTGATATGTGCCAAATACTCAAATGACAACAATACACCAAACAAAATGATAACCAGAGCGAGAGACAAGTATATTTGCTGATTTGTACACATTTTACACTCAATCCTATCAATATTTATAATGATTTCCAAAATTGAGAGTGTTCAAGCTAGTTGACTATTCACCTTAGCCACTTCTCATTGAAAAAATAGAAAACCTACCTATTAATAAATACAATCCATAAAATATATTGTGTGACAAGGAGGCATATCAATCGATCTTAACCTTAGATCTATTAAATGCCAAGAAGAATCAAATCCCACATGACATCTCCACCATAATGGGCTGTAAAAGCACCTTTCGGCACAATAAGCTGCCTAATCTTTTCTCATGAAAATTATACCAAATTGTAAAATGCTGCCTTCAACAACCTCTTCCTAAAACACATCCTCTTGAATTCACGGGATTCACTTTTCTCTTTTTCAGGTTAAGATAGAGCTGATCATGTACATTAAAAAAATTGGTGATTCCTAATATAAAGAAAACATCAGAAATTGAAAGCATAAATCATGTATTGAGGACCTAGAAAAGGCTAGAACCAAATCCACAGCAATAACAACCTAGTAAAGGCCAGAACCAAATCAACACCAAAAAGGACCTACAGAAAAGGCTAGAGCCAACTCCACACGAATAAGGACCTAGATATTTGGAAAAGCTATGCCTGCTACACTGTATATGAGAGAGCTACTTTACGTACAACTAGCGCAAAACTCTGGCAAAAACTGTCACAATAGACATAGCTGGGACTTCGAAGAGAGAAAAATTAGAATAAACATTACTTACAGCTGTTTGTACTATGTAACAGGAAAGCAGCATATTATAAGCCTGTACTTAAATAGTACTCTGCAACTTAACTACAAACCAAGTGTATCACAAACATTATTAACCTGCAGTTGACAGAGCTTATATGCCTATATCTTCACTCTATCCAAAAATGATAACAGATAAAGTTAGAAGCATCCTTTTCAATATTCTCAAAACCAAAACCCCAAAAAAACATACATAAATACAGCAAGCTCTTAGTGTAGAACCAAGGTAAATTGAATGGATATTTTATATTTATTATCATGCTTTTCAACATCCTCAAAACCAGATCCAAAAACACTCCCAAATGGTAACAGCCAGATTTTGTAGTCTAGAACTTACAAAATAAGCCCTAGAAATTGCATTATTAAATCCTTGCAAACATGAATAGGCCATATCCCAAAAACTGTGCATGAAAAGTTCGAAAACAAACAAAACAAAAAAAAGAGAATGCACCACAGATCATTTAAACAGGGAAAAAGAGACAAACCTTATTGAACAAATCTTCGACTTCATATTCCCGAATATCGCCAGGCAGGTTGCCAACATATATTGTTCGACTGGCTCTGCTGCTCATTGTCACTAAGCCAAATAACCTTCAGTAGCCCTTGCCTACAGTGTAAAAACAACCAATTAAATATTTGAACATGACCATTTTGAAAATTACTTCAAATTACCCCATTAATGCCTATCTCTTAAAGGTATGATAAAATTTAAACTAGACCCCCATATAACAGCACCCTAGTGTCCTTATTCACTAGCAGAGAGCTGGGCCAAAGCCGGATGCTACGAGGCAAACCAAGAGAGCAATCTTTGGTGAAAGCGATGCCCAACAAGCTCCATCGCTCCCTCCTTTGCTCCAAGGGGCTCCTCAGCTATGATACATCCAGAAGCAATGTACTTAACCATTTTGACCCACTCCCCTGCTTCTTGCTCATGTAATAAAGCTCCCTCCCAAAGCTTGTTCAAGAGGCTCCTTTAAAATTACCCAAATTTCCACCCTGCTTTCTCCCTCCCTCCCTCTCACCCTCTCTACCTTAAAAGTTGCAAAGCTCCTGACTTGTCCAAGCGCCTCGCATCTATCATACACAAAGGTGTCGTGTTACAGAAAGGAACAAAATTTGGTACCAGTACAAACTTTTTACCTTAACTAACTCTCTTCACACAACCACGTCGATCATAGAAGGGCCTGAAAATATGCAGTGCAGAAGATTAAACACTCTTGCCCTCCTATAAATGAGTCTTTACAGTTACCACTCTGGAAAAAGGTATACAATGTAACAAATGAAAATATTCAAACCGTGCGAACATGTAGCCCACATAAGCTGCAATAAAATATGCTAATTGAACAGCCAAAACCAAAAAAAAACTAATTCAAATAAATACTTTTAAAAATAGTAATTAAAGACCTCAATTAATTTCTGCAGACTCATCGCATGCTAATGCTAATTTAAAATTTAAAAGGGGTTTGTTATCAAAAATGCATGAGCAAGAGTTCACAGGTTCTGTCATAAATTATAATTAACTGCAACAGTGGACGCAACTAAATAGTGTAAATTATACTGGCTAGGATTCTTCATAATTATGAACCAAACTGTTGCCTTCTATCAAAATCCATTTTAACTCCAAGCTTGCGTTCCTGTAAACCTTTTCTTTTGATCAAACTATTTCACAGCAACATATCTTAGCAATCTTCCATGAAACCTAAAAGTGATTTATGAGGCCCATTCAAATGTCTGCAAACTAGAGAAATCCCAGAAAGGGAACTTCATCGTTTCAAGAGAACACTATTCCAGCAGTGTAATATTACTTTTCTCTATCCTCTTCTTTCATCTGGCTTGTATATAATCCTCACTCCATTTCCTAAAATTCTTAAAATCCATTTTGACTCCCAAGCTTCAGTTCTTGTAAGCAGTTTCTTTAGGTCAAACTATTTCAATGTAACATCTCCCAACAAACTTCCATGAAATCTAAAGTAGCTTATAAGCTCCATGAAAATGTCCGCAAATATAAAACACACTTCATCACATCAAGAAAATGGCATTGTAAGAAATAACAAAACATTCATTATTCCCACATAGGCATCCACTTCAGCATCACAATGCATAGGAGTAGCAAATAATACAGGTGACCGAATGAGAGTCCCTGGGTTCCTTCATTTTCTTGACTACATATACATTTCCGTAACAAGGTCACAAAACGTTGATTATCCAATTAATTGCCGCAGAGAAATGCCTTTCAGCCATTAACACCCCCTACATGATTTCCAGTATCCAAGTTTGATGATAAAAAGGATATATAAAAAGCACCACCTTATCTAAAGTTAACCACCTTTCATCCATTAACACCCCATACATGATTTCCAGTATCCAAATTTCATGATAAAACAGATACATAAAAAGCACCACCTTATCTAAACCATCATACCATTCTGGAACACTGAAAAGATGCATCCGGATTACGCATTATCAACTTCTCACCTGCTATAGCTAATATATATCCATTGCACATACGCAGTACATAAAAGTTGAGTTTCAGTTGTATTAATGGAATTGTTGTCATATGCATATGCATAGTGCAGAGGAAACAACATGCAAACATGAATCCAACAATCGATTTGGCGATATCACAATTCTAATACAACGAGCTTGAAAATGGAGAGAGTAAGGCATCTTGCCAATGCATTTTCACTCCATAAGAGTCCTAAAGATAAGGGATTTGCGTGTTTCTGTAAAGTAGATAGAGAATATAGTCATATGTATAATTCTGGTCATATATAATGTATATCAACATAGATTCATCTTAACTCTGGATCTACCCAGCATAAAGAGGATCAAATTTCTCAAGATGTGAACCTCTTTATGAGTACAAAACTTGAGGAAAGGTTTGCACCTTGAGAGATTTGATTCATCTCGACGCTTGGTAGATCCGGAGTTATGATGAATCTATGTTGGTTCTTAATAATACTAATTTTTAATGTAATATGCATAACCTTGATTTTGTGTGTCTGTTGATGGAATATTTGTACCGGGCAGATCCATCCAAAGGGATCACTTCCTATTGACTCAACCACAGAGCCTAACCCCAAAGGTGTGGAGAGAATTGAGATAGTATCATATTTTACTGTTATTATTTTTTGATCTAACACCTCATCTGACGCGCCACTACAACATCTTCCGCATACTGGGCTGTGTAGCGTTTCTCGGCACAAATATAGACAAGATGGATCATGCAAACATAAATCAAATGACCTATTTGTCAATATAATTATTATTATTATACAATGAGCTTGGAAACGAAAAGGTTAGGAATACAGTTCTAAAATTACAGAGGTTTCTCATAGATTACCATGTACAAACAAAAACAGACAAAATTGCAGGAGGTATTTACGAACTTTTCTGCAACGCATTGTGTTCTGCATGGCAATGGGTAGTAAAAGGTAACAACAAATAAGAATCAGACCATTCCCTTGTTTCCTAGTTTTAACTTATGTACGATATCTACACACTGGATAACAGAGAATCAATCTCAACCACAAAATAGTCAACATGCCAAATCGTCCGGTTTTGAGCCTTGCCAATCATAATGTAACAGCATGTATTCTTCTATAGCTCTCCTATGGAACATAAATCTCAATAATGTTGGAGTTCATTCCATTAATTAGTACTGAGATGGATATTAAAATACAAAAATCCATAGATGCTACCACAATATCCATAAAATGACATGGACTGAATTAATTAGAAATACATCCAAGTGTTAATTCATATTCAACTTGGTCTCACACACTTAACAAATTCTATTCTTCACATATTTCTAGTTTGTGGTCTCAATCTTCTGTTTCCCTTGATGTAGTTTAGTGTTAGTTCATCATGGTAATTTTGTCTGAATGACCCCGTGTCCAATATATAAGGTCACATGAGTATGCACCACTATTGATGCATGATCATATTTAGAAATTAGATTTATAGGTTGAAAACAAGGATATAAAAGGAAGGGAATAACCTTTCAAATCTTGAAAAGCAGAACAAATGGAAAAGAATGTGTTGCAATAAGAACATCATAAAATGTTAATATCTCATATTCATATAAACTATATCAAAGTCCTAAAACTTAATGCTCGAGCGAGCAAGGCACGTGACAGATCGTCAATGGATGATTACTTGTCCGGAGAATATGTGCAAGCTTTACTTTGCTCGGGGAAAAACAAAACAAAAGTGGCAGTCAACTTATTATTTACGCGTAGTCTAAACAGGCCAAATTTTAACATGATTTTGAGAAAATCCGATGGATCTTTTTGAAAATCTGGGTTACAGGAGTCAAGCTTCTTTAGAATTTTTGGGTGCCTTTTAGTTTTTGATGATGTTGAATTAATTTCCAACATCAAAAGCAATTTAAACACTCCCAGTCAGTTTTTGACGGTGTTTGAATCTATTTCCAATATCAAAAACAATTTAAACACTCCCAATCCAATTTCAGATTTCAGGGAAAAAAAATTAAATCCAATTTCAGATTTCAGGAAAAAAAAAAATTAAAGCTATATTCCAATAACAAATTCGCCATCCAGGAGTAATTGTGGCCTCGTTAGACTACGCTAATTATTTATCAAGAGGGTTTATGAGAGATGAAAGATGTGAACTAATAAGACAGGCTGCACTTAGGCGAATAAGACCAAAAACAGCCTAAAAACCCTATAAACGTGAATGCTCGAAAGCAATAGACACCCGCACATTTCGTGAATACTAGTGAACTGTTGATAATTTAATTTACAAAGTTTCCACCACCTACATAAAAATGTACTCGTGGAGAACAATTTTCAAGCCGTGCGCATGATCAGGTGTTAAATACCAAATTTTTTAAACGCACGTTCAAAGCAATCCTAATGAGAAAATTTGAATTAAGTTACTAACCTTCCATCTCGTGCAAGAAAAACGAGGCTGGCCAAAGTGCAGACGAATGCCAAACTTAATCCATAAAATTATCAAAACACTAAAACGCAGAAGTAATTCCACTCCGGCATTAAATTAATTTTCAAGCCAAAAGTTAAGCATCTGGAACAAGGGTATCATCATATTAACCTATTTGACCTGTTTGACAGCTCCTCCAGAACAAAGGCGGGTGGACATTAAATAACAAGCACTAAGGGAAGTTGGTTTTCGAGATAAAGTTCCCCGTTCGACATAAAATTCAAACGAGTTTACAGCCCCAAAAAAACAGTTGTACAAATCAAACATTTAGGTTTATAATTCGAACAAGAAAGGATTTTGTTAAAAAACAAAAATAACTTGTAGAAAAATAGAAAATGCGCGTACAAGAAACCAGAGGAGCCGTGAATAACGGTTCAGCCCTTCCCGCCGTCGTCCTACTGGTGCCGCAAATTCGCCGCTCGTCGACAGCTCGCTTAACTGTTGTTTTGTCTAGAGGTTTTGGGAGATGAAAATGATGAGATATTATGAGAAGGGTTTTGAAAAAAATGCACTTGAGGGTTTGGATTCGAAAAAAAGGATTTGCCAAAACAGAAATGACGATAGTGCGAGCAGAGGCTTGGAACCGAAGCTGCAGCCTTTAACGCCGTACCTCTTTTCTCCCGGAGGATACACGTATCACTTATATATGGAGGCCAAATTTTGCACCGAGTGTGCAATGTCCTGTTGTATGGTTTTTAAGTGTTGATAAGGGGTTTGAACTCTTGAAATGGGGCCACCCCTACCTCATTGGTAGGGAACCCATTTCAACGCGAGTTTAATTTCATTGTAGATTTTGGTTATCACAAGATAGGTTTATATTATATTTTTAATATGTATTTAATTTATCATTATTTATAGAGTTTTGGATAGATGGTGATTGGGTGATTAGTTAAGACACTTTTTAATGTGTAGTCGCCGGTTTACAGAGTCTTGGATAGATGGTGATCGCGTAATTGGTTAAGACAATCTTTAATGTGTAGTCATCGGTTTACAGAGTCTTGGTTAAGACAATCTTTAATGTGTAGTCATCGGTTTACAGAGTCTTGGATAGATGGTGATCGGGTAATTGGTTAAGAGACTCCTTAATGTGCAGTTCCCTGCTTAGATAGGTTGATATATTGGACATGATGAAGATTTAGTCATGCCAAGCTTACAACAACAACAAAAGTCATAACGAATGAATATATTGATGTTCATTTTTATGGACCTAAGGAATGAGCTATTAAAAAGTTTATAATAAGTTTTGAAAGATTTAAGTTTTGTTTGGAAGCATTAATATAATATTTGCTATGATTTTTTATTAAAATCATAACAAATATATCGATGTTAATTTATATGGACATAAGGTATGAGTTATTAGGTTTTAAAAGGTTTAAGTTTGCTTTTGGTTGGAAGCATCAATATATTATATAGCATTATTTATAGTTAGTTTATGAAAGACAATATCTAGAAATATTACATTGTCCTTGATTGGTGTTGGTATGCTACCTTGGTTGGGGTTAGTGTTAGTTTAACACCTTAGCTAAGTATTACTACTACGGAGTAGATGTTTATATAAATGCTTCAACGTGAGCTTGATTTAATTGTAGATTTGGTCATTGGAGTAAATAGCCATAATAAATCGTCTACCCCAATATAGTGCTAATACTTAGTTAAGGTGCCATAATAAATCATCTACCCCAATATAGTGCTAATACTTAGTTAAGGTGTTAATTAATAACAATAACCCCAACTAAGGTAGCATACCAACAACTCCAACCAAGGATAATGCATTTCTAAGCATTGTCTTTATGAAACTAACTATGCATAATGTTATATGATGTATTGGCACTTCTGACCAAAAGTAGCCCTGCAACCCTTGGAACTCAATATAAATTTTTAATGACTAGTGCCTATCATGGGAGCAAGAATTCACTCCCACTAAATAGCCATGTCTTTGTAAGTGTTTTTTCCAATTTTCTCCTTCATGACAAAGCATATTTGACATACTTTATCATTTTAAAATATTTCATTTAATCATAAATAAAATTGAAATTGAAATAAAACTAACATTTGTAGTAGGTATACTTTCCTCTCAGGTATGAGGTTGTAACACCCTCCTCCCACATCTACCCAAGTAACTAGCCAACTGAGGTAAACATGTGATGAGAAGTTACTATGATATTATTCGACCTCCTAAGTCACCTTAAGGAAGTGGAACCGACAGAAATACACCATACAGACCTTCCACATCAGCAACAGGACTCTTAGGAACCACCCCAACCACTCAGGTAACTAGCCCGTAGGTCCCACTAAGTTTTTAGACCATTAAACCCCCGGACGCTCCGTTGATATGGACAAGCATGTGTCCAAAAGGCTCCAGACGCTCCCACAACATGGGTGTGTATGCGTCCAGGGACTTTTCTGCTCAATGTTGTGGTTGCGTCTCTGGGATTTTAGCCACTTTTTTAGGCCCAGAGCCCAGGTCACTTCCCATAACTCAATGACACTTTCAGAATTCATAAATTACATGACCACAAGAATTACAAATCAAAAACTGACTCCAGGACTAGGCTTGACCATCCCCAACCGGGACTGACATTTTGTCAAACACTTGGCATCAATGCAATTTACAGGAAATGAATACAAGACAAATCATAAATGACTGATAACTCATATGAGACTTGATAAGAATGATCACCACCCTCTTCCCTTAACTATTTTGACATCAATTAGGTTTTGCATCCATTATCCTTTCAGTTACAAATAAATACATGACAATAACCAATCATATAACCATGCTTATAACCAACATTAAACCATGAAAATAACAATGAGATAACAACCATTAAATCCACATATTAACAAGTACAAAAGCAAGAGAACTTAGTTTTTATTAAACATAGGCAAAGTCGACCAGGTTCGGGACTTCCACGTACCACTCGACCGTAGACATGGTTGAACCAAATCTTTCTTTCAGCCAATCACCCTCGTACCATATTCCAAGCATGAATGTGGGATCTCATGGATAAACCAATCCAAAAATAGCCAAGGGAATCCATAGGTTAACCTACCTCCACCCTCACCAAACCGTGATCTCACCAAAACCAACACCGAGATCACAAAACCAAACCGAACTTGGAATGCCTTTGGACTCCATCATTGTCCTTGAGGAATTTTTTGTCTCCTTGTCTCTCAATCTTTACCGCAATCCACACCGGATCACTAGGCCCTAAACTAAGACACCAGTCTCTCGGGCTTTACTGCAAGCCACACCGAACCACTAGGCCCTAAACCGAGACTCCACCCTCAGGCTTTACTGTGTATCCGGCCAAAACCAGTCAATGGATTCCTAGGCCTTTTGGAATTTTCCTCAGACCACCTCCAACCCGAATTCGAAAACCATCTGTCAATTCCAAAGCTCAAAACCGAAAAAATGATCCCATCACACCATGGCTATCCATAAAAAGGCAAGGCTCGGTTGAAAACCATTGTCATAACCCGGCAAAATCATGCCACCAACAGTAAGAGAACCATATACCAACTTGCAAAGCCATACATGTCAAAACCAACTAGGAAATCACACATGCAAAATGTTAACTGCAAGTATTCCTGCTGAAGTTGCTTGATCCTGCTCTTCCTTGCTTGATACTTGTTTTCCTTCCTTTCCTTTGCTTGTTTTTCCTTTCCTTTCTCCAAAGCTAAAAATCTCCAAGAAAACTCTAAGTGTCCAAGAGTGACAGAGATGGAGAATAATGAGAGAGCTCCAAAATTGAACTGATAAAAGGTTACAAACTGATCCTCAAAAGCCTTTTTATCAATTAGGCCTCTGTTTTCTTCAATTTCCATTATTTTCCTTCATTTTCCTCCTCGCATGCAACATGTGACTTTTCACCTTCCTTTTCTCCTATTTTCCTTTATTTTCATAAATAAATGTGCCAAAAATGTCTTTTTGCCTTTGCCAATTTCCTTAGCCATAAACACATCCAGTGATGCCCACTAGGATATGTTTGTCCAACATTCAGTTTGTAATAAGTCTCCCTTAATCGTGGCCTTATTTTGCCTTAATTAACTTTTATTACATGAACTTTTAACCAAGGGTTGTTACATACCCCTCCCCCTTGAGGAACATGGTCCTCGGTGTTAAGCCACACCAAGACCTCAACAAAACCACTGAAAAGAAAACATACTACCCATGGAGCTTTATAACTTAGCTCGTTGCAGTGTTTAAAATGAATAACCTGCTCAAAAACAAAACATCATGACAACATGACAAGATAACACCCATATCGCTTATTGGAGCTTTATAACTTAGCTCATGGTGGTATTTACATCCATATACATATGTACATATACCAAAACATTAGCAAAACATATGCCAAACATATACCAAACATCAAACCAAAACTGCTTTCGCTCATCTCGTAAACAAAGAAGGAAACATGGCCCCCATATGATCTACCATCTCCCATGTAGCTTCTTTGGGCCTAAAGTGCTTCCGCTGCACTTTAACTTGCTCTATGGCTTTGTTCCAGAGCATGAGATGCTTCCGTTGCAATATGCACTGAGGCTCCGGCTGGAATTCTCCTTCTTACTCCACCTGCAATGCAACTAATCAATAACATGATCAACATCATTTATATATCTCTTAAGCAATGAAACATGAAAAACATCATGGACTTTCATTGTTGGAGGCAATGTAAGTCGATAGGCCACTGGTCCAATCCTCTCAAGGATCTCAAAAGGCCTGTAATACCGTGGTGCCAACTTGGCACATGATTCAATCCTCAAAGAGCTCTTTTTGGGCTTAATGCGCAAATACACATGCTCCCTAACCTGAAACTCCTTGAATGCCTTGTGCTAGTCCACATAACTCTTTTGTCTATCATGTGTTGCCTTTAGATTCTTCTTTATAACCTGCATTTCATGTTCCATGTCTGCCAACATATCCGATCCAATAAGTACCATGTTCACTGGATCACTCTAGTTGATGGGAGTATTACAACTCCGCCCATACAGTGCCTCGAAAGGACTCATCCTCAATGACTCCTGATAACTGTTGTTGTATGCAAACTCAACCAATGGAAGATACTCCTCCCATTTTCTCTGCTGGTGCATCACGTACATCCTCAACATATCCTTCAAAATCCTATTGACCCTCTCTATCTATCCATCTATCTACGGATGATAAGTTGTACTGAAGGCCAACTCTGTACCCAAACTTGTAAATAGCTCCTTCCAAAACTTGGAAATTAAATTCGCATCTCTGTCTGACACAATCTTCTTTGGAACACCATGTAATCTTACGATCTCCCTAATAAAAACCTGTGCCACCTCACTAGCTGAATATGTAGTCTTCACTGGAATGAAGTGAGCTACCTTGCTCAACCTATCAACCACGACCATAATAGAATCATGTTGTCTCACTGTCCTCGGAAGACCTGTAATGAAATCCATGGAGATGACCTCTCATTTCCATTTCGGAATCAGAATATGTTGTAAAGACCACCTGGATGCTTACATTTTGCCTTTACCTACTGACAATCTAAACATCTAGCCACGAACTCTACCACTTCCTTCTTCAAATTCGACCACTAGTAAAATTTCTTCACCATCGTCAACGTCTTCTGATATCCGCGGTGACCCAAGTATGGCTTCACGTGAAACTCCCTGAAGATAATCTCTTGAGCTCACTGCAATTCGGCACATAGATCTTGTCCCTAAATCTCACCAAACCATCTTTCGTGAGACAATAGTCTGCATCCTGATCACTTGTACCTATACAAGTACATGTACTTGTACTCAGTTGTAACCTATGCATAATCTCCATATACTTTTCATCCTGTTGTCTTACCTGCAAGATCCTATCTTGTAACTATGTCCCATAAGAGCTCATAGCCGCGATATGATTCACCCGTGCCTTCCTATTAATAGCATCTGCAACTTGGTTCTCCTTTCCCTTAATGTATCTGATCTCGAATTCAAACTCACTAAGGGTAGCCAACCATCTAGATTGTCTGGCATTTAGATTTGGTTGGTCGAACAAGTATCTCAACCCACCATGATCGTTCATCAATACAAATCTCATGCCTAGAAGATAATGCCTCCACATCTTCAAGGCATGAATAATATCTGCCAACTCAAGATCATGAGTCACATAGTTCTAGTCATGTTCATTCAACTTCCTAGACTCATAACACACCACCTGTCCCTCCTGCATAAGGACTCCACCAAGTCCTCTTTTACATGCATTTGTACACACTACAAACTCTTTATCCAGATCTGCAATCTTAAGGACTAGAGCATTGGTCAACAACTGCTTCAGCTGCTTGAAACTAGCTGCACATTCTTTTGTCCATTTGAACTTCTTACCTTTCCTTTGCAAGGATGTCATAGGTTATGCAATGCGTGAGAAGTTCCTGGTGAACCTCTTGTAGTAACCTGCCAATCCCATGAATTATCTCACCTCGTCCACATTCTTAGGAGTTGCCCACTCCATGATGACCCTTATCTTTTCTGGATATACTGCTATGCCTTCATTGGAAACGACATGTCCCAAGTAATGCACCTTTGTCTAAAAGAAGTTGCACTTACTAAGCTTGGCATACAACTGATGCTCTCTTAGTAATCTCAACACCGCTGCTAAATGCCCAACATGTAATTCTTCATTCTTGGAGCATATCAACATGTCATCAATGAATACAATAGAAAACTTTTCCAAATAAGGGTGCAACACACTATTCATCAAACACATAAATGTAGTTGGGGTAGTAGTCAAACCGAATGGAACTACAACAAACTCACAATGCCCATACATGGTCCTAAAAGCAGTCTTGTAGATATCCTCTTCCTTGATGCGTACCTGATGGTATCCTGATCTCAATTCGATCTTAGAGAACAATGCTTCTCCCTTCAAATGATCAAACAAATCATCAATCCTTAGCAATGGGTACTTGTTCTTGATGGTTACCTTGTTTAGGTTACTGTAATCAATGCACAATCTGAGAGTACTATCCTTCTTCTTTACGAACAACACTGGTCCACCCCACGGTGATACACATGGCCTAATGTATCCCTTGTCAAGCATCTCCTTTAATTGCAATTTCAATTCTACTAGCTCTCGTGTGCTCATCCTGTAAGGTGATTTTGATGTTGGAGTTGCCCCTAGCACCAACTCAATAGAGAAATATACTTCCCTGTGAGGAAGTAACTCTGGAATCTTTGTTGGAAACACATCCTGATTTTGTTGCAATATAGGGTACCTCTTGAAGATTTTTGCATCCTCGACATCTTTAACCTTGTCACTATATATATGCACTGCAAACATGACACAACCTTTTCTGCAACTACGCTCACCCTGCATAGTGGTAACCATCCTCACTGATGTAGGCTTCTTCTTTCCCGGCAAAATTTTATTTTCCCCATTATCATCCACACACTAAATGGCCTTGTCGAAGCAATCCACTTTGGTCTTGTGAAAGTACAACCATTCCATTCCCAAAAGCATGTTATACGATCCTAATGGCAGTACATTCAAATGTGTTGTTGTAGGCATACCATTTAACTCACATGCACAAGCACTTACCCAATGGTGAACTCTCTTCTTTGTATCTGTAGCTAATTGTACCAACCAAAATTTTGCATGCACTTCTTTTCTCAAACCACACTTATCCACAAAGTCAGCATTAATATAATTATAATTAGATCTAGGATCAATCAAAATAGAAACAACTTGATCACAAAGCTTATCGTCCATCTCAATGATAGATGTCTGATGATTCCCCTGCCTATTGTCCGCAGTTGCATAAATCCAAGGAATGTTATGACTGACATCCCCAACTATATGCACCTCTTGAGCACTACAGATATGGGGTCTACCACCCTGATACTGTAGATGATCCCTCTTACAATGATCCTTGCCACATATACAACACTGTAACGGTGCTCTACCATCACCTTTAGTCTATTGCTCTCCATGCCCCTTCTCAACTGCATTGAACTTCTTGTCAAGGACTACATTTTCTTTCCCAATAGAATCTTGAGGTCTTCCTCGCTTTGGTGGTCATTTTCCTTTAACTTTCTCGTTTCTTTCAAGTCATGCTTATGCTCAACCTTGCACTTTAACTGCTCATGACAATGTTTCAGCTTTCGGATGGCCTCCTCCAACGATCTAGGCTCATTGAATTCGATATGGTTTCTGTATACTACTGGCAGTCCACTGATGAATCTCTTAACCTTGGCCTTCTCCTCCTTGAGGTAAGGCACATATCTCAACAACTCCAGGAACCTACTAGTATACTCATCGTCGGTCATGGAATTCATCTGCAACTCTTGAAATTCCTTAGCCCGGTCATCATAGTACCTTTCCAACAAATACTTCTTCTTGAGGAGCCTCTCAAACTCATTCCAAGTCAAGTCATCTTCCCAAATACCTTTGACATTCTTCACATCTTCCCACCAAATATATGCTTTACCTTTAAGACTAAAATTGGTTATCCTTGCTTTCATGTTCTCTGAATAATCATGAAACCTGAAGAACTTCCTCATACCAAGCAACCATGCCTCTGCATCCTGTGATTTCTTCATCTCTCCATCAAATGTAGGTGGCTTTGCTTTCTTAAACTCATTTGGAAAATACCCCTTGTCACTCCTCCTGTAAGGTTGATAACTATGACGATCATAATGCCTATCTGAACCAAAACTAGAATAGTACCTTTGTCTATCACCCCTCCTATCTGAAGTACCCAAGGACTTGCCATCTATGATCGTGTCCTCTCCATCCAACATGTACTCGCCATGAGATATGTTTCCATATGCCCCATTAGTTCTATCTTATTGGTCATGGATTACCCGAAGTGGTCCCTTTCTTTGCAATTATAACAAACTATGAAGTATCACTGCATTTACCTTTGTTTGTTTCTCCTATGCCTATATGATTATGTCATTGTCTTCCTAGAAACTCCTTATTTCTGCCTTTAAGCTTCTTAGTGTGTCTGCCAAATCAGAAGAGTGCTCAACACCACAATGCTCATCTGATCCATAAGAAGAGTCTTGGGAATTATAGTCTACCATCTTGCTAGTCATCTTTGATATTCTTCCTGCAAAGGGTATCATGTCAACTAAACCATATCACAATAAACCAATGTACCTGTTATCACCCTAAGAAACTCTCCTAGGTTGTAGCTCGGAGATGCTCGGGAACATTACAAACTCAACTTGATGTTGGAAATGGATGAATGGAAGGAATGATGCATGCTCAAGCCAGATAACCACTCCTACTTTGCTTGACTTTAGACATACATGAACACCCTCAGGCTACAAGGCTTTAGACCACCAATTACTCACAGTTTAAGGATTTGGTGAATATGGAGAATACTGACCACACCAGCAGATGCACAGGACCCTGTGATGGTCGGCTGCAACCAGTAAAGAGGCCTGCAAATCTAATTCCCTAGTGCACAGACAGGATGACAACTCTCTGTCACTAAGAGAAAAGAAACTTGATTAACACTTTTACTGATACATGCAAGATTATAACACAGAGGTGGGATGACAACCCCTCTAATGCTAAACATCAAGAGTTCAGGAGGAATGCATATCAAGCACAGCCTAGAACATAGAAGAGATGGAAAGTGAGCAATTAGCAGCAAAAGAAGGTTGTATTAGTTGAAAATGAAGACGAGACGCTGCAAGTACCAAAGCAGTTACAGTCTCCAGAAGTTGAACCTTACATCAAAACAACAACCATCAACCCTGATTACATCTGTTTTTTGGGTATATATAGAGTTTGATTACAAAATGTTCTGCTATTCTAGGCGTGGAGGGGTCATAATGGACCACCAACCACTTTAACTGCCTGGCAGAACTTCTAAGTGCAATTGCTTGTTGTAGTGGATGGATTTGATCCTTTCTTGCGCTTTGTTGTCCTTCTCGGGCAGGTGGAGTGTTGTAGAGGATAGAATTCCATAACTGTTAAATGCGTTCACCTGCTCGGGCTCTGTCCTTTTCTCCTCGACCATACTGTTTCTCGAATGCAGTTGTTGAAGATGAAATGCACCGAGTACTGGTAGATGATCACCTTCGTCCTTCGGGTGCACGGCATGATCAGGATGAGTGGACTGCATGGCGGATGTACGAGCAGGGTGGAGGAACAAGATTGGCCATCAAATTGAACAGATGGATGGCGGATATGGCTTGGCGGGAGGTATTGGGAAATACGGAAGCGGAGTGGACACAGGCTGTTAGATCTCAGGCGGGCAGATCCAACGGTCATCGGGCATTGAAGGTGCGCGGAGGTTAACGGCCGGGGAAAACGGTTTCGGCAGCGAGTGGTACTGATCACACCGCCGTGGAGGGTTGGGCAGTAATCGTACAAAGGTGCGTGATTCCACACAATGCATGACGCGTGGCAATGGGGAACAGACGAAAACCACTTTTATCGCGAGTTAACGTCCTCGCGGTTTGAAGGTGCGAGGAAAGCGACTGTCGTCTGATCGCGGGGGAGATGATCGGACGGTGAGGAACGGTTGTGCGAGTTTCTGCAACGGGAGCTGTTAGATCAAGGTCGCGGAGATCAACAGCTGGGGTTACAGGGCGGCTTTATGAAGGCGAGCGGGCGTGGGTTTCATAAGGTTTTGTGTGTATTAACGCCTGTGACTCGGAAAGGGCTTTTAATATGATTTTCGACGAAAACACGGGAAATAAAGACCAATGGAGGGTGAGGGGGGTAGAGGAGAATGTGAGGGCAACCACCATAGCCGCTCCTTTGAATGTGACCATGGACAAAATATGCTTCCGACTTCGACAAATCACTATTATATGGCAGAGCTAACAGTACCTCAGCATAATCCAGGGAGGATACCTTGTCTGCAAGATCAACAAATCAACATGATACATGTATAACATAATCATGACAACATATAAAAATATAACACATAAGCATGTAACCATATATCTATCATTCTACTAGAGTCCAATCATCAATGCATGCCCATATCAACTACACATACCATGACCTCATGCATGACAACAACCACCACATCATTGTACACTTGACCACATGTGAACACTAACGTGCATAAACAACATGTAACCAATCATACACTCATGATGACACACTTCACAACAACAACATCCTCCTTCACATGGTGACATCACTACAACCATGACCAACACCATGCATATGCAACAAGCATATAGACCACAAGGATGATTAACGAACATGAAACTGACATGAATGCATGACCAACACACATCTCATCCAGTCTGAGGGGTGAACCATGCTCTGATACCACCCTGTAATGCCCTCCTCCCACATCTACCCAAGTAACCAACCAACAAGGGTAAACATGTGACAATAAGTTACTATGATATGATTTGACCTCATAAGTCACCTTAAGGACGTGGAATCGATGGAAACACACCATACAAACCTTCCACATCAGCAACAGGGCTCCTAGGAACCATCCCAACCACTCAGGTAAGCATCCCCTAGGTCCCACTGAGTTTTAAGACCATTAAACCCCTGGATGCTCCCTTGATATGGACAAGCATGACTCTAGAAGGCTCCAAACGCTCCCACATCATTGGTATGCATGCATCCAAGGACTTTTCTGCCCAGTGTTGTGCCTACGTCTCTAGGATGCGAGCCACTTTTTTAGGCCCAGAGCCCAGGTCACTGGCCATAACTCAATGACACTTTCAAATTTCATAAATTACATTTCCATAATATTACAAATCAAAGGCTGACTCTAGGACTAGGCCTGACCATCCCCAACCAGGACTGACATTATGTCAAACATTTAGCATCAATGCAATTTACAGTAAATTATTACAAAACAGAGCATAAATGACTGATAACTCATATGAGATTTGACAAGAAGGATCACCACCCTCTTCCCTTAAATGTTTTGACATCAATTAGGTCTTGCATCCATTATCCTTTCAGTTACAAATAAATACATGAAATAACCATGACAATAACCATTCATATAACCGTGCTTATAACCAGCAATAAACCATGAAAATAAAAATGAGATAACAACCATTAAAGCCACATATTAACAAGTACAAGAGCAAGAGAACTTAGCTTTTATTAAACATAGGCAAATCTGACCAGGTTCAAGACTTCCACGTACCACCCAGCCATAGACATGGCTAAACCAAATATTTCTTTAAGTTAGTCACCCTCGTGCCATATTCCATACATGAATGTGGGATCTCATGGATAAACCAATCCAAAAACAGCCAAGGGAATCCATAGGTTAAACCACCTCCACCCTCACCAAATCGTGATCTCACCAAAACGGCACCGAGATCACAAAACCAAATTGAGTTTGGAATGCCTCTAGACTCCATCACTATCCTTGAGGAATTTTCTGTCTCCTTGTCTCTCAGGCTTTACCACAATCCACACCAGATCACTAGGCCCTAAACTAAGACACTAGTCTCTCAGGCTTTACCGCAATCCACACTGGATCACTATGCCCTAAACCGAGACTCCACCCTCAGGCTTTACCGTGTATCCCGCCAAAACCGGTCAAGGGATTCCTAGGCCTTTGGGAATTTTCCTAAGACCACCTCCGCCCTAGATTCTGAAACCATCCGACAATTCCAAAGCTCAAAACCGAGAAAATAATCCCATCACACCATGGCTATCTGGAAAAAGGCAAGGCTAGGTTGAAAACCATTGTCATAACTCGACAAAACCATGCCACCGATAACAAGAGAACCATATACCAACATGCAAAGCCATGCATGTCAAAAGCAACTAGGAAATCACACATGCAATATGTTACCCGCAAGTATTCTTGTTGAAGCTGCTTGATCTTGCTCTTCCTTGCTTGATCCTTGCTTTCCTTTGCTTGCTTTTCCTTTCCTTGCTCCAAAGCTAGAAAGCTCCAAGAAAAATTGAAGTGTCCAAGAGTGAGAGAGAGAGATAATAATGAGAGAGCTCCAAAACTGAACTGACAAAATGATACAAACTGATCCTCAAAAGCCTTTTTATCAATGAGGCCTCTATTTTCTTCATTTTCCATTATTTTCCTTCATTTTCCTGCTGACATGCAACCTGTGACCTTTCACCTTCCTTTTCTCATATTTTCCTTTATTTTCATAAATCAATGCGCCAAAAATGTCTTTTTTTCTTTTTTAATGCCTTAGTCATTGCCTTTGCCAATTTCCTTAGCCATAAACACATCCAGAGATGCCCACTAGGATATCTTTGCCCAACATTTAGCTTGGAATAAGTGGCCCTCAACCATGTTCTTATTTTGCCTTTATTAACTTTTATTACATGAACTTTTAACTAGGGGTTGTTACAGAGGTATGCAATTGAGTTTTGCTATTTTGGTTTCAAGTTTCAGGTTAAGATAAGGTGATTTAAGGAAACTACATGACCCTCACTCTAGTGGCCACAGTGATGCCCAAATAGGGACATTAGGTTTCTTTGAGATATCAGTGACTTGTTGAAACCACTTATTAGTCCTAGAGCAAGACTAAAACATGTGATTGGCTATGAACTTGTCTTCCTCAATTACAAGGAAATAGACTAACAACCGAATACCTAGAGATATCTTGCAAGAGTGAAACGTTACACCCTTATGTACCACCAATGAATTGTTACAATTGGTAAATTTTATTGTATTTTAGTTATGGGTTTATGTGCATTTGTCGTCAATATGATATCAACAAGAAAATATTATAGATAGCCCTAAGTTGTGAAAAAATTCAAATAGATATATACCTCAAATAATGATGAAGACAAGTTCCCTTGAGTCAATGTGTATAGTTTTTCATTGAACTAAATTACAAATAAATAATTACATAATCCTCAATGAAAACTCTTTTCGGTAAGGTAATTTAGTATGGGCAAATTCAAGAGGATTGAAGTAATTTTTTAAGTTGTTGTTTAATCAACAAAATAAATTTGGTATATAAGACCCCTTTATGGGGATACATCCACTCTATCCCTTTAGTTTTAGTCTCATAACAAAATTCAAGTATCTAAATTAAATTTGTGATCTGCATATCCCTTCGAGGGAAAAATAACCTTAACCATGGTTACCTTATAATATATGGTTAACGAGTCATGGATATCTCCAACCTTGTAATCCTCGTATTTTAGCTACCAATATAGACTAGAGTTAACAAATAATTTAGGTTATTGGTATTTGAGTGAATAATAAATAAGATAAGAAGTAACAGGATATGTTGTGTTTCATGTCTTATAATAATTTCAATGACTTTGAAATGTTTTCTCCTCTCATGTGCTATCATACATTGGGTTTGAGCATTGGTTTACAACAACATATAAATTTCAATATACTAATATCCTTCTACCAGTGGGGTTGCCCACATAAATAGTGGCACTCCTGTGAACATCATGGTTGATTGTCACAAAATGAATGGGTATACTTGCTCGGTCATTCATTCGAGTTTATGCAGGAAAAAAATGAAATATAGAATTAAACAGATACACATAGCTACAACAAAAACTGAACTTCAAATAATTAATAACAAATACTGAAAATTGTTTACATGCAGAATGGAAACAAACTAGCTCAGGCGATGGTAGCTTATCTCTAAGAAGAGATGTCACAGCTACATGCCTTCTGAACTGTGTTACAATGAGGCTTGAAGGCCTTTTTTATTGAGAAACAATGGAAAACCCTAAACATCCAAAAACCTAACCCTGGGAGATGAAGCACCAAAAGTTTGTGGGCCCCGTTGGGATTAGTTGGTACATCAACTTCCCAAGGTCATAACTTTGGCATATGATCTTCGTTTGATGTGTGCAATACCTCGTTAGAAAGATTTATCTGAGGATAACAACTTTCGACTACAAACCCTTCTTATATAGTTTTGGTTTGCTCGTTTTCCAAAAAAATGTCGTTTAGGACCTCAAAACGGCTCCGAAAGTTTAGGACTCGAAAAATTGTCAAAAATAGTAAATTGTGTTACATTTAAGGAAACTGAAAGAAATAGTGTTGGGGGTCCAAGTGGAATAGGCGGGTGGCCATCAATATCCACTTGGATCAACACTCTCCCCCTTAGGAAGCAATGGTCCCCATTACATTGAGTGCCTCCATGAGATGGGGAAACTTCTGTTGAACTTGGTCCCTAGTGAGCCACTTGCCTTGGTGCGGGAGCTAGTCAGCTTTGACAACTCGATACAGTTAAATCTTCTATTAGTTATTGTTCTTGATCTATGTGTCCATGATTCGATCAGTTGTGGCATGTTCCATGTAGTCTTGGTTGAGCTCTATTGGTGTTAGTTGTTTGACAATGTTTGATGTTAGATCTAAGACTTTTGCGATCCATAATGTAGAAGAAAGTCTTTCAGATTATTGTCCAACAATGATGGAAAGTATGTCCAAAGGTGGTCCACATTGAACACTAGGTGCAGGCCAAAGAATGGGGGAATGTTGAGCTCAAAAGAATTGTATCCCACAAACTTGGTGATGGTGTAAGGCCCATATCGGAGTGGTTAGAGCTTTCGATGGGCTCTGGTAAGGTGTTCTTTCTTCAAATGCAACCAAACTTTGTCGCCCACATAAAACTTATGTGGCATCCAATGTTGATCATGTCATTGCTTGTACTTGGCATTGGATTTATCCAAGATGACGTGAACTTGCTAGCAGATGTGTTGGATGCGTTCAATAAACCTGGTTACTTTATCAGCCTTGGACTGTACACACGTGGATTATGCATGTGTAGTCGCATGAGGCATGGCAACATCAATTGGAAATAATGGTTGAAATCCTAGACCCACTTGGAAGGGGCTTTGGCTCATCGAGCTATGAAGAGCTTTGTTATAGTTGTGCTACACATAAGGAAGGCTATCATCCCATGTTCTTGGATGCTTGGAGTTGTACATGCGTAGTATGTGCACGATCATCTTGTTTGCAACCTTTGTCTGGCCATCAGTCTGGGAATGGAATGTAGTGGAATTGGTGAGATTAGTGTCCAATAATGACCAAAGGCTCGACCAGAATGTGCTCAGGAACTTACTATCCTGATCTGATATAATGGTTTGCGGGATCCCAAAATGTACCCATATTTGTTCAAAGAAGAGTATGGTAATGTCCTTTGTTGTGATACTCTTCTTGCAGGCTACCAATATAGCCATCTAAAAAAATTGTCCATGACCAAAAATACTCAGTCATTACCATGCTTGGTAGAAGGGAGGCTAGACAGATAGTCCATGGAGATGGATTCCCAGGGATAGATGGGAGTAGGCAGAGGAGTGTATAGGGCTTGCTTCTTGATGGTTGGCTTGGCGATGGCATATGCAGTGCAGGATCTGATATATTTTCCAACATCTTGTCAGAGTTTTGGCCAATAAAACTACTTTTGTAATACTGCCACAATTTTCTCCACACCAAAGTGTCCTGTGACCCGATTGTAGTGTGCCTCCCAAATCAACTTGGCACGCTCGCTTGAAGGAACACAAAGGTGACCCAGGTAACATAATAATGCATCTTGGATGTGGAAGTATAGAACTTGCTTGCCATCCACTAGCATCTGATATTTGGTGGTGAAATCTGGATCATTTTCGTACAATTGTGTCCATCCAAAGGTCTCATGGCCACAAGAGTTGAGAACAATGGTTAGTGTTACAAATGGGGGTCGACTAGGGTAATCTATATCATGATTGGTGTTGCCCTTCTTATATTTAATGTTCAAATGGAATTGTTGCAGATATGTGGACCACTTTTGATGGCGATAGTTCTACAACTTTCCTCGTGTCTGTATAAACTGAAGAGGTCGGTGATCTTTGTGGATGATTGTTTCCTTCACCAGAATGTAATGTTTCCATGGTCAGAAATCATGCACAATAAAATACATCTCTTTATTGTAGGTAGGGTATTTCTGAATTGTATTGGAAAGTGTCTCCTTATGATAGGCCACCAGATGCCCTTGTTGGGTGAGGACTACACCAATAGCATAGTCAAAGACGTCTGTCTCAATTTCAAATGGTTGTTGTAGGTTTGGCAATGTGAGTACTGGTGCAGAGTGTTGAGCCCCAGAACTACCTCTCTTCTACATATTTTCCTAAACCTTTTCTCTTCTATTTTCCCACATCAGTGCCTCATAAGCTATCAAAAGTTGTTACATATTGATTTCAGGAGTGCATTTGAGTGATTTTCAAACTATATCCTTGTGTGTGCTATTTGATTTAGATTTTGTTCATCAGCTACGGAATGTAGCCACTTTCTGCAGCTAATTCACAATTCCGCAGCCGTTTTCATTGTTCTGTAGGTTACAGGTGTCGGCAGGAGAAACGAGACACATGGGCAGCTCAAAAATGATCCACACATGGACGAGGTCCTATCTGCTTAGCCAAATTCGTGAAGAAAGGCATCGGTCAAAGGATGGTCAACAGAGAGTCCTACGTCAACTAGGACTTTGTTCCAGCATATGAAAAAGTCCGAAACCGTTCCTGGATTCATGGATCCATTTTTTCCATTTGCAGGCCGTCTCCATAACGCAATCTAACTTCCACTTTGCGTAGATTTAATGTTTATGGCAACCAAGAGGTTGAACTTCCAGATTCTGACCTGTTCACGTGTCCATTGCTGAAGAATTTTCTCCAAAACATAGTTATCTATTTCCTCTATAAAATTAAGTGTTTGCAACACAAGTAGTTAGTCTTGATGCTGTTGTTTTAGCATTATTTTTCTGTTGTAACCAAGAGACATATCCTCTATTTTCATAATACAAAAACTTTGTTTTTCATATGACTGTTTAAAGCGTGGTTTGAAGTCATCCAAGGCTGTGCAGAGGGCCCCTGCTGGCTGAGGTTTTTTTCTTTCATTTTGTATAGTATTTCATGCATGTTTTCTTTTATTTGAATTGTACATTTCTCATGTTTCGTTTATGATATTAATCGTTTTACTCTTGTACATGTTTTTTCAGCGTTGTTACATTTTCCACTAACACTGATAAGTGCATTTTAGGATAGGTTATGCTCGAGCTTTTTAATATAGTTTTTGCATCAAGTGGTGATCTGAGACTTGCTTCCTCTGCTGAACTTTAGTTTTTAATTCCAGTTGTTATGTTTTTATTTTAATGAGATTTTTTTACTGCTTTTAGATAATTTAGACATCAGTTCTTCATGCTATATGATGATATCTTCGGTGCCTTTAGCTTAACCCTGTTTTAGAAGTTAATTGGCGAGCTATTGTGATTATAGGTGAAGTAATTTGATTTTGCTTTCATTAGCCTGCAAGTAGATAGTTTAGATATCAGTTCTTCATGCTACATGATGATATCTCCAGTGCCTTTAGCTTAACCCCATTTTAGAAGTTAATTGGCGAGCTATTGTGATTGTAGGTGAAGTAATTGATTTTGCTTTCATTAGTCTGCAAGTAGATAGTTTAAATGTCATTCTTTCATGCCATATGATGATATTTCTGGTGTCTTTAGCTTAACCCCATTTTAGAAGTTAATTGACGAAATATTGTGATTATGGGTGAAATCAGTGACTAGTTTCCAGCTTCCTTGCTTTTTGGTTTTGAGTGCAATAGTTTAGATTTTATTTTTGTAATTAGATGGACAGCAGAGACAGTAACCTCATTTTCAGTACTTCATCTTTTGCTTGATTTATGTAGCTGCATGTTTACACTTTTGTTCAAGTTCTGATTTTATAAATAACATGTTTTGAGAACTTTGAAGTGCTAAGTTTGGAAATTACCATAAAAGGCATAAACCTTGTCTTCAATTCTACATCCATACTTGATCTTTAAAAGTATTCTTGAAACCTTAGACTAGGATTTCCATTTGCATTAAACACTTTAGGAGACCAATAAGAACAAAACCCCAAAACAAGATAAAAACTGAAAACAATAAAGTAAGAAAGAGGTTGTCTTGCACATACAGTGCACCACACTTCATCAGTTTATGACTCCCGGATTGATAACTTATGTAGCAATTTAGGACACACTAAATTGACTAAACACAGAGCAAAGGCGATGCTTCAGCTCAATGAACACCTTCCATTGGGACTCAGACCAAAATAACTTTGCTTTCATTTCACCAATGGGAACTTGACTCAAACGCCAAGTGATGTGAGAGAATCCAAACACGAACCTCCAATAAAAATTAGAAAGGCTCAAAAAGCTGCGAAGCTCTGTTAAAGCGGTTAAGGTTGGCCAATCCCGAATGACTTGGATCTTAGCCAGATCCACATGCACACCTTTCTCATCAATGATGTAACTTATATATTGGACCTGACTCATGCTAAAGGTGCATTTCTCCAAGTTGGCACATAGTTCGTGATATCATTGGGTTTGAAGGACTTGTCGAAAGTGTTGCATGTGTTCTTCCAAAATCTTGTTGAAGATGAGAATGTCATCTAGATATACAACCATGAATGAGTTGGTGAAGGTGATGGGTCCCATCAATAGGTATATTTTAAGATCCATATTATTATCCTCCAACCCATAAATTATTTCTTTCTTCACATTAATTTACATTTTTGGCTATAATGTGCTTAGTAGGAAGACTAAATGGTTATTGTAATACTTCGTGGCCTAATTTGATTTATGTGCAGGCAAGAGAGAATTTTTTAGTATATTTATGATGCAAAGGCATGTTGGAGGCAACTAGAGGAAGTGTAGGAGGTTTGTCCCCTACATTTACTCTCCTTTGACTTGAAATGATCCCTAAAATCACTCATCTGCACTCACCTACAACTCGAGGTCCACTGGCAGCCAATGAACTCAAGTGCATGAGAGGATCTAAGGGAACTAGATCCACTAATTTCGAGATTTTGGAGGGAAGCAATCCTCCTCTCAAGGGAGCTTCCCCTCAGTCATATTTTGTATAAATAAACAAGCCTAAGGGCTCATTAGGATTCAAAATTTTGGAGCTAGGAAGAGTTATTGAGGGCCAAGTACTTGAGACTATTATTTCCATTTTGATATGATGTATTTGAACTCCATTTTTTGTTAATGAAAGGTTCATTGTTGGTCTACATTTGAGTTAACTTTGGAGGGTTGAAACCCTTGGGTTAGGGCCCAACCCAGAGGCTTTAGTCCCTCTCATGTATTTTTTTTGTCCTTGTTTCAGTTGTTGTATTTCTTTCCTTGTTTAGGTAGAAGTTAGATTGCAAAAATTGTGGTTGCAGGCCTGATCACCACCTCTCTTGTGGGAAGTGTGGTTGAAGAGTCTACAACAACAAACCAAAAATATGTGTTTATGTTTCTTTGAAAGTTGCTAGGCTTTGGTTTGTAATTCTCTTGCATAATTTGTTTATGCACCCTAGAAGTTAATATCATGTCTTTGTAAATGGATTAGATGCATGTTGTAGGATAGAATAGCTCTTGATGAAATAAAATTCAACTCATCCTTTCCACCTTGATTTATTTTGTTGCAGTTTGATCATTAGATGTATGTTCTTCCCAAGAGTAAGAGAGGTTGATTGTTAGTCTGCAGGTACTACCAGTGACTTGCATGGATTGGCACACTCATTCTACATCCACTTTATCATTACCATCATCCTCCTGGAAACCTCATACCGCTCTCAAATTTTGCCACCAAGATCATCTTTTTAGGGTCATTGAAGGACACTATGAGCATGTATTTTTATGCAAGATTGGCCTATGAGGGGTGCTAAGTTTAGCAAAAGTCCTCACATATCCTTCATACACCCTCGTATACCTTCCTCCACCTTCAGAACACCTTTCTTACCCTCAAGATGCTCTCAGACCCAATCCTGTAGAAAAACAGGGTAATCTTGTGGCAAAACAGAGTATCCAGTAACGACCTGTAGTAGTCATGTAACACTGCCTAAACTTGGCCAAATTTTCTCTAAGATATTGATTTTTGAATTTTGGGATTGAATAATGGCCTCTAGTCTTTGAATCCATGATTAGGCAGACCCAAGGACCACTCTAGACCCATTCTTCCTTCACTACAAATTACAAAACAATAACTAGAATTAGAGGACAAATTTCCACATTTGAATCACAATGAGATCCTCTTATGCAATGTTTAAGGATCTCGTTACTAAAGCTAAATTATTTTGTACTCGGTGATAAGAAGGGAAACTCTTCAATGCAAGTAGATTAGGGCTAGTTTTTGAAGTTATGTTCTTAGATTTTCTAGTCATGCATGGTAGATCAAATTTCCTTTTCCAAAGAAATTTGCAAATAGAGTAATGATTTACATTCTACAAGTAGAATATTGATTTAATGGTTTGCAAGTAGAGTAGCATGATTCATTTCTGCAATTAGTACAGTCCTTTCCTTCTTGTAGCTATAGTTAGTCTTTACATTTGATGAATGGCATTTTCATTTCTGCAATTAGGATAATGTTCACCTTCCTGCAATTAGAGTAGACTCTTGTATTTTCATGCAAATTCTCTTTGTAAGCTAGTTGAAGGAGTGGTCTCTGCATACCTTGATCTGATCCAATGACTGAAGGTGACATGAGTAGAGCTTGACCTATTGTACATATAGCAATGTCACCTCTAAGTTTGTACAAACCCTAGGTTGATAATTTAAGTTGATAACCTTGTGAGTTGTAGAATTCTTGTTGCAATACCAGGGCTCATCAGAAGGGTCGCAAGATGTTATCCATCAACCTCATAAAAATTGTAGGTGCATTTGTCAACCCGAAAGACCAACCATTGGAAAAGGCCCTCCTTGGATTTGAAGGCAGTCTTCCATACATATGTGGGTTTTATTGGAACTTGGTGATAACCAGACTTCAAATCAATCTTGTTGAAGTACTTAACACCCTTGAGTTGTTCAAGAAGATCATCAATTAGTGGGATTGGATATGTGTTCCTAATAGTGATTTTATTTAGTGCCTGATAGTCAATGCAGAGTCTCCAGTTCCTATCCTTCTTCTAAACGAGTACAATTGGGCTCCCACAAGGTGAGGAACTTGGTCAGATGTGCCCTTTTTGTAGCAACTCATAAATCTGCCACTTGATTTCTTTGTTTTCCAAAAGAGAGGCAATATATTGGCCCATTGGGCAGAGGTGCCCTGAGAGCTAGATCAATCGAGTGCTTGACCTGACAGTGCAAAGGTACCCCTGTAGATGAGGAGAAGATGTCATTGTACTCTTCCACTACCTTATCCACCTGCTTCTGCTACATGGAGGAACACATCTTAGGGGCCATGGATGTGGCCACTATCTTTCCCTTACTTTAAGAGTGAATAAAAAAGAAAACAAACTTTCAGGTTTAGGAGATGATCTTACTGCATTATTTAGCAGAGATAAAAAAATGGTGGTAGGCGAAACTACCTCCAATATCCTATATAACTTACTGCCCAAAGTACTAATAACAATGCCAAGCTTGGACTTATACACAACATGATGATTTCACAAGTATGGTTGATCTAATAACACATCACACACTTCAAGGGGAGCAATATCACACAATACCTCATCTGTGAAGGGCTTGATGATATAGGGCGCGTGACACTGCTAGCTGATTCAAAGATCTCGCCCTTGGTGGAGCCATCCAATGGTGTACGACTATGGGTGTGGTGTCATTGGTAGGCCCAACTGCTTCATGACCTAAGCTGATAAGAGATTCCTTTGGCTCCCGCTATAAAAAATGAACTATAGTGGAAAAACCGTCACCCACATCTACGAGTGGAAGAGACACTCCCCACTCCTCAGGATATTCGATCTCAATATTATAGACCTTGATGGTGGCAACAATGGCACTAGGATTTGCATCGATAATCTGGTTCCCCTTATCGTTCCCCTTGTCAGGTTCTGACTCAGAATTAGAACATGCATTGGACTCTGGAGCTTTTATGTTGGGTCCCTATAATACTAGTGATTACCCCATTACTATTGTAGTTATACCCCTTATTTATATTGATGTACCCATGTAGTGCCCATATTGTTACTATTGTGCCACATAGAAGCCCACTATTGTTATTGTTGTGCCCTACAATATTATTGTTATGTAGGCTTTGATTGTATTGGGACCACTTAGACTCCTATATATATAAAGGAGGTATTTTCATTTGTATCATCCAAGAATTGTTCATTTATGTAATGTAAAGGAGGTTGCCCCCTCGAAGAGGCTGAATTCTAAGGCGTGGATCTCTCTTTTCTATCTTTTTGTGAGTTGGTTTCATAACATTTGGTATCAGAGCTTTGGATTCTAGGGTTTCGCTGCTCCAAACAGGTCATCGTGGCATTTTCGCTATAACTTTTTTTTCTGTGACGGTTCAGAAGTCGCAAAAAAAACCCATTTGAGAAGAATTGGCGCTGAACCTTGGGTCCAAATTTCAGAACTTTTCTCGCGATAGTTTCGGAGATATGATCCGAGGAAGTTGGTCTTTTTGCAGACTCCTGAATTACATTCAAAACAGGTGACCTCGGGAAATTCGTCATAACTCTCTCTCTGAGGATCGGATTGAAATTTCGTAAAAAGGTACATAAATCAGACGGATGGTAGTTTCTTGTGGGTGAGTTTCAGATTCAAAGGTTGAAACAGTGACTCGTGGCACGTCATATAAGTTCGCTCTACTAAACCAGTCTAAAAGCAAGTCACTGTGGGAGATTTCACATAACTCTTCCTTGGAGAATCCAATTTGGCTCAGACTTGTGGCATTGGAAAGAGGACGCAGAAGGCTACTACAGATAGCAATTTCAGAACTGGATGATCCGAAATCACAGAGATACATCAGATTCAATATCAGGCCTCTATAAAGTGAAAAAAGGTGTGTAGTTTTTTTTAAATTTTTGTGTAAGCTTGGTTTAACGGAATTCAAAGGGCATAGTAAAGCATTATTATCGGTAACTGATGCCCCGAGGAAAGAAAATGCAAACACCTAGTAAGGAACCTAAAAGCTCTAGCATGACTCATGAAGAAGAGGAAGAAATGCTACATGATATATCAAAATTACAAGAACAAGTGCAACAAATGTCACGCTCACAAAAGCTAACAGAAGCTAAGATAAGTGGCGTGGAATCTAAGGTAAATGGCGTGGAATCTAAGATAAAGGGCATGGAAGCTAAGATGGATGGCATGGAAGCTAAGATTGACGCTAAATTTGATGGCATGGATGATAAGATGGATGAATTGAAGAAGTTGCTACAAGAAAGGGTCACTAATGGTGAAAAGGTAGTAAAGGAAACTCATGATGAGAATAAAAGAAATGTTAATCATGATTCCATAGACTCTAATGTTGGATCGAAGACTCACCATGTTCCAAAAATCGATATGAGGAAGTTTGATGGCAAGGATCCCGCCACATGGATATTACAGATGGAGCAATTCTTCGATCTCAATAATGTGCAAAACACACAAAAGGTACGTATGGCAACTTTATATTTGGAACCAAATCAGTTTGTATGGTATCAATGGCTTTGTTCTCGTAAACAATTTATCACTTGGGCAATTTTTACGGAAGAATTGATAGCACATTATGAGGATACAAAAAGCAACACTTTTTTTAGCCAATTGATAATCTCAAACAAAAGGGTTCAATAATGGAGCACATTGAGGAGTTCCAAAAATTGAACATAAGGATAAAAGATATTCCAGAGGAGCATAGGATTGATGTGTTCATAGGGTCTTTAAAGGATAATATCCAACATGATGTGCGCCTTTGGGAACCTGATTCATTAGAGAAGGCATTCAGGTTAGCAAGAAAAATGGAAAGCAAAATTATGGCAACTAGGAAGCATACCATTCACAACTATAAAGATGGAAGTGTTGTTGCCCATAGTCTTCCACAACCTACAAGGTTGACACCACAACAATTGGAAGAAAAAAGAGCAAAAGGGCTTTGTTACAATTGTGATAGCAAATACACAAAAGGTCATAAGTGTGCTGAGAAGAAATTATTCTACATAGATTGTGAAGAGGAAGAAGAAAAGCAAGAAAGGTCAAAAGAAGAGGATATATTCCAGGAACAAAGCCTAGATGAAGAACAAATAAATCCGACCATATCTTGTAATGCATTGGCAGGAATTACCACTCCTCAAACCATCAAGATAGAAGGACAAATCAAGAAGAAAAAGGTAATAGTGTTGATTGATTCAGGAAGCACCCACAATTTTATTCATTGTAGGGTAGCAAAAGAATTGAATTGCTTCCTATATCCAGCACCAGAGTGTCAAGTGATGATTGCAAATGGAGGAACAATAAATTGCTCTGGAAAGTGCCATAATATCAAGCTATCCATGGGAGAATATGTATTGACTAGCCCAATGCTTTCCATTCCAATGGGAGGTGCTGATGTTGTACTAGGAGTCCAATGGCTACAATCCTTGGGTACAATAGCTTTTAATTTTCAAGAACTTTTCATGAAATTTTCTGTGGAAGGAAAGGAAGTTGAATTAAGGGGTATTGCAGGGAAACCAGGAAAGATAATCAGCTCTAATGGTATGACAAAGCTTCTAAAAAAGGAGCAAAGGGTGTAATTGCACAATTATGTTCGCTAGATGTTTCCACATTGGAATCATCTATTTCTCCAGATCTCCAAAAAGTCCTGGACAATCATTCCAAGGTATTTGAGACTCCCAAAGGTCTCCCACCTATGCGTGATCATGATCATGCTATTCATCTGATTCCAGGAAGTGTTCCTCCAAACATCAGGCCGTACAGATATCCCTATGTCCAAAAAAGTGAAATTGAACGTATGGTTGCAGAAATGCTAGAGGCTGGTATAATTCAACCGAGTCAAAGTTCTTTCTCTGCTCCAGTAGTATTGGTGCACAAGAAGGATGGATCATGGCGCATGTGTCCGGATTATAGGGAGCTCAACAAGCTCACTATTAAAGATAAGTTCCCCATTCCTGTCATTGATGAATTACTGGATGAATTGCATGGATCAATTTACTTCACCAAGTTGGATCTTCGTTCAGGATATCATCAAATCAGAATGAAGATTGAAGACATTCCGAAAACGGCATTTAGAACTCATGAGGGTCATTATGAATTTTTGGTCATGCCTTTTGGCCTTACCAATGCACCTTCAACATTTCAAGGTTTGATGAATTCAATTTTCAAACCATTCCTTAGAAAATTTGTGTTAGTATTTTTTGATGATATACTAATCTACAGCAAGTCTTGGAAGGATCATGTTGAACATGTTGACAGGGTGCTACAACTATTGGAGGAGAAACAATTATATGCAAAAAGATCCAAATGTTTCTTTGGAGTCCAGGAGGTGGAATATTTGGGTCATATTGTATCTCATGAAGGAGTTAAGGTAGACCCTAGCAAAATTAAAGCCATTAAGGAATGGAAAATCCCCACATCCATAAAGCATCTGCGAGGATTTCTTGGGTTGACAGGGTATTATCGCAAGTTTGTTAAGAATTATGGGAGAATAGCAGCACCTCTAACAACATTATTGAAGAAAGATGCATTTTCATGGACTCCGGAAGCAACAAAGGCCTTTGAACATCTTAAAGAGGCAATGTGCCAAGCACCGGTCTTAGCTACACCGGACTTCACAAAAACCTTTATTGTGGAATGTGATGCTTCAGGAAATGGAATTGGTGCTGTTCTAATGCAAGATGAAAGACCCATTGCTTTTGAAAGTCGTCCAATCAAGGGAAAGTTTTTAAGAAAAGCTATTTATGAGAAGGAAATGTTGGCAATACTCCATGCACTTAAGAAATGGCGACCCTACCTAATGGGAAGACACTTCAAGGTAAAAACAGATCATGATAGCCTTAAATACTTTTTAGAACAAAGATTATCCTCTGAAGAGCAACAAAAGTGGGTCACAAAGATGTTGGGTTATGACTTTGAAATCATCTACAAAAAAGGGAAGCAAAATGTGGTGGCAGATGCACTCTCAAGAAAGGATGAGGATGTGGAAGCATTGTTGTGCGCCATTTCTATTATCCAACCAGATTGGATAAATGAAGCAAGGGAGGAATGGAAGAATGACGAAGAAGTGTGGGCACTTATTCGAAAGCTACAACAAGATTCCAGTACGTCTGATACATTTAGCTGGAAAAATGATTCGTTATGGTACAAAGATCGCTTATACCTCTGTAAGAATTCCCAGCTAAAACAAAAGATTCTTATGGAATTGCACACTTCTCCCTTAGGAGGGCACTCAGGATTTTTAAAAACTTACCACAGGGTTAAGAAGGAATTTTTTTGGGATGGCCTTAAATCAGATATTCAAAAGTTTGTGGCAGAATGTTTGGTTTGCCAGCAAAATAAAGTTGAAACAATTAAGACACCGGGTCTATTACAACCTTTATCCATTCCAAGCCAACGTTGGGAGGAGGTTTCAATGGATTTTATCACAGGTTTACCCAAGTCTGAGGGAAAGAGTGTCATCATGGTGGTAGTTGACAGACTTACCAAGTATGCACACTTTTGTGCATTATCACATCCATTTAAAGCCAGTACAGTTTCTACTGCATTTATGGAAACAATTCAAAAGCTACATGGAAACCCAAAGATTATTGTAAGTGACAGAGATCCCATTTTCACTGGAAATTTTTGGACAGAATTATTTTCTTGTCTTGGTACTCAGTTAGCTCATAGCTCATCTTATCATCCTCAATCTGATGGGCAAACTGAGATAGTAAACAAATGTTTGGAAGGATATCTTCGTTGCTTTGTATCTGATAAACAGACACAATGGGTCAAATGGTTGCCTCTGGCTGAATGGTGGTATAACACTTCCTTTCATACAGCAACAAAAATGACCCCATTTATGGCACTTTATGGGTATCAACCACCATCCATCACATCATATTTAAGAGAAAATTCTAAGGTTCAGGCAGTGGAACATCACATCGAACATCAACAACAAGTCCTCCAACTCTTAAAGGATAACCTTGTGTTGGCACAGAATAGAATGAAACAACAGGCAGATCAACATCGCAGTGAAAGAAGTTTTGATGTAGGTGATTGGGTATTCCTACGGCTACAACCATATAAGCAAATGTCCCTCAAGCAAGCTAAGAAGGATAATAAATTATCACCAAAGTATTATGGTCCGTACAAGGTGTTGCAAAAGATTGGTACTATGGCATACAAATTGGAGCTTCCTGCAGCTTCTCGATTGCACCCAGTTTTCCATGTTTCATGTTTAAAGAAGGTTATAGGCGACAAGCTCCCAGTTCAAACAATATTGCCAGAACTTGACGAAGAAGGAAAAATTATATTGGAACCGGAAGCAGTCATAGAAACAAGAACTCGACAGCTACGAAATCGATCAATTTCAGAGTACCTTATCAAGTGGAAGAACTTATCCGCTGAAGATTCCACATGGGAGGACGAGAATTTTATGCAGAAGTATCCTGAACTACTCAAGCGTTGAGGACAACACTTTTTTGAAGGAGAGGGGCATGTTGGGTCCCTATAATACTAGTGATTACCCCATTACTATTGTAGTTATACCCCTTATTTATATTGATGTACCCATGTAGTGCCCATATTGTTACTATTGTGCCACATAGAATCCCACTATTGTTATTTTTGTGCCCTACAATATTATTGTTATGTAGGCTTTGATTGTATTGGGACCACTTAGACTCCTATATATAGAAAGGAGGTTTTTCATTTGTATCATCCAAGAATTGTTCATTTATGTAATGTAAAGGAGGTTGCCCCCTCGAAGAGGCTGAATTCTAAGGCGTGGATCTCTCTTTTCTATCTTTTTGTGAGTTGGTTTCATAACATTTTAGCTCGACCACTAATGACTGCTTGGCACAACACTCATTTCTGTTGTGGGTAGGGCTCTTGTGGAACTCACACCACTTTCTTGTGTCCTTCTTCATCTTTGTGGTGCCATTTTTTGCTTGTGGCTTCGATGGGTTGTCCTGGGTCATTCCACCATAGCCCCGTCCTTTGTTCTACAGCTTAGGGGCACTCTTGCCCTGCTTCAGATTCACAAATCTAAATTCATGCTTCTTTTGTTTAAATTTTGTTCAATCTTGACAACATATTGATATGCTGCACCAAGTGAGGAGATGCTCAGGAACTCCATTTCTTCCTGAATGTATTTTTTCAGACAACCATGGTACTTGAGAAGCAGATATCGCTAAGAGCCTTTGATACCCAACTTTATGCATATAGTATGAAAAATATTTGTGATATCATGCACATCTTGGTCCCTTTGTTGTCGTAGGGTGGTCCATTGTATGTACTTGTCTTCATAACTCCCCACAAGGTAACATTGTTCCTTGAAAATGTCTCAAAAAGAGTTCCAAGAGGGTGAAACTATAAACAGAGAGGGTTCCTCGACCCTTGTCTCACAATAAGTTTCCCACTAGGCTTTGACACAGGGAGTAACGTTATGCAGTGCACAAGTAATCTTTTCCTGAATGGAGAAACTTGGTCGAAAAATAACCTTCCAGCAGACTTAACCATTTATTTACAACATCTACATCTATCTGACCTTCGAATATAGAAATATTGAAGTTAAATTGTACCTTTAAGGGGGTGACACCTCCAAAGTGACCACTGGATAAAGATCCGTCGAAGGATCTGGGCAAAGTTGTCCATCATCTCGTACCTTTGTCGCTCAAGGGTTTCTTTGAGCAACAATTTGATAGGATCTCCTGCTCCCTTGTCTTTCTTTTCTTCTACCATGGGAGGTTGTCGGTGTTGGTGGTGACGGTCTTGCAAGGGCTCAACCAATTCAAGTCCCAACTCCTTATACCCTAACCTCGTTAGGGACATGCATATAAAAACAAAGAAAGAGAAGACGACTTTGATACCACTGATCTGAATCTATGCAGGAATGAAATTAAATACATAATTAAATAGGAACATAGAGCTACAATGAAAACTAAACTTCAATTAATTAATAACAAGTATTGAAAATTGTTTACATGCCGAATGGAAACACACTAGCTCAATGGTAGCTTATCTCTAAGGAGAGATGTGACGGCTACATGCCTTCTGAAATATGTTACAATGAGGCTCAGAGGCCTTTATATTATTGAGAAATAATTAAAAACCTTAAACATCCAAAAACCTAACCCTAGGAGATGAAGCGACAAAAGTTTGTGGGTCCAGTGGGGTTAGTTGGTACATCAACTTCCCAGGGTCGTAACTTGGGCATCTAATCTCTGTTTGATGCATATAATACCTTGTTAGAAAAATCTATCCGAGTACAACAACTTTTGACCACATACCCCTATTTTAGTTGTTATGTTTCTTTATTTTCCAAAAAATCATCGTTTAGGGCCTCAAAATGACTCCAGAAGTTTAGGACCCGAAAAAAATGCCAAAAATAGTTAATTGTGCCACAATTAAGGAAACTGAAAAAAAACAGTGTTGGGGGTCCAAGTGGAATAGGCCGGTGGCCGCCAATATCCACCTAGATAAGCCACCTCCTCCTCCTCTATGGGATGTGTTATCTTATTGCATTGGTATGATTACTAAATAAGATAATAAAGAGTGGGATATGTTGTGTTTGCCATCTTGGAATAGTCTCTAGGACTTTAAAATCTCCTCTCTTCTTGTGTGTTATCTCTCATTGAGTGTGAGTTATGGCCAACAACAATCTATAAACCCCACCATATCCTTATCCTTATGGCAATGGGGATACCCATGGAGGTAGTGGTCATACTCCAATACAATGGTTTACTATATGTGAGATGATTGTGTATGTTTATTTGGCTTCCCCTTCCTCATATATGGAACGTACCGTGTGGGTGTGGGCATGTGACTAATGAACAATGAATTATTTCTATGACTTTAAAATATCCTTTCCTTCTATGTATTATCCCACATTGATTCTGAGGTATGATCCACAATATATAAACCCCAACATATCATGATCCTTATGCCAATGTGGATGTCCATGGAGGTAGTTTCCCTTCCTTTGATATAATTGTGTATAGGGTATGGGTTGAATATGTATGCTTACTTGGCCTCCCCTCCCTCATTCATGGGATGTTTTGTGACGGTTTGTGAATGCATGAATAATAAATAGTGAATTATGTTATGTTTGGTGACTTGGAATAGTTTCTACGACTTTAAAATATCATCTCCTCTTGAGCTTTATCACACATTAATTATGAGGTTTCGTCCATGATAGCATGTAAATCCCAACATATTGTGGTACTTATCCCAATAATGGTGTCCATGGAGGTAGTGGTCATCTTATGATATAATGGATGATTTGTTGTGATATTATTTGTTTGGTCTCCTTCTCTTCCTATATGGGGTTTCCTAGGTAGATGTGTGCATCTGAATAATGAATAGGAGAATAAATAGTCAAATACATTATGTTTGGCATTTGGAATAATGTCTATTCCTTTGAAATATACTCCTCACACCAATGCCAACAAAATTGATATCTTCAATCTCACAAGATGCATGATTGTACAACAAGCATCCTTAAAAACAAGATTAGGATAAAGAACATCTTTAGAAATACAACTTTCAAATTTTGGCCTAACAATAACATTTTGTTTGTCATGCCTTATTTTTTCTTGTTATGAGAACTTCACATGTTTAAGGTTTAGAGGGACTTTACCTTTCAAATTCTAGCCCTACCAATAACTTTCAACAACTTTGTCAACATTTGGCTCTTAATATCCATGTATAGATTTGTTGCGTTAAGGTTCTTATCTATTTTTTACTCTACATGTTCCATTATGCTAATCACACCATTGAACCCATACACAAGATAAACTTGCCCAATTCACCAATAATTTTCTATATGGATGCAATATCCACTACAAGGAGAATACATTGTAGTAAATGATGTTGCAACCGCCCCCCACCCCCCAATTTTTTTATTATCCATTATCTGTTTATACTGAAGGTTGTGAGCAAAGGTGGGAAATCAAAGGTTTTTGCGGATAATTTTTAATTAGTGTGCCTTAATTGCAAGAATGCAACAATGCTTTTAAGAAATAAAAGCATCGATGCTTATATAATAAGGCACACTAATGACCATTATTATTGTAAAAATACTAAAATATTGCTTTTTATTTTTAGAAATAAAATGCATAATTGTGCATCAAAGTAAATTAAGTGCACCAGTGTGGATGATAAGAATGTGTTGAATCATGATAGAATTTTTTTCACTATTCAATAAAAATATTAATTTTAAAAACTACAACACTCTACTGATGTGCTTAACTAACTTCACACACTAGTGCATATCAAATATTAACTCATTGTAAACATCAACATTGCACCCAATAATACTATATCCTTTGTTTTTACAATATAGCCAAAACTCCAATCGTTGCATTACAAATACTGCCATGCATCTATGCATTTACACATAAAAGAACCATATCGTCAAAACTTTCACTTGAAATATTTTTTGTTTATAATCATAAATAAAATAGCTAATCAATGCATCATGTTACTATGCAATCCACCAATGCATCTCAATTTCTAGTGCATTATGCTAGGATAAATTTAGAAAGTACATTGATGCATCCAAGAAAAATACTAAACCAAATTTCATTATGACAATTCCTTCCTTATGTGCTCCTAATCTCTCTCACAAGCACTAATGCTCACTCTCTTTAGACGATCCCCATTTGCAATGCTTTACATTGTTTCTCCCTCAACTTGATACCTTTACTTGTGGATTCAATTCATTTTTGACTTTTGGAAATCAATGCACATTTCCAATTTTACTCTACAATGCAATCATGCCTCTTTGCACCATAAGAGACCAGGTAAAGTGTTTGCTACCTCCTTATATTCAATTTCATTGGATGAAAATTTAGAATTGGCCCTAAATTTGTTTGGTTTTTTTTTTAACAAAAAATGTTAAATGCGCTTCACTAGTTCAACTCGCATCAAACCCATTGATGGTGTGTCCTCTAAATATACAAGAATCACTGTCACAATGCATCCTAAGGGATGACCTAGTCAAAGTGTGTTACAAAACACAATGCATCAACTTGGGTTAGGTTCTCAACTACCAAATACACCCTAGCACACTACATGGAGCATCTGAAATGTTTGGTGCATTATAGAGAATATAACACATGACTTCACCCGAGGAATATTTTCGTGTCACATTTCTTGGTGCACCAATGACATGGAGCACCACGACAATAAACAATGCTCGTTGTCTAACCTACAATCCCACAACTATGTGCATCATCTCTTCAAGGAACACACATCGACAATTTTAGGCTATCAAATTTTATTTTTATTTAAAATATTTATAAATTTCAATATTATGTGTTTTATTACAAAAGGAGCATCGAGGCACCAAATAACATGAAACATCGTCACAATGGTATTGCTTGTCTGACGCAGTGCACCACTTGTGGGGCACATCACTTTTTAAAGAAATCACGCACTGAGTGTAGTATTTGGTGCTTGATTTTTTTAATTTTATATTAAATAAATTATTAATATCGATTTGTTAAATTAATAAAGTAGCACTAATGCACCACATATGATGGAGAAGTTTAGCCACATTGATGCACCACAATAGATGGAGCACCATAACTATACTGGTGCATTGATTAACATAGAGCGCCATGGCGATTACAGTGCATGTTCTTTGATATAATGCATTGTAACTGGTGCATATCAACTGTTAAAGGTGCACTAATTACTTTACCACGTTATTTTTATAAATGTAATTTATTTATTTATTTTTTAATAAATACAACATGGTTATATACGTGTGATTTATAATTTCATGTGTGAGTATGCGCGCATGCATGCCTAAAAAGAATCATATGTGAATAAGATACGACAACGATAAGCGCAACAACAATAGGTTGACACATACAACTTTGTACATGAGTTGGAGGCTAGAAAGAGGGAGATGAAGAAGATGCCTTACCTTATTGCACATCATATGCATTTCCTCTTGAGGAATGATAGCCTTCTCAAGTTTTATGAGGAGGTTACATCCTTTAGGGTAACTTTCCATTTTTATAATAATTGATCGATTGTTAGGATCATGCTAGCAAGGCATTCAAACTTGGCCCCAATATGTTGTATTGGTCCATGGGGGAGGATATTTATTTTATCATTGGGCTATCTAAGAAAGGGTGGGGGGGGGGGGTTTGGTGGGTAGGCCCCACTCCCTTCATCTACCACCTGACATTGCAGAAGAGATCCAATTGGCATATGTGCAAATATATGTCATCATGTTCATTGTTCATGCTACAAGTTTCTAGGGCGCTAGGGGCTAGTTGCAGATATATCCATTTCTTGTAGAATATGTTAGGTGCATGTCCCTTACTATCACAACACTGACAAATTTTACCTCTAATGAGAAACGCATTAGTTTCCCTTTGATTTACTATGTGATAGATTATTTAAGAGCTCTTGGCTAATTAGGTGGTCATAGATATTCTTATGACAAATTTGTTTTGCTTTGGATCATTGTCACTCTATTTTCGATGGGAGGTTATTCTTCTAGTTTGCATCAAGCTATTTACTTTATTTCTTGAGGGTTTGCATACCATTCAGCTAATAATATCCTACTTCCCCTCCCAAGCCTATGACTGACGTGCATACACATATGTGGGTGTAGTTGTTTCCCAAGAGGGGCAAAGCGAAGTGCCTATGTACTTTGATCGTTAAAGATATTTCACTACAACAAAATCTTGTGATTAGCATCCCTTTTTGCTTCATTTTTTGCATCTATAACCCATTTTTGGTGCTATTAGCATCCATTTATCAAATATGGTACAAATTTTGATGCAAAATCTACATGAGTTTTTGCACCAAGTCTTGCACCAAATTTAGCACCAAGTTTTGCATGAGGTTTTGCACCAAGTTTTGTGCCAAGTCTTGTACCACCCTTTGCACTAGGTTTTGTGTCAAGTTTGGCACCTAATTTTTGTTTCACCTACTTTTGCATCCCCTATTGCATCCACTTTTTTGCCTACAAGTGCATCAAATTTTGCATCATTTTTGCATCCTTTTTTGCATCCCCTTTTGCACCAAATTTTGTGTCAAGGCTTGTGTCTAGTTTCGAATCTACTTACGTTGCATCCAATATTGTATCTTGTTTTTCATCCAAATTTGCATCCTCTTTTGCATCCATTATTGTGTCCACTATTGCATCCTCTTTTGCATCCATTATTGTGTCCACTATTGCATCACTTTTGTCGTGCCATAATTTGCACCTAGTTTGGCACCTACCTTTGCACCCACTTTTTCTTCCAATTTTCCATCCACGTTCGCATCTTCATTTGCATCTATTTTTACATCCCTCTTTTTATCCATTTTTGCGTCAAGTTTTGCATCAGGTTTTAAGTCTCATTTTGCATCTACTTTTATATCAAATTATGTTGCATCCACTGTTGCACCCATGTTTACCTCCACTTTTGTATCCCTTTTCCCATTTTATTTTGCATCTATCATTGCACCCACTTTTGTTGCGCCACAATTTGTGCCATGTTTTGTACCTACGATTGAACTGATGTTTGTTTCCTCTTTTTCATCCACATTTGCATCCTCTTTTGCATTAAATATTGCATCTTTTTTTCATGCACTTCTGTGTCAGGTTTATGCATCGAGTTTTGTATCTTGTTTTAGATCCACTTTTGCATCTACTTATATTGCATCCAATTTTGTGTCCACTATTGCGCCCACGTTTGCGTCCACTTTTGAATCTTGTTTTGCATCCAAGTTTGCATTTTATTTTGTTGTATCCACTTTTGCATCCACATTTGTTAAGCCACAATTTGTGCCATGTTTTGCATCTACCATTGCACCCACATTTGCTTCCACTTTTGCATCCCCATTTGAATCCTCTTTTGTGTCAAAGTTTTCATCAAATAATGTGTATGTTTTTGCATCCACTTTTACATGGGGTTTTGCATATCATTTTGCACCTACTTTTGCATCTACTTCTATTGTATCCACTTTTGCATCTAATTTTGTGTCCACTATTTCACCCATGTTGGTGTCCACATTTATATTCCTTTTTACATCTTATTATGCATCCAAGTTTGCATCCTTTTTTCTTCCAAGTTTGTGTCCATTTTTGCATCCACTTTTGTTTCACCACAATATGGGGCAATTTTTTCACCTATTGTTTCACCCATGTTTACTTCCATTTTTGAATCCGCATTTGCATCCAAGTTTGCATTGACTATTGCATCTATTTTTCATCTCATGGTCAAGTTTACCATTTATTCATATAACATAATGGTCGCAAGTGCATCTCCATTAGGAGGATGACCTACATTGTCCCCTTGTGGAGCTACAATATTTGCAACAATCATGATTTGGCATTGTTGTTGAGGTGGGAAAGGATTTTTGAACACAACAGGGTGTGTGGCGGGTTTTCATTAAGCACTATTCTCATCGACCTCTTCCAAATGTGGAAAATGATATGTCATATGGTCCCTACCATAAATATTGCATGGGAATTTTAGCTTTCACTCTTTCTTGTCCCCAACATTGGCATTTGAAGCTTGTGGTTCTTTCTGCTCATTTGAAGTAGTTTTCTTATTCTTCTTATTTTACCACCCGGTTGTTATCGTCTACCTAGTCCCATGGACTAAACCAAGTTAATGATTGCAGTTTTGGTAGAAGTTTTAGTTGTCTTGGCTGCAAGTGCAGTCAATGCAGGAATATGAGAAATAACTAACTAGTTTAACCTCCCAGCCAATTGAATATAACCCATTATTCAAACTTAGAAGAGTTTGGTGCTTCCACTATGATTAACTCTTTGCTACTGCCTGATGCATAGCTTGGATATGGAGGAAGGCCCAAACGATGTTTAATTTGATTCAAATGTTTCTCTAGGTTCTTCATGAAAAGTTGTAACTCATCCAACACAAGGAATACTTCCTTCTTGGTCTCATTGTGATCCAACAATACACTACCCAATAGATTTTTCAAATGTTAGTAGATACCAACAATATACATGTATTAGTTGTATCTTCCTCTGGTGTGTGCTATGTTAAGCACCTAATATGCTACCTCTCAAGCCGTTTTTATATCTATCAAACATATGTGCTTTCCTGCAATGTCATGTTTAACTGCCATTATTTTACCATGAATATTCAGTGAGTGTGGATGCAATATAGAGGTGTTGAAGTTTAAGCTTTCTATTGAGCTCAAAAGCCTCCTTGTTTTATATAGTGGGCTATTCCTCGTCGGCTTTGAGTGCATCAACAATGCATTGTAAGCTTGAATCAATGATAACACAAACTTCCTAAAATATGAACGTTTGCTCAAGAGATGGAAGTGAAGGGTAGTGGAAGCCAAGGAGGAGAGGAACTTGGGAGATGAAGGATTTTCTTAAGGATGGATTCAAAGAAGAACTTAAAGGAGAAAGACCATTCCTGACTTGAAAAATATATCCAAAGTGAAGGATAAACCCAACCAAACTTGACTATGACATTCTAAGTGAGGGGTTGAGAGTTGGCACGTCAAAAAAGAAAAGAGAAAACAAGGTAACCAATTATTGGGGGACGCATTGGGAGAGAACATCAAAAATAGATGAAACAACAAAAGGTAGCAAATTATCCACTATACAGAGTTAAAGTAGTATCCCTAGAGGAAAACTCCTATGGAATTATTGTAGTTGAAGAACAATAACCCATGAATGCTAATAATTTACCACATTACAAGGCCCCGTGGCCTGAATTAACATTTGCCTCATGCAAATTATCACGATTCTTGGAGCAAATGGCCACACCTACAAATTATGAGTGTTATTCATAGGAATGTATGCTAATAATGAAACCAATGATGGCTCTATAAATACATACCCAAATATTACAACTACTATTAATTTCAACTCAGTTGCAACCATTAAACAAATACTAGTTCCAAAGGGATCTGACACCAAATTGGAGTGATGTCAAACAATCCTCCATGAAACTTTATGATGGCTTGTTAATAACAATGGGGAGGGTGTATGTCCACATCCTCATCTGTGAATGCTTAATGGGATGATGGCCATGCACTCTCCCACCTAGCATGTCTTGTCATTCCATTGAGGGAAGATTCATATTTGTAAGTATAACATTTCAAAACTTTACATTTAAATTTAGTTAATAAACATGTAAAAACCTAATACTTACAATATTTTTTTCTAAGTATGTGCACACTCCCTCTCTATATATACTCTATGATATGCATGTTACATTAGAAAATTAAATAAAAATAATAACAAAACATGTCTAAAAAAACCCCCTTTACATGTATGTAGTTATATGTATTATGAGGATTATAATAAAATTTATATTAAGAATTTTTATAGATAGAGATGTGAAATTTATATATAATATAAATAGTATTATAAAGAACAAGCATATGTCCATCTTAATTACAAATCTATTAAGTGTCGAGAGGGATCATATTTTGACATTTTCTTAAAATTTTCACTTAAAATGAGTTTGCATCTCAAGAGATTCGATCCCTCTTGGCATTTGATAAAGCCAACAAAGATCTATCTTAATTCCAAATCTATCAAGTGTCGAGAGGGATCAAATCTCTCAAGGTGCAACTATTTTCTTAAGTTTTGCACTCAAAAAGAGATTTACAATTCTAGAAATCCAATCCTTCTCCATGCTTGGTAGATTCAGAGTAAAGATAAATATTTTAATCGATACAATCTCCTTTCGTACTTTACAAATTTAGAATAACCTAAATTAATACTAATTTTACCTTTACTTCCATATTTTAGAAAAATAAATATACCTTCAACCTAAATTAATATAGAATTTTGTATTTTAGAGAATGAGAATGTACCTTCAACCTAAATTAATATAGATTTTAGTTTTTACTAACTTTATGTGATGAAAAATTTTGCGGACATCAAAATTAAATATTAATACAATCGATCATATTTTTTAAGAGATTGACTTCTTTCTGATTTATCACAACAATATTTTTTGGGTCTAACATTTGGAACTCATCCTCATGACATAGATGGAGGACCTAATCTAACAAGAAATAAATAATGGGGAGATGCTCAAAAAAATCAAAGAAAAAAAAGTCAACATTAATTAGTGAGATGGAAGGTAAGCTCTATGGTTGAGTTATGAAACAAGAACATTAAAGTCGACCAAAGAACTTACCTTTCTAGAACAAAAGCATTAAACAATAACATTTTTTTAATTTAAATGAAAATAAGTTATGGAAAGTCCTATAAATAAGGCCAAATTGTTGGGCTAATGGTATTAAATTAGATATTATGTATAAAAAAGTAAAAAGAACTTTAATTAGTCTAAAAAAGTAATAAAACAATAAATTATTTAAACAAATGAAAAGAATAAATATACCTATTTATAAATACAACTAAGGCTAAATTGTTGGGCTAATGGTATTAAATTAGATATTATGTATAAAAAGGTAAAAAGAAAAGTCAACTTTAATTAGTCAAAAAAACTAATAAAACAATAAATTATTTAAACAAATAAAAAGAATAAATATACATATCTATAAATACAACTAAGAATAAATCATTAGAAACAATTATTAAAAACAAAAACAATTTTTAAATTGAGTGAAAATAAGGTTATGAATAGTCTTATAAATAAGGCTAAATCCATATAACTAAATTGGAAATAAAATGGTTTTAAATTAGACATTACGTATTAAAGATAGAAAGAAATAAATTTGTTTGAATTAAATAATTAAAAATTGAATTTTTTCTAGATTCTTTTTTCCCTATTTTTTAATTTATTTTTGAATTCCTTAGATTATGGTTTTTTCCTCACATTTTATTGGTAAATTTCCTTCCTACTCTCTTTTTTCACTCATCTGTGTATTTATTTGTTTTTGCTTATAACAACTACATAACTAAGAAGTAGAAGAAGCAACATGTTATACTTATTCTAGATACTTTAAGATTAGAGGGTTTTTATTGTTATGGAATGCATACATCCATTGCTACATCAAGTTCGCCAATACAGGGTTTGATAGATCCAATTTTCTAATACAAACATTTTCTAGAAGGGTTTGCTAGATCTAGTTCACATATACAGGGGTTTGCTAGATCTAGTTTGCTGATACAAGGGATTTGCTAGATGCAATTCATTTATATAAGGGTTTGCTATATCTAATTCGCTGATACAAGTTATTTGCATATCTAGTTCGTTGACATAGGGGCTTTAGATAAAGGATTTTTATTATTCTGGAATGCATATATCCATATCTAATACAAGGGTTTTAGATAGAAGATTTTTATTGTTCTGGAATGCATATATCCATAGCTATATCTATTTCCCTAATACACAGGTTTTGATATGCATGTCTATCAACAATACTACATGTGTTTTGATAATACAAAAATATTATCATGAGATTCATATATCCATAGCTAGATCTAATTCTCTGATGCATGGGTTTTGATAATGCAGGTCTAACAGTGATAAGAGCTCCATAACTTAGAAGCAAAAGAAGCATTAAGGTTTGAGCACCAAGTTTTCTCAACTTAGTCCAGTTACTTCGGAGAATAGAGGGTTTTTATTGTTGTGAAATGTATATGTCCACAATAGTTGTAGTTCCCTAATACATGTGTTTTAATAAAAAAAAGGTTTGCATCTGTGGAGTTTTAGCCACATTGACTAATTAATCGATGCTTTCATAATTTTCTTAACATATAGCCTCCTTTCTGCCAAATTCTTCCTCCACGAGAATGGCATGGCATTTACCTTGGCTGTTTTGTTCATTTCATGGCCTTTTCAATCACGAGATATTTAGATTTATATTGAATTTTCAAATTTTGATTTATAATGAACCTGCTTAACCCATTCAATAGATAATATGGAATAATGGCAGCTATATTGAATGGTTAGCGATTTGTTATTATAACTATCAACATAGTATATGGTAAGTTATATCATTTTGATTAATTATTAATTTATATTGAACCTTTTCAATCACAGGATATTTCGATTAATATTGAAATTGTTGTTTTTTACTTTTAATGAATCTGCTTAACCCATTCACTAGATAATATGGAATCATCACAGCTATATTGAATGGTTAAATATTTGCTATTATACTGCTGGCAATGGTAATCCATATTGTTTTGACCTAACAACTAATACATGTGTTTTAATAATGCAGGTCCATCCAATGGGTTCACACATGAGAAAAATGGATTCACAACAGAGGGAAAAGGCATGCATAATTTTAATGTTATGCTTTTTCATTTCCACTGTTTGAGGCTGCATCGTTAGAATTTGCGAGTGGCCTCTCCTGCTGCACAAGGATATGTGCATGTGGAGGCCTTTTTAGATCCCACCCCCTCCATATCTCTAGTATACGCCACGCACATTCCTCAATATATGCCATGTGTTGCATCTACTTCGTTGGTTTTTGGACCTCCATTGATTCTCCTCCAGCTCATGTATTTGAGGCTTAAATACCAATGGAAGTAGCAGAAACAACCTCAGATCCTATGCTTGAGGCTTCAACACCACCATCAATAGAAGAAACAACCTTGAATCCTATGCCTAAGGCTTCACCACCACCGTCAATAGCAGGAACATCCGTAGTACTTGCAACCACTCTTTGCTATCAGTTTCTACTTTTGAAAGGTCATGCATAAGGCGTAGACCATCTAAAGCATATGGCGACCTTTGAACTCTTCTCCATATCTTAGCTATTTTAAAAGACCTCTAACCTTATGTATATGATACCATCTAAAGCATATGGAAACCTTACGATTTTTCTCCATATCTTAGCTATTTTAAAAGGTCACTGACCTTATGTATATGATATTGACAACGTTTGGCTATAAAATTGATATATATGATACCAACGACATTTGGTTGCAAAAGTTATGAATATGATACTCCCACTTGTATGTTCAAGCTTTCATTTGTTGAATAGTGGTGTGATCAAGACTCACAACCTCACTACGTGCTCTGCTCACCACATATCATTGCATTATAAGATTAAATTTTATATGCCTCATGTATATTTTGAAAATTATGAGCATTATTTTGATGGGGAATTATTATGTATGATAATATTATTATCATGAATGTTTTGAATTTACCTTAGAATAATGTTATGAAAGATTTTGATTTAGTAATCACACATATGAATTTTAGTTGATTTGATTAAAGGTGACGATGATATTATTGGTATTATCTTGTTACTTTACATATGTTTTGAAAATTTTCAATGTTTTTTTTATGGAGAATTATTATGAATGATGACATTACTTTTTTTGGATGGATGTTGTGAATTTACATTTGAATAATGATATCTGTGATGTTGATTTGGTAGTCATATATGTATATTGAAAATTGTCAATGGTTTTTTATGGAGAATTATTATACATGATGATACTGTTATTTCTTGCAGGGATGTTTTCGATTTCCATTAAATTTATTTACAAACCTTAGGTTATCAATTTGAATTGTGATATATTATTTAATGATATTTAGAAACTGTAATATATTTCACTATGCAATTGAAATCAGTAAAATGAACCCATAAAGGGGGTCATAAATGGAAAAAAATACACTCTAAACATGAAGCCAAATGCAGATGTAATCATGGACACAAAACTATAAGTAGAATTGGATGTTAAGCTATGAATCATGGCAATATGAAAATAAGGGCGAAAAAATGATTTTAAACTAGAAGTAAAAAAAGGTTGAACACTAGACACATAAGGGAATAAAACAATGCATAAAAAAGGATATCGGATCTGGTGTAAACAAGGATGCAAAAATGGACACGAAACAAGATGCAAAACAAGAAAAACAACTAGACATAAAAAAAATGCAAAAGGGGATGTAAAGTTGGGTGCTAAAAAGAAACAAAAAAGGATGCAAATTCAGACGCCAAATGAGGATGCAAATCCTTGGTGTAAAATTTGGATGCAGAATTGGGCTTAAAAAAGGGCGAAACCGATGGCACCATATTAGATGTCAAAAATGATGCATAACTAGATGCAAATTTATACTCAAATCTAGGCAGAAAATGAGACGTAAATGTCGACACAAAATGAGGAAGAAAAAAGGATGAAAATTTGGATGCTAAAAAGGATGAAAAATTAGACACTAAAAAGGATGCAAATTTTGATGCCAAAAATGGTGCAAAAATAGGCACAAAAATTGGAGCAAAACTAGATGCAAAAATAGGTACAAAATTAGAAGCAAAAACTGGCGTAAGACTAGATGCAAAAAAGGGCACAAACTAGATGCAAAAAAAGACATTAAATTGCACGCAAAAGATGGTGTAAAACTTGATGCAAATGATGGCACAAAATTCGAAGCAAAGAATGCCACAAAATATGAAGCAAAAAACGATGAAAAGCATATGCAAAAATGGCATGAAACAAGAAGCAAAACTATTATAGAACTAGATGAAAATCTCGATGCAAAATTTGTAGTTAAAAAGGATGCAAAATATGGTGTAAAAAAGGATGCAAAATTGGTGCAAAAAAGGACGCTTTAAAAAATGTACAATAGAGCCAGGTTTAGCACCAGGCTGCTCATCCTAATTGGAAAAAATGCACAAAAATATGGTGCTAAATATGGTGTAGATCACATTTGTTTGTTGTAGTGTTTATGATTATTTGGCCACAGAGGATAATTTTGTCCTCGGTCTTGTACAATACCCATGCATGTGGATCAACTGGATAGGATGCCTAAACATCCTATTTACTTTGGTTGAGCCACCATTTGGTCGAGATAATATTATTTTCATGTTTTGATAAATCTAGTTGCATATTTTTACCCTTTTCAAATGCACATGCAATTTATTGTAACATGTTTAATTATCTCATTGCTATTGTCTATTGTTTTTTCAAATATTGCCACATATGTTTGGGACAAGACTCCCAATGAGATTAGGAGATGGACAAGGTAGATCAATGGCCTCTAGTACATAGACCTAGCTAGTCACATAGGTTGATTGTAGGGTATAATCTTATGTGATGGATCACATATGTTGTCTAATTACCAAGTAGGGAGTGCTACAATTGCATTTCCAACACATCTTACAAGACCCAGATTTGTCTAATATATGGGTGACTCTTCCTCATGATTTGACATCATTAATGCATCATGTTGCCAAGGCCCTCAACCTCATCCAGAGGATGATGCCATTTCGATTCAATGTGATCATCATATGAAAACAATGTTCCTGATCCTTCACCTCTCTATTATCTACCACTTGGTCCTACACTAGATTGACCAACATCATCTCATCCTCCTCCATCGCATGATTTTCCACTACCTAGTCCCGCACCAAACTGACTGACATCACCTCATCCTCTTCCACCACATGATTTTCTGCAACTTATTCCTACATTGCGCTGACCAACATCTCCTTGTCCTCATTCACATGTGTTAATACCTTGACCATCCATCGATCCACCACCTCCTCCTCCTCCTCATGTGCTAGCAACTAGAATATCCACTTCCTCCTCCACCACCACATGCATCATCAACTAGACCATCCATCGATCCACCTCTTCTTGCTCCTCCACAAGTGTCACCAACTACACCAAATTCCAATGATTCACAAACTACTCCCCCATCCTCCTCCATATCTACTACATCTCCAACAATAGTTATTCGCGATATTTTACAAGCTATGGTCAAGTAGGTGCTATACCTCCTCATGGAGGCATATATCACACTCTACTTTCATTATCATTATTTAACATAGGTCCTTATA